>CM051036.1:51311925-52511925 GCA_027627225.1 Congeria kusceri | reverse complement strand
TCAGTTTGACGAAAAAAAGAGGCGTTCACACCGTGAACAGCACACAGACGCCAGGGGACTTCATTCTTCAGGCTGCCATGAAACAGGCAGATATAAAGATCACGAAAAAGACGGTTGCTTCGCAGGTTACTCCGAGAAAGGCTCATAGGAAAATGAAGTCCAGCGAAATTCAGACTTTCATTTCCGGGTTTAGGCCCCAACTGGTTGACTCTAGTAGCCAAGTGCAGCAGAAGAATATTTTGTCAGAAATAATGGCACAGAAAATGTTAGAACAGGAGACAATGACTGAGAGGCCAATGTCGATGTCAACACAGACTATGCAGTCGTACCTTGAAGATCAGATTGATAGATGCTCTACAAGTGTTTTGAATGAAAAGTCAGAAGATTTTAATACCATTCAGACTGATTTAGAAATGAAGGGCATAGTTAAAGAGTCAAGTAGAGATAACAACGTAGTAGCCATTTATACTGAAGATCTGGACTCATGCGTTCAATTTCTTGCACCGATTTCTAGTCAAGAAGCTATGACAAAACTAGATGTACCATTTGTAGCTACGCCAGTGACACTTTCAGCTAATCCACTTGCAACCCAGACCTATGTTGGTAACATTGCTTTTGTAAATTCTACAAATCAGACGGTAAACCACACTGCAGACATGGAAGCTCAGACGATGTCGGCCTCAGATTTTGACCTCCTTTTGCAGTCTGAAGGCTTGATGTTTGATCATCATGCTCAAGATCCACAGTTCGAACATTCATTATCCCCAGGTCACAGCGTTTTGAACAACAAAGACACATCAACATCATGTAGCTCATCCAACATGGGCATTCTCAGTGTAGGAACAAGCATGACGGACATGGACACCCAGACTGGCATGGATCTGAACATCTTTGGCGATCTAGAACCTATCGATTCCAACACTCAAACAATAGGCATTGAAGACATGGATTTCCTGGAAATGGTCATGTCAAATATGGAGACCCAAACATTGAGTGACAGTGACCTGATGAACTTGGGTCTGTTAGATAGAGCATGTAATCTGCCTGCGTCTACCACACATAGTATGGCTGTTGGAACCAGTGATTTTGACACTAGTGATGACATTTTCAGCTCCTTGGATGATAGTTTTGGCATGTCCGATCTTAGTACTGCAACCACACACAATATGGGTATTGGTACAAGTGATTTTGATTTGACATACGAGTTTAACCACTCAAGTGTTGGCCATGAGAAAAGTATAACGAGAGCAACTTCTACTGCACAAAATGTAGAAATAGGCACCTGCACATTTCATGGCAACAGTAGCAGTTATGCATGTCTAGAAGATAAAATAGTTTGTGATGAAACTGCCTCAAACGGGGATAATGTTCTGTTACAGATTTGCAACTCATCTACAAATGTTGATATCGCAAGCCATAGTACCACAAACAATCTAGAATTAGGCACCAACATAAACCATAAAAATGTGACAGCCAGTGCTATACAACACAGTAACCAACAGTCTACTCTTCCAAACTGTAGCCATTACCAATGTGTAGAATTAAGCGATGGTAAATCTGCGGGCACCGCAGTGTTAAGTTCCTCGGAGATGCAAACCCAGGTGGATTTTGGGGATGCAGGATTCTGTACGACCAACATCGAGACGCAGACGACGTTTGAAAACTTCCAGGAGTTCTGTGAAAAAATTATGTGAACATTTTAATGGAACAAGACCATTACTGTAGTTGTGGCTGTATTCAAATTATGGGTTAGTGATGTTGAAATTTATTTAGTTGTTACCTAGTAAAAATAATATATTCAGTGTTTCTTAAGGCCACACAAAAGGTTGATGGCGGAGTGCAAAATTATGCTATGAAAATGTATTCCGCTTAGACTTACATAGTTTTGCGCTGACCCATCCACTGGTGAAAGTAGCCAAATTCAGAGTAATCAATTAAAATGGTCGTCTTATTGTTAATTTTACTGTGTGTTTAAGATGATATACAACCTAAGGCAGAAACATTTAGTTCGTTGGGTAGTGTTTAATGCAAAAACACTACACCCCACTACAAACAATTAACTTTGTTTCAAACCATTCAAATACTATTTATTTTATAGAAACGTTTGTAAGTTGTTCGCTTAAAATGAATTATTTTGCATGCTTGTGATCTGTCATGGAAACTTATTGTTTTGTTAAACTGGTTACACATTTTTAGTGCATTTAAACTTATCGTTTTAGTTTTTTGTATCACCTTCTTTATATAATTGTTTGAAAACATCTTAAGACTACCATTTCACTGAAACTTGCCTTTTAACTATTTTTAACTATTTCATATGAAAAGGTACCAGTTACTTACATGTAGTTTGCACAGCCCGAGTTTTCATTGTTCTTCCAAAAGATTAGCCTGTATTTGGCCATGCAAAGAAGTGTTTAGTGCTAAGTAAGAAACCTGTCTTGCTTAGTGCCCCCTTTATTTTTCTAACTAACAAATCTGAATTATAAATTAATGATAAAATGACTGACAGAAGTGCAGGATTATAGAATAATGCAGGTTAATATATTTACAGTGTGAATGCAACTATGCTAGTCAATAAAATGTCTCAGTAAGAATATTTTGATGTATGTATATGAATAACACAAAAATTGCAAATTAGCAACATTTGAAATGTCATTGTTTTTATATACGTACATGTAAATGCTCTTATGTTAACATTACTACTGATTAGATACTGTTTCTCTTTCAGGATGGTTTGGACCCGTTTTGTTTTGTAATTGTCAATAAATGTTTATGATTAATGTTATTTTTATGTTTGTTTGTGATTGTCAATAAATTATTATGATTAATGTTATTTGTACGTTTTTTTGTCATTGTCAATAAATGTTGATGATTAATGTTATTTTTATGTTTGTTTGTCATTGTCAATAAATGTTGATGATTAATGTTATTTTTATGTTTGTTTGTCATTGTCAATAAATGTTGATGATTAATGTTGTTTTTTTATATGCATTGAATAATATTTCAATAATACTTGTATATTATATAAACCCCAAACACTCCCAATCACAGGGGTACATTTTACACTTACAATGGTACTCAATATGATATTTAAGTGCTTTGGAAATATTCAATACACTTACCTCATTCAGAATATCTTTTGTTATACATTGATTTGTTGTTATGGGAATGATATTATAGGACACTTTTTACAAGATTTTGGCCCATTTATAACTGTTGCAAAAATTCAAGGCACTTTGAGACAAAGTAGAGAATGTTTTTCTAGTTCATTATGCAATCGTTCACATCATTTATACTACTGCTTATAATTGTATGGGGTAGTTAAAATTCTATTCATAATATAACAAAATAAAACACTTTTTGTAAAAATAACTGTACAATGGGATGAAAGTTTTTCTGAGTCTATCCAACAGTACACAAAGATTTTATTGTCAAATTAAACATACTTTTAAAAATAAAAAATCAGCACAATATTCTTAATGGCTGTTGATATTTAAGGTCCATTTTGCAAAAATAATTTACATCAGTTAAAGGTGCATAAAAAAAAAGGTATTTCGTATAAATATAGACACGAAATAAGATTGCTTTCTAGTTTTTTGTGTAGCAACATGTTGGTGGCATCATTATAAGAAAAAAATATATACAAAGTCAAAAAGAATGTTTGGGATACACAGTTCCAGTAGAATTAGAACTCACATCTAAACAAGAGCTGTCGGAGGACAGCGCGCTTGACTTTTCTTGTGCTTGTCCGAGTCACTGGCATTTTTTTTCTAAAACAAGAAATATGGAAATTCCATGAAAACCAAATTTTTCTAACGAAATGCATTAAAGTCAGCACATCAATACAATTTTTAGTAAAAGTGACCTTGACCACACCCACCCCATATGCAATCCCAAGTGAGGTCTCGATATAAGGTATCTATGTATTTAGTTTCATTCAAAGATCTCAAAGCATTCTCAAGTTATTGATCGGAAACTGTTTTTCTATTTGTAGTAACAGTGACCTTGACCCCACCCACCCAATACGCAATCCTAAGCGAGGTCTTGATATAAGGTATCTATGTATAAAGTTTCATCAAAATATCTCAATGCATTCTCAATTTATTGAGCAGAAACCGTTTTCTATTTTAGTAACAGTGACCTTGACCCTATATGCAATCCCAAGAGAGGTCTCAATATAAGGTATGTATGTATTAATTTTTATTAAAATATCTCAATGCATTCTCAAGTTATTGAGCGGAAGCCATTTTTCTACTTTTAGTAACAGTGACCTTTACCCCACCCACCCCATATGCAATCCCAAGTGAGGTCTTGATATAAGGTATATATGTATTAAGTTTTATTTAAATATCTGAATTTGTTCTTAAATTATTGAGCGGAAACCGTTTTTCTATTTTTAGTAACAGTGACCTTGACCCCACCCATTCCATATGCAATCCCTAGTGAGGTCTCGCTATAAGGTATCTATGTTTGCAGTTTCAATACAATAGCTTAATCTGTTCTTGAGTTAGAGAGTGGAAACGAAAAGTTGAGAAACAAGCTTACCGAAAAACTTTAACCTGTCCATATAGCTTATATGTATAATTTCTAAGTGTAAAAAAGGCCCATAATTTTGACAAATTTCAAACTAGAGTTATCAAAATTGGCCCATGAGTTCATTTTAAATAGGGAATAAGTGTTCCAAGTTTGAATGAAATCCCTTTAGCCATTCATGAGAAACCACCTTACCGAAAAACTTGAACCTGTCCATGTAAAGTTTCTAAGTGTAAAAAGGCCCATAATTTTGACAAATTTCAAACTAGAGTTACCAAACTTGGCCTATAGGTTCATTTTAATGTGGGGAATAAATGTTTCAAGGTTTGAATGAAATCCCTCAAGCCATGCCTGAAAAACTAGCTTACCGAAAAACGTTAAACCTAGCTCGGACGCTGACGCCGGGGAGAGTAGAATAGCTTGCCTTTTCTTTGAAAAGTCGAGCTTAAAATCGCTCACTTCCCTACAATTTGCCACGTTTATCAATGTTGTGCATGCACCTTATGGTAAATCATGCATATTTCAATCATATTTATTTTACTACTTCCCTGTACTATTCTTTGTACCGCACACCAAATTGTCATATATGATAATAAAATAATATATGGTTGCCAAAAAGTTTATGGAACAAGACAATCATATTTAACAAAGATTGAACATTATAATTCTCTTTAAATGAGCTTTACCTTTGAAAATGTTATTGTGAATATACTGTTGATAAGCCCCTTTAAGTAGCGCGTACATGTACAAATGTTTGGCATTTAGGCAATCAACTGTCAATTCAAAATACAAGCATAATGACTGAACGTTTATTCACAAAGATACAGTAACTGTACACAAATACTTCACAGACAAACACAGCACTTTTGATTACATTTCTGTCCGCTATTCAACTACATGCATATCAATAATTGTACTGTATTCACATCCGCTATTCAACTACATGTATATCAATAATTGTACTGTATTCACATCCGCTATTAAACTACATGTATATCAATAATTGTACTGTATTCACATCCGCTATTCAACTACATGTATATCAATAATTGTACTGTATTCACATCCGCTATTCAACTACATGTATATCAATAATTGTACTGTATTCACATCCGCTATTCAACTACATGTATATCAATAATTGTACTGTATTCACATCCGCTATTCAACTACATGCATATCAATAATTGTACTGTATTCACATCCGCTATTAAACTACATGCATATCAATAATTGTACTGTATTCACATCCGCTATTCAACTACATGTATATCAATAATTGTACTGTATTCACATCCGCTATTCAACTACATGCATATCAATAATTGTACTGTATTCACATTCGCTATTCAACTACATGTATATCAATAATTGTACTGTATTCACATCCGCTATTCAACTACATGTATATCAATAATTGTACTGTATTCACATTCAGACAAGCTGTTAAAACATTTATTTTTCCAAAAAATGTTTTTATTTTGATATATAACGCAAATATGTTTCAGAACATTATTCTGAACAAAAAATACTGATTAACTCAAACATCACAATGACTTACATGATCAGCTTTGTCAACAGAACACACCGTTTCACACCCATTCCTATGATAATAGGTCATGTTCAACAGTAAATATTCAACATTAGCACTTTCAAAATGGATCTTCTCTACTGACCATCAGAACTACAGAATGTGCACATCAAAACCAATTTTGAATTAAAGCTGTCATTGTTTGATCAAAATAGCATTTCAATAATAATGTGTTATATTTGTAAACAGCTTAAAAGGTTCAAAGACTTCCAAGACGACCCTTTCATGAAACCATGACGACATCATCATTGGTGGTTGCTGGTTCATCAGCGGTGAGTTTCTGTTTCTTGGCAGACGGAGGGCCAGTTTCATCATCATCGGCCTGCTTTTTCTTGGCAGACGGAGGGCCAGTTTCATCATCATCGGCCTTCTTTTTCTTGGCAGACGGACGGCCAGTTTCATCATCATCGGCCTCCTTTTTCTCGGCAGACGGAGGGCCAGTTTCATCATCATCGGCCTTCTTTTTCTTGGCAGACGGACGGCCAGTTTCATCATCATCGGCCTTCTTTTTCTTGGCAGACGGAGGGCCAGTTTCATCATCATTGGCCTGCTTTTTCTCGGCAGACGGAGGGCCAGTTTCATCATCATCGGCCTTCTTTTTCTTGGCAGACGGAGGGCCAGTTTCATCATCATCGGCCTTCTTTTTCTCAGCAGAAGGAGGGCTAGTTTCATCATCATCGGCCTTCTTTTTCTTGGCAGACGGAGGGCCAGTTTCATCATCATCGGCCTTCTTTTTCTCAGCAGAAGGAGGGCTAGTTTCATCATCATCGGCCTGCTTTTTCTTGGCAGACGGAGGGCCAGTTTCATCATCATCGGCCTCCTTTTTCTCGGCAGACGGAGGGCCAGTTTCATCATAATCGGCCTTCTTTTTCTCGGCAGACGGAGGGCCAGTTTCATCATCATCGGCCTCCTTTTTCTCGGCAGACGGAGGGCCAGTTTCATCATCATCGGCCTTCTTTTTTTCGGCAGACGGAGGGCCAGTTTCATCATCATCGGCCTCCTTTTTCTCGGCAGACGGAGGGCCAGTTTCATCATAATCGGCCTTCTTTTTCTCGGCAGACGGAGGGCCAGTTTCATCATCATCGGCCTCCTTTTTCTCGGCAGACGGAGGGCCAGTTTCATCATCATCGGCCTTCTTTTTCTCGGCAGACGGAGGGCCAGTTTCATCATCATCGGCCTCCTTTTTCTCGGCAGACGGAGTGCCAGTTTCATCATAATCGGCCTCCTTTTTCTCAGCAGAAGGAGGGCCAGTTTCATCATCATCGGCCTTCTTTTTCTCGGCAGACGGAGGGCCAGTTTCATCATCATCGGCCTTCTTTTTCTCGGCAGACGGACGGCCAGTTTCATCATCATCGGCCTCCTTTTTCTCGGCAGACGGAGGGCCAGTTTCATCATCATCGGCCTTCTTTTTCTCGGCAGACGGAGTGCCAGTTTCATCATAATCGGCCTTCTTTTTCTTGGCAGACGGAGGGCCAGTTTCATCATCATCGGCCTTCTTTTTCTTGGCAGACGGAGGGCCAGTTTCATCATCATCGGCCTGCTTTTTCTTGGCAGACGGAGGGCCAGTTTCATCATCATCGGCCTGCTTTTTCACGGCAGACGGAGGGCCAGTTTCATCATCATCGGCCTGCTTTTTCTTGGCAGACGGAGGGCCAGTTTCATCATCATCGGCCTCGAGTTTGCGTTTCTGGGTCCCCGTTTCTACAGCGTCGTCCTCCACAATCATGAGATCGTCTTCCTCTACAACTGAAAGCAAACGACAATAAGTACAACTTCCTTTATCCTATTAGTGCGGTCGATTCGATCGAATAACAACCCATCGTATAAACTAAAGCATTATTCTATCCCAATTTTTAGCACATGTTTATATGATCGTTATTTTTATAACGCTATGTATTTCAATGTGACGTCATACCAAATGATGATGTTTGTATTAAACAAAAAACACATGTTAAAACTGTGAAACCAACGTTAGTTTGTATATTGTTTGAAATATAGCATAATAGGATAAATAGAATATTAGGTGTGTGTTGGATAAAGATGTTTATCATGCTCGGATCGAAACATTTGAGCGCTCAGCAAGCCTCACGTTCATCTCTTTCTAAGCCTCACATGATAAACTTCATCTTTATCCAACACTATATTCTATATATCTGCTAAACAGCAATAGCACACATCCACTAACATAAATTAATGATACCAGTAGTCAAAATAGCCCATAGAGACTGACATTTCTGAAATGATTTTAAAATGAGGCAATTTTTCACATTTTCTCAAAAAAAATACAGGTATTTTTGCAAAAATTGGCTATATTTTTTTTTCTTAACGCCAGCGTGGCTAAAAACAGCTGTATATGTGCCAGGTGCTGGACTGTTTAACTTTCCAAATACATTATTCATACTGCCTATACCAAACAACTGGGCCCAGTTGCTCAAAACTTTAACGGCAATTAAGCTAACAGCCGTTAACTTTTGGATGAAGTTTTTGATGTAAATTAAATTTTAAAATTTGCATTTATTTAAAATAAATTGATGTGCTCAAATAATTGTCAACTGCTTCATACACGAATTGCTTGTAATATTAGATTTATTTTTTTTTACATATAAAGTGAACAGGCCGTTAGCTTAACCGTTCAAGTTTTGAGCAACTAGACCTTGGTCAAACAACAAACAAGACCTGGGACCGTATTCACAAATCTCCTTAGGGAAAACTTAAGTAAATTCCTTAAATTCATGAAATTCCTTAAGTCTCTGTCTGTTTCATGTATCCGTCTTTTAACATTAAAATGTTGTAAACTTGTATATATTGATTATATGTTTAGTACTGCAGCCTTCTTCATACAGAAATCATTGGATTTCATATAGAAAATTTGATAAATTTGATATGAAATTCACTTAAAGTACATCTTTAGTTAAGATTTCCCTTAGGAGCTTTGTGAATACAAGAATATTCACAAAACTGCCAAGGGAAATCTTAACTAAAGATGTACTTTAAGTGAAAATTTCATATCAAACAGCTCTTGTAGTGAAACAGGTATGCCCCCATCTAGGTCCGGTATGCCCCCATCTAGGTCAGGTATGCCCCCCATCTAGGTCACAAGCAATTTTCTAAATATCAAGTTTGGAAAAGATTGGATAAAAATGTTGGCCACAGGGAGCGGAAACAGGCTCATAAACGAATCAAGGGCCATAACCCTGTAGTAGGCTATAAGGCTGATTAACAAACTTAAAAATCATGCCAACAAATATTTTTACCAAGTTTGTTGAAGATTCGAAAGTAAACTGTAGAAAGCGGAAAAGTGTAAAACTGTCATTTTTAGATAATTTAAGTGCCATAACTCCACAGTTCTTGGGGTGATTTCGCTGATAATCAAACTTGGCTATTATGCCCACAAACATTTCCATGAAGATTAGTGAAGATCAGACAAAAACTGTAGGACTTAGAGAGCGGAAACAAAAGTGGTGTACCGACCAACATTAGCAAACCAATAAAGATGGCGGTGGCATAGTTATTCTACGCTCAGTGGTCCCTTCATCAGATCTATAACTATCCTGAAGAAACATTATATCGCTGAAATATGATACTATTTTACTGAAATGACTGTTTCGCTTTAAACAGGTTCAATAAGACTACAAAACACTGTGACTCAAAAGCAGTTAACAAGACGCATGTTTAAAGTACATAAATCTACGGAAAGTTAACCAACCGATATCCCCGGTGTCGTTGCTTGCACCGTTGCTAGCCCCGTCTGCCGTGGCCCCAGTGACTGTCTCAGACTTGGCCTGCAGTTCCGAGATGTCTCCAACAATCACAAACTCCTGGTCTTCCTCTAGCTTCTCTCTGTGGGATAGAGATAATGTAATTTATTATACATGAAGCCTAGTTCATGAAGACATTGTTTCAGAATTTCGGACAATGATTTTTACGTATGGAATATGATTCTTACTTGTGGAAATTATTCTTACTTGTTAAAACGTTTCTTACTCGTGGAAATGATTCTAGCTTGTAAGGAATGCTTCTTATTCGTACACAATGATTCGTACTAGTACACATTACACAATGCTTTTTTACTATTAGAGAATGCTTCTTACTTGTGAACAATGATTTTTACTTGTGGACAATGATTGTAACTTGAAAACAATCAATCTCACTTGTGGACAACGACCATTACTTACAGACAATGATTCTTGTGAACAATGAATCTTACTTGTGAACAATGAATCTTACGTGTAAACAATGATTCTTACTTGTGTACATTGATTCTTACTTGTGTACATTGATTCTTACTTGTGTGCAATGATTCTTACCAGTGTACATTGATTCTTACTTGTGTGCAATGATTCTTACTTGTGTGCAATAGGGTTTCCCACAGGCCTTGTCGGGCCTGACATGCTTTCAAAGCAGTTTGTCGTTTGCCGACATGCTTAAATAACGCAGACATGCCTTAATTTTCAAAGCACTTCCAACAGTGTGTTTGACAAGTGACATAACAGTGTAGTCCCGCCTACAACGATCTCATTGGCCAATCAAATACGGTGATTTTTAGGGCAGAGTTTGTACCTTACTAACAACTAAAAATGTGTTTGACAACAAATTCTAGCGCTTGCCAGGAAAGAAAACATTTCATTACTGTATTTACCTTTTAATTTTATCCCGGTAATTCCCTAATGCATTTCACAAAATGACATTCAAAAATATTAAAACGAATAATGCATAAAATATAGAGCCTCATTTTAAAACACAATTTGACGTCATTTTGTTCACATCAACACTAAATATGCAATTAAGCACGTGAACAGTCCATGCACGTTTGTCTTGTGCATGGCGACATTATTTTCGCGTGCTTTTGTAGCAAAACACGCTTTTAACATGGAAATACATGATCGTATTTTATACTGATTAAGAACCACTTATTCAAGTATTTAATAACAAAGGTTGACTTTTTCGCCTTTTAATGTCCGCATGTAGTATAACTGTTTTCGATTTCGAAAACAATTAATGAAATGAAAAACGTTTTTGAAACAACTAGCAGTCAGGACAGCATTTCAAGACGGATAAAGCTATGCTTTGCAAGTGGGTCTAGCATTACCGCCGTTTTCAGGCAGGCGGGGTAGATCATTGCGGCCGATTAGGTCGCCCCCTGGATTTAGAGCATTGCGGCTGATTTTGGAAAGATGGGGGCGAGCACTGTCGAGCTTTGCGGCCAATTTTGGGCAGGTGTGGTTAAGTGTTCAGGCAGTTTGGGGTCGATCGTTGCAGCCGAATTCTGACGATGCGTCTGATTTTGGGAAGGTAGGGACAAACGGAGGGGGGATTGTTGGGGATGCCGACAGGCCTTCAAGATATCCAGCGGGAAACCCTGTGGAATGATTCTTACTTGTGTGCAATGATTCTTACTTGCGTACGATGATGTTTACTTGTGTACATTGATTCTTACTTGTGTACAATGATTCTTACTTGTGTACATTGATTCTTACTTGCGTACATTGATTCTTACTTGTGTACAATGATTCTTACTTGTGTACAATGATTCTTACTTGTGTACAATGATTTTTACTTGTGTACATTGATTCTTACTTGCGTACATTGATTCTTACTTGTGTACAATGATTCTTACTTGTGAGCAATGAATCTTACTTGTGTACAATGATTCTTACTTATAAACAATGATTCTTACTTGTAAACATGTATTCTTACTTGTGTGCAATGATTTGTACTTGTAAACAATGATTCTTACTTGTGCATAATGATTCTTACTTGTAAACAATGATTCTTCCTTGTGTACAATGATTCTTACTTATAAACAATGATTCTTCCTTGTGTACAATGATTCTTACCTGTGTACAATGATTCTTACCTGTGGACAATAATGAGGTTGAGCTCATAGTTCTGCTGGAAATCATCGCACTTCAGAATGCTGTTGTTGCGTATCCCAAACTCACTCAAGAACTTGTCTTCGTTTTCTAGAACGCAAAACTTGATGCATTTCAATTAAGAACACTACACAACCATTAAGACAATACAAGTATCTACAAACAAGACATATTACTGAAAGCAACAAATGTCCCCTAAAAAAATAGCTGAAAATTTGAAACTAACTGTTAATGAAACAGCAGTGATTATTATACAAGGTTTATAAAAAGCGGGAAGGTATGCTACACTGTATATCTGTTCAATACTGTTCATCAATATTTATTTTCTATTTTTTTGCAAATACTAACTACACACAAATAAAAATAAAGGCTACAACTCTGAATTTTGAAGAAAGTTATGGCATTTTTACACTGTTATTTTTTACTTCGCTATTATTATAATTATGAAGTTTCATTAAAATTCCTTCCATATTTATGGAAATGTCAAATATGCACGACATGTTCCTTGGCTCATATTCCCAGACCTCTGACGTAAGATGAAGTTTGATTTAATGAAAATTATACTGAGCACAATAACTGCATAATATTTTTAAGACATAATGAACATGTTTATTCTAATCACTTGAATGAGGTACTCAAAGGACATACAGAAAAATCTATCTGTTACTCTCCTCCGATGAAGTACATGTACAAATAGGAAAATAAAAAGGTCAAATGGCAAATATGTCAATGAACAAAGTTTTAATAGACTTACTAGAGATTTTATTTAAGAAATAATTTTTGATTTAACGTTGTTTATCAGCCAATAAACAATGATTTGGAGTCCTGATGCGTAGAAGAAATTAAACCAAGAGGGCGTTACACCGAGTTGTTTAACAGCCACGCATCAGAATGACAAAGCGTTGTTTATTGAGCAATAAACAACGATAATGCGAAAATTACTTTCATTCATTTGACACATATGTTTTCAATTGTAATTTGAACTATTTTTTACTATGCTCCGTTCAGAATCGGGACTTTTTTTGCGTTGTTTATTAGGCAGTTTAACAATATTTTTTATCTTTGTCTATAGAAAAATTAGTGAGTATCATGTTAGAATAAACAATTTAAGTTACTTTTGTACAATAAAATACAGGCAAACATATTTTATAATTTAAAATGTACATATGGAATTTTCTAAGGGACTATTTAGAAATAACTTAGCAAAATTCAAGTTCAACATTAAAATAATGCCAGATGCTGTATGAATGAGAATAACATTAATATTTACATACATACCTTCAGTTTCCCCTTCTTCACTAGATATTATTATAGTACCTGAAAGAAAAACATGACACATTAGAATGCATAATAATATTCACCGTAAGTTACCTTGAACAAAGGTGAACGTAGCTTATTCACGGACAGCTCTTTAACTAGAATCCATTTTATAGCATAGCAGTGTTAGGCGTAAAAAAAAAATGTTTGTTTCAGGTAACCCGACCTACCCGAAAAAAATGCCCCGACCCTAGAACATTGTATTGGGTTTGTCAGATTGATTTGTGGTTTATTTACCTTTTTCAATAATTAAATGTTTTTTGATAAATAAGTGTTTTGTTTTGATAGTAGCCACTTATAAACAATGTTTTAGGATATTACTGATACGTTTTGAATATTTATTCAGTTTTAGAATCTTTAAGTTGATCATTTACCAAAAAAAAAATAATAATCCCGACCCTACCCTAATTTTTTTGGGCATGTTACCTGAAACAAACATATTTTTTTTACGCCTTACATAAAATGAAGGAATACAATTGTTTTTTATATAAACATTAAATGTTGACTCTTGACGCTACAAAGCCATGACCCCTACTGACCCTTGACCTCTTATGACTCTTAAAACCTACTGACACTTGACCTCTTCTGACCCTTGAACCCTACTGACCCTTGACCCCTAGTGACTCTTAACCTCCACTGACCACTGACCTCTAATGACTCTTAACCTCAAAAGACCCTTGACCTCTACTGACCCATGACCTCTATTGACCCTTGACCTCTACAGACTTTTGACCTCTACTGACTCTTGACCTCTACTGAGCCATAACCTCTACTGGGCCATGACCTCTACTGACTGTTGACCTCTACTAACTTTTAACCTCTACTGACGAAACCTCCACTGACCAATGACCTCTACAGACTCTTAACCTCTACTGACCCTTGACCTCTACTGATACTTGACATCTACTGACCCATGACCTCTAGTGACCCCTGACCCGTACTAACCCTTTCCGTCTTCTATCATCACGTCAGGTGCCACCATACCTAGGCCAGTCTTCAAGACCTGAAAGAATATATTAGAATCAAATTTAATGTTTTTGCAAGGTTAATAAGCTACTGGGAACATATCAATGTAATGGATAATCTAATGTGAAGTATTGAGTTTAACAGTCCATTAATATTCATGACTTTTTATACCATATATTTCATCTAGATATTATACTGAACAAATGAAGATTGTATTTATTTCATTCACAATCTGTTGTTAAGAAATACACACACACACACACATTTAGCTTTACTAAAATTGAGCATCACAATGTAATGTAAATTTTTATACAGAAACTGTAAGGTTAGATTCTTATTTGAATTGTGTAACAAAACTCTTCTTTCATGTTTCTGACAAAAAGTATATACTTTCCAAAAAGAATTGCCACTGTCTTTTGTAACAAAAACTTTATCCCTCTTTCAAAGCGAATTGTGGTATGAAAATATAGTTTGTTATACGCAACCTTCTCCTCAAAGGTTTTCACGATCATCTTCTCCGTGTTTAGAACCACTGTGACTTCGTTCTTTGGTGCGCACACGTAGCACTTTGGATTGGGTTTGTCGAGCGCACAGGGCACTAAAAGCTTCTTCCTGGGATTTGGTTGACGATTCAGATAGATCTGAAAAAATCTTAGCTACTTAATATATGGCGTGTCCTGAGAAAACCGGTCTTAATGCATGTGCGTAAAGTGTCGTCCCGGATTAACCTGTGAAGTCCGCACAGGCTAATCTGGGACGGCACTTTCCGCTTTTGTGGTATTTTCTGTTTCAAGAAAGTCTCTTCTAAACATAAATCCACTGAAGGCGGAAAGTGACGTCCTGGACTGCACAGGCTAATCCGGGACGACACTTTACGCACATGCATTAAGTCCGGTTTTCCCACGACGCGCCACATATGTTATTTGATTACTGGCTTCGTAAAATAATAACAGAATTGCGGCAATCAACTTGCCTCGAAAAAGGTCAGAAAGGAGTGTTGTACATCAAGCATCATGTTACAGGTATTTGAGAATTTCATTAAAAGAGAAACACATCGGTTTGTCTTTACCAGGTGAACATGACTTTCATGTTCACATTATTGCCTTTAAAATCTAATATCTTTTACATGTAAGATTTATAACAATTGCAAAGAAAAAACACACAAATATGTAAAGGGTACATTGTACAGTTAAAGACAAGCTATCATAAAAAAATCATGATCGCTGATACACCAATTAAGAACAGACCAATTAACCTGATTTAAAAGTTGATATACTCAAATATATGCCCTACAAAGGACTGGTAACCAATTCTTGATTGATTACATTAACATAATTAATTCCTCTAAATTAAACATTTCAAAAGAAAGACAAGGACTTACGGAATTGCACTTCTCAATTTCTCCGTTGAGGATTTTCAGACCCTCCATTACAATAAGGCCAGCAATGACGGCATTGGTGGTCGCAATAGCGGGAATTATATTGCCGGCCATAGCTGAAATAACGCAAGATGCCGTCTGTTATGTACAGCGCAGTGCAATTGATGTGAAATATGAACTAAATCATTTAGGTATTATTTAGATCAAAATCAAAATAATAAGAACCTTAAACTGAAACTTCACATTCCCGACAAAAATATTTTAAATAAATTTTTAATAAAACAATATTTTTAGTTAAATCTAGTTAGAACGTGCATGTTACACAAGTTGAAATATTAATTAACTATTCAAGGATATAGCACTTACATTTTATGTCAAATCTCGTTTTTGGGGAGATTCCGAATATATGAGCTCGGATGTTGGCTGCTGCAGCGACAAAATCCATAGCTGCAGCATCATCCTGCCAACACAATCAACGATGTAAAATCATCCTGGCAACACAATCAACGATGTAAAATCATCCTGCCAACACAATCAACGATGTAAAATCATCCTGCCAACATAATCAACGATGTAAAATCATCCTGGCAACACAATCAACGATGTAAAATCATCCTGCCAACACAATCAACGATGTAAAATCATCCTGGCAACACAATCAACGATGTAAATACAAATACTTCCAGAACTCTTAATTTTAATATGTCTTTTTTTGTCCTCTAGTATATACACATAAAACAAACCAAGTATCCTATAGTACTTAATGAACTCACGTAAACTCACATAAAACATTAATAGTGATAAGATATAGATAGCTCCGAGCAAAAACTTACATGTAAAATAGCACAGTTTTGCTCCAAGTGTGCGAATACGCATGGCTGAATAGAAAGTGAATTCTGAATGCTTTTGAGATCAGTATCAAAACCATGCACAGATTAGTAAGATTTCACCAAATAATAATCCCTATATATATATATATATATATATATCACTGCGACAGTTCACATAATGAACGAACAGTCTCCAATTATCGATCAATTGTGACATGACTGGGGTCATTTAAACATCAATGACTGACTGGCTTTCACACCTACAGAGCAATGGGGCCATAAAATGTGTTTATTGTGTATTGACATCATGGGGATAATCACTATTTTTTAGTGTTGTTAATCAGTGTCCAAAATTTTAGTCGATTAATCAGCAACAGGTTCTGACTAAATAACCGATTAATTAGGATTTTAAAAGTAAAGGAAATACACCATAGACTGCAAAGTTTGAATAATTTACATTATTGCATTTAGAGTGACAATAACCATTTGTCTGATTTATATAGCAATTACGAGGGGAAATAGGCATAAAACATGCTTTTGTAAATACAGTTTGTGAACTGCATTATTCTACTAGCGCGCTGGACTATTGACATATAGATTTGTTTAGCCTCTTATTAACGTTGTTATTTATAGTTCACCACAGCATGAAGTGCTTGGTGAGAATTGGTATAGGGGACCTATCATGCGTCGTCTTTCTCCCGTCGTCTTGAAATCTCGGATGGAATCCATCATGGGCCAAATCGGGGCCAGAAACTCTCTAGTTATTTTGCTTTTTTTCGAGGAAAATGAACAATTTGCCTTTTTTTAAAACAGAGACTTCATTTTTTGCATCCTATCTGGACCAATCTTTCAGTTTGTGTGTGACAGTATGACATTTGCCGACGCTATAAAAAAATCATTAACATAGAAGTTATGACCGTTTGTTCTATGGACAAAATTAACAACAATTGTCATTTCCTTTGTAGTGACTTTTCATCTAATCTTAACAAAATTTCCATAATTCAATTTATATGTGGCCATACGTTATGAACCCTTGTTTGTGAAAGAAAATGCAAAAAAACTCTAAGACATTGACCTAATATTTAATGAAATCTTGATCAAATTTACACAGTTTGTGTTGGACCACATATAATGTCATATAATGTCACAGCAGACACAGGGTGAAAACAAATGAAAAAAAAAAGACTTAATGCAGGATGGACATTTTATTCTGTTGAACAATGTATTAAATTATATGTGCATGTGTGTTATTTAATTATACTATTTGGTCACCGAAACATATAAATGAACCGGATCACTTGTTCAAGTTAAATGAAAAGGATTGTAAATGAAAGGGATTGAACTTTTTTCAAGAAAGAAAACTTATGCATAGATATCTTCAATTAATCGACAAATCCCAAATCTTAATCGACTACTTAATCATTACCTATTAGTCGTTGATTAATCGACGAAATGATTAATCGGCCCAACACTATTATTTTTAAATTGACTGGATAATTTTAGAAAACTGGTCAGACCATATACTAGGCATTTCAATCGGACTTTTTAAAACCCACTTGGTCTCAGACCGGCAAAACAAAAAAAATTATGATCCCTGCTGTGACTTATGTGATACCTTGTCCCAGACCAGCATTCCCCCATTCCCCTGCTTCGCCTGTTCACCCTGAAGGATCCCGATACTCCGGGAAAACACGTTGGCACACTCCTGTACCGACCACTGGCGCTGATCTTGTATGGTGTCCGTGGGTACCACCCCATCAACTGTAAACAATAGTCGCAGAGATGTAATGGATATGAGGCATGTAGTGGTAAACCTGGGCTTAATGCATGTGTTGTCCCGGATTAGCCTAGGCAGTCCACACAGGCTAATCCAGTTCAGCACTTTCCGCTTTTATGGTAATTTCTGTATCAAAGAAGTCTCTTCTAAACATAAATCCACTATAGACGGAAAGTGCCGTCCTGGATAAGCCTGTGCTCACTACATAGTCTAATCCGGGACAACACTTTACGCACATGCATTAAGCCCGGTTTTAGTGTCTGTCTTGCAATCAGGACATCATGTGTTCGATCCTTACTACAGGAGTCGTATTCCAGAAACATCTTACGAAAAATATTACCCTGGACCTTAAAAATCATCATTTTTCATAAACATTTCATTACATATTCAAATGCCATAAATTGTGAAAATTGTGTATTAATTAGCAGCTTATTATTAACTACTGTTTACTTAAATGTATAAGGGTTCACAAATTTATATGCAGTTTTAAAATAATAACATGACCAAAAAATGTATATAAGTGAAAATATTTTAAGATACACTTAAGATGTTTCTGGAATATGGGCCCAGGAGGTTTTGTCTGAAGATGGCGTGGCACCCATTGACACCATACAGAACCACGTCATCTACTACAAACAAAACCAGTCACCAAAACATGCAATTTGGGCACACAAGCCTGGATTGTTATGTAATTACCTGACAGTGACTGGGAAACCCATGCAAAATGCGATATTTGTGCATAAAATTCATAAAAATCGCAAAGAAATGTCCACTGGGGCGATTGTATGTCAGACCAAAATGTTTGAGTACGAATCGAAAAACGCTGCCGTACAATACACAATGCTCGGTCTGGTTTGCAGTTTTGTCACTGTGCGGTGAGATTTTATCCATGAAATTAAGTCATAAAAGTCAACATCAACAGATGCTCATTACACCTTGAACGGAAGTGCAAGCGTCTGCGTAGTGTATTTTTCTCAATTGAAACAGTTAGACGTTCACAGCATGTAATTGCTGTAAATCCCATATGAATCACAGGAAATCCCATATATTTTTGAAGAAGCCCATATATTTTTTGTGGAGATAAGAAATTATCTCATATGGAAAAATCCTTTCCCAGTCACTGTAACCTGACAGCAAGAAAATGCTGCAAGCCTGTAGATATATAAATAAGAATCAGTGCAAGCAATAACAAGTAAGCAAAGCAATGCACATAGTTTTATTACTGTTATTTTTATTTATTTTTTTGGAAAGAAGCAATATTTGTTATATTATTATTAGGAAATTGAATCTATGATTAAATGCAACATGCAGTGATAACATATTGTTAAATGTAATGAATTTAAGAAATAATTTTTGATTTTGAGTTGTTTATCTGTAAATAAACAATGATTTTGAGTTCTGATGCGTGGGAATTAAACCATGAGGGTGCATGAGAAAGAAAATCATTGTTTCTTTACAGATAAACAATGATAAAGCGAAAATTATTTTGATTCTAACATGACTTGACAACACATTCTGAAATTACAATGCAAACTCTGTTGTACAGTTTTGGAACTACTTTTTCGAGTCGTTTATTGGCAATTTAACAACGGAATTCTTTTTTCTTTGACTATAGAAAACGCTGTGCGCGTCATCTTTGAATTATATTTAAACAAATAATAGTAAACCATGACAAATACCATAATTACTCTATATGTTGGGACACTCTCAATGTTGGGACACTCTTAAATCCTGAGAAATTATTTTTTGTGACTCTAAATTTTGGGATACTTTGAAATTACTATTTTTTCATATTTCTAAATTTGGGATGTTGTTTTCCAAACTGCCAAATTAAAAGTCAGTTTCAATTACTGTAAGGTCAACAACTAAAAGTCGCCAGAATAACTGTTGTTTACCAGTTAGTTAAATTGCAATGCATTAGCGAACTGTCAAAGTCGAGAATGTATGTGTGGATAATCCTTATATGTAGGTATCTCAAGGCAGATTATGCCATCAATGTGGCCCCTTCATCAGATTATGCCATCAATGTGGCCCCTTCATCAGATTATGCCATCAATGTGGCCCCTTCATCAGATTCTAAATATTGGGATGAGTTCAGACAAATTATTTGTTTATGCTTCTAAAAATTGGCACAGCATACAACTTACTTATTTTTAAGTGTCCGAACATATTGAGTAAATACAGTACACAAGATCATCATAAAGGCAATCTAAGAAAAATGCCTTCTTATAGTTGTCTCCACCTTGCCCACAGACCCAGTACCTGTGTTAGGTAGCTTGTCCCAGTTCAGAGGGGTCGGAGGTCGTCTCTTCTTCCAGAGTGTTTCCATGGAGAGAAGGTATTTGATGTCATCTCGGAACATCTGAAAATGAGCATGCACTAGTAACGATACCGTACCTGCTATTGCAAGCAGGATGACGTCTTTCGCACAAGACGTTAAACCAAGGTACCGTGTACTAGGCACTTCACACCGGGCACTAAAAGACCCAGGGCTGCTTCTGGAACAGGGCGTCTCCTGTATCTGACACTATCCCCTGGTAACCCAACTAGCAAGTCCTCTGGTGTTGGCCATATGGGAGAGAATTGAAAAATTAAACGAGACTTACCTTGGTTAAGTTGATGTTTGATTGTAATTCTATGAGTATATATAGAATTACGGAGGGATTAAATGAGATGCATACTGCGCATGCCCAGTCAGTCTTCATAGACTTTCGTTTTTGACATTATTATCACACCCAGCATAGATCCATGATCATCTTATACCAACATATTGTAGGGCGGGACAGAGGCATTTAATCCCTCTGTAATTCTCCGTTTAATTGTTCAATTCTATTATGCTTATTAGAATAACTATGGTATTAATTGAGATTTTAAAGCCATAAGAATGGCAAAAACGGATTACCTTATTGCTTGAGTATCTTGCGATCGAACTTGATGTCCAATTTTACCGTCTTGTTGTAATACTTGGAGAAAGTACTTTCTCGTGACCACACAGCTCTGCTAAGAATGGCTTTGATGGGAACTCCAGTCAAACTTGCTTTTGAAACAACTGCTGATCTTGAACTATGAGCTCCAAACACATCGCTTACACCCACACGAATCATAACTGTTTCCATCCATCAGGATATGGTGTCCGTAGTAACTGCATGATATGGTTTGACGTAGCTTATCATTAATGAATCCTCATCTTTACTGCAGATTGCTTTAGTTCGCGCAAGATACTCTTTTAACACAGCATAAACGCAAAGTCTCCCATCTGGAGGATATGCTTTCAACTTAAAAAACGAACATGGAAAACCTGGCTGGCTTTGTTTCAACAACTGTCTGAACTGTAAAACAAACTCTGAACTAAACTTTTGCAACTTATTTACACTAAGCAGATGTATGGTCTGCACTCTAGCTGCATTCGTTAGTATCATGAGCATTGTTAACTTCAAAGTCAATGAAAGATGTTTTACAGGCGAAAGCTTCAAATAAATAAGCACTTTATCCACATCCCAGGTGTGTTGATACAATGGTTGCGGTGGTCTTCTGTTAAACACTCTTTACATGAAACGGACAACAGTGGGATGAGTCCCAGCCGTGAATGTATCTAACATGATTCCAAGCGATGATAATGCACCTCTGACTGTATTGATAGAACTATACCCTAATCCCTTTTCAAATTCCAATGTTAAAAACTCTATGAGATTATTCACAGAAACTGAAAAATTATCAACTTGTTGTCCACGACAGAACTGTATCCATCTCGATATATATACTTGGTATTCGCGCTTAGTGCTGCTGCGCCAGCATGACATGAGGATGTTTGTAGCTTTTTCCGAAAATCCTCACACTCAATACGCATACCTGCATGCAATTAGAACTAGTTTATGTGACATTGGATGTTGTTGGTCTGGATTCGATGCAACAAGTACTTTCTTCGTTCTTGGAAGAATCAAAGGAACATTCAACCACAGCCTCATCAGGAGTGGGAACCATCCCTGTGTTGGCCATAATGGGGCGATCAGCAGGAGTGGGAACCATCCCTGTGTTGGCCATAAAGGGGCGATCATCAGGAGTGGGAACCATCCCTGTGTTGGCCATAATGGGGCGATCAGCAGGAGTGGGAACCATCCGTGTGTTGGCCATAATGGGGCGATCAGCAGGAGTGGGAACCATCCCTGTGTTGGCCATAATGGGGCGATCAGCAGGAGTGGGAACCATCCCTGTGCTGGCCATAATGGGGCAATCAGCAGGAGTGGGAACCATCCCTGTGTTGGCCATAATGGGGCGATCAGCAGGAGTGGGAACAATCCCTGTGTTGGCCATAATGGGGCGATCAGCAGGAGTGGGAACCATCCCTGTGTTGGCCATAATGGGGCGATCAGCAGGAGTGGGAACCATCCCTGTGTTGGCCATAATGGGGCGATCAGCACCGCTGTTGCCTTGTCCATGTCAACCTTGCGAATGCAGCCACCGAGGAGACTGGAAGGAGGGAAAATATAACAACACATAAGTTTTACCCAATCAAGAGTGAATGCATCTATATGCATAGCAAAAGGGTCTGGTTTCCATGAACAATACTTTGGCAATTTGCTATTTAACCTTGATGCAAAAAGGTCAATATCAGATGTTTGCCATAGAGAACATATTTTCTAAAAAATTTCACCCTTTCAACCCCACTCTATGTGATCCTTGAATTGCTGAGAGGGAATGTCAGCCTCATTTACTATACCTGGTATGTGTGAACAAGATATCCATATCTGATTTGCTCTACAGAACAACCAAATGTCTTTAGCAACTTCATTGCATTTTAGAGATTTTATTCCTCCCATATTGTTGACATAACACACCGCTGTTGTGGCATCTGACAAAATTCTCACATGTTTCTGGATTAATTTCCATTTTAAAGTTCTCAAAGTAAAAATATACCCAATAACTCTAAGACACTGATATGGTATCCACATTCTTCGCGAAATCCATCTACCACCAAACCTTTTTCCATCATACACTACACCCCAACCATTAGAACTACTATCAGTTTGAAATTCAACCTGTGGGCTACCCCGGTCAATGACCCTGAACTGGGAATGAATATCTGACACCCACCAATCTAGCTCAAGCTTCATGGCATTAGTAATGCACATTTGATTCTCAAAGTTGCCAGCATTTCTGTGCATTTCAGCAGCCTTTTCATGTTCAAACGTTCTATTATACAATCTCTCATAGTCTACTGCGGAGAATGAGGATACCAACGACCCAATAACTTAGGCGACCTCCCTAATTGTTGCTTTATCAGAGTTGTACAATTTCTTGCATGCAACAACAATATGGTTCATTTTATCTTCTGGCAAAATTACAATCATTCTTAAAGAATCAATAATAAAGCCCACATAGGCTATCCGTTGAGCAGGTATCGTAACAGATTTTTCATAGTTCATGATGAAACCCAATTTCGTCAACAATTCTCTGCTTACAGTCAAAGTATTCAAACATTCATCACATGTTTCCCCACACAAAAGACTATCATCAATAAACCCAGTAAAAATATGGCCATCGGCCCTCAATTTTGCATAAACAGGCTTTACAATTTTTGAAAACAGCCTGGGCCCATCTTGATATCCATTGGGACTTGAAGTGTAAGCACATACTTTGCCATTCCATAACAAACGAAAATATTTCTGGTCCTCAGTAGCCACTTAACTGAATAATAAGCATGTCTGATATCGGAAGTACACATAACATTCCTTTTCTAATCAAAGTAAGAATAACTTCAAACGTGTCCATTTTAAAATGGTGATACGGAATGTATTCATTAAACTTTTTCAAATTTAATATCATTCTGTATTCATTGTTTTTCTTGGGTCGCAAGAAAATAGGCGACAACAATTGTTCATTATTGCGTTCTACTTGCTTCAATACTTTTAACTCGATCAATTTATTGATTTCCGTATCAATAATACTAGTTTCGCGGCTACTGAAGGCCTGTTGAGAAAATGTTTCCTGCTTCGGAGGTTTGTCGTCAACAAATCTGATATGATAATGCTCAACGGCATCTAAAATAACAGGATCATTCGTGAATTTTCTCCATTCAGAAACAAAACATTGTAATCTACCAGATTCAAAAGTGTCACATACCTTGAAATTTACATCTTTTTCACACACCCTCAGCGTGGGAGGTTTTTTGGCGGGTAGGTGTACTCGACACGACCAATAGGTGCACCATATGGCATGTTACCTCTGCCACAACCTCTGAACCATGGCCTTCCTTGGAAAACACCACGTACAGGACCATATTGGAGTTTATATCCCATTCTAGAGCATTCTTCAATCTCTTTTGCTGCCTTTGGCAAATCATCGCCAAGAAGTTGATTTGTGTATGGTACACTGTGAGTACATAGATGCGCATACACATTCCTCAACTCAGGCTTCAAAAAATCTGCGTACCATGTTAATCTGCCTGTTGGCATGTCCAAGAAGGGCCAAAGAATCATTACACCCGTCAATGACAGACTGAAGTTCACTAGATTGCTGCTGCGCAACCAACTTAGCTACGTTATTCACAGTTTTTACTAATACACTAGCAGACTTCACAATTGAGGTCTCAATGTTTTGTACTTTTTTATCTTTGGACCTAGCAGATGGCGACACAATGTCCCAAACCAATTGGTTCAACTTCACAGTCACTAAACTGTCACAGTTTGCAGGCCTCGGATTCACGTCATCCTGAACCATTTGTCCATATTGTTCTTCTTCCATTCAATTGAAGAACAAATCATTGACATGTGACGCTAAAACAGGGTCCACGTCACTACCAACAACCTCTTGCATTTTGAACCTTTTGGAAAAACCCACAAAACAACTAGTGGACTCCGACGCAGTCGCACCTTGATTGTTATTATCATCATTGGGCCTTTTCTGACCTGATATAGACTCTGAGGTGTGTACACTACTAGCGTCATCATAACCTTCATGACATGTATAAGCATCATAATCACCTTCCCCATACTCATACTGATCGTGGTCGTACTCGACCTGCTCCATCTGTTCAATTCGATTCTCAAATGTTTTCAATTTCTGATTTGTTGAAACCTGTTGTGCTTGTACGGTTTTCAAGATGGATAGGATTTAGTCGTTTTTGTCAGTCGTATTCTCTGATGTTTTAGACGACGACTTTCCAACTTTCGTCTGAACATGAGAGTTATTATTACTACGGGTAGGTTGCTTGCCCCTACAATCTTTCTTAGTACTCGCATGAGCTGTACCATCAGCTTTAGTTTCCTTATTGACCAATGGCGCCTCCACCATTATGAAAAAAACTTTGTGCCCCACCACGTGTGGCAATTGAATAAACTCCAAAAACACTTGTGAAAAATAATAATACCACATACTATCAACTGTAAAACCGTGAGAGTCACTTATATAACCGAAACACGTTCGATAAATCTCTCAATTCACGATTTAAATATCGACAATAACCGAAAACTAAACTTGTTTTCTGCAACAACGTTTCATTGACCGGAAATGCAAGCACACTGACTGGGCATTCGCAGTACACATCTCATTTAATACCGTAGTTATTCTAATAAGCGTAATAGAATCCGGGTGCACTTGATAAAAATGTACTACGCACACAATTGCAGGCAGTGAATTATGACAGTACCAGGTTCAATTCAAAAGACTACATATAGCTACTGAGTGGTTAAAACTATTGACAAACTGGCTGGAACTTATAGTTGTGCTACTGTTTGCTGTAATGTTCTACTAACATGAACAGGTTTAAGTTTTCAATTGTATTTTTTCTAAATGGTTCCAGCTTTCACAAAAAGAACTTCAGAAAAATCCGAGACCTCAGATCTCTCAGAAAGCTCATGCAGTTAAGTAAAACTGATACAAACTTCAGCCCCCATACTTACTTTGTTAAACAGTTTCTGTGGTTCATATTTGATGTCCTGCACCCAGGTTCTAGTCGAGACCCTCGTCAGTCCTCTATTCTCACCAGCTGTTGATGCCGTCTCCAGGGCTTTCTGACCTGCCTCAGCTAGGGTAAAATATGTACAGAAATAGTAGTATAGTTCCAGCAAAAATGAAATAAAACCATACAGCAATTATTATGCATTATGTGTGCAATAAAACCACATGTTCACTGTATTTAAGTATGACATCACATTGATTTTTATCTGACCATGAAACTGACGTCATTCGCACAATGTTTATCAATGAAGCTGATGTCATATTACATTGTTATGATTTACTGACGTCACTGAAACACACGCGTGAATGTACTTCGCAGAAAATGGGTGAGTGTTAATAAACATAGTTTTATGTATATCTTAAATATAAAAATACTATAAAAATACTAGAAGAGCAGCCATGTTCCACTTGGCATACTGTTCTTCATTCTATTGACATGAACATTTCCAAAATATGAATGTACTGACATATATTATAATTTTATTTCATGTTTTTACTTTGTGAATTTCATATAGAAGGATGTTATACCACCACTATGAACAAAACCTGGCTGACCCATATTTCCAACTATCAATAAGTTCCAAGGTCTTGGTTTTTATACCACCACTATGAACAAACCCTGGTTGACCCATATTTCCAACTATCAATAAGTTTCAAGGTCTAGGTTATTATACCACCACTATGAACAAAACCTGGCTGACCCATATTTCCAACTATCAACAAGTTCCAAGGTCAAGGATTTTATACCACCACTATGAACAAAACCTGGCTGACACATATTTCCAACTATCAACAAGTTCCAAGGTCAAGGATTTTATACTACCACTATGAACAAAACCTGGCTGACCCATATTTCCAATTACCAACAATTTCCAAGGTCAAGGATTTTATACCACCACTATGAACAAAACCTGGCTGACACATATTTCCAACTATCAACAAGTTCAAGGTCAAGAATTTTATACCACCACTATGAACAAAACCTGGCTGACACATCTTTCCAACTATCAACAAGTTCCAAGGTCTAGGTTTTGGTACCACCACAATGAACAAAACCTGGATGACACATATTTCCAACTATCAACACGTTCCAAGGTCAAGGATTTTATACCACCACTATGAACAAAACCTGGCTGACCCATATTTCCTATCAACAAGTTCAAGGTCATGCAACACATTGACTTTCAATAGTTTTCTGGTACTAAACCCTGTATTGCCCAGTCTAATTCTCTATCCATGATATGTTGTACACTATTAGGAGAGTCCCCGACTACGGTTGCAATGGTTACCTGTCAGTTCTGGATCCGCGGTGTCCGGGGACACGTCCTGGTCTGGATCCTCCTCCCCGAACAGCTGACTGAAATACACACGAACGGAAAGTGAGCAGACGTCTTTGGACATCGGTTCGAAAATGCAATCAATCATCGGGTTGGGATCGGTTGTCGCTTCCAGTGACTGGAAACCCAAATGAAATGCGATATTTTCGCATAAAATTAAAACCGGATTTTTTATTTTGCAGAGGGGGATACAAGTACCAGTCAATATTGGTGAAGAAGTATGGAAGTTTCATGTCGATAATCTAAAATGTATGCAGTTTGGTGAGACTTGGCAAAAATTTGGTCTCAAAATCAAATGGGAAAAAAGTGTGGACTAGAAACAACTTGTTTTCTTGACCAAGAACTTTTGAAATATGGCGGGAATACAAAACTTTAACACAAATTCTATTTATAGCTCTACCTGCCATTTGTGCAGTGGAGTGGAACCATTTGAATAATTTTGGTAGAGGACCACCAAACGAACATGTGTTTGAAATTATTTGAAAAACTAGCCATAGGTTTAGAAGAAAATTGTGTTAAGAAATACTTCTAAACTGGTGTTTAGATATATTTCTATTTTTAGCTCTGGCTGCCATCTTGTGCAGTGAGGTGGAACCATTTGAATAAGTTTGATAGAGGACCACTAAACGAACATTGGTGTGAAATTATTTGAATATCTAGCCATTGGTTTAGAAGAAAATGGCATATAGACTATTTTTAGATCTGGTGGCCATCTTGTGCAATGAAACAGAACCATTTTCATAGGTTTAATAGAGGTCCATCCAAGGAACATTTCTGTAAAGTTTCATGAAGATTGACCAAGAACTTTTGAAAATATGACAGGAACATGAAATTTTAACGCAAATTCTATTTTTAGCTCTAGTGGCCATTTTATGCAGCGAGGCATAACCATTTGAATAAGTTTCATAGAGGAACACTAAACGAACATTTGAGAACAATTATTTAAAAATCTAGCCATAGGTTTAGAAGAAAATTACATTCAGACATATTTCTATTTTTAGCTCTGGCGGCCATCTTGTGCAGTGAAGCTGTACCATTTTCACAGTTTTGGTAGAGGACCATCCAAGAACTTTTGAAAATATGACAGGAATACGAAACTTGAACACAAATTGTTAACGACATCGCAACGCCCGAACGACCACTCAACCGCCCGCCCAACCGACCGCTTTTAGCTAATCTTTAAGCCGTGATTTTTCTTTGAAAAATCCAGCTAAAAATTGCAAAGAAATGTTCACCAATGCGATTTTATGACGCACTGAAATTTTTGAATAGGAATAGAAAAACGCTGCCGTACAATACACAATGCTCGATCTGGTTTGCACCTTTGTCACAATGCGGTGACAGTTTATCCATACTAGAACTCCGCGAGTCGGATGTGTCGCCTGACGCCGAATAGCTTACGTGAATGCAAATGAAGAAGCACTTAAGGTTAATGCTCAAATTTTTTTAAACAGATTTATTGAAATCTTCAAAAGCACTGCACTCTGGCTAATTGCAAAGAAAAGACTCATTAAAACCAAAAATGCGACACAAAAAAAGTATGAAAATTTACAAAGGGCACTAACTCCAAAAGTATGAGGTGCAGAGTAACACTTCTTGTGAGCTGCACTTCTCCTCAATGAGATCTATCTACCTATGAAGTTTCAAGTTGATAGCTTTCATAGTCTTAGAGTTAAGCTCCGGACAAAAATTAAGTATTAAAATAAACAAAGGGCAATAACTCCAAAAGTATGTGATGCAGAGCAAAGGTTCTTGTGCATTGCACTTCTCAATGAGATCTATCTACCTATGAAGTTTCAAGTTGATAGCTTTCATAGTCTTAGAGCTATGATCCGGAAAAAAAATTAAGAATGAAAATATACAAAGGACAATAACTCCAAAAGTATGACGTGTAGAGTAACGGTTCTTGTGAGATCTAGCCACCTATGAAGTTTCATGTTGATAGCTTTAATAGTCTAAGAGTTATGCTCCGGACAAGCGAAAGGGGACACCACCTCTGCCGACACTGCCGACACCGCTGACGCCGCCGCCGACAACAAAAGTAACACCTATATGCCGCCTAGTCAGGCGACACACAAATTAACTGGGCAGTCTAAAAAATCAATATAAACAGACGCTCATCACACCTTGAAAGGGAAGCGTGAGCGTATGCGCAGTGTATTTTTCTCGATTGAAACATAAAATGTAATTGCAGTAAATCCCATAAAAATCAGAGGAAATCCCATAGATCTTTAAAAAGCCCATATATTTTTGTGGAGATGAAAAATTATCTCATACGGAGAAATCCTTTCACAGTCACTATTCTTCAGATACAATTTTACCGATTAAAATTGGTTTCAAATGTTATTTGTACTATACATATTCTTATTCATTTAACGAAGAAAATTTACTTAAATATGGATGTATGTGGGTTTCTTTTTTGCATCCATAATAAATTTCAACCAATAAACAATAAGTTCAATCACATTAGTTTTATTTGCTAAACAGTTGCTTATCAATTTTGAACATATAAAACAAATAGGCCTATAGAACAAGTAAATTTAACATGGAAAAAACTGTCAACACTGTAAAATCATTCAAAATGATTTGGTCTAAATTACAAAACTCATATCTCAGTCCTTACTTTACACATCAAATCTGATGATCGATTTTACAACTGTGACCTTGATATTTTGACATCAAAAAAATTTAACACGCCACTAATCGATTTTTTCCTATCATCGTCCCATCACTAGTGAGCAGTCTTACAAACAATGGGAGACACTCTGCTCTCAATGTCGATCTTTGGTAAGAACACATCAGTGTTCTGCCGTGGATGCGGCCTTGCGCCATTGGTGCAAAAATAAATGATTTGTCCCCACCAAATTTTCGTAAGCTGGTCCGCGGGCACACACAATTTACAAGTTAATAATTCGGCGTATTTAGTAAAATTTATATCATTGATCGTGACGTCAATTTATAACCAATTTTTTCACTAGAACACTAATTCATTAACGCTCTATCGGCACAGTTCAGATACAGTAGTATCAATCGATAATTGCACACGCGGTCCACATGCTAAGTGTGAAACACGCTTTTCAGCGATAAACTGCTGGATGACAGCCGCATTTCGGCAGAAACATCAAAGACTTTTGAAGTCGAATTACCGACACCGTTGCTATGAGTGTTGCTAAAGGCTTACAGTTTTGGAAGCCCGGCTAATTGATGATGTAACACTGTTACACTTGTAGTTTAAACAGGTTTCATTATTAACGCCTTGTGTTTATAACGGATTTTATTGTTTGTTCAAATTAAAATTAATAAAATTGATAATAATTAATAATTAATAAAGGTTATATGGTATTTAAGAATGCAGTGTAACACTGACCAACAGAACGTTATGAATTAATTAAGAACACAGTGTTATGTATTAATCATTTTTTGAACAGAAAATTTAAAAAAACAAACATGAATGAAAACAGCTAGTACGTATTTTTCAAAACAAAAATCTGCTTTGGGAATATTCATGAGGTGAACAACTTTTGGTCTGTTTCCCTATATTTTGTGTAATTTGTCCCCACTTTTTAAAGCCAAGAGCGCCCTTGTCCCCAATAGTCCAAATTCACGGCAGAACACTGACACATACATCATAATATATGTGTTACTGTTACGAAAGTGTAGCTCACTAATTATTATAATCAACAAATTGAAAGCTGTGTGTGTAATGGTAATGTATAACAGCAATACATGTCAATCTCATAAAAATCATCTCCAGTCTGACGCTACTATATTATCCACTGACTGGATCTGATGACTTCACATTAGGGGTCACGTTCAGATGACCTTTTCTGGAGGCAATCAAACTGTTGCCTTCAAAATGCTGTTGTATAACTTCATATATAAACCACAAATACTATGCACGAAATTAACGTAAACTTTGGATGTTTACTCGCCTAAGGTACCACGATATCCATTGTTATCCCCGTGAAAATTAACTGTAAATGATTTATTCCTGAGGATCAGCTGGAAATGCATCACTTTTCAAAAACCATGGCCAAACTTTGTTGTGCAAAAGGCAATTTCATTGGGCGCAACAGGACCGATATTTTATTGTTCATATTGTTCGGAAGGTCATTTAAATGTAACTATTATACGATGTCTTCAGATCCTAACAATGTTAGGATTTGATTTTAATGAGATTGCAATACATGTATATCTTTATACATCTGTTCAGTGCTTGAACCTTGAAATGTATACATTTTACAGAGCTTTTTTTGGGCCAATTTTGCAGTCATTGTTGGGTCATATTCCCTATGGCAAAAAGGTATCTTTTTTCCCCAAATTCAGTCCCAAAATTCCCAATTGATGATTTGACTTTCAGATGTTTGGAAATAAGAGGTGTTCGGTGTAGAAATAAAGACTGTTGAAGTTGTAATAACTGTTTTACTCATTTGTTTTGTTCCAAACATTCTATTTTATGTACATGTAGTTTATCTAAAATTATTCAAATTTAATTAATCAAACAATTATATTTTTCCCAGTTTTAGGTGAATTGACGCTAAAATACCCAGTTTCACGGTGAAAAAAGCCCTGTTTCACAATGATGTTTATGTGAACCATGTTCTGGAATTACCTCCATAAACTAATCAATGAAGAAATAGACATAAAAATGCCAAAGCCTTCGAGGTGGGAGAAGTTTAAAACGATGCCAACAATTAGAGAATTAACTTTACATTTATCAGTAAACTCATCACGCCCCCCTACTTAGTCTCTAACTAACACCACAATTAAATAAATATTAGAAGCTAAAGTCAAGTAAGAACTTTTGACCTTCAAAAGGGTTGCCACAGAAGCAGTGACATATTTCCCACTATAAACAAGAGCTGTCTCAGGACAGCGCGCTCGACTATTCAACCGCTTTGTCCTTTGGCCTTTATCACTACATAAAAGGGGCATAATTCTTTTAAAATGCTGGTCACAGTTATGTGCCTTAGCCAGTGACCTTATGTAATGACCTTGAAGACATGTCTGAAGTTTTAATTTAATATCTGTAGCAGATATAGAGATATGAAGTTGATGCACGCAAACTTTAACCTGAAATTTCTAAGTACAAAAGGGGCATAATTCTGCTAAATTGCAGGTTAGAGTTAGAGGCCTTGGTCAGTGACCTTATATAATGACCCTACAGTCATATGTGATGTTTCAGTTGAATATCTGTAGTAGTTATAGAGATATGGAGTTGTTGCACACAAACCTTAACCATAGCATTAAGCCGACGCTGACGAACGGGTGCATAGTGCAGCTCGAAATATTTGGTTAATAGTCGAGCTTAAAACAAAATGACAGGTACAGAATACCACCTACTTGAAGAGGTGTTTGGCCCACACGACGCAATGGATGGGCTCGGAGGGAGTGTTTCTGATGGTGCAGCTTGGGAATGTCTTCTGAGGAGGTTTGGGCACGCACTCGTAACACTCCGTCAATCCCTGCAGGTGAGAAAGAATAACCAGACTTTACTCAGACTGAATTAACAGAACCTCAAGCTTTACTTAGAGTGAATTAGCAGAACCCCAGACTTTACTGAGTGTGAATTAGCAGAACCTCAGGCTTTATTTAGAGTGAATTAACAGAACCTAAGACTTTACTCAGACTAAATTAACTAAACCTCAGACTTTACTTAGAGTGAATTAGCAGAACCTCATACTTTACTTAAGAGTGAATTAGCAGAACCTCAGGCTTTATTTAGAGTGAATTAGCAGAACCTCAGACTTTACTTCCAGTGAATTAGCAGAACCTCAGACTTTACTTAGAGTGAATTAGCAGAACCTCAGACTTTACTTAAAGTGAATTAGCATAACCTCAGACTTTACTTATAAAGTGAATTAGCAAAACCTCAGACTTTACTTAAAGTGAATTAGCAGAACCTCAGACTTTACTTAGAGTGAATTAGCAGAACCTCAGACTTTACTGAGTGTGAATTAGCAGAACCTCAGACTTTACTGAGAGTGAATTAGCAGAACCTCAGACTTTACTGAGAGTGAATAAGTAGAACCTCAGACTTTACTTGAAGTGAATTAGCAGAACCTCAGACTTTACTGAGAGTGAATTTGCTGAACCTCAGACTTTACCGAGAGTGAATTAGCAGAACCTAAGACTTTACTAAGAGTGATTTAGCAGAACCTCAGACTTTACTTAGACTCAATTAGCAGAACCCCAGACTTTACTTAGACTGAATTTGCAGAACCTCAGACTTTACCGAGAGTGAAGTAGCAGAACCTCAGACTTGACTGAGAGTAAATTAGCAGAACCTCAGACTTTACTGAGAGTGAATTAGCAGAACCTCAGACTTTACGTAAAGTGAATTAGCAGAACCTCAGACTTTACTGAGAGTGAATTAGCAGAACCTCAGACTTTACTTAGACTGAATCAGCAGAACCTCAGACTTTACTTAGAGTGAATTAGCAGAACCTCAGACTTTACTTAGACTGAATTAACAGAACATCTGGATTTTCTTCAACATGTGCATGGGTAGTCCAGACTGACACTCTGCTGCTATTGTTTTGTTTTGTTGTTTTTGCTTTAAGTCTTTTTAATTTCTTTTTTGTTCTTGATTAGTTGTAGGTTTTTAATAAAATTTTACTTTGACAGGAACTATTTGTCTAAACACCCTACAAAGGATGTTCAAAATTATGTTCTTTCAAAGCAAACTTTTGACTGCCATTGTCATCAATGAGCCTGTCTATACCAGTAAATGGTAGGTGCACAACCAACTACACATTCACACGTAATAATGAGTCAGGCCAAACAAAAATTATGTGTTTCGGGCAACCTACCTAGCGAAAAAAAAAACATTCCTTAAACTTTTAGCGACGATTATTTCCATGAAATCCGTATTTGTCAGATTTTATATAATTTTCAATGTTTTCGACCGAAATGTGTCTTTACAAAAAAAAGAGTTAAACAAATCTCAATCCCAACCCTACCTTACTTTTTTGGAGACCTTTGCCCGAAACACACAACTTATATTTTTTATGACCTCACCATAACATTGACTATACAAGTAATCAGCCCCACTTGCCTTCTTAATGACTGACACTTGTCCGAGATACCCCGCTGTTCCACTCTCAATGAGCGGTCTATCAGCTGCCAGACACATGCGGTTCACATGGTTACGCGCGGCTGAAATACCCACAAGATGCAGAATCAGAGCTCTAGATAGTGGAGTATTGGAGCAAATACTCATTTAAAATTTGGAAAATAACAATACCAGTTCTCATACACTAATCCTGAAAGAAATTAGGAATCATTATGGTTCAAAAAATATAACTGGGCTTAATGCATGTGCGTGAAGTGTCATCCCGGATTAGCCTGTGCAATCCGCACAGGCTGACCCGGCCAACATGTTCCGCTTTTAAGGTATTTCCTTTTTCAAGGAAGTCTCTTCTAAACATAATTCTACTGTAGGCGGAAATTGTGGTCCCAAATCAGCCTGTGCAGACTGCACAGGCTAATCCGGGACAACACTTCAAGAATGTGCATTTAGCCCGGTTTTCCCACCACACGCCTCATATTTAATTTAAATGAATTTCTCACAATATATTGATGGAAATGTAGTGCACATCATTAGAAAAGTAATTCTTGATTCAATATTTATACCATTATCTTTTTCAAAGATATCTTTAAACCATTACAATTGACAATAATATTTTTAGTTTGCCTATGTTAGGATAAACACCCATTTATTTTTTAATTTTGGGATTAACAGCATTCTTTAATTAAATTTTCATCTAGAGCACTGTAGAGTGTTGGGAAATAATATGAGGCTTGTCATGGGAAATTTCCGCTTTTATGGTATTTTCTGCTTAAAGGAAGTCTCTTCTAAACATAAATCCACTGTAGGTGGAAAGTGCCGTCCTGGATAAGCCTGTGCGGACTGCACAGGCTACTTCGGGACGACACTTTACGCACATAGATTAAGTCCGGTTTTCCCACGACGCACCTCATTTTATCTACTATAACACACAACTTTGCTCAGATGTAATTGACAATCTACAAAACTCAGTTACATGTCTCGTATACTGTATAATTAAAAATCACAGTGTTCAAAATTAGCACAAGACAGTAAACCCCGCATTTGTAAATTTTGAATGGAGCTTGCTCAAATGCTCATTTTATATCATGGGGCTTGTATTATTTCATTGTTCTCAGTGAATAAAATTAAAATTCGGATATACTTGGTCAAACTGCGAATTTTGAGAACAGAAACACCAACACCATTGTAAAACTCATACAAACCTTTGTATTATTACATTATTACTGCATACTTATTTAAATGTCAAGCATGTAAAAGTCGATACTACAATTTGAGGCGTGTCGTGGGAAAACCGTGCTTAATGCATGTGCGTTAAGTGTCGTCCCGGATCAGTCTGCGCAGTCCAGCACTTTGAGCCTACAGTGGATTTATTTTTAGAAGAGACTTCCTTGAAACAGAAAATACCATAAAAGCCGAAAGTGTCGTCCCAGATTAGCCTGTGCAAACTGCACAGGCTGATCCGGGACAACACTTTACGCGCACGCATTAAGCCCGGTTTTTCCATGACACGCCTCATATGTTTTGCAAAGACATATGGCATATTTATTTTTGCTGTGCTCAATAAATGACCAGTGTAATCCACTCACCTCTGTTATCCAGTGCATTCATAACAACATCAAATTTGCGGAAGAACTCCAGGTCATAGTCAGGGCTGGTCACGTTGTCATGGTATGCAGTTATGTTGGCGTCCGGGTTGAAATGAAGAGCGCTCTCTTTAGCAACCTGGGAATTCAGAAGAAAACATTCCGTACTATTGTGAAAATTGTGAAAGGGCCTTGGCCCATACAGTTGGTGAAAATTATGCATGATAAAATTTCAAATACCCCTAGCAAAAAACAAAATGTGTTCAATTATGAACTGCCACATTCAACTAAACTTTTATATATGCAACATGTAACATAAAAAGTGTTACAACAAAGTCAATGCTGGAGCCAGGAATTTACCTGTGCTTTTGATTTTCCCACATGCTCCTTCCGGAAGAGAAACTGCCTGTTCAGGTTGCTCACATCAATGGTATCCAAATCAATCTGAAAATGCAAAAAGCCTCCGCGATAATACTGCAGTGTTAAATAAGTGTGCATTGAAAAACATAGAAGTATCGCCAGGTATTGGAGCCAATGTTGTGGACACCCATCTAATTTGTCACTTTATATCTTTTTTATGAATGCATAAAACAATATGAAGTATGGTGTGATTTGGTAACGGAACATTTAACAAAACATTTGTCGATTTAGATTTCGGGGAACTTAACAATTTACAGAGACAAAACTGTTAAAACTGGAAAGTAGTCATTGATTTGATATGAATTTCGACTTTAATAAAATTTATTCGAAAAGTATAAATGTCTTTTATGTGGTATCCTTTGCATCTGACAACTTATATATATGAATTAAAAAAAGAAAACAATATCATCCACAAATAAAGGTATATAGTTTATCGTGGTCGATAAACGGTGACGCTGGCACTACATTGTACGTAAAAAATCGTAGGGGGCGGGCTAGGTCAGGTATGTTTGACTGTAGTTGGTGTGTATCTTGTACCAAATTGAGCGAGCGAAGCGAGTGAGGAAAGATTAGCATATTTATCCAGTTTTGACCGTTTTATATATGCACATATATGTATGGTCCGGGAGTTTTAAGGGGGTGCACCCCCTGGATCCGCTTGTGAATTTGTTCTTGCTGTGGACTTGAGAAGCTCAAGTAAGAAGACATTGCTCCAGAAGAGTACACAGTTTGCCCCATGTGTTAACTAAACATACCCCTGATGGGGTACGGTATGGTGTTTAGATAAGCAACAGCAATATACCGTATCACAAGTCGCTATGCAACCGACGTAGCGGCAGGGTTTCAAATGTTTATACAGTAAAATTATATGGTGTTATTTTGATGTCCCAACATTTAGGGACCAAAATAATTAAATTTCCAAAATGTGTCCCAATAATAAGGGGCGCGAAAAAATCAAAAAAAATCAATAAATTGGGGGTGTCCCAATATTTAGGGTGTCCCAATATTTAAGGTAATTATGGTATCTATAATCATGAACAACTACAGTAATATCAGTACATAAGTTACAAAAGTAGAAAATTCACAAGTATTGATAAAATGCCTCTCAGAAAGGTATAGCATAATGTTTAACATTTTTCCCAGGACCCGGAATCATTTGCGGTGTCAAATTCCCACCGGTCGGGAAAAGCTTTGTCCAGTATATCATCATGCCTGCCCCCGCCCCCCCCCCCCCCCCCTATTGATAGTAGTCTGGTACAGAACAAACTGATCAAAGCTTATGAGTTATAAGTTAATATTTTCATTTGGAGCTTTTTTTGATTTGGCCCTGGTCTAAGAAAAACAAGAGTCATTGCTGAACTTACTGTCCCTAGGAAAACCCATGGCGATGATGCATATGAGCGGAAGAACATACTGAGTTGCAGAAAGAGTGTGGAAACACGAGGAACCAAATTGCTTGCTGCACTATCGCTGTGAAATATGCTCAGTGCCATTGCAATCACGAACCATATGTCCTATGATATTTGGCATTTAGATGTATTGACTATAGTCTTGAAAACCCAACATACAAGAAACGGATACACTATACTCACTTTTGCAGGCTCGTTACAAAAACCTTACACCACTGTACACCAAGGTTACATATACTGTCATTAGTTAAACACCAATTAGTAAATAATTCACTTATTGTTAATATGACCGGCTGCTAAACCGACTCATACTGAGAAGCTGAAATTGCCTAGAAGTCTAGATGTACGAATTTGGTGACAAAAGAAACAGATTGAACCATCACAATTTAAGCAATTAAACAAAACTCACGGTTTCAATATTAACAAAACCTGTAAGGACGAGGTTTTTAAGCAGTTCACATCCAATGCCACCAGCTCCTACAACAAGAATTTTGCTATTTGTCACTTTTTCTCTCAGCTTTTCATCCAAAGCACCGGCCATGGACGCCGCCATGTTTGAACTACTGTTAAAAGCTACACCCAACTATACCCACATCGTGCGACATGACTACTGGCACGTAACCAAACTCCTCGCAGCGGTTACCTCCCCTATTTATTAACGGTAATTTGATTAGAGCTATGCTCGGAATCGGTCAAATCTCTACGCCAATGTTGGCACGTAACCTGTACACATACTATTTGCAAGACTATTACCAAAACGGTAAATACAATACGGAAGATGGATTGTTTTTTCTCTTTGACTATTTATGAGCCACTGATAGCAATTTTAACACCGCGACTAGTCTAGATGGGGGCGGTGCTAATCAGGCGCGTGACAAAAGCAGTCCTTCTGCTTCAAATAAACATGTGAACAAACTGCTTGAAAAACAAAGATTGCCTTTAAATTTAATGTCAGTTGTTGACTTTCCTAAGACAAGACGGCGAACACTGTGGGTACAAGCGCGTCAGACAAATAAGAAAAACAGCATCCACAAGGTGGCCTGACACGGGAAGGGTAGGGAGCGGTTAATGATTATGACCGGCTCTCCATATCAATTAAAGATGTTTTGCATGAAGATCATACACCATGGCAACTGTCTGTAGGATTTGTAAAGTATGAAGTATTAATAAATATATCTTTCTCAAATGATCTCACTTCAAATATCAACATTTCAAATATATATGAATCTGTTCATATTCGTTCACAGATATGTTTCACGCGAATGTTACACATTTCGCTATACTCATACAAAAAGTCGATATCAAGTAGAGACCGTGGAATGCACTGGTGTTTCTGTCGGTGCTAAAAATGATAAAACGCCAGTCGAACGTACCATGTACTCGCAGTCGGATACATTTTAAACAATCTGCCAGCAACAGTAGTTGAGGCTCTTTCCTTGGTATCCTTGAAGAAGGAGTTGGAGAAGTTAACTTTCTAGGACTCACTCACTCAGTTATGAAGTAAAGCCAGATGTTAGGTGTTGAGCCTTGTCAGCGGGGACCCAGTTCCCTGGTACCGCCACGGAAGCTGAACAGGTCAAGGGCATTGATGGTCTAAAAATAACTGAGCAAGCCTTTTTTATATTTCACCCAACTTTCTATAATCAAGCATTCTTTCAAAACTTGACCGAATCTTTTTCTATACTTTACTATCCCTCTTTTTCGTTTTCTTTCTAGCGCACCATTAAATAATTGTCAATTACTGACAGTTTAATGTATCATATAGATATAGATTTAACAAAAGTACCCTGTGGTTACTGAGACTCGGGCCTAATTATAAAAGATCTAGAACCCACTGTGCCGTTCCCGATTTTTGTGAACTATGGAAGACGTACTTTTGAAAATTCCGTTGCATTGGATCCGTTTGACCACATTTTCAACAACACTTGCATACTCACAATAAATAAAACATAAGTGTGACATCTGTTTATGATTAACGCGCCTATTATCTGGTCAACCCGGGTGCTATTTCTGTCCTTGTGTCTGTGAGGTTGGTTGGTGGTCACCATATCAGTCAGACATGTTTAACCTACATAATCTATTTTTTCTAGCATATTTCAATGAAAACTCTGTAATACTACATAACAGTACCCGATTTGTCATCACATCGATTAAGTCACCCTCGCCGGCTAGTTGTACTTGTTCTGCAGAGTGGAGGTACAGTTGAACACCGCTATTTCGAACACCGTTAATTCGAATTAATTGCTATTTAGAACTTTTTTTTCGGTCCCGATTTTTTTCATTCTTTATTTAACTAAAATAGCAATCATTAATTCGAAGTTGCCTATTTCGATCGATTCATCTCCATTTCGAACTTAAATTCTGGTCCCACACGTTATCATCAGTCTTTATTTCGAAGTCGCACCTAAGCCCACGCTGTCTATCAAAGGTGTGATGACTTGGCAGTCATCGCTCGGTTATGTTTTCGCACCTTCCATTGTTCTCGGGTTTACTAAGTGATGACTGACGCGTGGGTAAATAATCAGCATTCAGTGGATATATGGTAGAGTTATAATGGTGAGTAACAAACAATGCTGACAAATTTTCAATCTTTACAATGTTATTTACGAACCTTCATTATACATGTGAACATCGTATATACACACAGAGCTATTTAACATCATGCGCAATTTTCAAAACTATAACATTTATTAGTACAATGGAGTACATCGACAAACTCCTCGCAGCTGTTACTTCCCCTATCAGTTAACAGTCACCACTGCCATCACAAGTAAAATCCATTCTGATCTGGAAGTATTATGTGTTTGTATTTACGTTTACTTATTTAATGCAATTCGGTGTAATTTTCTACATAGTAAAAAGGGCAATGAAAATAACTAATTAAAACCATAATTAATATTGTCGAAGACTTTGATCGATCATTATCACGTGGTTTGTTTGACGGCAAGGATTTGATTTGAGCTATGCTTGGAACCAGTCAAATCTCTTTGTGGAAGTTGGAACATCACTATTTTCGAACTTTCCTATTTCGAACTATTTTCGTCGGTCCGAATGACTTCGAAGTAGCAGCGTTCCACTGTATATCTGTTTACCTACAGATACTTGGCGACGGGGGGGGGGGGGGGGAGTCTATATATCCTTCTCAGAGTCTAGTGTAACAGTTCTTTTTACCACCAAGAGGCAATAAATCAAGTGACTGTGGTCCATTTGTATTTTATGTTGTGATGTTAATGCACGTTTTGTCAAGATTGGTTGAAAAAAAGTCTCTATCTTGTACAAAGATTTTTTTTTTTACATTTGTTTCCATGAAATAGGCACTAGTGTTTTTGGTCCAACCTGTTGGAGATTTTGTGATCATACATAAACTGCAAGTTTGGTCAATACTTAATGAAAAGTGAAGTCTATGTCGCTTGACGGCATATGAGAAACGGACGACGCAGGCGAGGTCCCCTTCAAAAAGTGCTCAGGTGAGCTAAAATCGCCCCTCATTTCAGCGTTATCGAAAACACGGAAACGTAAAGCGATTTACCAGGTAGGTATTGGTGAGGGATACGCACAGGGCCCAGATGAAACGCAACTTCGAAACGGAATCTAAATACAAAACGTATTCTGTCACGGAAACACACCGCACGCGCACGTACACAGGCGGCGCACGGACGTACACACACGGCGCACGCACGTATATGGCGCACGCACGCACACACTCAGCGCACGCACAAAACAAACGGCGCACGCACGGACACACACGGCGCACGCACGACTACACACGGCACATGCACGTACATATATGACGCACGCACGCTCACCAACGTCGCTAGCATCTACACAAGCGACGCACGCACAGACACCCACGATGCACGCACGTACATATATGACTCACGCACGTACACCCACTTTGCACACACGTACACAGGCGGCGCAAGCAGACACTCACGGTGCACGCACGTACACAGGAGGCACACGCACAGACACTCATGGTGCACCCACGTAAAAACACACACACACACACGGCGCACGCACCTTCATATGTGGCGTACGCACGTGTACACACGGCACATGCACGCCGCACCCACGTACACACACACACACACGGCGCACGCACCTTCATATATGGCGCACGCACGTGTACACACGGCACATGCACGGCGCACCCACGCAAGCAAAGAGGCGGCAAGCAAACGATGCACACTCACACGAATGGTTTAACACTGGGAATACTTCTGCGTTCTTTTACTTCGTACCGTAGAAACAATTGCTTTCTTACGTTGATAATATGCATGCACATTAGTTATTGAATTCTCCGTCAAAAAGTCGACTTCGATTCTTGGTACTGTCAAATATCTTGTTTTTTCTTTTTGTCCGATGTTTTAACATTTCAACGTTTTGTTTTATTTAACATGCTTTTGTATGATTAAATATGCATATGTACTTTTGTTCTGTTTTCCATTTCAAATGTACTTCAAACGCTTGGAACAAGTCCCTATTAAACAAGTTCACAGCTGTCGTTTTATTGCATGAGTTACAGACAAAAAACAACGACAATATATACGTTTCGCTTTTAATAATACTCATCTAAAGTCATATTGCAAAACAATAATAGTTATTATAAAACTAAAATATACATATCCAGTGTATATTCAAATCATAAATAAATTATGGTACATAATTACATACACTACACTTTTTTACGAGTAAAATTATCTACCTGTATATTAGAAAAAGAGCAGCAACAATATCCTCAATACAGTTTTGTATATGTAGCATATTGCAACTTGGTATTGAATGATATAAACATGAAAACATTTATCAATATTCATAAACATTTTGGAATCAGCCATAACACAGAGATTACACGGCTGACAAAAACATTAGTTTCTGTTGTTTGTTGTTGTTGTTTTTTTCTGAAAACAACATGTATTTTTAATTCAAGCAAACAGTGGCCCATTGTTATTTTCTATGGGTATAACCACTTGATATTTTGTAGTTACTTTAGTTAAGAAAATTTAAATGAAATAAGTATCAACATGCCTTTGATATGAGGGTAATTTACATAGTGGCCCATTTCTATGAAACTAATGTATTTTAAAATTAAGATTAGAAGTATGTGCTTGTGTTTAGTAATGCAGGCTGTCAGCCAAATTAAGATTAGAAGTATGTGCTTGTGTTTAGTAATGCAGGCTGTCAGCCAAATTAAGATTAGAAGTATGTGCTTGTGTTTAGTAATGCAGGCTGTCAGCCAAATTAAGATTAGAAGTATGTGCTTGTGTTTAGTAATGCAGGCTGTCAGCCAAATTAAGATTAGAAGTATGTGCTTGTGTTTAGTAATGCAGGCTGTCAGCCAAATTAAGATTAGAAGTATGTGCTTGTGTTTAGTAATGCAGGCTGTCAGCCAAGTTACCAAGAAAATATAGGAATAATGTAGGAATATTTTCATAAAAAATATAGGACTTTGTCAAATTTTTCGAGAAAATATAGGAATTTTATAGTTACAATACTACATCATAAGGATGATATGGGATCATTTTCTAGCCTAGTAAGTCATACAGTTTGTGTTTTAATAAACAAAACATTTGCTAAGCATATATTAATTGTAATCAATTTGCAACTGAGGCATGCATGCCATGGTCTAAATTAAAAAAAAAAAATATAGGAACAATTTTTAAAATATAGGAAAATATATGAAATATAGGAGGCTTTTCAAAATATAGGATTTCTTTCCAAAATGTAGGAAAATATAGGAATTGGTTGACAGCCTGGTAATGTTAAATGAATTTTGCGAAGTACAATACTAGAAGGACATGGACTGGATTACTTCATTTTAAGAGACCTGTTTACAGATTGGCAAATTGGCAATTTTCTTCATTTTTTTTTTGGTCATAGATCCCAAAAATAAAAAATACAATATATATAAACGAGCAAAATAACAGTAATGGCAAAGAAATATATTGGAAATATAGTCGTTTATGAAAAAACATCAATTGAAATGGATAAAATTATAAAGCGTTTGTTACGCTTTTCATTGGTATTTTGGAAAATGTGTGTATCACTGACAATTTACGTAGCGTTAAAAACTCTTATGACTGTCAGCCAGAACGGTCGAGTGGTAAGAGCGACCGATTGTTGATGCCAGCGGATGTGGTTCGAGTGGTAAGAGCGACCGATTGTTGATGCCAGCGGATGTGGTTCGAGTGGTAAGAGCGACCGATTTTTGATGCCAGCGGATGTGGTTCGAGTGCCGGTGACGGCAATCAATTTATTTTTTTTTTAAATAATTTTTGTTTTTGGTCAGTTAAGACATTAAATGTCATTTTTCAAAAATATTAAAATCTGTGTACAAGTCCCTTTAACATCATGATTGTGGCTACCAATTGTTATGACATAAATGGTATTGCAATATAAAATGGAAGACACACGTTGCAATACAAGCCAATATGTTTGAACTTGGCAGCAGCACAGTGAACTAGGGAAAGACCCAGAGCGAAATGACAGGGTGCTCCTTTCTGATTTACCCCCATCTTCCCCTCAATGACAGGGTGCTCCTTTCTGATTTCCCCCCCATCTTCCCCTCAATGACAGGGTGCTCCTTTCTGATTTCCCCCCATCTTCCCCTCAATGACAGGGTGCTCCTTTCTGATTTCCCCCCATCTTCCCCTCAATGACAGGGTGCTCCTTTCTGATTTCCCCCATCTTCCCCTCAATGACAGGGTGTTCCTTTCTGATTTCCCCCCATCTTCCCCTCTGGGCTGGTCAACACAGAAATGTTGAATATCTTTTGAAATTCAATATGTTTTTGGCAAATGAAAAGACAATGTAAATAATAAGTTTTCATAAAGCTGCAAAAGTTTGGCATAAACGAACAATTTATACTGTGGAACAAGATTAAAAGAAAATAATTTAATATAACACCTACAGATACTTGTTCACAGACTCATCCTGTACATTTTCTTAAATATATGACTGAGACAGAATAATGAACCAAACTAATACAGAACTATTTGAGATACTGATAATTAAAATAAATCTCACTTAACTACATGCAGTTCACAAAACTTAATAACTTCCCAGGTATACCGGTAATTCTAGATTAATGCAGTCAAGTGGTAAGTTTGTGAAATCACCTTTCAGCTTTCAGTGTTCTAGGCATCCTTTCGAGACATTTTATATTAGTGATCAATTTCCATTGTCATTTATGTGGTTGCAGAAAAATACACACATGCAGTAAAATAAAAAACATTAAATGACAACTCAAACACTAAATGAGCTTCATAATGATATGATAAATTAAAATGTGTGCATGAATATGATATGTGAATATGTGAAAAACAATACTTGTACAAAATATTCCATATTCTACTGGCCAGATAGATGACAATTTTGATGGAAGGAATTCTTGAGTAAACTATTAATTGAAATCATGAATATCTGGTGCATTCATAATCAACTGAAAGAATGGCTGCCTTTTACATACAAGTTGATGAATTAATGATCCAAAACTTGAATCTGTAAAAAAGCTGAAGAATATACTCTGGCTCTTACTATAACATGAATGTTATATCCAATATATAACATGAACTGATCATGGACCCATTAATTCCTTCAACAACATTTAAAAAATCACATGTTTTCCCTGTAACTCGTTATTTTGGGAAGCACGTAATAAAGAGGTATTGTAACAACAAGGTCAGCATGGCAAGACTTTTGGGTAGATCTGTTACAGAAACTTCCCACATCTCTGGAAGCATATCAACAAGAGCTGTCAGCGGGCACGACCGTTCATACCGCTTTGTCAGAGTTACGGGCCTTGGTCAGTGACGTTTCAATTTAATATCTGTAGTAATTACGGAGATAAGTACTTGTTGCACGCAAACCTTAACCAGAGCATTATGGCGACACCGAAGCTGACGAAGGGGTGAGTAGTATAGCTCAGACTATTCGGTGAATAGTCCAGTAGATATGTTACACATTTAGCTCAAACCACCTATAGATTTTCATGTGTGCTAACTCTGCAGAGGTGCCAAAATATATTGCCTTACATGTATTTGTCCATCTGGATAAATGATCTCTGCTTGTCCATAGAGTTATTATAAGTTTAATTTTGAAAATACATGATGCTTGTCATAGGAAAATCGGGCTTAATGCATGCGCGTAAAGTGTCGTCATGGATTAGCCTGTGCAGTCCGGAATGACACTTTCCGCTTTTATGGTAATTTCTGTTTCAAGGAAGTCTCTTCGTAACATTAATCCTCTGTAGGCGGGAAGTGTCATCCCGGATTAGCCTGTGCAGACTGCACAGGCTAATCCTGGACGACACTTTACGCACATGCATCAAGCCCAATTTTCCCACGACAGGCCTCACATGTATTTCACTTGTCCATACCTGCTCTGGAACAAGCTAAGTAATACAGACAACGGATTTTGCCATTCCTGCTCTGAAAACAGATTGCAGATCGACGAATGTCATACAAGTGTACAATATTCGCAGTAATTTAAATGTTAACACGACTGATGATGTTTCTGGAAGTAGGCATCTTAACATAACACATACAGTTATACATTACATTTCTGTATGCAGAGCAAAATATTTACAATGTAGGACAGAGTGTGCCTAAAAATGAAAACATAGAAGAGCATTGCTATATAAACAGTATACAAGGTACATGTAAGTATAGCACAAACTGTTTACATATAATGAACAGATCTGGTAAAAAAAAGTGTTATAATATGCAAAAGAACATTAACATTAACAATAAATACATGTAACCATCACAAGACAAGTATGTGCCATCCCATCCGAATAAGTGTTTATTTACCGATCATTTCTATTTTGTAAATCTCGATCAATCAGATACTTTCACGGAACAATGCTGACGAGTTTTCATCTTGATTTGTAATTTATTGAATATTTAATCCAATTATTTTGTACATGACCCTTAAATGCCAACAAACTGCATGCGGGGAATCTGTTTCATACTGCGCATGCGCAATTTTGAGGACCAGCATGTTGTCCACGATAAAATTTAATTATCGTGTTTTAATATTATGTCCATGTCAGCATGTGCAGCATAAAATTAACCATTATTGATTGGCATTCCATACAATAACATGTGACAGCGCAAATGTCTCGTTACTCAAAACCCCCATTATTTGTCCAACGTGCACGCAGGGCCTTAGTTTCAGCGCTATTTTTAGAAATATTTGAAGAAATTGAAACATTGTATTAACAACAGCCATCGAGCTACTTAATATAGAAAATTAAATAAGAACAATAGTCAAATGTGGAATATAAGCATGTCACGGTTCCTGATCTACGATTTTCACCAAGCAACTTCAAATCACCGTGTTTTATATTTAACGCTATAAAATGAACCTTATATAACAAAAGTACGAGTTTTGTCAATTTAAGTCATTAGAAGTTGCTTTGATTACAGAATATTATTTTCGAGCAATGTGAACATTTTAAAGAGGGGTGGCGGATTTAGGCACTCCCACGCTAATTTTTTACACTGTTTTGGCCTTCAATCTCAATAATTATTCTTTATTTGCCAAGTATTTGAAATATAACTAAAACATGCCAGCAAATGCACATTAAACCTAACTTGATTTATGTGAATTTTTATGTCAATCGGTAAACAACTTTTTAAAATATCGTACAAATACCCCCCAAATGTGGCGGATTTAGGCACTGCGCCAGTATACAGTCACTATTATCAGTAACGAGTATGTGTAAAAGTCTATACAGATTGTCTTATAAACCCAGACTACATGCCATACATGTATATTGCTAAAATAGGATTCTTAGAACCTATACCACATTCCGAGTATTCGTGCTGAAACACGAGCTTTTCGTAGCAAATGAAAAGAAAACTTAACATTTTCTTATGACACATTAGGAAGGAAAGTGTCAAGAAAATAACACTGAATGACTGCCATAGAAATATTCCTTAGGCGTAAATTTTTTTAATCTTTGTTTCAGGTTAACCGACCTACCCTAAAAAAAAGCCCCGACCCTAGAACATTTTATTGAGTGGGTCAGATATTTTTTTGTTTATTTTACTTTTTTTCCAATAATTAAATGTTTTTTGGATAAATAAGTGTTTTGTTTTGATAGCATCCACTTCAAAACAATGTTTTATGATATTAGAGACATGTTTTGAATATTCGTTAAGTTTTAGAATCTTCATGTTGACCATTCACCAAAAAAATAAAAACAAATAAATAACAAATAATTCCCTACCTACCTACCCTAATTTTTTTGGGCATGTAACCTGAAACAAACATATTTTTTTTTACGTCTTATATACGTGTATTTATACTGATGTTGAAAATAAAGATTAAATAAATAAATGTAAGTGTAATAATATGCTTTTCTTTCTATATAAGGTTAAAAAAAATTTAACTGCAAGTCTTATAATAAGTTTTTCTTTCTTTTTTATTGAACTGCAAACCCAACATTAAGACTAATGTGATATGATTCTTTTGTACAGATGGAATATATTAATGAGTAAGAGGTAACAAGGTTATTAACAAAATTTAATTTCAAATAATACTAATAAACACAAGTCAAGATTAATCAAGAGTGAACAATTCTGTAATAAACAATGTCAAGGAACATTTGTTATTTTGCTATTCAATAAGTTAAAGAAAAGAACTTGCAGAAATTGGTCTAAATAATTATGTTAATATTCAATTCATATCAAAAAGAAAATCACAGCATTTGGTCTTAGTAACTTTGAGACCATCATTGAATGCTTCATTTAATCCTTAATAACACAAAGACATTTCCAAGTTCCAATGGATGAATGAGACGGCAGTCAATATCTTGAATTAACAAATGAATTCTTCATTTATAAACGACATTACATTCACCAGGACATTTCCCTGTTTGGACACTCGTTCCACCCAGCAGATCAAGTTCCCTCGCTGAAGTCATCATCTGTGTCGTCGTCCAGCTCAAGTGCGTGAAGGTCAGGACTGAAGGATCGCAGGTTGGAAGGCTGGACTGTTGTCGTGGAATGGGACGCCCTCCGTAATCTAAAACAGATTTACATGTAGCTTTTATGATTTGATTAACACATTTTCCATTTGCACTTCTAATTCTTTGACCATAATTAGCAATTAACATATACATGCATACTTTCTAAATTTGGTTTACTTTAATTTCTCAACTGAGGAACATTTTGTTATTGCACATAATTATCTGTACAATATCTGACATTAATGATCAACTTAAAATCCAATCATTGAAATGTCAGTCTCCAGTCCACCTGCTCTGGGGATGCTTTACCTCAATTTTTGTATTCTATAAGTTCTGTACACGAATAAAACTTGCCTTTCAACATAAGGGAGGCATTAGCAGACTTAGAGGGGGGGGGTGGGGAAGGCTGCGAAATTGAAAAACGAGACACGTTGTCACATTTTTTATCAAGTTATGTTCCACATAAGATTGTTAGAATCTCTGGAAAAAGTTCAACTATGATAATGCTCAATTTAAATGTATTGCTGTGCATAATACATTTGAGGCGCGTCGTGGGAAAACCGGACTTAATGCATGTGCGTAGTGTCATCCCGCATTAGCCTATGCAGTCCGCACAGGCTAATCTGGGACGACACTTTCCGCTTTTATGGTATTTTCTGTTTCAAGGAAGTCTCTCCTCAACATAAATCCACTGTGGGCGGAAAGTGCCGTCCTGGATTAGCCTGTGCGGACTGAACAGGCTAATCCGGGACAACATTTTACACACATGCATTAAGTCCGGTTTTCCCACGACGCCCCTCATTTATATGGCTCATACATGTAATGGTTCGCAGGTTCTCAATTTATCAACCCCTCTAACTCCTAATCCTGTATCCACACCTGGCTGTGATTCATCTTTAAAATGTTAGTCAGCCCCATCTGGTCAAGAAACTAAACTACAACTACACAGGTACATCTTAGCAATCTCAGTCTCCGACCCACCTGCTCTGGAGGTGTTCCACCTGCACATTGAGGTTGTCCACCTGCTCTTGTAGCTCCTCATTGGTTCGCTGCACCTTACGCCCGCTGTTAGATTGTGTGTCCACCTGCCGACAAGAACGCAGAGTTTTATCAAGGGGCCCACAGGTAAAATATGTCACATCAAGGAGAAAAGTCCTTTTCTATCAGAAAATAAAATGTAAATAACATTGTAACAAGATCTTATGATTTAGAATATAACTACAGTTTTAAAACAAATGTGGACAAAATCTCATCCCAAAATTAATAGTATAACAAAAATCAGAGAATAAAATTTGTACTACAGTATTGATGACACTAAATGCACAAACGGTTACACTCCAGTTCTTCTAGGTACATACTCCATTAATTTTGTTGATGTCTTAAAAAACAAATCAAATTAATTTAAATATCAAGGCCACCCAGTAACAGGAGGATATAAACAACACATATTCACCTCATCCTCGGCTGCCGCTAGCTCTCGTTTCAGTTCCTCGACACGTGATCGGAGTTTCTTCACCTCCATTTCGAACTGCTCACAACGACGCTTGCTGTGCTCGAGGTCAGTCACACGCTCTTGGTACGACTTCTTCAGTTTTACGTGCGCATGCTTCAGATCAGCCACTTCCTGTTACCATGGACACAGATAATAATGCAGGCTTTGTGGTAGAAACATGATTGTTATGCTATAATTTACCGGTAAATACTATTTCAATCTCATTAAAATCAAATGACTACATGAACAACATCACTATTGCTTGACCTGTTCAGGTAATCTCTAGCTTTTATTTCCTAATTTCGGACAAGCTGAGGTGGATTCGGGCAAGTTGAAATTCTATGGCTTGTGCCCCAATAGGCAAGTCATTTCAAAACATTATTGTGACTGTGAATACGGGCCCAGATATCAAGAGGTGACAACCCACTCGACCCAGGCCTACCTTGTTCCTCTCTGACACCTCCGTCTGCAGAGTCTTGATGCCATGGTTGTTGTATCAAGGGTTTAATAATCTTAAGAGCAAACAGCACTGAATACTTATGTCTGATATCAAAAGGTAAGAACCCAATCCACCCAAGCTAGGGAAAGATCTAGATCGAAATAGCAGAGTGCTGCACAGTGCTCCTTTTTGGATATCCAAACAAGTGGGCCACAAGGCCCTAGGATGCTCACCTGAGGGGCTAAGGAACGCAACTGTTTTGAGCAAGTTTCATGAAGATTCGACTAAAAATTTGGCCTCTAGAGTGTTCACAAGGTTTTATTTGTCAATTTGACCTGGTGACCTAGATTTTGACCCCATGTCACCTGGTTTCGAACTTGTCCCAGATATCATTGGGACAAATGTTCTAAGCAAGTATCGTGATGACTGGCCTATAAATGTGGCCTGTAGTGTTCACAAGCTTTTTCTTCAATTTGGCCTTGTGATCTAGTTTTTTACCCCACTTGACCCAGTTTTGAACTCACCTGAGATACCATTGGGACAAATGTTCTGAGCAAGTTTCATGATGATTGGGCAATAAATGTGGCCTCTACAGTGTGTACAAGGTTTTCCTACAATTTGCCCTAGTGACCTAGTTTTTGACCCCACATGACCCAGTTTCGAACTTTTCCGAGATATCATGTGGACAAATGTTCTGAGCAAGTTCCATGCTGATTGGGCTATAAATGTGGCCTCCAGGGTGTTCACAAACCTTTTCTTCAAATTGGCCTGGGGACATAGTTTTTAAACCCACATGACCCAGTTTCAAACTTTTCTGAGACATCATTGGGACAAATGTTCTCAGAAAGTTGCATGATGATTGGGCTACAAATGTGGCCTCTAGAGTGTTCACAAGCTTTTTCTTCAATTTGACCTGGTGAACTTGTTTTTGATCCCACCTGACCCAGTTTCAAACTCCTTTGAGATATTATTAAAACAAATGTTCTGAGTGAGATTTAAGACGATTGGGTAAAAAATATTACTTCTAGGGTGTTCACAAGCTTTTTATTTATTATGACCTAGTGACCTAGTTTTTGACCCCACATGACCAAGTTGCGAACTCATCTGAGATATCATTAGAACAAATGTTATGGGCAAGTTTCATGAAGATTGGGCAATAAATGTGGCCTCTAGAGTGTTCACAAGCTTTTTACCGTTTTCAATATATACATATAAGAAAAACTGCCATGCCCCCTGGCGGCCATGTTTTTCAAAGCAGCGGAACCATTTTCGAATTCGGGCTAGATATCATAAGAACAAATGTTCTGAGAAAGTTTCATGTTTATTGGGCTAAAAATATGGCTTCTAGAGTGTTCACAAGCTTTTTCTTCAAAATGACCTAGTGACCTAGTTTTTGATCCCACCTGTACCAGTTTTGAACTCATCCTAGATATTATTGGGACAAATGTTCTGGGCAAGTTTCATGAAGATTAGGCAATACATGTGGCCTCTCGAGTGTTCACAAGCTTTTAAAAGTTTTCAATATAGCCATATAAGGAAAACTGCCCTGCCCCGTGGCGGCCATGTTTTTCAACGGAGTGGAACCATTTTATAACTCGGCCGAGTTTCATAAGAACCAATGTTTTGAGCAAGTTTCAGGTTGATTGGGCAAAGAATGTGACTTCTAGAGTGTTAACAAGCCCTTTTTCTATAGCCATATAAGGAAAACTGCCGCCCCCCCCCCCCTGGCGGCCATGTTTTTCATCGGAGCAGAACCATTTTCGAACTCGGCCGAGATATCATAAGAACAAATATTCTGCGCAAGTTTCACGTTGATTGGGCAAAAAATGTGACTTCTAGAGTGTTTACACGATTTTTCTATAGACATATGAGGAAAACTGCCCCTCCCCCTGGCGGCAATGTTTTTCAACAGAGAGGAACTATTTTTGAACTCTTCCAAGATATCATAAGAACAAACGCTCTGAGCAAATTTAATGTTGATTGGGCAAAAAATGTGACTTCTACTGTGTTCACAAGCTTTTTCTTCAATTTGACCTAGTGACCTAGTTTATGGCCCCAAATGACCCAGTTTCAACATTGCCAAGATATCATTGGGACAAATGTTCTGGGCAAGTTTCATGAAGATTAAGCAATAAATGTGGCCTCTAGAGTGTTCACATGGTATTTGTTGACGACGCACGATGGACTGATGACGGTCGACGGACAAAAGGTGATCACAAAAGCTCACCATGAGCACTTTGTGCTCAGGTGAGCTAAAAATGCAGAAACATGTTCAAAAACCTTAAAAATAAGAATTGAACTGATAAAAACCTGGGATTTAACAAATTATTATAACATTTTAAAGCATTGGTTCGGCTCTACCTTATGAGCAGCACCCTGTACCTTTTCTGATCCTAGATCTTTCCCTGTCATTTGACTTCTGGTTTTCAAAATCTACTGAAATCCCTGAAAAAATAGTAACAACCCAGACCACCCCGCAGCCTACCTTATTCCTCTCTGACACCTCCGCCTGCAGCGTCTTAATGTCCTTGTTGACGACGGTGGTGGCGTGCGTGCTCTTCCGCTCCAGCTGCTCCTCCAGGTCCCCGACCTGCGCCCGCAACTTCTTGTTGTCGCGCTCCAATGACACCTTCTCTGTCTCCAGCCGCTCTCGCTTGCCCCACTCGTCTGCGTTCTCACGCTGAAGCTTCTCCAGCTGTGTGTGCATTCAGATAAGACACATTATTAAGGGCTTACTCTGAATTTCTCCACATTAGCCAAGGTCTAAATATTTAAACATTTGGCTAAAAAACAAAAAAAAAAGCCAGTTGTCTGATATGCCTTTAAGTTTGAGCACTTAGGCTGCAATTATATCTCAAAAATCATATTGCGATATACTGGCAAATAGCAAAAACATATTGCAATATGTTGACATATATTAACAGTTTGCACATTGTTATTGCTGAGATCAGACTATGAAAAAGTAAACATACCACAATTTGTTATTTCATGTGTTTCTTAACGAAATCAACATGTCCATTAAATCCAGGATTATGTTGTCCGATATTTCATTAAATCCAGGATTATGTTGTTCGATATAACAAAGTAAAACAAGAGATGTTTGTAAAACATGTATGCCCCCCCGACTTGCAGCCAAGTTGTGAATATGTGCAATTGTTAAGAAATTTTTTTAATATGCAATCCCAAGCGAGGTCTCGATTCCTTCTCAAGTTATTGTGCAGAAACCGTTTTTCTATTTTAAGTTATGGTGACCTTTACCCCACCCACCCAATATGCAATCCCAAGCGAGGTATCTATGTATGAAGTTTCATTAAAATATCTTTATGGATTCTAAAGTTATTGAGCGGAAACGGTTTTTTTATTTTTAGTAACGGTGACCTTGACCCACCCAACCCATATGCAATCCCAAGCGAGGTCTCAATATAAGGTATATATGTATGAAGTTTCATTAAAATATCTCGATGCGTTCTCAAGTCATTGAGCGGAAACCGTTTTTTCTATTTTTAGTAACTGTGACCTTGACCCCACCCACCCTATATGCAATCCCAAGCGAGGTCTCAATATAAGGTATCTATGTATGAAGTTTCATTAAAATATCTCGATGCGTTCTCAAGTTATTGACCTGAGACCGTTTTTCTATTTTTAGTAACAGTGACCTTGACCTTGACCACACCCACCCCATATGCAATCCCAAGTGAGGTCTCAATATAAGGTATCTGTGTATGAAGTTTCATTGAAATATCTCTATGCGTTCTCAAGTTATTGAGCGGAAACCGTTTTTCTATTTTTAGAAATAGAACCTTGACCTTGACCTTTAACCTGTTGACCTCAAAATGTATAGGCGTCTTCCTTTAATCCCAAGTAACCAGAATACCAACTTTCATGATCCTAGGTCAAAGCGTTCTCTAGATATCGTGCGGAAACGAAATGGTCTACGAACAGACCGACCATCCGACCGACCGACATACCGACTGACGGACAGGTGCAAAGCAAGATACCCCCACTTCTTCGAAGGGGGGCATAATAACGCAACAATTACATAATGTGTTCATATAGTTTTTATGCCCCCCCCCCCCATCTTCATGCGGGAGGCATATAGTGATTTCCTGTTCGTCCATCCGTCTGTGACAAGGTTAAGTAGATTTTACCGTTTCGTCTAGCACCAACACCGCTTACTACAACACTTGGATACTTACATACTTGTTGCTTATGACCATTCCCTATCCACCCATATCACCCAACCTCACTGTGACCTTGACCATGACCTAATCTGCACATAGAATAATTCAAATGGCTGTTTCTTGGTTAACTAGACATTGCCGTTTCTTCTAGCACTGACACCGCTTGCTACAACACTTGGATATTTACACAGTTGTTGCTTATGACCATCCCCAATCCATCGAAATCACCCAACCTCATTTTAACCTTGACCTAATTTGGACCTATAATACAAGTGCCATTTCTTGGTTAACTAGACATTGCCGTTTCTTCTAGCACTGATGCCGCTTGCTACAACACTTGGATATTTACACAGTTGTTGCTTATGACCATCCCCAATCCATCGAAATCACCCAACCTCATTTTAACCTTGACCTAATTTGGACCTATAATACAAGGGCCATTTCTTGGTTAACTAGATTTTATCGCTTCGTCTAGCACAAACTCTGCTTAGGCGTAACAAAAATATGTTTGTTTCAGGTTGCCCGACCTACCCTAAAAAAAATGCCCCGACCCTATCACTTTATTTGGTTTGTCAGATTGATTTTGTTTTATTTACCTTTTTCAATAATTAAATGTGTTTTTGGATAAATAAGTGTTTTGTTTTGATAGTATCCACTTATAAACAATGTTTAACGATATTACTGATATGTTTTGAATATTTATTCAGTTTTAGAATCTTCAAGTTGACCATTTACCAAATACCGTAAAAAATTAATAAATAAATAAAAATTCCGACCTACCTACCCTAATTTTTTTGCGCATGTTACCTGAAACAAACATATTTTTCTATACGCCTTACTACAATACTTGGATATTTACACAGTTGTTACTTATGACTGTTCCCAATCCACCCATATCACCCAATCTCACTTTGACCTTGACCTAATTTAGACTTAGAATAATTCAAATGGGATATTTCTTGGTTAACTACACGGCACCGCTTACTACAGCACTTGGATACTTACACAGTTGTTGCTTATGACCATTCCCAATCCACCCATACCACTCAACTATACTTTTACCCTGACCTAATTTGACTTAGAATAATTCAAATGGGCTGCACAGCACTAACCAGGGGCATGTGTGTTTATCGCAGACAGTGTCTTGTGTTTATTTATTTATTTATTTTTTTATTTATACAGGATTATTATAATATGGAATCAGTGGTAAAATATTACCATGACATAATCTTTGTATCGTTTTGCAATATAATGTGTACCTCCACTCTCAGTTCACCGAGTCTCCTGTCAATGCTTGACCTTGATGTCTGCTCATCCTGAAGGTCAGAGGTCAACCTCCCAAGGTCATCCCTGTGCTGCTCCTTCGCTCGCTCCAGCTGCAAAGGTCAAGGTCATGAATCACTGAGTCTGTAAGAATTATGTGATAAAATTAACAAACACAAAACAATATTTCATTGCAGTTTTTAAAATCAACCAATTGCAGGTTGCAGTGGTGTCATGGATATGGTGTCCACCTTGCCATCGAGAGGTCATGAGTTCAATCCCTACTCAGGGTGCATTCCAATGATCTTTTTTAAAAGTACTACTTCCACCCAAGAAAAGTTATATTTACGATGTGTTTGATTCCATGTTCTTTCATTTGTATAAAATAAAAGTGTCTCAATAAGCCTATAGCTTTCAACACTATCTAGCTTAAATAAATAGGTTCAAACCAAACACATACACAAAACCATGTGTAATGAGCTTAAAACTGTCACTGTTTTAAATATTAAAGGTCATAATTAAAGCATAAATCAAACTAGCAACATAACTTGGATGTTTTAAATTTCAGATTGAAAAGGAAAATAGTTCTTTAAATACTTACTTTAGCACTAAAAAATTAAGATTCACTTCACTACAACCCATACCTGCATTTCCAGGTCTTGTTTTGACTGTTTGAGCTCCTCATATCGGGCTCGGAGACTCGAGAGCTCATGGCGGGCATCCTCCAGCGACCGTACCAGCTGGGTCTTCTCTCTTTGGGATAATAAAACAACATACAGAGTGAACTGGATGAGTTAAGGGAGCATAGAACAATTACTATTGTTCCGGTAGTAAATAAACATTCAATTAATGTTGTTTTTTTTACAAGGGTGTGATATCAAATTTATAATAGCAATAACATGACAGAGACCAGTATCATACTGGTCTCCGAAAAACTATTGGTTTGTTTACAGTTATATGTGTAGAAACGAAAGAATTCATTAAATACTGACAGAAACTGATTCACAAATACAATGTATATAGAGAATACTAGGTTAGTGTTGAATAAAGGGTTATTTTGTCAATGCCGGCATGCTGATAGGATAAGATAACACACAGAATCGAATGTCTTCAGTCACAGACTATGACTGATTTAAAATGACAACATCTATGTTTAGGAAATGTACTGCCTTAATACATAACAAAAATAACAATAATTATTATGATTGAGTTATGAGTTCTTGTTAACTGGGATTCAATGCCCTTCCTTTTAACCAGATTTGTAACGATAAAACCAGTAACTACTCACTCTCTTTCTCCTAAGATTGTCTTCTGGGATTCATTCAGCTTCAGTTCCATCAGGGTCAGCTTGTCCTGCTTCATTTCAAGGCCGCTCTCCCTGACCACCGCCTGAAACTCACCTGGTGTTTGCGAACCTGAATCTTTGAATGCACTTTTTACTGATGTACATGTAGGCTTGGCTTCAGATTGCACACTGTCCTCAGGCAAGTTTGTCTCTGTATTTTCTGTACTACTTTCTTGAACATTACTCGGACCACCAACAGCAGAATTAGAAGCTAAGTCCAATTTCTTGTCAACATTTTTGTCAGTTTTTGTTTTATTGCTGTTAACGAGTTCTTCTTTCTCACGTTTCAGTAAATTGTTTTCTTTGATTAGCACATCCAGCTTCCCCCTGAGCTGCCTATTCTCTTCTCGAGCTTTGTTTCTCTCATTCCTCACTTTACTCCATTTCTCTCTCCAGTTTGAAGTGCAGTCCGACCACCAGCGCATTGTTTTCTCCATCTGCGAAGCCCGTGCGCGGATTTCGTCCAATTCTCGCTGCTGAAGCTCAAGCTTGTCCTCCAAGTCGCTGTTCACGTTGTGTTGCTGCGGATGAGCGTTCATCACATGGTTTCCTTCCATTGCAGGTAGTGGGGATGGGGCAACAGGAAACTGGGGCCCAGGTGTGGCCCTTAGATAGGACACATCCCCTTTGGGGCCAGGGCCTGGTGGTTGTTTTTGACTCATTTCGTCGTCCTAGTTGATAGCTGGTTGATGCATCAAAGATAAGCTACAAAAAACATTTAGAACACATAAATACTGTATTACGATGTGAAAAAAAGAGATAATTGTTAAAAAGCAATTCATTAGTATGATAAATTTATTTATAGCAAAACCAGTCCTGTGTAATTATGATTAATGGTATTCAGCCTAAATGAAAACAAACGAAAGCAGTTAGTGAAATAAGCAGTTTGGCCAAGCAAGTCAGAATTCTTATATTAGAGCAAGAAAATGTAACAAGCCAATCTATATTAAACTGAAAATCTGGAGCACTAGCTCAAAATATCACAGTGCAGGGCTTATGGGCCATATTGTGCTTATTTCGACCACCGCAAAAGAAGCAGTATTTTCAGTATATTTAAATACGTAACATATAAAACTCCAACTGTTTCAACAGTAGAAACCCTTTCAACACCCTTAGGTTCTTTATTTCAAGCTGAGTGAATTGCTTTACATCACGGCTCAATACAAAAATTCGAAACAACAGGGCTTGCATTAAGGGAAGTTTGGTAGTAATTTACTCCCAGTTTTGATCACAGGACTTCCAAAGTTGCAGCTATGAAAGGTGCAGAACTTCCAAAAGTTGCAGCTATGGAAGTTGCAGAACTTCCAAAATTTCTGCTATGGCAGTTCCATCATGTAAGGATGAACAAGAAAAATTAAGTAATTAATCTTAATGCATACCCTTTCACTAAATACATTGGCATATAAACACTTGATGAAAAATAACTGGCCTTAAAACACCTTGAATTTTATACAGTACTCTATTTTATTTCTGAAATGCTCAGGACTTGTGTGGCGCAATACTCTCAAAACTGCCAAATATTATGAGCAAAACTTCCAAAATCAGAGGCCAGAAAGTTCAAACTTCCAGTGTTCAAAAGCTAACGAAAGCCCTGGAAACAAACATAAAAAACTATAGACAATGATGTTGTATTTATACTTTGTAAACACGTATTTTTTTAGAGCATATATCGTAGATTATTTGATTTGCTATGTCAACACCTTTTGGAAATATATTTAAACCAAGTTATTTATTAATGTATTGGTCGCGAAAATATGTGATATTGTAAATATGCTCGATTTCAAATAGTACGTTATCACATTTATCAATAGTGTAGTACTTGAGAAACGAAGTTTGCTTGGTTGATAATTACTATATACAAATATTACCTCAATTGAGAAATGTCCATGAAAATATTCGGTTAAATATTTTTATTTCCTCAAGTGCCTACACTAAACACCAAAAATGACCTGAGAGACCTCAAAGAGTGAGAAAATAAAAATTCATGACGATAATTATGAAAATATAATGAATTGATGTGACAGTATACAATACCAACACAAGTTAATTGGTTGTATTGTCAAATCTAAAAAAAAATGTTTTAATTAATTTTTATTTTAATTTTAACATTATATAAGTGTATGACTTTTTAAAAAATATAAAAGAAAACTAACATATTCCTTTTAATGAATAGTTACAAGTCTACTACCATACTTTTTTTTTAAATTCCTATTCAGAATATTTGACAAAAAAATGAAATTGGTCGGTCGGTCAATCTGTTAATAAATTCCTTAAAAGCTATATTCACAATAGGCCAGAGTAATAAAAAATTTAATTTTGATTTAAAGTGTTGCTTAGGCTTGTTATTTAGAACCTAGATAATCATATGCATAGTAAATAATGCTCTTTAATTTAGTATATGTGTCGCGTGCTTCAAGGATCTTGTAGATTTGTGACACACCACACAGTGACATACTTCGTTTCAACTGGGAAAGATTTAATACAGAACATGTCTCCTGCACATGACTGTACGGTAGTGTAGAACTTTGTATGCCACTCACTGCAGAGCTCTGCCTCTTTATGTTTATTACTCACTGGCCCTCTCTGAAAGCGTCTTACGCTGAACAGTTAAATAGTAGCATTAGTACGTGTGTATCAAACATGTAATTGGAACAATAATAAAAGTGCTTATCCGTCCTTTGTTTGTAAACACTATTGCCACGCAGACATAACAATGACAGCTTGTTCTGTATTAAATCTAATATCTAGCTCTAATGTTGCTTAAACATTTACTTGTTGCTAACCTATCTTCACAGTCCTGAAAGTAGAGCACTGCTGGGCCATGGTCAAGCTATGCCCAGATGGACTAAGGTCAAGTTGTCCTCTGATGGCCCTTGGTCAAGATGTGCTCTGATAGACCCAGGTCAAGTTGTACTGTTATGATCCGTGGTCAGATTGTGTTCTGATATATATTATGGTCAAGTTGTGTTCTGATACTATATTGTGGCCAAGTTGTGTTCTGATATATATTATGGTCAAATTGTGTTCTGATATTAGATTATGGCCAAGTTGTGCTCTGATATATATTATGGTCAAGTTGTGTTCTGATACTATATTATGGCCAAGTTGTGTTCTGATATTAGATTATGGTCAAGTTGTGTTCTGATACTATATTATGGCCAAGTTGTGTTCTGATATTCGATTATGGTCAAGTTGTGCTCTGATATTAGATTACGGTCAAGTTGTGCTCTGATATTACATTATGGCCAAGTTGTGCTCTGATATTAGATTATGGTCACGTTGTGCTCCGATATTAGATTATGGTCAAGTTTTGCTCTGATATTACATTATGGTCAAGTTTTGCTCTGATATTACATTATGGCCAAGTTGTGCTCTGATATTACATGATGGCCAAGTTGTGCTCTGATATTAGATTATGGTCAAGTTGTGCTCTGATATTAGATTATGGTCAAGTTGTGCTCTGATATTAGATTATGGTCAAGTTGTGCTCTGATATTACATTATGGCCAAGTTGTGCTCTGATATTAGATTATGGCCAAGTTGTGCTCAGATATTTGATGGACCATGGTAAAGTTGTGCTCTGATATTAGATTATGGCCGAGTTGTGCTCTGACATTAGATTATGGTAAGTTTTGCTCTGATATTATGTTATGGTCAAGTTTTGCTCTGATATTACCTTATGGTCAAGTTTTGCTCTGATATTACATTATGGCCAAGTTGTTCTCTGATATTAGATTATGGTCAAGGTTTGCTCTGATATTAGATTATGGTCAAGTTTTGCTCTGATATTACATTATGGCCAAGTTTTGCTCTGATATTACATTATGGTCAAGTTTTGCTCGACAAAATATTTGATTATGGTCAAGTTGTGCTCTGATATTAGATTATGGCCAACTTGTGCTCTGATATTTGATTCTGGTCAAGTAGTGCTCCGATATTAGATAACGGCAAAGTTGTGCTCTGATATTTGATTATGGTCAAGTTGTGCTCTCATTTTAGATTATGGTCAAGTTTTGCTCTGATATAAGTTTATGGCCAAGTTTTGCTCTGATATTAGATTATGGCCAAATTGTGCTCTGATTTACCATGGTAAAGTTGTGCTCTGATATAAGCTTATGGTCAAGTTGTGCTCTGATATTGGATAATGGTCGAGTTGTGCTCTGATATTAGATTATGGTCAAGTTTTGCTCTGATATAACATTACAGCCAAGTTGTGTTCTGATGTTACATTATGGCCAAGTTGTGCTCTGATATTAGATTATGGTCAAGTTGTGCTCCGATATTAGATTATGGTCAAGTTGTGCTCTGATATTACATTATGGCCAAGTTGTGCTCTGATATTAGATTATGGCCAAGTTGTGCTCTGATATCTGATTATGGTCAAGTTGTGCTCTGATATTAGATTATGGTCAAGTTGTGCTCTGATATTACATTATGGTCAAGTTGTGCTCTGATGGACCATGGTAAAGGTGTGCTCTGATATAACATTATGGCCAAGTTGTGCTCTGATATTAGAGATTATGGCCAAGTTTTGCTCTGATATTACATTATGGCCAAGTTTTGCTCTGATATTAGATTATGGCCAAGTTGTGCTCTGATATTAGATTATGGTCAAGTTGTGCTCTGATATTACATTATGGTCAAGTTGTGCTCTGATATTACATTATGGCCAAGTTGTGCTCTGATATTAGATTATGGTCATGTTGTGCTCTGATATTACATTCTGGCTAAGTTGTGCTGTGAAATTAGACTATGGTCAAGTTGTGCTCTGATATTAGATTATGGTCAAGTTTTGCTCTGATATTAGATTATGGCCAAGTTGGGCTCTGATATTAGATTATGGCCAAGTTTTGCTCTGATATTAGATTATGGTCGAGTTGTGCTCTGATATTAGATTATGTCCAAGTTTTGCTCTGATATTAGATTATGGCCATGTTTTGCTCTTATATTACATTATGGTCAAGTTGTGCTCTTATATAACATTATGGTCAAGTTGTTTTCTGATATTAGATTATGGCCAAGTTTTGCTCTGATATTAGAATATGTTAAAGTTGTGCGCTGATATTACATTATGGCCAAGTTGTGCTCTGATATTAGATTATGGCCAAATTTTGCTCTGATATTAGATTGTGGTAAAATTGTGCTCTGATATTAGATTATGGTCAAGTTGTGCTTTGATGGACCATGGTAAAGTTGTACTCTGATATTAGATTATGACCAAGTTGTGCTCTGATATTAGATTATGGCCAAGTTGTGCTCTGATATTAGATTATGGCCAAGTTTGGCTCTGATATTGCATTGTGGTCAAGCTTTGCTCTGATATTAGATTATGGTCAAATTGTGCTCTGATATTAGCGTATGATCAAGTTGTGCTCTGATATTAGATTATGGTTGAGTTGTGCTCTGGTATTAGCATATGGTCAAGTTGTGCTCTGATTTTAGATTATGGTCAAGTTGTGCTCTGATATTAGATTGTCAAGTTGTGCTCTGATATTACATTATGGTCAAGTTGTGCTTTGATATTACATTATGGTCAAGTTCTGCTCTGATATTAGCGTATGGTCAAGTAGTGATCTGATGGACCCTGGTAAAGTTGTGCTCTGATATTAGATTATGGCAAAGTTTTGCTCTGATATTACATTATGGTCAAGTTGTGCATTGATATTACATTATGGCCAAGTTGTGCTCTGATATTAGATTATAGCCAAGTTGTGCTCTGATATTACATTATGGCCAAGTTGTGCTCTGATATTAGATTATGGCAAAGTTTTGCTCTGATATTACATTATGGTCAAGTTTTGCTCTGATATTACATTATGGCCAAGTTGTGCTCTGATTTTAGATTATGGCCAAGTTGTGCTCTGATATAAGGCTATGGCCACGTTTTGCTCTGGTATTACATTATGGTCAAGCTGTGCTATGATATTAGGTTATGGCCAAGCTGTGCTCTGATATTAGCTTATGGCCAAGTTTTGCTCTGATATTACATTATGGCCAAGTTGTGCTGTGATACTATATTATGGCCAAGTTGTGTTCTGATATTACATTATGGTCAAGTTGTGCTCTGATATTACATTATGGCCAAGTTTTGCTCTGATATTACATTATGGTCAAGCTGTGCTCTGATATTAGATTATGGTCAAGTTGTGCTCTGATATTAGCGTATGGTCAAGTTGTGCTCTGATATTAGATTATGGTCGAGTTGTGCTCTGATATTAGCATATGGTCAAGTTGTGCTCTGATTTTAGATTATGGTCAAGTTGTGCTCTGATATTAGCGTATGGTCAAGTAGTGCTCTGATGGACCCTGGTAAAGTTGTGCTCTGATATTAGATTATGGCAAAGTTGTGCTCTGATATTAGATTATGGCTACGTTTTGCTCTGATATTATGTTATGGTCAAGTTGTGCTCTGATATTAGATTATGGCCAAGTTCTGCTCTGATATAACATTATGGCCACGTTTTGCTCTGATATTACATGATGGCCAAGTTGTGCTCTGATAATAGATTATGGCAAAGTTTTGCTCTGATATTACATTATGGTCAAGTTGTGCTCTGATATTACATTATGGCCAAGTTGTGCTCTGATATTAGACTATAGCCAAGTTGTGCTCTGATATTAGATTATGGCAGTTTTGCTCTGACATTACATTATGGTCAAGTCGTGCTCTGATATTACATTATGGCCAAGTTTTGCTCTGATATTACATTATGGTCAAGCTGTGCTCTGATATTAGATTATGGTCAAGTTGTGCTCTGATATTAGCGTATGGTCAAGTTGTGCTCTGATATTAGATTATGGTCGAGTTGTGCTCTGATATTAGCATATGGCCAAGTTTTGCTCTGATATTACATTATGGCCAGGTTGTGCTCTGATACTATATTAAGGCCAAGTTGTGTTCTGATATTACATTAAGGTCAAGTTGTGCTCTAATAATACATTATGGCCAAGTTGTGCTCTGATATTACATTATCGCCAAGTTGTGCTCTGATATTAGATTATAGCCAAGTTGTGCTCTGATATTACATTATGGCCAAGTTTTGCTCTGATATTAGATTATGGCAAAGTTTTGCTCTGATATTACATTATGGTCAAGTTGTGCTCTGATATTACATTATGGCCAAGTTGTTCTCTGATTTTAGATTATGGCCAAGTTGTGCTCTGATATTAGGCTATGGCCACGTTTTGCTCTGGTATTACATTATGGTCAAGCTGTGCTATGATATTAGGTTATGGCCAAGCTGTGCTCTGATATTAGGTTATGGCCAAGTTTTGCTCTCATATTACATTATGGCCAAGTTGTGCTCTGAAACTATATATGATGGCCAAGTTGTGTTCTGATATAACATTATGGTCAAGTTGTGCTCTGATATTACATTATGGCCAAGTTGTGCTCTGATATTACATTATGGCCGAGTTGTGCTCTGATATTACATTATGGCCAAGTTGTGTTCTGATATTACATTATGGTCAAGTTGTGCTCTGATATTTGATTATGGCCAAGTTGTGTTCTGATATTAGATTATGGCCAAGTTGTGCTCTGATATTAGGTTATGGCCAAGTTGTGCTCTGATATTAGATTATGGCCAAGTTTTGCTCTGATATTTGATTATGGCCAAGTTGTGCTATAATATTAGGTTATGGTGAAGTTGTGCTCTGATATTAGATTATGGTCGAGTTGTGCTCTGATATTAGCATATGGTCAAGTTGTGCTCTGATTTTAGATTATGGTCAAGTTGTGCTCTGATATTAGATTATGGTCAAGTTGTGCTCTGATATTACATTATAGTCAAGTTGCGCTCTGATATTAGCGTATGGTCAAGTAGTGCTCTGATGGACCATGGTAATGTTGTGGTCTGATATTACATTATGGCAAAGTTGTGCTCTGATATTAGATTATGGCCAAGTTTTGCTCTGATATTTGATTATGGCCAAGTTGTGCTATAATATTAGATTATGGTGAAGTTGTGCTCTGATATTAGATTATGGTCGAGTTGTGCTCTGATATTAGCATATGGTCAAGTTGTGCTCTGATTTTAGATTATGGTCAAGTTGTGCTCTGATATTAGATTATGGTCAAGTTGTGCTCTGATATTACATTATGGTCAAGTTGCGCTCTGATATTAGCGTATGGTCAAGTAGTGCTCTGATGGACCATGGTAATGTTGTGGTCTGATATTACATTATGGCAAAGTTGTGCTCTGATATTAGATTATGGCTACGTTTTGCTCTGATATTATATTATGGTCAAGTTGTGCTCTGATATTTGATTATGGCCAAGTTCTGCTGTGATATAACATTATGGCCACGTTTTGCTCTGATATTAGATTATGGCCAAGTTGTGCTCTGATATTACATTATGGCCAAGTTGTGCTCTGATATTAAATTATGGCAAAGTTTTGCTCTGATATTACAATATGGTCAAGTTGTGCTCTGATATTATGTTATGGCCAAGTTGTGCTCTGATATTACATTATGGCCAAGTTGTGCTCTGATATTAGATTATGGCCAAGTTTTGCTCTGATATTAGATTATGGCAGTTTTGCTCTGACATTACATTATGGTCAAGTTGTGCTCTGATATTACATTATGGCCAAGTTGTGCTCTGATTTTAGATTATGGCCAAGTTGTGCTCTGATATTAGGCTATGGCCACGTTTTGCTCTGGTATTACATTATGGTCAAGCTGTGCTGTGATATTAGGTTATGGCCAAGCTGTGCTCTGATATTAGGTTATGGCCAAGTTTTTCTCTGATATTACATTATGGCCAAGTTGTGCTCTGATACTATATTATGGTCAAGTTGTGCTCTGATATTACATTATGGCCAAGTTGTGCTCTGATATTACATTATCGCCAAGTTGTGCTCTGATATTACATTATGGCCGAGTTGTGCTCTGATATTACATTATGGCCAAGTTGTGTTCTGATATTACATTATGGTCAAGTTGTGCTCTGATATTTGATTATGGCCAAGTTGTGCTCTGATATTACATTATGGCCAAGTTGTGCTCGGATATAAGAGTATGGCCAAGTTGTGCTCCGATATTAGATTATGGCCAAGTTTTGCTCTGATATTACATTATGGCCAAGTTTTGCTCTGATATTACATTATGGTCAAGTTGTGCTCTGATATTACATTATGGCCCAGTTATGCTCTGATATTACATTATGGCCAAGTTGTGTTCTGATATTACATTATGGTCAAGTTGTGCTCTGATATTTGATTATGGCCAAGTTGTGCTCTGATATTAGATTATGGCCAAGTTGTGCTCTGATATTAGATTATGGCCAAGTTGTGCTCTGATATTGGATTATGGCCAAGTTGTGCTCTGATATTACATTATGGCCAAGTTGTGCTCTGATATTACATTATGGCCAAGTTGTGTTCTGATATTACATTATGGTCAAGTTGTGCTCTGATATTTGATTATGGCCAAGTTGTGCTCTGATATTAGATTATGGCCAAGTTGTGCTCTGATATTAGATTATGGCCAAGTTGTGCTCTGATATTGGATTATGGCCAAGTTGTGCTCTGATATTAGATTATGGCCAAGTTTTGCTCTGATATTTGATTATGGCCAAGTTGTGCTATAATATTAGATTATGGTCAAGTTGTGCTCTGATATTAGATTATGGTCAAGTTGTGCTCTGGTATAAGATTTTGGCCAAGTTGTGCTCTGAAATTACATTATGGCCGAGTTGTGCTCTGATATTACATTATGGCCAAGTTGTGCTCTGATATTACATTATGGCCAAGTTGTGCCCTGATATTAGACTATGGCCAAGTTGTGCTCTGATATTAGATTATGGCCAAGTTTTGCTCTGATATTAGCTAATGGTCAAGTTGTGCTCTGATCAACCGTGGTAAAGTTGTACTCTGATATTAGATTATGGCCAAGTTGTGCTTTGATGAACCATGGTCAAGCCATTCTTGGAAGGACCATGGTCAAGCTTTGCTTAAATGGTCAAGTTGTGCTTTCGTGGGCCATGGACACATTGTGCTCTGGTACCATGGTCATGTTTTGCTATGATAGGCCATGGTCATATTTTGCTCTAATGGACCATGATCATGTTGTGCTGTAATGGACCATGGTCAAGTTGTGCTCTGATAGAAAATGGCCAAATTGTGATGGACCAAGGTCAAGTTTTGCTTTGGTGTGCCATGTTCACATTGTTTTCTGATGAATCATGGTCATTTTGTGCTGTGATTGATCATAGTCATGCTGAGCTCTTATGGACAATGGTTCTGATGGACCATGGTCAACTTGTCTTCTCAGATGGATTATGGTCAGGCTGGGCTCTTATGGACCCAGGACAATTTGTGCTCTGATTATGGTCAAATTATGGCCTGATGGACCAAGGTCTAGTTTGAGTTATGCTCTAATAGATCATGGTCAAGTTGTGCTCGGATGAACCATGATCATGTTGTCCTCTGATGGACCATAGACCAGCTTTGCTTGGATGGACAAAGTTCAAGTTGTGCTTTATTGGGAATGGTTTTTTCTGAGTAACCATTGTCATTTTGTGCTGTGATGGATCAGCCATGCTGAGCTCTAATGGTGAAGTTCTGAAGGACCATAGTTGATTATGGTCAGGTTGCGCTCTGACAGACCCAGGACAAGTTGTGTTCTGAAGGATTATGGTCAAATTATGGCCTGATGGACTAAGGTCATGTTGGGCTCTGAAACATTTTGGTCAATATGTGCTCTGAGGGATTATGATTAAGCTGAGCAACTAATGAGTTAATGTGGCATTTTGCCCTATCTCTCAATAATAAAGACTCCTTTTAAAAAATCCTGGATCCAGGCAGATCACACTCAGATCTGGATCACCACCAAAGTGAAAAAGATTTGTGTATTGGCCCATTTCCAAACTAAGCTGAATTTTATGCAAAACCATGGTTTGAAATATCATAATACATTATATTTACATTCACACAAAACAGACCAATTTATAAGGTTTATCTGCATTTTCTAATTAAGAAAATAGTATTATTACAGTAGTTAGTGTCACACATTTATTAGCATAAAAAGGCATTAAAATAATCGATAATAATAACAGTTTCATGTGGGGCCACAAGATTACATGTATTACATAGCACAGACCTTGCAACAAGCTGTACGAGTTGGTGTTATGCTGACGGTGATGCAAAAAAAAAAAAACTTACCAATAAGTTAGAAAAGATTGCGAATTTTATTCAATGAATTTATAACAATCTCACATCACATGAAACATATAATATAAACAGCTGTACAATTAGTGCACAATAGCACTACAGATCATCCATCCAGGGCTGTCCGGAAAGTTCACTCACAGGGCCTGATAATATTATAAACATGAAGTAATTTTAGATGAAATCTGTGAGACATGTACTTTGATCAATACTTAATCAGAATAGTATGCAATTAAAACCATATGAGGTGCGTCGTGGGAAAACCGGATTTAATGCATGTGCGTAAAGTGTCGTCCCGGATTAGCCTGTGCAGTCCACACAGGCTAATCCCGGACGGCACTTTCCCCTTTTATGGTATTTTCTGTTTCAAGAAAGTCTCTTCTAAACATAAATCCACTGTAGGCAGAAAGTGCCGTCCCGGATTAGCCTGTGCGGACTGCACAGGCTAATCCAGGATGACACTTTACGCACATGCATTTAGTCCGGTTTTCCCACAACGTGCCACATATCTTGTAAGGAAATGTATAGGTTGTCATGTATGGAGCACTTTAATTTTTTAATTAGCCCTTGTCATATGCAGTTGAATTTTACACTTAAAACTAACAAGAAATTTTACCAAATTGATTTGACACTATCAGCAATAACAAATTGATGATACATTTAAAGGTCAAATGTTTTGCTCAAGTCGTTCATATTTTACAATAAAAAACAATGAAGTGGTATGTCAGAAAAAACGTGACGTCAGACAAGTGTACGGAGCAGCGTTGGACACTCCGTCATTTCTGTGCTCACAAAATGACTCCAGTCAAACCGTCAACATATTATGTAAACCAAATAATAAATGACAGAAATAAATTTATGGTGGTAAGTCACAAAGATACAAATGCCACAGACAAAGTATATGGAGACCAATACGTCAGACAAACATAGGAATAGTTTACCTTCGTTCAGATCCTAGGGATAACCCTTATGATGATTTGATCAGTGAAGGGTGGGTTGATACACTTTTGGTGCACATGACAAAACATGGTACAGTAATATGTACATGGAATGGGTTGAATGATGTAAGAAATACGTTTCAGGAGATGGGGAATACTTCATACATCTAGAGGTTTTGGTATGCACGACAACGTAAATGATCTTTCAATGTTATGGTGACGTAAACTAATTCATTAAACTGCTCCGTAGATGTGCACTCACACCAAAACAAGTTTTCTATTTATCAATGCATAAGCACTATTCTTAATGTGCAAAGTAACACTATATTGTTGTTTAAGAAAATACATACATTAATACAATATAGCACAACGTGTCAATAAATTAGGTTGTGAACAGGCTTTCTGGACAGCCCTCGTATACAATAGCAAAGAAAAAGAGCATTCAAATAAAGAACAGCATTGTTATCACAAACACAATGAAAGTCATTCACAGAGAGAAAATACATACCAGAGGATGATTCCAGCTCACGGCATCCCTCTTGTGACTTACAGAGAAAGCCAAGGCAGCTACTACTAATATTAATGTGAATTTAACATTCTAAAATGACACGCGCAGTGTTTTCTATAGACAAAGTACAAAATTTACCGTTGTTAAAACTACCAACAAACAATCCGAACAAAAAGTTACGAAACTGTAAAATATAGTTTGTTTTGTCATTGCGGAATATGTTGTCAGGTCATGTTAGAATTGAAATAATTTACACATTAGCGGTGTAGTTCTGATGCGGCATATTAAACCACTCAGGCAAACGCATTCGTGGTTTTATTCCTACGCATCAGAACTCCAAATCGTTGTTTATTAGACAATACAACTTTAAATCAAACATTATTTCTTAATTGTAAAATAGTTAACACGGTACCAGAAAATGTACAGCATGTTGTAATATACATTTAAGCAAAGGAATTTCATGCAAAATGGAATTAAATATTCAACAAAAGTACATTCATGCTGGTCTTAACATGTAGAATTGGAACAGCACTATCAACAATAGCAAGTTTTATATGCTAAGTCTGACAATAAGCCAGTCATGGCATCATAAATTCAAAATGTTTTCATATGAATTACATTTTGTACTCTAAGCACACAGATATAGTACGGCAGGTTAATCAATAATGACTTGAGATACATTTTCAATATTTTGTTCACAAAAGGTCCAATATTGATATTATCAACAGTAGAATAGTTGAAAGTTTGGAAAAAAAAATCAACTTAACTAACAAACGTTCTGTAGAACAAATACAGTCATACAAAATGTACTTCAATCGGTACAATTTATCTGAATAATTTGACATTGCACATTTATAACGTTACACAAGTAAGTTATGTTTAGTCTTCACAGACAGTAGTGGGTACTTTAAAAGCACAAATCTAGGCACAGTCTTCAATCTATTTTGCTATCACAGAATGATACAGAATGTACAACAGAAAGTGAACTCTGTAGACTGTATTATTATTATACTTTCTACCTGTTTTGTATAATATTGACAGAGCTAAATTATTCCTTTGCAAAACTCGCACAGTTACATATTGATTACTAAAAGCACATTACTTAAATATTTGATAATGACACCATATGCATTTCACCATTTAGAGAAATTCCCCAAATTATAATGGATAAAAGAAAATAGAAAATATGCAAACTGTACTGACTACTGGCACATGATGGAATTCAATTTACTGACTTGCCAGCTGGAAATATACAGTAATGATGATGACACGCTAACGGTTACAAAACAGTAAAATATGATGATGACACGCTAACGGTTACAAAACAGTAAAATATGTTAAATGCTGGAACACAAAAGTAAGGTAGACAAACAGAATATGGACTAATGGTACACTAAAGTCTATAGATTACACTGAACATGTTTGATGGACTAATGGTACACTGAAGTCTATAGATTACACTGAACATGTTTGATGGACTAATGGTACACTAAAGTCTATAGATTACACTGAACATGTTTGATGCTGCAGATAAGATTGATGAAACACAATTATTTTTTTAAAAATAATATATGCAAATTTCTTGTTGAATGATCAAAGACACTTTAAATGTTAGCAGTTTATTAACAAAACCATCAAAAGACTGGCACTGTTGATAAATGTCAATGAATTTCACTCTTCAACATTTTCTGTATTACAAAAGACCACCAATGTCAAACAAGGACACAGTGTATGTTTACTGTAAATATACACCCCAGAGTACATTGACTTAATTTAAGTCTATATCCTCAATGAAAGACACTTTTCCGCAACTGATAACTTTTCTGCTAGAAACTGGTTGTTTCCATGACAACAGCAAGGGTTAGCGCGGGGCCTCTTTAGGGTTGTAGTTGGCAGTGATCCACGGGTGGGTCATCACCTGGTCCAGGAGTAATCTCTGCTTCGGGTCGTGCTTCAACAACTGTTAACGAGGAAAGCTATGTTAACAAATATTGCTGAAACATTATGTGAACAATTGGTCATTTGTAAATCAAAACATATGTGGAACATAAAAGACCGTGGTAGAAAGAAATGCAAATTTTTAATGGTTACTGTATTCAAAATACCGGTACAACAGATTAATTTTTCAGAAAATATTTATGACAATGTACACAACAGAGGACAAATTAGCCTTGTTGAAGATACAAGAAAATAAAATATTTCAGTATTAAATAAAGAGAAAACAATAAATTATGTCTAGATTCTAAAGTAAAAAAAACAACTACAACAATTTATTATAATAAAATATCTATTATGAGTAAGAGCAGAGATTTTGTTATCCTTATAAAACGGGGTCCGGTAAACGGACTCCGACCCATTCCCAATATCACTACGGTTTATTTTTCCCAATTGGATTCCCAAATCAAAAATAACAAAATGCTAAATACATAGGAAATGTGATTCTAAGCTGTAAATCATGAACTTACTTGTATGTGTATAGAGACACACCATTAAAATACCAAATTCAACCAATAAAACAACAGTTTAAGTTGTTTATTAATTAAATTTCTTTCTTCAATTTTTCCCAATTGCAAGATTTCTCAAAATAAAATTCCCAATTTGATGGGCACTAGACCCATTCCTAAAGCAGTGACAAATATTGCTGAAGAGCAAGAACTTACACTGCCAATCAAGTCCCTAGCGCCCTGTGACATGTATGGAGGGTATCGTATATCCACCTTGGTGATGCGTCTGTACGTCTCTGTGTTGCTCTCCGTCTCAAACGGGGGTTTACCAACGAGCAGCTCGTAGCACAGCACCCCGAGGCTCCAGAGGTCCACCGTCTCATCGTGATATGCCCCCTCAATCATCTCTGGAGGCAGGTAGTCTAGAGTGCCGCACAACGTTGTACGTCTGAAATGTTAAACACAATGGCATTTTATATGAGTAACATGGTAGTAATGTTCAACTAATTAAATACACACCTTTTTTTCTTTTTTCAATATTTTAAAAAAAATTCGACTAATAAACTTAACTGGTTATGTTTGATAAAGTTTCAAAGAACGGTTTTGAAAGTATGAGCATATGTACTGGTGCACAAGTTAATGCAAAAATAGATATAAAACTTTAAGCAGTCAATCAAATACAGTAGCTCACTAGCTCAGCCAAACAAAATTCGAATATATAACATGTTTTTTTAGGCCTACAATAAGACAGGAGTCCAACTTAACAAAAATGTAAAAAAAAATATGTTTTACGTTATTCATGTATATTTTGGATTGTTTTGTTCACCTGAGCACAAAGTGCTCTGTGAGCTATTGGTATAGGGGACCTCTCCTGCATCGTCCGTGTGCTGTCAACAATTTGTTTCGTTCTCACACTGGGGACTTCACTTTTTATCCAATCTTAACCAAACTTGCAGTTTGTGTATGACCATAAAATCTCGGATGGGATTGTTTTTGGGCCTGATCACACCAGTAACACTAGAGTTATTGCCCCTTTTTCATGCAAAGTGCAAAATTGCCTTTTTCCAACAGACTTTATTTTCCATCCAATCTTAACCAAATTTTAACAGTTTGTGTGTGACCATCAGATCTCACGGACGGCAAAAATGGGCCAGATGGTTTTGAAACACCAGAGTTATTGCCCTTTGTTTATGATAAAATATATAAAAATGGACATTATTCAGGATAGAGACTTCATTTTTCATCTTATGTTCACCAATCTGGCACTGTTTGTCTATGACCATGAGATTTCAGTTCAAGTCAAATATAAGCAAGATCGCACCAGAAACACTGGAGTTATTGCCCTTTGTTTGTGGAAAAAATATGCAACAAAAGCTGTCAGAGGACAGCGCGCTCGACTATTCGAAGTATTTCAGTTGGTACATATTTTGGATAATGAAAGGTGCATAAATTTGTTAAAATACAAAACTAAAAAATGTTTTAAATCAAATCGATCCCTATCCCCCTTTGCGTATTGTTCAGATACCTTATTTTTCAAACCTGTCTCAACAGTATGGCCTACATCTGTACCAGTTCTCAGGTGAGCGCTTTGGGCCATCATGGCCCTCTTGTTTTTATTTCATTTATTAGGTCATTATTTAGGTCAACAATCAACAAAGTGTTGGGGATCTCTACATCCTTATAGCAGAACTAAAGCTATCACTAAAGGTGATGAATACCCCGATATGTTTTGACACAAATAATGACCTTCAATTAGACCTTGACCTTTGACAACTACGGTGAATAATAATTGAAATTTATATGAAAATCCGGGCTCACTCTGCATTCCCCAAATTAGCCAATGGTTTCAAGTTGAAACATCTGGCTGAAGCATTTTCCATTGGGCTACAACTTTTGCTTCATAAAACCCCATAAATACCCAAAATGAAGAAGAATTTCAACATAGTTAGGTCAATTTGGCTAAAAAGAAGACAAAGTTTGAGCCAGGGGAAGCCTTGAAATCCTACGAGGCATTTAGAAGGTATGGAGTGAAAACAAAATATGGACTGACAGACAGACCAACATGTGTGAATCCTACATACCTTCACATTGTCACAAAGTACCAGTATAACTACATGTACCGCCTACCTGGATGATGGAGCGTGTACGGACCACCCAAAGTCTGCAATCTTAAGGTTAGCAGTCATGCCAAGGAGCAGGTTCTCTGGCTTGATGTCTCTGTGGATCACCTTCTTGCTGTGGCAGTACTTCAGGGCATTGGCCAGCTGGTAGATGTACTGCATGGGAAATAGTCTTGGTATACACTAGTATGTGTGTGACAAGAGGAATGACCAACGTCCAGATTCACTAATGTGTCACAGACATGGATGCCCCAATGACACATGTTTGGACACAGACAAAGGGTGTGTCGCCAAAACTAAATGTCATAAAAGATCAGTTTTGTATTATTTGCATATTAAAAAGTAAAAAGAAATGGATTTGAAATACATACATTTTGGTGAGCAGAAAATCCGCGTACACAAAATTTGGGACGTACGGATTTCATATATAATTTACATTCTACAGCGGAATATATGACAAAAATGATCACAGCCAGAATTTCGAGATGTCCGGACTGCTTAATGCTTTCCACTTTGTGGGGGCATAACAAATATCTTCAACTTTGTACTTAAACCGCAATTTGTTGTAAGAATAACTGTTGAAAAGAATATAATTATGTTCTACTTCGCAAAAGGCAAATTAATTTACAGCAACATTGACAAACTATCATAAGAAATCACTGCCAAGGAACAAATGAAGGGAAGGGAAATTGTCACTGCCTTGTCTGGTGGAAATCACACACCAGTTTGTTACTGGACACCTCTATGGAAGCAGTCTGGTGTCAAATTGCGAGTTTTAACAATTTCTCAACATCTCTTTTACATATGTCATGGGAAAACCAGGCTTAAATGCAAGTCCGCACAGACTGATCCGGGATGGCACTTACCGCTTTTATGGTAATTTCTGTTTCAAAGAAGTCTCTTCTAATCATAAATCCACTGTTGGAGAAAAGAGCCGTCCCGGATCAGCCTGTGCAGACGACACTTTACGCACATGCATGAAGCCCGGTTTTCCCACGACACGCCTCATATGTATAACTATCATACAACTTTCAAATGAGTTTTTAGCTTAGTTTCTATATTCTTTTCAAGCAGTTGCCAGGGATGCCCTGGCAAAAAAAAATCAATATTTAAATACAAATTACCAGCTGCTACATGAAATTCAATGAAATCACGCTTTACAAACCTTGGCTGCTATTTTTTCCTCGAATCTCTTGACTCGCTGCAGTTCCTTATACAGCTCTCCCTTAGGCGCATACTCGAGTATCAGGTACACTCGAGTCTTGTCATGGAAATATCCAAACAGCCGAAGAATGTTATCATGTCTGAAAACGTTATACGAGATAAAACTGACTTGAAAAAAATTAAGTTGTGTTGGTGGTACCCCATTTTTGGACTGGCCCCCCCACCCACCACCCCTCACCTTTTTTTTTCCTGGAACAGCCCTAAGCATTTTAAAAATACATCTGTTTACATTACACAAAAGTCCTCCTAGTAGGCCTTTATGAATTTCGCAAAATATTCACCTTTTTCCATAAATAAACACTTAACAGTTTCCATTTGTACCATGTCCCATTACATATCATACCCCACTTGCTAGCTTGCCTGGTAAAACACAAGGTTATACTGTGTGCCAGATCATTAGGATATGAACTTTAAGACACTCGCTAGAAATTTCCATCAAATAAAGGTTATTTTAAGACTTAAGATTTCAGTAAATAGTTGACATTTTAAAAATGACAAAACAATCCAAAGTTATTCCAAATATCTTACTGCTTGCCAAACAGGCAATGATACAGTCGAAACGCAGTACTGCGATTCGCGATACTACGAAATGACGCGATACTACGAATAAGGCTGCCGGTCCCGTCCGTTTTCCTTATCTTTTTAGCTACAAAAAGATGCGATACTACGAATTCGCAATACTACGAAAGATGCATTACTACAAACACATTTTCCGGTCCCATCATAATGTTTGTATTGAAATGTTAACGTGATACTACGAATCATATTGTCCAGTATTTTTTGTCACCTTTGGGGGAAAGGTGGCGGGCCCTTCAGACGGGGAAATTTACAGCAAAAGGGGAATTGTTTTTGTATTAAAGCATTTTAACATTTTTATATTCTACTTTGTTATAAAACATTAATCAATTGTTTTGCTACAAATGATAACTTAGATTATGCACAAACATGGTTTGTTAACAAAATTGCTGGGATTGTTTACAAAAAGTCCCCTATCTTAGTCAATTTTGTCAGATTTTGGTCAAGTTTTTTTCAAAATAAAGCTTACATTCTGAGGGGAATTTTAAGGTAAATACAGGGGAAAAATATATACCTTTATGGAAGGGGAATGGGGCAGAATTTCGATCTGTTGTGAAGGAGACTTTTCACACCTTCTTAACGAAATTTTCACACTTTAATAACCATTTTAAGCCACTTTAATTGATGCAGTATGAGATTTTTGCATTGACTAAATTACTTTCGTACATGTCACTGCCAATTTGATTACTGTGCGAGAATTGATTATATATATATATTTTTTCTATATAAATGCAATACATACAGAATTGTAATGCCAAATGCAATTACTTAAATAAGCGTGCTAATGTTCATTCATCACATGCTATACCTTGTTTCCCGTGTAATACAACCATTACGAAAATTTCTATCTTACACATGTGTACAATAAAATTTTGAGCGTTTTCATTGGCTACGTATTCTTTGACTGACCAATCGCATGATGTTATTTTGGTGAAATGACGTCGTCAACATGAAATGACGTCACGTCTGTACACAACTTTGAGAATTTACCAACTTATTTTGGTGAAATTAGAAGGGTTTTATTTTGTTTAAAAGCATGGGATAAAAAAGATCTGACACTCCTTGTCATCTCATACATATTTTATTAAACTCGTCCAGGAAATTCGTTAGTAGCTTGCCAAAGGCTCGCTTACTTACAAAATTCCTGAACTCGTTTAATAAATTATGGCATGAAATGACAACTCGTGTCAGATCCTATATAAACGCTACGACATGACTCAAATTAACACGTAATGTAATAAAAATTACGTTAATACCGTAATTTCCGAAAGATGAGATACTACGAAAAACGCGGTACTACGAACAAATCAGTGTCTCCTGTGACTATTCGTAGTATCGCGTTTCGACTGTATATTCAAATTATTCTTTTATTCTCTCTTGCCAAGATAATAATGTGCGAAAAAAAAAAAGTCAGTTGTTTACTTGTATAATAATTGGTTTTGTATTTAATACCAGCCATCTTCAAAATAACCCACTTGCCCGAGCCCGGGACAGGTAAAAATTTAATCGGGCATGTTACAATTTTGACCTGTCTGCCCGAAAGGGCAAGTTCATATACAAGAAGGATGCAAGAAATTAAATTATTCATTTATCAAAATACCAACAATTTCCAGGTTTTTTTTCTTGAAATATACCATTATCGCATGATTTTTTTCGCCATTTGACTGACTACATGAACAACATCAGTATCATTTGAACTGTTTCGGTAATTTCTCTGTTTTATTTCTTAACTTCGGACAAGTTCAGATGGATTCGGGCAAGTTGAAATTGTATGGCTTATGCCTGAATAGGCCACTCCTTACAAAAGATTATTGTGAAGACTGTACCAGTACACAGTATCACACACACCAAAACTTAATCATCTTAGCTTATAAACACATAAACATATACTATAACATTTGTCCTGGTTGTATCTATTTGTTTATTCAGAATTCTGTCACTTTTATACTTTTTTTCCGGCTCAAGTACTTACCTCAAATGTGACTGTATTTCGATTTCTCTTCTGAGCTGGTGTTCTACTCCAGATTTTTGAAGTTGTGATTTAAATAACACCTGGAATAAACATGAATCCTGCAAGATTTCTTTATAAACCAAATGACATTTTGGCGTTAAGGTATATAAGCCAGGCATGATTGTATCAAGTCTACTTTTCTCTTGGTGCCATCCAAATACATTTTCACTTTTCAATAAAGAATTGGCACCATTAATAAAACACAACATACACCAAACTCTACAAAGTTCAGCTTTACACAACATACACCAAACTCTACAAAGTTCAGCTTTACACAACATACACCAAACTCTACAAAGTTCAGCTTTACACAACATACACCAAACTCTACAAAGTTCAGCTTTACACAACATACACCAAACTCTACAAAGTTCAGCTTGGTGAAGCCAGATCAAGCGTCTATATTCAGGGGTCTCGATCTAAATTGTTTGATGCCGAAATTCGGCATCATTCCCCCATAAATTTTTCCCCCATTTCAGGCCAAAATTCCCCCTAAACAAACTGCCATGAAATTTGTTTTTCTTTTTGTTTACGGGAGTAATTTTCCGGGATCAAACTTACTTTAACACCGTTACACTAAATAAAGTGATTTGAAAGGTGTATTTAGGTTGATTTTTTTTTTATTGTTTGCGAAGTCGAAATCCCCCCTTCTGGGAGAAAACAACGCTTAAATCCCCCCACCTGAGGGTACAGGTACTCTTCCCTCTAAACCAGAGAGAGACCCCTGTGATATTGGCCATCTTAACCAAAAGCATGTAAAAACAAGTGATATATTGCCAAAACTTACTAGAATTGTATTATTACAGGTTTACTGTATAGACAAATGGCAACAGCATTTATCACAACTGACATAAGTCAGAATTAGGGTAAGATCTAGAGCAAAAATAGCACGGACAGCGGCAGGGTGCTGCACCCTGCTCCCTTTTGGTCACCATTGCTGCCTCTCTGGGCTGGTCAACACAGAAATAGGGAAAGATCTAGGATCCAAAAAGTACAGGGTGCTACTAAAAAGGAGCAGGTGGAAAGACGGACCAGTTTGTTGATATAATCAAATAATTTGCTAAATCAAGGGTTTCTATGAGTCTCATGCTTCTAATAACTGATTTTAAGCATAGTCTATTCATCGGTCATTGAATATTTGCAGAAATATATAGAATTTTAAAAAATATTCAACATTTTTGTGTTGACCAGGCCAGAGGGGCAGAAGGGGGCAACAGAAACGGAACAGGGCGCAGCACCCTGCTATTTCGCTCTAGATCTTTCCCTACAGAAATGTTGAATATCTTTTGAAATTCAATATATATTGCAAATATACAATGACAAATGAATAGACTATGCTTATAAACCGTAATTAGAAGCATTAGACTCAGAATAACTCTGAATTTAGAAAATTATTAGGTCATGTCAACAAACTGGCTCCGCTTTCCACCCTGCTCTATTTAAGCAGCACCCTGTACCTTTTTTTTAATTTTAGATCCTAGATCTTTCCCTACAGAGCATACAACATTTAGCCACACCTGCGTGAATAGTTATGTATCACTCTGACATTTCCATATAACAACAGATACTAATGACTCTTACATAATTTATTCAGTGACTGGGATAGGATTTTTACATATGTGTTAATCTCTCATCTCCACAAAAATCTATGGCCTTTTTCCAAAATCTATGGGATTTCCCCTGATTTTGATGAGATTTACAGCTATTACATTTTGTGAACATATAACTTTTTAATCAAGATAAATACACCACGCAGACGCTCGCGCTTCCTCTTCAAGGTGTAATGGACGTCTGTTTATTTTGATTTGTTAGACTGCCAAATTCATATTATGGATAAAATCCGCATAGTAACAAAACTGCATACCAAACCCAGCATTGTGTATTGTACGGTAGCGTTTTTCTATTCGTACTTCTGTGCGACATAAAATCGCATCGGCAAACATTTCTTTGCGATTTTTCTCAATTTTATGCGCAAATATCGCAATTCGCATGGGTTTCCCAGTCACTGTTTATTATCATGAAAATGTTACAATTACATACCTTTAATGCCACTACATATTTGCTGCTCTTCTCCCGTGCCAGATATACATTCCCAAATTTGCCTTTTCCCAGTGGTTTGCCAATCTCAAAATCTTCCAGACACCATCGCTTTCTACAACAGATAGCATACTGATTAAACAAACTAGTAATTTACTACTCTGCTCTACCAGTACCGGTATAAGTCCTGAGACAAGTTAATGCAGCGCTTTTTTCAACCATTTTGGAAATATGACCTATACACATGGAGATTTCAGCGTCAATTCACCTAAAACTGGGTAAAATTATAATTGTTTGATTAATTTTTTTAAATAATTATCGATGAACTACATAAAATAGAATGTTCTGAACAAAAACAAATCAGTAAAACAGTTCTTACAACTTCAACAGTCTTTATGACTACACTGAACACATCTTATTTCCAAACATTTGAATTTCAAACCATCAATTGGGAATTCTGGGACTGGATTTTGGATATTAAGATACATTTTGCCATTCGAAATATGACCCAATAACGGCTATACAATTGGTAAAAAAAAGCCCCGAAGAAACAGTTTTGCACTACACAGGTATCTGGCACTAAATTACCCACATGTACCCATAAATATTATTTTTCTTGGGTTAATTACACAAACTACTAGCTGTGATTTTTTTAGGGCCAATTTGGGGCCGAAATTCGGCCCCACTCCCCTGCTTAAGAAGTGTATATTTTTCCCCTATTTTAATCTTAAAATTCCCCTCAGAATGTAAGCTTTATTTTGAAAAAAATTGACCAAAATCGGACAAAAATTGACAAAGATAGAGGAATTTTTGTAAACAAACCCCGCATTTTTTTATCAAACCAGGTTTGGCATAATCTAAGTTATCATTTGTTGCAAAACAACTGATTAATGTTTTATAACAAATTAGAATATAAAATGTTATAATGCTTTTCTACAAAAACAATTCCCCTTTTGCTGTAAAATTCCCCGTCTGAAAGGTGAAAAAAAACACTGAATAGTAATAATTATTTGTAACATGATTGTTATGTCAAAAAGCATACAATTTTACGAGATCTTTTTGAAACAATAACTGCCAGAATTTTGAGTTGACTATACATAGGTACAGGGAACAAATTGTTGGACAGTATCGTTTCCAGGCTAGATAGCAGCGGCCTAGGCCACAATGTACCCGAGACATAATCAGTAAATAGACAAAATAGTTATTTTTGAGCTTTCTTGAACTGAAATTAGCACAAGCTCTATTTCATTTCAGATTGTTAATTTTAAAATCAATTGGATAAATAAGCCCAAAATCTCCAAAGTAAGGACATTCATAAGATGCTCCTAAGTCTTTTTTCATATGAAAATATCATCAGAGTACTCAGTAGTTTTTTTTTACATTAGTAATATTAATATTCGAAGTTATTGTTTTAAAGTTTGTCCTTAAGGCAGCGTTTTTCCTCTATATAAACTTAGTACCCTAAAAAGGTACCATCCCAATCCAATTTACCTACAAATTTTCCCAATTTGAAGATAAAATAAATCCCAAATATCTAGGAAACTAATCCTAAAAAGATTCACTATATGTATTTAAGTTTCATTTTACCTCCTGGAAACTCAAGTACAAGTAAAAGAATCAATAAAAAGGCAGTTTTAGAGTTTATTTATTGTTTTATAATTCTTTTGGCAGTTTTTTTTCAGAAATGGATTAAATTCCCAATTTGGTTCACCGTTAAGAACGTGGCTAATTTTCCCAATTTGACTGGTACCCGTACCTTCTTCTTCTTCCAATAATATGCAGGGCCCACTCTGGGGCATCATCGCATATGAAATCTATTTACAAGGTCGCCGAGATGAACACAAAGAACAGATAAAAGCGTTAAAAGATGATAAAAACCCTGTATGGCTCTAGTTGCGGTGGGCGGCGAGCCCATGTATGGCTCTAGTTGCGGTGGGCGGCGAGCCCAGCCTTGAAGGTGTCGAAGGTCTGGGCTGTGATGATGTGCTCCGACAGCTGGTTCCACAGGCGAATACCAGCTGGGAAAAAGGAGTGTTGATATCCTACAGTCCGGCAAAATGGCAACAAGTACTTCATGGTGCTGACTTGAGTGGAGATTGTCGCTGGCTGCAGGAACTGCTCATGAGGGATGTCAATGAGGCCATGGATGATCCTGTACATCTTCGCCAGTCTGTTGTCGGTATGTTTCTGCTGTAGAGAGGTCCCAGCCTTGGTTGGCTATCATCTGACTGGTGCTGCTGGTGGTCTTGTAGTCTCCCACAACGAACCTGGCTGCCCGTTGCTGGACTTCGCATGGGGGTCCCATGCGTTTGAGGCGTATTCGATGATGGGCCTGACCAAGCTGGTGTAGCAGCGAACCTTTGTATCCCTGGGGCATCTGGCTACGTTCTGTCGCAGAAAGCCAAATGTGTGTTGGCCTTCTTGGTCTTGTCGTCAATGTGTGCGTTCCAGGTTAGTTTGTACGTGAGTGTCACACCAAGGTGTTTGCCAGATGTAACTACTGCTAAGTCTAGGCCATGGATGGAGTATTGGCTTTAGTTGGGTTTCGTCTTCTGGTGATCCTCATGACTTCACACTTGGAGGGGTTGAATGTCATCTGCCAATCCTTCTCCCACTGATGCAGGCAGTCTCAGTCATCCTGTAGTGCTACAGCATCTTGCTGTGAGTGAATTTTCCTGTATAGGAGGCTGTCATCTGCAAAGAGGCGGGACGTTGAGGACACTTTCTGAGGTAGGTCATTTATGTATATGAGGAATAGCATATGACCTAGGACTGTGCCTTGTGGATCACAGGATGTCACTGGTGCAGACAAAGAGGTGTGTCCCTCGACAAGGACCTTTTGATTACGATTCGAGAGGAAACTCTGTATCCACTTGTTGATGCCATAGTGTTACTGTTGATGCCATAGTGGTTGAGATTCAGCAGGAGTCTCTGGTGGGGAACCTTGTCAAAGGCTTTAGAGAAGTCGAGGAGAATTGCGTCTATTTGCTCTTCTTCGTCAAGTCAAGAGGCAAGATCCTGGATGGTAAGGATGAGCTGGCTATCGCATGATCTCTTCTTCCAGAAACCATGTTGGCTGTCGGACAATATGTTGTGTGCTTTAGGCGCTGCATGACCTGGCTGTGGAGGATGTGCTCCATCACTTTGCAGCATACAGATGTAAGTGATATGGGCCTATAGTTAGCCGGGGAGCTCTTGTAACCTTTCTTGAAGATGGATGTGACCAGGGCCTGTTTCCACTCATCTGGACCTGTACCCTGTTGCAGGGAGGCCTGGAACACAAGAGTTAGGTCTGGAAGCAACTTCAGAACACCATTTCAACTGATGGTGAATGCACTCATCTTTGGCAACGGGTTGCCAGGCATGGAGGGCAATGTTGACAACTTGACAGGTCTTCTTTGGTGAAGGCATTGCTGAACTGGTTGTTCAAAATGGTGGCCTTGGTTTCAGCATCACAGGGATTTACGGGACGCGATTTTCTTCGTCAAATACGCATATATTGTCTGTCAGGACCCATTATTTTTTTAATCTGCGTCCCATCGGAATTACAATTGTTCTGAATTATCGGTATTCTGATCACTACAAGAAAGACAACTCCAGTTAGTCACAGGGGTCTCCCTCTGGTTTGGGGGAAGAGTACCTGTACCCTTCAGGTGGGGGAATTTTAGCGTTGCTTTACACAGAAGGGGGAATTTTTGACTTTGCAAACAATTCAAAAATAAAAACTATTAAATATGCATTTCAAATCACCTTATTTAGTCTTACTCTTTACCTTACAACTTCATTCATGATTAATTATCAATAAATTGAATATTATAATAGTAACAAGTCAATTTTTTAAACATCAGAGCAACAGATAAGGATTCTGTCAGAATTGGGTATTACCCCATCATATTTTAAATAATTGAGTACTGAAACAATTATTTGAGTACTTTAAATTATGTTACTCCATTACAGTATAAAATAATAATGAGTATTTGACGAAGTTGATCTTCAAATTTAGTAAAACAACCTCAACACACAAATGACCATTATTAAATGGGAACAGATAATTTTTCATGCAGTACGTTTTTCACTTCCATTTGTTTTTACAAATATTTTTTTTCACTTCCAATTTTTAACCTTAATTAGTTTTGTTAAACTACTAATACTAATTCATATACAGTAATAGACTATGTTATCGACTGTGAGACACAATTTTCAGAAGCCATTTCCCACAACAGAAATTCCCGCCAAATAAGCTACATGTGGCAGTTAACTATATAGAAATGAAGGTTTTTTATAAAAGCAAAAATAATCTTTTAGGGGGAATTTTGGCCTGAAATGGGGGAAAATATAAACTTTTTCATTGGGGGAATGATGCCGAATTTCTGCATCAAAAAACGGAGATCGAGACCCCTGAGTCATGTTTGAACATCGTTGTATAAGTTGTGTTTCTTGTTGACTATTGACCAAACGTTTGCTCGCGCATCTGTTGTTGCTAGGCACATAGTCGAGATGAAATTATTTTTTTGGTGTGAATGTGAATAATTTACAGAAAAATACTACATAAATGTTTCAGTTGGGTTTACTATAACAATAAACATTTATCATCATGACATGGATATTATTATATTTAAATAATCCAATACGCTGTGTTCTATTTTTAACAGTGGCTTTACTTTTGATTCGGTTAGCATTCATTCATACTCCTAATGGTTCAAGTGGCCTGCAAGTAAATATTTCCGCCTTTCATTTGCTACTCCAAAATGTAAAATGTCATGTTTAAATACTCTTAAGTATGTTTCTATTGCACTAAGTCACAAAACAAAGTAAAAACAAGCAAACACAATGATTGGGACCCCCACTTTTAATGACAGGGCCCCTGAAAATCATCAACCTGGGGACACCTAAAATTTCACATTGATGTAAAACCCTGGCATCACTGTAGGAGAGACCATCCTGTTTCAAGAGAGATACCCCAATTCTGTCGCATCTTTTGCTGTTGATAACAACCATTCCCGAAGTTGTGAGGAAAAACGCTGCCTTAAGGTGGAATGTAAAATTAACACTAAATACAAGCAGATTGTGTCCTTTTGGTCATGTACTAAACATATTCAATGACTGCGTTACTTTTCTTTCTGTGTGCCTTGCAAGTCTCCCCCAAGGGCCCCTGTTGCCCCGCCCTCTGAATGGTTTTCGTCTTTCATTGGCTGTAACACTCGCGGCTCCATTCCCTAAACTGCAATAGAGTAATACGTCTACATGCAACAATGGCATGGAACAGAAAAACTGGCAACAAGTTTTCTAAAATACTTCTTAAAAAAAGGACAAATTTATACATCATCAAAACGGAAGAAAATATTTTGGAAAAGGCAAACAGGCACCCAGTAATACTTAGTACAGGAATGGAAATTATAGTTTTTGTACTTGAAATCAATTAAAAATGGGAGTTTTCTATGTAAAAAAAAGGAGAACTATGCTGATAACGTCTTTAAACGGGGGTGGTACAGTTTTAAAATGGTATGCTTTGGGACTGAAATGCGTTGGCACTGGTAATCTATGGAACTGGTTCTCTTTGGGGCTGGTACAATTTAGGACTGCTACGCTTAAGGACTGGTAGTGTATACGAAACTGGTAACTTTTGGTGCTGGCATGCTTTATAAATGGTACACTTAGTGACTGAGGCATGCAAATTGAATATATAATTTTATTAAATTTGTTCAAATAGCACACATTGTAGTAAGCAATAGTCTTGGCAAATACTGGCCACACTCATTTAACATTTAACGAGTTATGCTTATATAAATTCTTCAAATAGTTTCGTGATTCTGTGCATGCGAATGCACAGGGGCCTCGACTCTACAAACTCCAAAAATATGTCATCAAAACTATTACAATTTATTACAAACATAATTTACAAAAATAACCAAAACACTTTATTACCTGTAAAATAATACATATAATATGTGCATCAAGCGCCATCAGTCTAATTAAAACACACCATTCATTAATTGTTCATAGACGTTAGATACATAATCGACTTCTTTGTGCAATTTCATTTATCGAAATATGAATCGACATGTTAAAATCCCTTACATAGCCCATATAAAAGAAAACAAAATGAATTATTATCACATTCTGATTCAAATTATTGTTTCTTTGTATACGTTACACAGCAGATACTTACTTTGAATTTTATTTTTTGAATTATTTACACAAAATAAAGTTTTAAATTGATGAACTGATGTTGTTATTCGGTCGTTCAAATTTGCAACGACGCTTTTAATTGGTGGTATTGAGTATAGTAACAGATCTTTTGATTGGACAGAATACAGTATAGGTTAAAGACTACCATGAAAACAGAAAATTATAGGCAACGCACCACTTAGAAAATCGACCATGATAGTTATGAGAATGTTTGCTGTGCACTTGTGTATTTTCTTTACAATGATTATGACAAGCTATATTTTTGTTTTAGTTTAATTAAACGCGGTTAAATGTGAAAATAATGAGAAATTCATGCATCATTTTAATAATCATTTTTGAATCAAACGATTGTTTAATCAATTGAGAAATACGCATTAAACTTGAACGGGTTTTCTTCAAAAAGATGAAATTCTGTTTAGTGTTTTGCCAATTTACTAGGATCTATATACGTTTTCCGTTTTTCTTTAATTACGAAAAAAATGTAAATTTACAAATATTTTCACCGAAGCCATCCGGATTTGGTCTAATCAAATAGTATGCAGATAACGTGGGTGCTCTCCGAGTAATTTCATTCCATAGAGCGTTGGCAACTCCATATGCTTAGCTGCGCTTACTATTCCCGGTAATGTGCCCCGATTATTTCACAAAACACGGTTTGAATACAACACATTGCAATGTTCATAACATACTATTTATATATTAACAATATGCAGCAAATGATGTGAGTTGCAAATAAATAACAAATATATGAGTTACAAATGAATTCCTGTATTTCTGAGTACAGAGAAAAACCCATTCAAACGGGAATTCGCATTTGCCGATGCCTACGCTTTACTTGCTGTTCAAATAGTACGAACTTTTTAGACCTGATAAAGTGTCTTCTTCCGCAACGCAGCTGTGTGTCCAGCTATAGCGCTACTATTGATAGGGATCATTATGAGTAGTATTTCCAATCAGTAATACTCAGTATAGTTTATGATGTCATTACGCACCAGGCTATATTGTGAAACAGAGGTATGTCACTTAACCAGTAACCTATAATTATTACTTTTCACCTACTTTTCTTACTTTACAGACACATTTTGAATCAGAGCTGTAATATCCAGTTATTTTTACTGAACTCTTTTGTGAATTGTGGTGTGTACTTTTGATGTTCGGGAAACCCGATTTATCCAGAGGAAACCCACCCGTCTAACATCCACGCACACGATCCTGTGACGGGAATCTAACACAAGTCGCCTATGTGACTTAGCAGAAGAAAAAAGCAAGGCAACAAATATTGTCTTAATAGGTCCTGGATTCAGTAAGCCATTTGATTGATATCACTCACAAAATACACGCTATTTTGCTTAAATTCACGTGGATAGATGGAAAGTCAACGGTTAATGTTAGTAATAAACAGTGCAGTCGCTATGTATACATGTACTATTTTAATAGATGTTGGTATTCTAATGATTTCTACCCATGTGGTCGTTCTTGCTGGGACCCTTCTTAGCTTGGTTGCCTGGAACCCACCTGGGTCTGATATGGGCAAGAAAATGCATATGGGTCCCACACGGGCCCATGGGATACAACAGCCCAGGCATAGCCAAGATCGGGCCAACATGGGATGGCTATCTGGGACTCATATGGGCTCATATGGGCTGTTTTGCTGCGGACCCATATGGTAGTGCTAGCTGGGTCCGATATGGGCAGAAAAATATTATATGGGTCCCTTATACTTGCTCAGGTATAGTCCATATTGGGTCCATATGGGCTTGCTTGCTGGGTCCGGTATGGGCAGAAACATGTGGGTCCCACGTGCCATATGGGCTTGCTTGCTGGGATGTTGTTTCTCAAAGCACCTACAGCTGTCATGGACAGATACCTTTTTGCATTATCGAAACATTTGAAAGTATTTAGTTCAATAAAAAACACAGGTGTAAATTAATTGGTCATGCAACTACACAATGTTTGACAATCTAAATAGTAAATTCCTTTACCTTGATTGGTCTTGAATTATTAAAGTTATACGAGTGTTAGCCTAATTGTATATTTAATTCCAAAACGGCGAGACTTTGTTTATACCGGTATACATGTATATAATGACATTCTAAGTGGAATTAAATTAATTTGAATCATGGCTTACGGTAAAGACAGAACTTATATATCATTGGTTTCTCTCACGTGTCACATGCAAACTCTGGATGGGTCGTCAGTTATGAATTTGTTTCTTGTTTTTCTTTAAGATGTTTTTTTTTTTCAAACTGCATATAAGCAACATAAAATCATCTGACAGAGTCACAATTTCACAAATTCGGATGATTTATTAACGATGATTTTTTATTACAATAATGTACATGTACTTGATAATTTTGCATACCAACTCAGCTAATTTTGTCAAACTCTGACTTTAAATTTACCCCCCCCCCTGCGCATGTTCCATTTTCACTGACGGAAAATAATGGTATACACATTACGCACACAACAAACAAACAAACAAAACAAGTCCCATACATCAACGAAAAGAGCCTTAATTCTTCTTGATTAAGAAATATTTTTATAATTATTTTATCTCATTTTTAAGTGTTATTGAAATTAGCAAACCGAAAATCAAGCTAAAATACGGCGTCACACGTTAGCCAGAACGCATGGACCACATGACCGTCGTTTAAAGGGACTATGCCAACGAAAAATTGGCTTCCTATTGCGCTATAAATTATATTATTTGATAGAAATGCTTTTTACTAAGACACATGCATTAAATAAATAAATATAATATAATACACAAGAAGAAATTTGATAAAAACAAATTAGCAAAAAAGCCTGACAAAATTAAAAGCCAAAGCAGGCATCGAAATCACGACTTAGGAACCATAAGAAGAAATGAGAGTAGAAAGCGCTTTAACCAACTGCGCTATCATGCTTGGTAAGGAGTCATTTATAAACTACGGTTATACAAAATGCTCACAATTCGGACGACAAAATGTAGACAGGAAAAGGGCCAAAGAAACACAACCCTTATTATAAATTGATTTTTATCTCAGAATCCGTACACTCTTCTCCCATTATATATACACTGTATTCATTGTTATTATATGCCAGCATTAATATCTAAATTTCAGATTTAAAAAAAAAGAAGAAATTGCCCCCTTAAGGCCCTTCTCGATGACATAGTCCCTTTACGACAAATTTCGTCAAAATTCAACAGAACTTCGCTAAAATGTGCAACATGGAGTTACTGACGTTAACGGAAAAACGTTAATGTAAAGTTGACGTTAGCGACGTTTTCTCACGCAACTTTTTTGATACCAGTTTTATGCGTAAGGTTATAGTGTTTCAAGAATAAAACACAATGTCTATATAATAATTCGTGGTCTTCACATTAGGTCTTATAAATAAACACAAATTGTATTCAACTTAATGAATTATTATTGGTTAAAACGTATTCTTATGATTAACTTGAACATTAAAGAAAGCACAAGCTGCATTTACACCTTTTTACATGACAATGAAATACCACAAAATTCATCTTTTGCCGGAGTCATTTATTAATTATATAATCAATAAGATTTACAATTAAGAAGTTTAATGACTGGACAGGTTTTTTATCTGTCGACCGCAAACTTTAAATGCCAGCCAACATGTCTGGTTAACAACATTTGATTTCTTTCATAACACAGAAATCCACTTGTATTCCACTAATATGAGAGCGTTTTTTATTAATTTACGCACGTGCAATATTCAGGAAAGTTTCATTCTCAGAAGGCCCCCAAATGGTTGGTTTTCGCTTACATCTCCAAAAAAGTCTAGGAGGGGAGGTAAAATATAACTTTTTTTCTTTAACTTTTTTTCTTCGCCGCATATTCACCACACATGCAGTTTAAGTATATTGGACTGCATGTAAAATGTTTATACGCCTCCAAACAAAGAAACTGTACCTAAACTATAAATAAGGCCATTGAAAAAGAGATTTCTGGCCAGAAACTTGTAATAGAAGTGAAATCTGCTCTTTTCCCCCGAAAATCAGAAAAAGTTAATGATTGATAGGCAGACATTTTTTAGAGTCGGCGGGGGGGGGGGGGGGGGGGGTCGGGTAAGCGGAAACCAATAACTGTTTTTTACGCGTAATATGGGACTTTTCTTGCAATGTACTTAATATGTTTATAAACGATTAAATCACTATCAACAGGGTACTATTGTATAGGATGGTTTTTATTATTACGGTACTTTCCTATATTTATGACTTAACAATACAATATGAACAGCACTCTCAAAAAGTTATGGAATCAAAGTATTAACATGAAAGAAAAAACAAGATATATCTTTAAAATATATTCGGGACTATGGTAATTGTGAAAATAAGGAATGTAGATTGAACTTTCTACATAAATAAATTTAAAACTGACAACTGTGTAACTTGTTTGTGGTTTGTTTTCACTTGTAATTCACCTGTAATTCACTTATCCGTCGCATGACTGACAAGATTCGAACGGCGAATTTTGCTCACATACAAAATCATACTATACCCCGCATAACATATTATATATTTTACGTTAGTTGTTTTTTTTGTAACAAGAGAAAAAGATTGACACCGAAAATAATGCGTAGACGGTATATAAATACATACATATATACAGAGAGAGCATCGGTACAAATATACGGCACTGAGGGTATTTTATTAACTCTTACATTTCTTTCCGAAGTATTCAAATGTTCAAAAATAAAATAAAATATGGCTGGCTAGATATCTCGTTGTGTTGTAAACAATATACCAACAACGATAATTTTGTCGAGTTTCTCGCCTTTTCTATTGCATATCGTCCCTTGGTGGAAAGTGTCATCAGCATATGTGTAGTCCAGCTTGAAGTCCAAGATAAATTCATTCGCGAGTATCGGATCCATCTGCCATAGCAATATACGCCGTTCATATACAGGTATTTATATTGTACAAATACAGGATGGGCGATGGAAAAGTGTATCGATTTACATCGTGGCACTGTCATGTTTTCTTTTTTGAGCAGTGTAGCGCGAATATCTTCAGATAAGCCGATGCAATATCAGCATTTATTCATTCGGGACTGTGGGCGTGGAATTTTCACAGCATTTGATTTGATACTTACAAAGGTCAAAAGTTTGGCTAGACAGCAGACCACATAAATATTGCAAAATACCGACATGGACAATCATATCGCAATACTTTGGTATGTTGTGACACCCCCCCCCCCCCCCCCCCCCCCAGCAAACATTACATATCGGTCCGATATCGGCTACGTGTCGGCATTTCGCGGTCGGCATTCCGATATCGGACCGACGTCGGCCCGATATAGACGAATACACTGACAGCGGACCGACATCGGACCGATATACGGGAGTTCCCTTGTTGTTTTCACAACAGTGTACTTTACATGCGCACCGGCTACATACGGGGTATTTGAAATTTGGCTCCAAAACCTAACAAGGTATTTTGCTAGTTTTCTTTCATTTCTTGGAATAATTTAAAGCTTTTGTGGTAAGAACCTAATGATATTTACATTAAATAACTGCTGTTGATATCTTGATCTAATATTTATTGATAATATGTCGTAGATAAATGCACATCTGTCTCAATTATTCTTATAATGCAATTTCGCGACCAATTTTGCAGTTGAATTTGAATTGTTTACGCTATACAATGCTATTACAATAAGATACAATGACCGAAACTGATTACATAATGTATAATTCACAATGAATGAACGCCAATTGATATGATCAATCGCACTTTGTTTTAAAACTGTTCAGGAGACAGGATTTTAACCTCCAGTACCATAATTATATTCAATCATTCATTGGATCATAATTTATAGACCACTGTTTCTAACCTTAAACCATTAGCAACTTTTGCCATCAATTATATTTATATCTTTCCATTTTTAATGAAATTAATTACTGTTCGTCCCCAACTTAATTTGTTTCACTCTGTTGCAACTTTTTGGGAACAAAGGAAAGTAAACAAGTGCAATGACACTGTGTAGATAATTCAATATCAAAGATATTATCTTTGACTGAAGCATTTTATTTATTTAGTGTTTAAATATATTGTAATATATATATATATTAAAAGCGTCAAGGCAGCTAAGAAGTCTTAATGGAGCTCCAAAGTACTGTATGTTTTAAAAAATTATTGTTTTAAAGATATTTCTAAACCTGGCGCAATGCACAAGGCAAAAGATAAGTCATATTACAAGACATATAGATATGTCCGTTCAAAAGTTTCACAACACTTGTCTTCTGTTTATAGTGAAGTTTCAACCAACGAAATAGACTCTCACTTGCAGGGTGCATCAAATGTTGCAAGTGAAAGTTTAATTGATCCGTCACAAACATTTCCTGAGTTCACTCATTTAAGCGCAATTTCTCATGACAATTCTGTTTGCACGGACCCTCCAAATCACTCAAATGCTTGTGGGGTGGACATAACTCTGACATCTGATGATGATATCAATGATGATGATGATTCACTTCACAGCACTTCATCATCAGATGATTGTGATGATGATTCTGAACTTGAAGAGAAACTGTCAGAATGGGCAAAAAAGTTTAGTGTCACTCATAATGCCTTGCGTCCGGGACCTATTGAAAATTCTTAATCAGTTTCACACAATAATTTTGACCCTTTTTTGAAAAACAAATAGTGCCATCCTTCATTAGAACCCGATTTCTAAGACATACATATATATATCATCTGTTGAAAATAATCCGTATTTTTAATTTTAAGTAAAACTTGGTACAAAGCTTCACAAATGTTGTGGTTTATTAACCCTTTGCAGAATAGAGTCAGATTGAAAATGCCATGTGTGGACAGCATGAAACCAGATCAGCCGGCGAATAATTTGTCGTCCTATCCGGTTTCAGGCTGTCCACTGCTCATCAATGTAATGCTAAAATAAAAATAAAACTTATAAAAGCTTGATATGTCTATGAATTGGATGCTATTTGAACTACTTTTCTCCAGTGGAGTAATAACACCTTAAAATGCATGTTTATGCAGCAATTTCCCAAGGGTTAACCAAGAAGTCAAATAGTAGAATCTATGGTAAAGGTTTTCCTTTATTTTTATATTTTAGAAGCAGTTATGAAGTCTAAAAAGGTGACTTCATCAGAAGTGGAACTGGACTGCCGGGAGTGGTTCAGACTTGCGAGTGATAGGGAAGGGGGTAGAAAAAACGACAGAAGACGAGGACAATCATGGAAATACCTGTTGATGGGCATGAGACAGCAGAGTAGTGTGGAATGTTCAGGCTTCTCATTTGACTCTAAATGGGCTTTTGACCCTTGAAAATCTGTAAACTGACTTTTTGACTGTTGAAATTTATACATCAAGAGTCAACGTCCTATAGCAATACATAGGAAAAGGAACCAGAATTGTCGAATAATTTTCAAAATGATGGATTTTGACCCTTGAGTTTCAAAGTCTACTGAGAACTCTGATGTTAGTTTCCGTGTCCATATGTGGACAGCATGAACACAGATCAGCTGGCGAATAATTCGCTGGCTGATCTGGTTTCGTGCTGTTCACTACTCATCAATGTATTATAATGCAAAATTAATACTTGCAAACTTGATATGGCTATGTATGACTTTTCCAGTGGAATAATACGTAAAAATGCATATTTATGCAGAAAAAGGTTAATTAACATCACTGTGAATATTTCTTTCAATTGTTAAAATGTACTTTAACCCTTAGCAGCATAGAGTGAAACTGAAAATGCCATTTGTGGACAGCCTGAAACCAGATCAGCCGGCGAATAATTCGCCGTCTGATCCGTTTTCAGGCTGTCCACTACTCATCAATGTATTGTAATGGAAAAATAATACTGAAAAATTTCAAATATCAACAAATTATTAGCCATTGGAACTACTTTTCCAGTGCAGTAATAACACGTGAAAATGCGGGTTTGTGCAGCAAAGGGTTAACAAACATGAATTCATTCAAATGTGTTTTTGTAGTCAATTACCGTCCTTATTTTATTTAGTTGTCAGTATTATATAACAGTCCCCTAGTCTTTTACATATTTATTATATTTTGATCATGTGTGATTTACATAAATCCACAATGCATTTTCTTATTTTATTGTTTAATATTATGATATTTTTCATTTGTTTTCTGGTACAATGCTAGATTTAAGTGCCAATTTTTTATTGTTGATTTACATTTATTAATTATGTTGAAAATCAATTGGAATTCAGGACTTGTAGGAAATGTTTTTGTAAACATGTTTGTGATTTAAGTTTGATTTTCTTAGTTTCATAACACATTTCTAGTTGATCTTGTAAAGTTTATTTACATTGGTCTTGTCACATTATACTGCCATATGCTCTTATTTATTTATTTGTTTAGCCCTTTATATCATATTGAATTAACTCACAATCACACATACATTATTACATACTAAAAAAAGAGAACTAGATCAATGATTAAATTGTCTGTCAAAGTCAGTTCCACCTGCCAATACACTAATGAGCAGTGGCCGTACTGCATGATATCTAATCAGATAGCATACTGATCTGGTTTCATGACAGCTGGCCACACATATTTTCATTTTGATCCTATGAGATAGAGTTACGTGTATACTTGTATATATAGAAATAATTATGTGTTTGTGTAAATGTCATTAGTATTAAATCATTAATATGCTTTGGTTAAGCTAAACCTGTTAATCATACATTTGGGTACAGACAGTTTTACCCATTTTATTGTGTTTTCAGTATTATATTAATGACATTATTCTAGTCCTTTACATAGTTTCAACTATGCATAACAATACAAAAATGATTAATCATACATATATGCATAATGCATTTTCATTATTTTATTGTGATTTTTGTTTGTTTTCTATTAATTTACATTGCTAGGTTTCAATTTTTATCAATGTGTTTTTAGTTAAGTTTAAGCAGTAATATCTCAATAACCATAACATACAAATAGGAAGCTAGATCAAATGATTTAAATTGTCATAATCATAGTCAGTTTCCCATCATTGATTAATCATGAGCAGGGGTTGGATTGCATGAAACCTGATCAGATAGCAGACTGATCTGGTATCATGCTGTCCACTTTTAATTTAATCCTACAAGTGTTTTATAGACATTTACATATGCTTTTCTTAAGGCCAATCGGACCTCCACATATTTTCAGTCAGTGTATTTTACCCATTTAGACTTGACTTATTTTACATGTCATTACTACTGAGGGTAGACATTATCTACTCAATTTAAATGTATTATAGATCAGATTTTCATGAGAAAACCATATTCATTTACCTCAATTTATGTTATTTTTTCCTCAAAATGTACATATGTTAACTCAAGGTCAATGACATGTATGCTTATATTAACCCTTTGCAGCAAACAGTCAAATTGAAAATGACATTGTGGACAGCATGAAACCATATCAGCCGCCGATTATGTTGTCTGATCTGGTTTCAGAATGTTTTTGTAATTCAAAAAAAAAATACAGGAAAACTTGATATGTCCATGAATTGTTTATCATTGGAACTACTTTTCTAGTGGACTAAAAACATGTTCAAATGCATATTTATGCAGCAAAGGGTTACAGCATTTTTCAACACCTATTTGATGTACCATTATAAAATACGTTGATCAGAATAAAATGTGTTTAAACGTGATTCCATGTTATGTTTTGATGATTTTCCGCTTGATCTACACTATCTGCTGATCAGCCATTGAAGCGAATGGCAGACTGTAGCTCATAGATCAGACAGTGTAGATGTGCAGGCTGATCTGGAGCTACACTATCCCTACAAAAGCTGGTTTATCAATATCGGCTGCCGATATCGGACCGATCTGTAGCCGAGTTGCACATCCGATATGTAATGTTTGCTGGGCCTATGTGGAACAAATTTTATAACCCACTGTAGATGCGTGTCAATGCATTTTAATCATCGGGCAGTGTAGAAACAGCATGATTTTTACAAAATAAAAAATGTGATAACTATGTGATGCTGCAAAACAGAAATATGTTATTTTTAACAAAGCGTTATCATAAAGACTTAAATGCAAATTGTAATTCGTGCCGCATGCCATCTATGCCTACACATTTGTAAAACACAAAGTACGACACACTGGCACGCACAAGTTGAAAGACATCCGAATAGGTGACACAAATTCAACAATTTATTACGCGCATGAACAAAAATATACGATTCTCTTCCACGCATTGTATGCTTCTATCCGAGCGTTCCACTAGAATTGGGCACTTATCCATAGTGTTCTACAGTAGTGAATCTGGCAAAGCTGAACTTGAATAAGTAAAATTATATTTTGCATGCTAAATTTGATCATTTGTATCATAATCGGGTATACAACACACAGACATTCATTCAAAACTGAAAAATAAAATACGTTAAAGTGGAATAATAGCAGTATTTCGCATAAATATAGTCACAAGTTAAACAAGATAATTTCCTATTACTTTTCTATCTTTGTTAAATATATAAATTTGTCAATTGTTTACATAAACAAAAACAGCGTATTAACAATGCCGTCGACAAACCCATTGAACGTATTTACGATCAATCTGGGAAATGAATCAAATGATATACAGTGTATGGAGGACATTACTTTTATATTACTTTATGGGGTGAATTATGAATGTTAACCCAGGTTTTCATGTTAAAATTATTATTATATAAATATTATACGCCAGTCATATGTCAGGCGGGACTTTCCGGCATATTGTATGCCGGGTCTTTTAAACGCTTACTAGGGAATTGGGTTCTTTGTTATGTCATTATCAAAACAGGCGTGTGAGAGGTTTCAAACAACAAGTCTTTGTGAGGTAGTCCATTTTATTCTCTGAAATAATATCAGACCACGCACCTGAAATAGTATCAGAACACGCACACAATATAATAGTTAAAATATCATATATTTGCATGCACATAATACATATAATTATTTGCATATTAAGATATACAATTATTGTGATCATTATTCTTTTAATAACAACGTTTGTATAAGAACCTATATACTATTAACATACTACTTAATTTCTTATAGTTGATAAAAGCATGCCAATTTATAACATTAAGAAACGCGATAGAAAAAATGATTAAATAAAAATTACTATACAATATTTCAGTATAATGCCAACATTATAACTTTGTTTCAGTACAATAATCTTTACAATTTAGTGTATTATTTCTTCTAAGTAAAAAACGAATGCACTCTTCAATCATGTACAAATATTACAAAAATATAAACGTAACAATAATCTTACCTGAAATAGTATCAGATCACGCACAGCTAGATCTGCCGTGCGCGGTTCTTAAATACTATTCCAGGGGCACGTGGGTAGGATTACGAATATGATTAGTCGGTTCTTCCGTACGTGCTTTCCCAATTTGGCTATCACGTGATAATGCTCTAGTAATTTATTTGCATATGCTGAACTCTTATGTACTGACCAATACCTTGGTGCTGGTATCTTTCTATGATCTAGAAATAATTGCTTATGACGGAATACGAGGTTAGCTGAATTCCACCAAGGTTACCTGCATTTAATATGTCAAGAGATTTCCATTATACCCTGATTATATTATGATATCCACACGTGTTATTTACATAACCCCTAAACATCCTGTTTCTTATATAATTGAGAAAGATACAATGGTGGTCACTGCTTACTAAAATCTGTTGATTTATGAATAAAGCCATCTAAATAATATTTGTTTGTTACATGTTCACATTGAGTTATTAATTAATTTTATTATTATTTCTAGCCAATATATAAAACAATATTTAACAATTTAATAATCAGTCGCTGTGGTATTATATCTTTTTAACTGTCATGTTATATTTTACCAGTTAATACATTTTAATGCAAAAAGTTTCAAATATTAATTTTATTTGTATTACACATAGGCTACTTCTACAACGACCAGCCGTTCTGTTCTAGACACGCTATCGCTACCACCGGTGCCATAACGAGGCAGCCATTAGACCCTCGCCGTTGATTTTCCACTGCTCGCCGGCATACTGGCCAGGGGTGTTGGTGTAAATACTGCCCAGGACTGAAGGGTTGTAGACGTTCCAGAACCAATGCATGACACTGGGTGGCCACATGGAATACCTGCAGACAAAACAATGACACGCATACAATTAGATCTGCAAAGGGCCCCAATGTATTACTGAGGCCAAACAAATAATTGTATGTTTCCGTTTCCGTCTTAAAAAAATCTGTGTGTGGGGGGGGGGGGGGAGAAGGGAGGTAAAAAATAACTGTTTCTTTAACTTTTTTTCTTCGCGGCCTATTCACCACACAGGTTAGGTATATTGGACAGCATGTAAATGTATAAACGCCTCCAATCAAAGAAACTGTCTGTACCTTACGGTATGTCATTATCAAGAAACTGTACCTTACGGTATGTCATTACCAAGAAACTGTACCTTACGGTATGTCATTATCAAGAAGCTGTACCTTACGGTATGTCATTACCAAGAGCGCCTGTCTCACGCAGACTTATTCGATATTTTGCTAATTACCGAAAAGCCGCATATTACTTTATAGCGAAAACTGCAATTTTTACCGAAAATCAGAAAAAGTTCATGATCGATAGGCAAAGAAAACTTTTAGGGTTTGCGGAAAAAAATAGGGGGGTGGGGGTGGGGGGTCGGGTAAGCGGAAACCAACAACTTTTTGTACGCCTTACTTTATTTAAGGATTAATTTATGAAAACTTTACGTTTGCAATTGTTTGTTTTCAGCTTGCAATGGCAATTTTGAATTTTGTGTGTGTATAAAACTGTACCAACTGAAATGAAAATGATCATTGCCAGTCATAACTTTCAACCATTTGGTGATTGTTAAAATGTTTTTGTAACCAGAAGTGTGAATCTAGCATACTGCAAATACGTTATTGTATGGTACACGCGGCCTATGCACAAGTATCAACACATCAATGCATGAAATCAAACTTTTAAATGAGGCCATATATGGTGATTCATTTTACTTGTAGGTGAACAATATCGAATCTGTGCAACAGACTTAAATTCTTACTTTCGCTTTCCTTAATTCCTTTTTAAAGCAGGTGTATGTCATTTTCTTCACGCGAAACGTTTCTTCAGATCAATATCAAATTATATAACAATGTTAGAGCGTAAGACATGACGTCGAGATAATTATTGAACCACATACCCGGATTTGATGGCGACCCAGCCATGCGTGAAGGCCGCAAAAATACATGACACACTTTGCACGAGGACGGTGGTGTAGGGCCGCTGTGGTTTCGTGAGGGAGATCAGGAGAACCATGACTGGCACGTGGAACAGACCCCAGAACATACCGCTGAAACGAGGCAAAAGGCAACAACAAAACATAATGTATGTATACATAAAACTGCCAACAGAGACATTGGGTTGGACAACAAACACAATGTGAGGCGTGTCGTTGGAAACCGGGCTTAGTGCATGTGCGTAAAGTGTCGTCCCGGATTAGCCTGTGCAGTCCGCACAGGCTAATCCGGGACGGCACTTTCCGCTTTTATGGTATTTTCTGTTTCAAGGAAGTCTCTTCTAAACATAAATCCACTGTAGGCGGAAAGTGCCGTCCAGGATTAGCTTGTGCGGGCTGCACAGGCTAATCCGGGACAACACTTTAAAATACAATGTATTTTATTATTAAATAATATAAAAAACAGCAAAAAAGGACACGTTGTTAATCAACATATATTCAATATCAAGTACAGCTTTATGATATAGTATGTCATCACATTTTACCATTTTTATATGTAGCACACTTTCACATTATAAAAACAAGAGGCACGCGAGTTCCTGTATCGCTCCACTGGCTTATTAAGTAAGGAGTGTCAGAAGCGAACCATGCTATATAAAAAGGCCCCGTCTTTTAAACGAATAAAAAGGTATTTTGGTAGAGAACCACCTTACGAATTTGTATATGAAATAATTTCGAAATACAAGCAGTGATTGATTTTCAAAGTTTTAAATATAACCATGTTAAGAAAAATGGCCCCTCACCCAGCGGCCAGTTTTGTACGGACGCTAACCATTTGAGCAACGTTGGTAGAGAACCGCCTAAGAACCATGTATGTGAAATTATTTTGAAATCCAACCATTGGTTTATGACAAAAAAAGATTTTCAAAGTTTTCAACATAATCATATAAGGTTAAATGGCCCCGTCCCCTGGCGGCCATACTTTTCAACCGCGTGGACTATTTGTGAAACTGTGGTAGAGAACCACCCAATGAACATTATTATGTGAAATTATTTCGAAATCCAAACACTGGTTTCTGACAAGAAGATTTTAAAAGTTTTCCATATAGCCATATAAGGAAAATTGGTCCCGCTCTTGGCGGCCATGTTTTTCAAAGGAACGGAACCATTTGAGCAACTTTTGTAGAAGACCACACAAGGGACATTTCTTTGAAATTATTCGGAAATCCACCAGGGCCCAGTTGCTCAAAACTTTAACGGACAATTAAGCTAACAGGCGTTAACTTTTGGATGAGGTTTGTGATGTAAATTAAATTTCAAAATTTTTTAATTTACATTTATTTTAAATAAACTGATATGCTCAAATAATTGTCAAATGCTTCACAAGCGAGATGCTTGTAATATTAGTTTTATTTACATCTAAAGTTAACAGGCCGTTAGCTTAACTGGCCGTTAAAGTTTTGAACAACTGGGCCCAGGCGATTAGGAGAAGATGTCAATTAATGATTTTTCTTGTTATGGCTCTGGCTGCCATCTTGCGCAGCGGACCGCAACCGTTTGAGCAATAAAAACGAACGTCCGCTCCGGATTAATACTAAGTCGTAAAAAAATATGTTTGTTTCAGGTTACATGGCCAAAAAAATTAGGGTAGCTAGGTCAGGATTTATTTATTTATTTATGTATTTATATATTTATGTATTTATATATATATATATATATATATTTATTTATTTATTTATTTATTTAATTATTTATTTATTTATTTATTTATTTATTTATTTATTTATTTATTTATTTATTATTTATTTATTTATTTATTTATTTATTTATTTATTTATTTATTTATTTATTTATTTATTTATTATTTATTTATTTATTTATTTATTTATTCATTTATTTATTTATTTATTTTGGTAAATGGTCAACTTGAAGATTCTAAAACTGAATAAATATTCAAAACATATCAGTAATATCCTTAAACATTGTTTATAAGTGGATACTATCAAAGCAAAACACTTATTTATCCAAAAACACATTTAATTATTGAAAAAGGTTAATAAAACAAAAATCTATCTGACAAACCCAATACAATGCTCTAGGGTCGGGGCATTTTTTTAGGGTAGGTCGGGTAACCTGAAACAAGCATTTTTTGTACCCGTAACTAACGACTGAAAAAAGCGCTAAAAGGGGCGGACTGTTTGAAATTCAATTAAGCGAGAAGGAGTAGCGTCCCTTGATGATTAAAATATTTTGCGAACATGAGTTACATTTATGTGAAGTTTCATCAAAGTCGGCCTACCGATTTTGGAGTGGATTGTATACATGTGCCCCCTTATAAAGCTCAAGTTCAACGGATAAGGTACTCAACGGATAAGGTACATGTAATTCGTTTCAAGTGGTTTAAATACACTTACATTGCATGGTAGTTTATACGAACAGTTTAATACGCCTCTTTGTAAAAAGTATATTAGCTAAAAGTTTAACCACTTTAACCGTCGTGTTATAGTATGGTAATTGTAAATATTGTATACGAATCATTGTGGTAAAATTTCCCAAAAAAGTACGATTTTTTAAATTTAATTTCGTCCAAACGAGTTTTAACATAAAGCAATCGCATTTTAGGTTAAAGCATATTTAAAGGCACTAACAAGGTGATACATGTTAAACTAAACGTTAAGAGTGTTATGTTGAAATAACAAACATATAAAAAAAATAATGCATCATGAGCTATAAACTTGTACACATTTTCATAAAATAAATGGAATTTGAACAGTTCGGAGTTCATTTTGGTGTTTACATTTTCAACACCACGTAACTAGCCGATGTTTCTCGTGTTTTATGTAGATGTTTCTGACGTAGGTTATATACTAACCTAAACACATGCTTAGACAGACAAAAAGATAACCGTTTTATTGTAGAGTCTGAATTTGTTTATTTTCACCTTTTGTGCGGCTTTAATTGAACATTAGATTTGGACCAGAATACTATTGCTTCCGAAAAGTAAACATGTTCAATTAATATTGCGACAGTGCAAAGGATTTATGTACTAGTTTACCATATAAGAATGGCCTGTGAGCTGGTGTAGTTCTGCATAAGGCAGGGTAGCAGGAAGCACCGCCAGCCCACTTCCTCCCCGGCCGCACGCAGGAAGCCGCTCAAGTAGTTCTGGTTGTGACGATGGATGGCGGACGAGCGCCTTTCAACTATAGAGAAAGTGTACAGATCATACAGCGTCGCCATGTTCAGTCATTCTATTTGAATGCATGTACAGACTACATCTAAAAGTAATATGACATTGCGGACTGCGCAAAAGCCAGATATATATGTCCTTCAGATACACTTTGGAAAACACGAAAACAAGGAATATTGATTTCTTTCCCCCATTATCAAAGAACAAGAAATGTCTTTAAAAAAACAATCGGCGTTGAAATTAATATTGAGATGTCATTTAAAGATTACCTAAACAGACGGCCAAGATGATCGGTTACGTGACTTCTCAGATCCCAGATTGTTTGGTCCCCACCAATATTAGGGGACTTATTGGACCCCAGATTTTTCGGACACTATCAGAAAACTTATCGGACCCAAAAGTTAATTTGAGATAAATTATAAATTTAAAAATTAAATAGAATTATAATTAATATCTATGCCGTGAATAAACCAATCATACAACTCCATGTTTCCACCAGTGATATATGAATAACCAAAATAATTTAGGTTAACATAATTGTTATCTGAATTTGTCAAGCCAATTTAACAAATTAACAATGTAAGAAAATAATTTCGGGAAAATTATTATGTATCAGACGAGTCTATATAGTTATTTATAGTACCGGTAATATACCATTCATGTTAGTTATCTAATATAATAACGATTTGAAGTCAAATAAGCATGTACACTGTGTATCCCAATAAAAAGCAATAGTCAGGGAACATTCAGCGATTTTTGAAATGTTAAGACTTTATTTTTTGATAATGCAAACATAAAAATTCATTAGACTATGACGATTTTAAATTATATCAGTAGAAATATGATATATCAAGGGTTCCTGTGTATAATTAGTATTGCAAATTGTGTATTCATGCTGCGCGAATAACAATTCTACATATTCCGAATGTTCTTTCATAACATTTGATCTATAGAAAATGTAGCATCTTTTTACAGATTAAATAACATCTACTGGAGAAGTTGATAGAAAGATGCAATTATAAATAATCGTTAATAAATCGTAATTTTAAATCAAAATTAACAGTAAGTTTATAATATAAATTCCACACTTATTGACATTTTTAGGTTTATGATTCTCTGAACGCTATTATTTATGCATGTACGAGTATATTAACAGCCGTTGCTATCTACGCGCGCTATTTTTAGAATGCCACTACTTTTTGTGGAATGCGATGAACTCGCTAGAATCAATGGCTACATGGAACGGCAACTCTGTGAGTGAGATTTATGCATGGGAACATTGCACAATTGCTATTTATAGAGCGTAACGCTTATATAAATGTAGGCTAAACAAAATAGTTATTTCGTTACGTGAATGAATATATCATTCTGTTTATGGCATACAATGAGAAAATACGTTCATAATTAGCCTCAGTTCTATAGTATACGCGAGGATATGTTTATAACTTCATTTTAACCGCTTATGTAAACAATTATGTAAATTTATATTCCCCAAAAGTATGCAACAGTCATTGGTATACGTCAAACCATTGTTTGAAGTTTGCATTCCCTAAAATTAGAAAATGTGCCCAATTCTATTGGCATTCAATTTTCCCGCTGCATAATTATCGCAAGGAAATCTGGGTCAAAAGTGATCTTAGACAGCTTCGCCGAAAAAAAGAAATAATTATAAAGAACATAGCAACACAAAAATACATGTATTTAAGAGAAGTGCAAAAGATGCTAGTATCTGTGCAATCGAGTGTCATTTCAGAACGGACACGTACTTGAACTTTAACTAAACCCAAATATAAGCTTCTACTTATATTATTTGTATATAACAAAAAAGCAACTGGTTTATTATTCATAAAGCTTGCCCTTCATCTCTGTAGAGCTTATGTTATTTTGTTGTCATAACCCGACTTTGTAAATAAATAGATATTACTTAACCTAACTTATCAAGAGTATACCTTTCTGCGCCCAGCCTAGATAGCTGGAGACGTGCACGCACACCTGCACGATGACCATGACGATTACCACGGAAACAAGGCTGTAAACGACACTTTGCATGGGCTGAAATGAAGCACGAATATATGAGGCGCGTCGTGGGAAAATCGGACTTACTAGTAATGCAAGTGCTAATCCAGGACGGCACTTTCCGCCTACAGTGGATTTATGTTTAGAAGAGACTTCATTGAAACAGAAATACCATAAAAGCGGAAAGTGCCGTCCTGGATTAGCTTGTGCGGGCTGCACAGGCTAATCCGGGTCAAAACTTTACGCACATGCATTAAGCCCGGGTTTCCCACGACGCGCCTCAATTATGTTTTGTGTTTAATAATACTGAATGTTTCAAGTCCAATTAAAAATAACTTACATAACGACTCTCATATATTACTGAATGATGTCCAAGTGCGCCGTGCTTTTTCTCACGTGCAGTTCGTGGACAAGTCTTTAGTACGCAGAACGTAAAACATATTTCAGAAAAATCGGCGAGGCATGTCTGGATAACCACAATGTCAGGGCCTCGTTTTTACTCGGTGATATCACCGTCATCTCGCAAAATAATTTCGAATGCATTGTCGAACAATGTTGGTGGTTTTTAAGTAATAGTTGGAACATAAGTAATATCGTATTAGTTAAGCAGAGGCGGCGCGAGCATAGTGAACATTCTCTTAAGTGCAATCCAGCTATTTCATTGGATCAAAATGTAGGTTATATTCTAAGAATTAATAATGCAAGAAACGAACTACCGATACCTGAAAATACTTCATTCACAAGTTGTTGCGTACTATTTGAATACATCTCAACAAAGAAACAATCACTTCATTTTGCGTTTAAGTGCATTTTGCTGCATATGCGGCGTGTCGTGGGAAAATCGGGCTTAATGTATGTGCGTAGTGTCGTCCCGGATTAGCTTGTGCGGACTTCGTCCCGGATTAGCATGTGCAGTCCGCACAAGCTAATCCGGGATGACACTTTCCGCCTACAGTGGATTTCTGTTTAGCAGAGACTTCATTGAAACAGAAAATATCATAAAAGTGGAAAGTGTCGTCCCGGATTAGTCTGTGCGGACTGCACAGGGACGACACTTTACGCACATGCATTAAGCCGGGTTTCCCTCGACACGCCTGCGGCCTCGTATAGAGAACTCGTGCACCTACTTGGTCCACACCGGAAGTCCTCCAGACGAACTCCAGCAGCGTTCCCTTGAACAGCGACCACACGAGGGCCGCGGCCCCGGGCAGAAACATGGCGTACGCCAGAAACTCGAAGGGTCGTTCGCGCAACACGTACACCCAAAAGGCTGTTACCATGATAACGAACACTCCAAACAGAAAGCATTCGGTATCCATTGTGATTTCGCTCGTGAACTCTTGTAAAGTATTGATCGATGTCTGCTTTTACTGCAACACTCTTAGATCTGAAATTTAAAACAAATGATTGATTGCGTTGTTCAAGATACTATAGAGCGTCACCGATTACAGTTGTTCGCAGAACAACTATATCTATATGTATCGCTTCTAAAATCCGAAGGTAAGATTCACTATGATTTTAACTTATTACGCGACAGTAAGAAGTGCTGTCTGAATATCATGAACGTTTCCCAAATGCATCCATCGTTTTGATGAGGAATGTGATTAGAACGTAATATGTTTAACACAAACTAAAAACGTCAGGTAATTCACAGCTTTCAGTGTAGGGTCAAATTTGAGACTAAAAATCGCGGAAGAAAGTAGTCCACTATGCAGCGTTCGAATTCATTGATAAATCGTTTAATTGGGTCACGAGCCAAGTTGAATCATGGACATAGTATAATCCTAACGTATTCATCTCGCTTTTGTCAATGCAAGTTAAGGCGTTTATTCATGGTGTTTAAAATGTATAACTTTTCATTTTACCCTGAATTATTCCATTACTTTTATTATTCACTTTGTCGTAATAATAATAAAGAACGAAATGGAATTCACAGTTTATCGGTAATTACGCAGTACTGGTACTAGCAATAGCGGTCGGTTACACTCCAGTAACCTTATCAGAAACTTATGATCGATTTGGGAACAGTCTCTAGGTTACGCATGCGCAAATAAATTCCTTCATTGTTACATATAAAATATTCAATGTTTGAGCTCAATTTTCACCATGACCAAGCGACTTCCCAATATATCACCATACATTGTTTGAAAGATAAGTCCATAACCTTTTGAAAAAACAGCATGTCAAAATATGCTATACGTTGTAACTCAAAAGATTTACCTTAGAATAAACACACCGGTTTTGACAGGCATGTGGGCTGCCATTTTGTGCACGAATACATGGGCCAAAAGTTATGAAGCTGGGAACCATTTAAGATAAAGTAATCCCTAAAACTGTCTTTTTTTCTTATTTCTTACATATATACCTTTAAATTGATACCAAAACATATCATTTAAACTGTAGTTTAAAAATCATATGCATTATACACTGAACCCTATGTGTTTATTATCTAACTGACAGCATGTAACCCTGAGGATGTGACTTCCGTTTTGGTGTAATTTGACCTCTATGGCCGAGTGGTTAACGCGTTAGGCTCTCACACCGGCGGTCGGGGTTCGATCCACATGAGAGGCAGGATTTTTTTATCATTTTTATTTATTTTATTTGTGTTTCACGGAATATAAGCGTTTGCTACTCCAGATGCTTTATTAATTGAACAAGAAAGCTTTTTTAAAATACTATATTCTGTAAGTAACTTCCTTCAAGCATTTTAAAACAGTCCCAAACATTATCGCACAACACCTTTGCTAACACGGTTGAAAAGCTTGTAACACTGTCGTTGCATTCATAATAATGTTAAATAGTTTTTTAATTTAGCATAGAATTTGTATTTAAGGTTTAAATTGAGTTTTGCTTAACGCCATGGTTATTTCTCTTCGACAAATTAATCTACAGTCTTCCACGGAGATTGCCTGATAATAAAACTGATAACCATCATTGTTCACTGTATACCCGGTAGGTACATTCGGAGAATGTGTTGTTAATTAAAATTTAATGGCCGAATGTCGGAATGCCATTAAGAGTAAGATAATTATGTGTGTACCCCACAGAAAGACCATGCTATTGTACACCGGCAAAAGAATATGGCTCATCAGGTTTCTTGCCCGACAATATTTTTCATTTTCTATTGAAAGTTGTTTTGACAGGCCTTATATAATAATTCTTTCATATTATTGTTAGCTGCTGTATGTGGCTGTCTAGTGTTCACACCTGTTAACGTTTTAATTCGTGGCGTACGTTTTACAATAGACCTCAATTCATCAGCTGCACATTTGACAAAAAATACCATTCTAATCGGCATTATTGAGAGACAAATACTAACCTAACTACTCAATTGCGATATATATTTTAAAATCTGATTTTATTACGTGGCAATATCTATTTTGACGACGCATTTTGAAGATTGTAATCGCTAAGCAATGTCTCTGTTCAAGTTATATTTATAATGTTGACACAAATATTATAGTAAAACACGGAATGTAAGATTTAACTAAATGAAGTTTTACGAATATTTTAGTTTAATGTTTGAGTATTGTTTTTGTTTTTTTTGAAAGAACATATTATCATGCATAACACGTCGTGTTTGCTGGTTCTGGCTTCTTAACCAGAATTTAAATTCAGTGATTTTCATTTTATTCACATAAGAACACTGAACGAGCTATTAGCGCAACTATCATGTTAACCAATAAAATATTTATAAGATTATAATCACCGTATTTAAGGTGACATATGATATGACATACTCTCTAATTGCCCAGATTGTCCATGATAACGCATCGGGGTTTTCATTTTAAGTTATTATATGGTCCTTTAGGGGACTTCATACAATTTTATTTTAATAACTGGTTCTAATATACAATTTTAATATTATTGTATTTTCAATATATTTGCAAAACATTCTACAAAACAACCCATAACGGGTCTTAAGTGCCTATTGTACTAAGTTATTTGGACAAGTCGATAGGATCCATCGGACGCTATGATATTGAACAGTGCACTAACATTTTCAATAACTACTAGCACAAACGAATGTTATAACAGTCATTGAATTTTATTCTTGATTTCTGATGTTCAAAACTGTAGACAGATTTTCGTTTAGACACAATCTCAATAAACCGTTTGAATCTGTTATGTTTAATTTAAACTTGTGTTGCTAATAACATTTGAATATAGTGAATTGTGCCCAATGTTACGCAACAGCGAACAACTGCAGTGCCTTCAGCGCTTTGATTATTTCAATAATTAATCGCATATATTTTATTACCGGTTAAACACGCTTTCACAAGTGCTTCAGTACATCCTGCTCGTTAGAAGGAAATGTTGCTTGCAAGCATTTATATCCCTTTCCAAATCGTATTTATCTATTTGAAAAATTGATGAAATTAATAACATTAAAGAAAATTGCTAATGTACATGTCACATCGCAGCCTTTATTGCCAATATCTAGAACACATTTGCTACGTTTAATACATTAGTATTGTTATCAGCCGTGTATCCGCCAATACTGCAGTGGAGTCGATAGCAGGGCACAAAGCGATACGATAGGTTACAAACCAGTAAATGATGTATCGTATTCCTATACATACTGAAGTAGACTTAGAATGGTGGGGGACCGGTCTATAAAATTGTATACTGTTTAATATAACGACCGTGGAACGTGTCTATATCAGATATATATCCATGGAGCCTCCGCCCAATACTTGAATTGTTCCGAGCTTAGCTAAAATCAAATCACCGCAACAACTAATTTTACAGGAACACGGATCAGATGGTGTAAATTAAAATGGTGGAACAGAAAATGTTGCCGTCAGTGGGAGGGAAAGCATTAAACTGTAGACTACTTTTGTCGAAATATGCCAATATTGGAGTCAAATTAGCTAGTTTTGTTGAAAGTACATTTCGCGTATAAATCATGTATTTGCTAAGGAATATATTAAATGAAAAATACTATTTATTTGCAAAATACAAAACAAATATGAAACAAGAAAATACGATATAAAGGCGAATACTAACATTTGAAACACATACTGTATAACCTTACATGGAATTCCTTTTTCAAAGCGGTTACTGGTATGGAAGTAATAAACTTTGTGGCGGACAGACATCCGGACAGAAGAACGAACGAACTGACATACAAACGTATTAAGCACACATCAGCTGGTTAGTATACATACTCACCAAGACTAAACTTCATAAAGTCACAATTCAAGTCCAATCAATGACTACTTCGAGTTAAAACAGTTTTGTCTCAATACATAGTTTAGTTCCCAAAAATCTAAATAAACGTTTTTTTCCAATGTTCCATTAATTAACAATCACACCAAATTGCAGTGTTTTTATGCATTCTTAAAAAATACATACAGTGATAAAGTAAAGGGGTGTCCACAACGTTGGCTCAAATTCCTGGCGATTTCATATTTTTGCCGGCACCATATGTCAGCGAAATTGGAACTTCGTCGGCAACACTTGCCGTATTATTTAACAACGCAATCATACGTGAATCTATCACAATATTTCGTGTAAAGAAACACGTTCGTCTGACTGTCCGTTAGTTCAGTTCGATGTTAAAAACAACACACAGTGCATATCACACTTGAAGACAATTGATGAGCATGACTGTGAACGTCTGAGTTATTTTTAAATACAATCAATTCGAAAAGAGACCATTACACTTCGGTAAATGAATAATCCAAAATTCTCGATGCGTGCGTGTTTGAATTAAATCATGTTAATACATGTTTAAAGATGTTTCTGATATATATAACATTGAATGTCAAATACGTATTAGGTGGACAGGCACATCAAACATGGCAATTTACTGCCAAAACAGGTGCATGACGTACAGATGAACCAACTTGTATTTCGAACATAATACGGTGAAGTATGAATTTATTCAGTGAAACAAAGTGCATTAATGATGATGATGATGATGATGATGATGAGTTCAATCATATATATTTGATACGGATCTGTAGTTGATCACTGCAGACCCACAGACAACATAAAGGGGTTATAAATGCACGATCAAAAGTTACGCCCCCCACCCCCACTTAAATCCTGGATTCGACCCTGCAGTCTTTTTTTATCGCTTTGGCTGAACACTGGTGCATTCCATGACCACCAGCCGGTTCTAGAAACACTTGCTTCATTGGATATGTCCCCTTAAACACTGCAAACTACGGAATCATGATTCCGCAAGTTAAATTTACTTTACCGCGACGATACGACGATGAGATATTTAATATAGGAATAGAGTAATCGGTTCACAGCCTGAGTGTTCTTAATTCGAAGCGCGTCTGTGCGGACTGCACAGGCTGATCCGGGACGACACTTTACGCACATGCATTAAGCCCGGTTTTCCCTGGACACGCCTCAATTATATGTTTGGACAATATACACTACGTTTACTAAATGTTTTACAGTCCAAAAAGGCACGCAATACCGTGTGTATGTCTCTATACTTCCATGGTAAATACAAGTAAAATTTAATAATTTTTGAAATAGTATTAATTAAAAGCAGACCCTGGCCCTTTTAAGGCAACGGTTAAAACGGGAGTATTTATATTTATAACAAATGTAATTAATAAATTTCTTAAACACACAAGAATCGTATTCTTTGATCAAATGGATTGCATAAATAAAAAATGTTTCAAAGCAGACCAGATCAATAGAAATACCCAATACACCAATCACAGCGCATTATACTATTAAACCGATGATTCTGATGACATAACGACGCGGGGTACCAGTCTACGGCCAATGCAATCACAATTAAATCATTTCCATTAAACCAACATTTAGCGGACCTCCGACTGGCTCCCTGCTCGCTAGCCTAGCTGGTCACCGTCACTTTGGCTCATCCGTCAAATTTATGTGACAGGGGGTTACAATAGTCACATGATCACTCGCGATAATCGGCGCCATATCAAACTTCCACTTTCATCTGTCGGACGGTGTTGCTTCATTAAAAATTGACTGTACGTTTTAAGCCACCTCGTTTATAATTTAGGAATAAATAATATCCTTTCAAGGAGTAAGTATTTTAAATGCGTGTAATTCACAATTCTAAAATATATTTTTAATTCACATTAAGTCAGATCCTTTCACGGGGTTGGTATTTTAAATGCGTGTAATTCACTGTTCTAAAATATATTTTTAATTCACGTTAAGTCAATGGTGAATGTTGAAGTTACTAGTTATTTAAATAATTTATTTTAAAAGTAAACTATCCGTTATATTTCAACTAATTTTATATGTGGAATTAGCAGGAGACATCGTGATGGAAGACGTACGCTCACTTTCCTACAAAGACACGTGGATATCAGAGGAGAAAGAACACCCTGCTGTAAGAAAACGTTTCAAAACAATCTGTTACGTTATTTAAAGCCATTGCGTCTGTTAGCAAATAAATAAATGTTTGCCTTATGCATTAAAATGTTGGTAACTTTTTTTTATCAAATATACATGTAAGCAGTAGTCTTTAAGTGTGTGTGTGTGTGTGTGTGTGTGTGTGCGTGCGTGCGTGCGTGTGCGCGTGCGTGTGTGCGTGCGCGTGTGTGTGTTTTCTAAAATAAATTTAAGCAGTTTTCGTTCTAAGTGTGATTATTTGATATATTATATAAGACTTTGTTGATACATATGTGAGTGTGTACATGACATTTATAATAACAAGGAGGCGGGGAGGTGTATCTCAAATTGTTTCACGTAATGCTGTATCGTTAAGGACACGGCCACACTGTCACGATTCTGGCTACGATTGTCCACGATTTTCAAAAAAAATTTGTTGAAGCGTGGTAAAGCGTGAACACATACGTGCCGACGTCTTTATGAATCTCGAAGAATCTTGGGTGTTCCTTTTAGGTTAGATACTAGTAAATCATTGTGTATCCCTCAGTGGTTCATTCCAAAGTAGTGCCTGCTACTAAAGAGTTCCTTTTCACTTATGGTATAAAAGCCATTTAGCAATCTCAGACATGCCTTTTGTGGTTATTTCTTATATCCTGTGTGTGTCTGGAGCATTTTGGTGTATTCCATTGGAGGCTAACTTGAAAGTTGAACTTTTGGGGTATGTTTACTGTGGTATGGGGCTTTTGTCGAAATATGACTGCCGAAACCCTGTTTTCTACCCGTGTCTGCATTCAGGCGAGATGCATTTTCTTAGAAGTAACATATCTTTTTTATTGCATTTTTTTTGGAAGAGGAATGATTTATCTTTAAATTGATACCATACTTGAACAATCTGAACTAAAGAAAAGGTTAGAAAAATGCTTGGAAAGTTCGCCGTTTGATAATGGGAGTCTATCGAATTGGAATTACTGGTATCTATCCTTTATGGATCGGGAAGCGCCACGACAGTTTTGAATATGTTTAAGCATTCGTGGCGTATCGTAGCGCCACCAGGATTTTTTTTAAACGAAGGACAATCCTTACCAGTGCAATCGTATCTCAATTTGGCATATTCTTGATGCCATCGTATAGGTATTCTTGGCTTTTCGTGTATAATTGTGCCTGTTTTTCATAACATGTATATAAAGCCTCGGTCACACTGTAACGATTTTTGCTACGATTGCCCACGATTTACAAAAATCTTGGTGAAGCGCGGTAAAGCGTAAACACATACGTATGACATATGTGTGAATCTTGAAGAATCTTGGGTGATCCTTATCGATCGGAGGCTCTACGACAGTTTTAAACATGTTCAAAACATTCGTGGCCTATCGTAGCGCCAATCCTAGTGCCATCGTATCTCAATCTGGCTTATTCTTACAGCCATCGTAGAGGCATTCGTCGCGTTGCACAATGTGACGATTGTATCTTCCTACGTATACCTACGGTTGTTGTAGGACGAGACTACGAATATCAACGACACTTGTAGGTTTCCGCAGCCGATTCAACACGGTTTCACCAAGATTTGATACGATCTGTTACGGTTGTAATACGCTAACGTCAGGTATACGCTACGGTTTCTTCTAAAATTGCAGTAAGATTAAGAAGATTTATCAAGATAAATCTATGAGCAGCCAATAATTCTCACACTTCATTGCGCTTCAGGGCGATTTGAACATCACGATGTCTCGTGCATAATCGTGACACCAACGTAGGCAAACGTAGGGAGTGCGTAGTAACGTCGCGTTAAACCGTATAGGCAACGCGATCCAATCGTGGTAGTGTGACCGGGTCTTAAAAGACTTAAAAGACGCGATCCAGTCGTGACAGTGTGACCGGGTCTTAAAAGACTTTACTAGTATGATAGGTTCCCACTATCGTGCGATCCATCACGAACGCCACGATTGGCCAGTCGCAGCTGATCGTGGTATTTCTCTAAGATTTCAGGCATGGATACGATGTGATGCGAGTCCATACGCTTTGATACGATGTTTTGCGCTCTGTTGCGATCTGGTCACGATTTGTCAATTACAGGTGTCACGATCTGTCACGATCTGATCTCCAGTTTAGATACGATAACATACGTTCCGTTGGGATTGTTTCGACCTTGTCCACAATCGCGTCTTGATCTGACACGATCATCACGAATTAGGACCTTCTAGTACGTACAGATAAGGTCCGATGGGATACGATTGTGGTCGTGATGTCTTTCAAGATCATGATCGATGGTGGTCACGATTTGAGCTACGACTGGACCCGATTGAAATAAATACAGCCCGACTGACTATTGACCTCATTAAGATCGCAACAAATCTTAACAGAGCGTGGTGTTTCTTTTCTCGTCTACGATCGATCCTGATCACCACCATTTGGATGCACGATTAGATACGATTTGTTGCGCTTTGTTACGCTTTGTTACGATGCAATAAGATCTGATACGATGATCCCGATGGACAATTTATCGCAGTTGATTTCGTTAATCGTAGAGAATTTTTGGACAGTTCAAAATTTTTCTACGATTAACATGATTGCCATGACTGACCTCAAGATCTGATAAGATCTGATAGGATCACCACGATTGGTCCATGATTAAGACCACGAGTTCAATCGTGGCGCGAATCGTGATATCGGGAACCTAGCATACGTTCGGATACGTTTCGCTACGTATATGATACGGATGTCTACGCTTTCCATACGGTTCAATTGCGTTACCATTATGATCTTTTGCGGCAACTATTGTGACTACCCATAATTGACTGGGCTGCTGTTACTTGTATGAAGTTTTGATAAACGTTCAACAAAAATACATAAAAATAGCATTTAGATCTCAACATATAAATAAACCACTATTTCATCCATAGCAAATGCTCAGTTTCCAAGTTTTAATAATATGGACATTAAATAATGTGTGTTATTTATAGTTTACCAAAATATACTTTAACAGCGCCGTTCAAAATTTCTGTAACTATCAGATGTTGCCATGAAGCTTACAATGCATCCCACTAGTATTTGCCTCGCATATAATGTAGATCTATAAGTAATTCCCGGATAAACGATTGACGATGTGTAATGTGATATTGTACCATAGTATGTTTTATCATGCGCCGTTGGGACAACTATTTTTAGTTGTGCCGTCCGTACGTTCGGCCGCACGAGACGACGGAACTACTGGACTGGGAAACACGATCAGTCGATAACACCATAGGGGCCGCACCGGAAGTTCGCAGGTAACACGGCCGTACAATTATACACCGACAATCTACGCTTAACAATAATTCTCTTGTTTAAAAAATGTTAAAAGGGAATCAAGCGAACGTCAATCTAACCACTAAGCCAGTCGGAGTAATGAAAAGTAGCATGTAATTTTAACACTATATAAGTTATACACGTGTTGACGAAAATACCATAGAAAAGCGTTCCGAACGTTTTATTATTTTAACGAGTCATTCAATGTTCATTCATAAATGACACATATTACTTTGTCTGGAGAGTTATCTCGCTTCTCTATCATGAGTTACGTACTTTCGTTTTTGAATCTGTGACAAAAATGGGAAAATTGTCAATTTGTCAATCTGTAAATAGGTATAATTTAAAGCAAACAATGGAATAATATATCTCTTCAGCTATAAGCCCGTGGTTTAATTGTATATAGATACTACAACTCCACTCATTCCAACCGGAAGTTACCAGTGAATGACAACACCGGAGCGCTCAAGCTCTGGCTGACGGTACACAGCGCAAACCCGTACCCGAACAAACCGGAAAAGATCATGCTCGCCATCTTGTCTCACATGACCTTGACCCAGGTAGCCACGTGGTTCGCGAACGCCAGAAGGAGGCTGAGGAAGAGCTACGCAGACAATCACGAGACCGGTTAAGGCAGTCATCGGGACAGTTATCATTAAAGAAACTTGAGACTTAGAGCAAGAGTTGTTGTTCCTAAAAGGCTCAACCTCTGCCACCCTGGGGTTAGTAGTCCGGAGGTTTGTGTCTAAGGCCATCATCTAAAATTTTTTGTTTGCGGCAACGCGACCGCCTCACGAAATTGGGCCCGATTCACAAGATTTTATAGGCGTCCGTGAAGAAATTTTTTTTCTATCCGAAAATGTAAGTTATATATTGATCACATTTTGTTTTGTAATTATTTCATAACGTTGATAATAACTAAACACTGCATTCTAATAACTTTGAAATAATATATCACAATTTGAACAAAGACTATGCCACTGGCATACACTAAGCAATGTGTTTTGCTCTTGTATTTTGTGTTTAGACAATTTGGTTTAAGTCTAAGGGTCGTCTACATTTGTTCCCACCCCAAAACCAATTAAAACGATGAAATAAAAAACGACCTACCTACCCACCTTGAACATTCTGCGTCGCCTTACCGCAAACAAACATTGTTTAAGGATGGCATAATGCCATAACATTGGGTCAAGCACTTTGAAGCATAAAATCGTAATTTGTATCAAACGGTTTCTTAAGTTGGACACTAATTAAACATAGGTTACCAGACAGCGAAATACCAGCGCGATAGGCATTCGAATTAATAAAGACATAGTTTTTTGATAGTTTATTATACATACTTTAGGCATTATGCCCATGGGTATACATTGATACACATTCTACACACAAATAATAATTACAATGCAATTGTCAATAGCTTACAGGTGCAAATTATTTTAAATTAAAATACATACATACATAAACAGAGTGTCTTTAAATTGTTGTATACACGTTACAATAATTTCTATTTAGATCTAGTAATATTAATTTACAATGAATAAACGTAACATAATAAACATTACTAAAAATGTCTAAGTTATTGTAATATTTCAAAGATAAATCCATAAAGTATTATTTTGACAGAAAACATTAAAGACATCATCGGACATTGACAAAAACCCTGTATCATTGCCTTAAAGTAAAAAAAAGTATAATACTAGTTTTAACAGCTTTCTGTAAAGTATGCTCGTATACAGCTGACGTACTCACATTGGACTCGCCTACCGGCTGGTCCGATATGGTATGTCAGCTGCGCACTCGTCCAAATATATAACAGTGTTGTACAGAACAATGATTAATAATATTTTTATTATATACCTATTCATAATTTATGTTGTATTACTTGCATAACGCGCATAATATGTACATTAAATAACACAGTCCGAGGCACACTAGCGCTCGTCCATGATACATTTTGCAAAAGATTAATGTTTGTCTTTTATCCTACATTTAACTTAATTAAATGTATCTTAAAACAGCCTTCTTTAGATTAGAATATTTCGCAGCAAGTGACCTTACACTTTTGCTAATTAAAACAGAGCGTGTAGAAGCTATTTCTAGACATGTCAAGTTAAAAACGCGGCATAATCGATAGGACATTCCTGTAACGCGTTTGTTGATTAAGTAATTGAACGTTCGAAACACAGATATTAGTTATCGAATGACACATACTGGAATATTACAGTTTAATAATCCATGCATCGGCAAAATTTAAACTTCTTTTGGAAGGTGATATTTATAATCGGATACAGGATAGGCGACAAGATAACCTTCTGACCAGTAACACAGTGGAAAACTAAATGTGCGCCGACGGGTTATTGCGACTGGCTGTCAATAAAACGGTGAAACATGGGTAGGTAAAACCCAATGTATTTTTTGAATTTTCAAAACCTTTGAGATATGCGAGATTTTATAGCATACCAAGGTATACTTAATTTACCTAGTGGGATGTCTCGAATGTCTGTCGTCGTTCCAATAATTGCCGAATGCTAAACCTCGTGTTGTTGTTTTCACACTCATCGAAATCATTATTTGTTTTGGCATTTAAGTGCATATCCGTATGAATATTCAACATAGAGAGGCTTAAAAAAATATTTACTTCACCAAAACGCTGACATATACTGTCTGAGTCTGCATGGCATCAACAAATGATCTGTACACGACTTGCGATTGTAATGTACCGTTTCTTGTGACTTCCCATTCGGGTTCAATACATATTTTGCAGTATTTAATTCCCTTTCGGCGACCAAAAACATTCAATTCTATGCATTCACAAGGCCACGTTAACCTTACAGTATTAACAGAGTTGTAATTCTTTGTACTTTGTTAATTGCATACTTTGTAAGAGTTACTTCCCTTTGTTTTACAATGTTAATTGTGTTTCGCGGTAATTTTTTTTATCGAACGTCTTTATCAGGGCATCATATAAATGCTTTTGTTTCCCAGCCTTCTTTTAATGCGCATTATCAATCGTTTTGTAAAGAATAATATTCTGAACCAAATTTCGTCATGTTCTGTTTGTTAAAACAGTGCATTTTTGTTTAGGCTTTCAAAGTGAAATTTACTGGTTTATTTTAAGGCATTTGTGTGATAAGTAATTTATTTCTGTTTCAATCAATCATTGTTCATGTTATCTTTATGTCAATTTGTGGATGATATGGTGTTATCCTTATGTAGATTTATTTTTTGTCTCTCTTCTTGTAATTGAATAAGTGTTTGTGTTTCGCAAAATTAATAAACTGAACTACTAGTATATTATTATCCATGATTTATAAATAAGAAATGATAGGCTTTTGTCCAAAAAGGTTCCATACACGTTATGTTATACGGATCTGCTTGGCAGAGATTAAACTTTATTAAAAAGGGACGACAATTCGGAAATAAATTTGCTAAAATCGTACACATGACAAATGATGAGACATTTTCAAAAAGAACGGGCTTGTCTTTTGCATCATAGCATTTTGTTGAGGAATAAACTAAAGCTTTTCGTGTATTTCAAGTGTAAGTATACGCACATGCCGAAAGTGGACGCCCCATCCATGCATCTGGCTTGTTAAAAATGTTTATACCGAACGTCTCAACATATATATTCTTAAATAATGTTTTATTTTTTCTCATTTCTCTCACTCACTCAAACACTCTTTAACAAGTATATACTATCATATATTTCACCATTCACTTTTTAAAAAATACATATTTATAACAATGATATGCATATTGTTAGAGCAAATTTTTTTATAAAATAATAAATTAAAATACGTATATTAATCGAGAACAGACGTGATTATGTCGCCTGTTCATTTTCTCTATGATATGTCTGTATTGAGATACTATCCTCTAGTTTCAATATCAGCATGTTTTAAAACAGCCACAAAATAAACCGGTTCAAAGATAGAACCGAATGACTAGGTTTGTAAAAGATAAATCATTGATAAAAAACATTAAATAGAAGTATTTACAGCAAATAAACTCTATTTTCTTCGCGCAGAGCTATACCGTCCCCTGTATATGTTAAGATTGAACTTCTTAATTTTATTGCACTGCATTTGAACACTATGTTGTACGTTTTCCGAAACATATAAACCACCCACGTTCTTTCGTCATTCCAGACGTTTACCAAATACTTTCAGGGATGAATAAAACAACATTGCTTTTAGTTATTATACCATATTTCAAGAGTTTCTTTGTTATACGGTATTCAATAACTACAATATCACTGGTAGTCGGAGACTAAACGTGCAATAAGTAGCGTGCGTATAAATTACAACTAAATATCAAAATACCGCACGCTCAATATGGTATAAAACACGTGCATCATACTTTTACCTCAATATGTTAATTACTTAACCTCGCCCTTCGGGATCGTCAATAACTAACATATTTCGGTAAAAGTACGCTTGTACTTATCCAATGCTATTCACAGAGTGGCAAAACGATACGAAATACTTTGAAATGTTTCATTTAAAGTTCCGTCTGCAACGCCAAATAATCGAAAACTGCTCTATTGTCGATGTACATTCAAAACAGACTGTCGCGTAAAACATTATCTGTAGTGTTACAAACATTATAAAGTTACAGAAATACATTATTTGAACGTGGGTGCTTATATCTACTTCTGAAAAAAACATACCTTAAAGAACTGTGAGCGTTGTGTGGACATGTACGGACTCGTACGGGGATTATCTACGCCCGGTTACACATGCAGCCAGTTAATCAGTAGCCACTCACAAAAGGTTTGGTCACGTGACACAGTGGCAAGATCACGTGGTTACTACAACGTCTCCTTCACCAACGGAACAGTTATGGGAAAGCATTCGGTAGTTTCCGTTAGTATTACCGGAAATACCCGAATGAATACAAAGCGCGAGGAACCATGTCCAGTACGGCAGTATTGCGGTCACGGGTATCTACCCTGGGCACGCCTTTGATGGGATCGCATGCAATCATATGTGAATGATGTTAAATAGAGGAAATACATTTTAAAATAAATGAATTATTTATTTTGCAAACTATCAATAAATGTATATCAATAAGAAGGCGAATAAATTACTATACACTCACAATAATCTAAAACGTCGTCGAATTCGACAGTGTACAATCAGTAATAAATAAAAAAAATTCATTAATATATTAAAAACAGAATGTTATCACAGTCCTTTGAGAAAAACAAGTCAACAACATATCCCCTACCCGCATGATTTCCGTGTCCGATTAATTGGCAATCAACAAAGAACCGATTCATGAAATAAGCAAAAGTTAACGTAAAACCCGTCAGCCAGCGTACAATTTTAAACCAGTTATCATTAATACATTTTTCCCCTATCAACCAGTGTAATTTCAACAAAGTCACCAGTATTAAGTTTAGTCCTATCACAACGTGCCCGTTTTCACTCACCGTGTGTTAATACCATGTGTAATGCATGAACGAGCGGAAAATGCATGTTTGCAACCCCTACAAACACGTGCCCAGCTGAGCCCACCACGTGACCTACTACCAGATAATTAGGTACAATGTACAATATAAACAAAAGCAACAAGCCAACACCAGGATCAGAAATGAGCCACACCAATAAACCACCACCATTGTATGAAGATATTATTTATTGCTGCATTTTGTATGGAAATGTAGCAGTATTGGAATCTACATCAAAGAAATATGAGTTTATTTAACATGTAATTATTTAAGAGATGACGTCATGTGCAATGTATGATATTATCAATACAATTATGGATATATGAGAAGCCGAAAGAAAATGGAATTTGGACAAAAATAATTTTTTCATTAAAAAATAAACCACACACACTTTTCCAATTATAAAAATATTCCGTCATTCATTTTCTTTCCGCTACCAAGACGATATATATTCTATACAATTTACCTTAAGTTTTATGCAAATTTGACGTTTCGTCAATAAGCATGTTTAATAATTATAATCAGGATGGGAAGGCTTAAATGAAAGAATTGATACTATATGATCTAAAGCATATATAAATAATGAAATAATGGTTACATGAAAGAATGGCTGCAAAGTCACTTAGAATAAAGTACGTTCGAATACCTGATGCATGTTCGTACAAATGGTGTCATGAAAGAAAGAACACCAACGTTTTTTTCACGGTTACTAGAACCAGAAGAATACCATCCTGCAAATCCATCATACGAACAATTAAGTGATGGTAGGCATGTTTTATATATTTTTAAGTGACTTTGCAGACCATTTGATGTCCCCACCCCACAACCAAAGTGTAGCGTTTTAGTCGAGTTATACCCTTTACCATATTGCACAAACGCAAGAAAATGTCATGTTAGACTGCAGATCCTTTTCCCCATCTGACCATACGCAAAGAGATTTATAGTTTCAACGTTTTGTTGGAGCATGCATTTATATACTTTTTGCCGATTTATATAGATTTTATATCGATTTTATATTATCGCTTACAAACCCGAATATATATTTTTCAAAAGTTGTTTACTGATTACACGGTTGTAAAATGGCTAACTTTTTATTTAAATGTTATAACTATAACTAATAAAGTTTTCCACATTCATCCACATTTGTCAGTTAATATAAATTATACAATTATATTAAAATATAATACAATGTAACTATTCAAATTATTAATCATATGCTGAAATATTTCATTCAAGTCTTTAAATTATCGATTTTTATGTTGTTTTATATCTCTTTCGAATGGTCAAAAAAAGGGTTAAATTGAGCTCTGTTTATACAAGAAAGATATTAATCAAATACATACGTTTTCACCATAGCATGCAAGTAATGTTTGTTTAAGATACAGCGAAAATGCATTCTTATCTACAGCAATATCCGTAAGACTAAAGTTAGATTATACCCTGCAAAATATGCATTTCAAATTTCATAAATTTACACATAACATAAAATACATTATATACATATAACAGAATTACTATATGCTAGTCTCTAACGTTAAAATACAGGCTACAAAAAGACAATGATGAATAAATTTTGTAACACGTATCACATTGAATCCATCTTAATTTGATACTTATATATTTTGTCAGAAATGTTCCATCAACGTTTGACAAACCTGCTCGTTAACTTGCTATTGTGTTGTACAGATATACAAACTTTGAATTCTCAAAACTGAGAACTATTCAAGGGAAATGCATTCGCCATTAAACACTTGTGATGTAAAATCGCATTTCTTCCATTTATAAGAGAAATAAGACAAAAGTTTTAATCCTCTGACTGAGAAATAATTGTGTACCAATCGTTACTTTGCCTATTCTGTATTGAGTGTGCTACACAATTATTTTAAATACAATGAACACCTTAACGAGCAGGTCGTCGGATTTGGCGAACAAAATTACATAAAATCAAAGAGGCACTTCCTGGGGCCATATCCACGAAGCTCCTAAGGGAAATCTTAACTTAAGTGATATTTAAGGGAAATTTTCAAATCAATGTATCATTGTGAGAATCAAGATTTTATATTTTAAAATTTGATAAAATAAGGAGCACGTGTTGATTTTGTACCAGTTTAAAACAATTAAAGACAAAATAAACTTGTTATAAACGAGCAACGGACTTATGGAATTTTAGGATTTTAAGAAATTTAGTTAAGTATTCACTAAGGAGCTTTGTGGATATGGGCCCTGCTGGACACCCATCTGAATCCCCCAAAATCGTATAAAACACGAATATGTCGTTATACTTATTTAAAACTATGTGCTTTTTTTCTGGCATCATTTCCACTAAACTAGTAACTAATCAAGAAAACACGTTTTCATTAGACACACTTTGTCAAATGTAGCGAATATAATATATTAAAAATTTAATAAAAATTAATATATTATATGACGAGTGATTACATTGATTGGAAGATTTAATAGTTTTAGACCATTGTCCAATCAGATTATTCAACATGGTACTATAAATCAGATATGCATCCAATGAGTTAATCAGTACAGCAATGGATGTCCGGCATACAAAGGCATATATTTTTGAAACGCTGCCTCAAAATAGTTAAGTGTATATCCAAATATTTTTTCTCTTTTGTGTTACCGTTAAACAAATTTAAACTTATATAGTTTTGGCTGCAAAAAACGTTTCTATGAAAAATATGACAACCTCAAAAATCGTATGTCAGCAATGCTGGTCAACCATATAAATGTAGTATTTCGGAAGACAAATTATAAAGATACATTTCTATACTGCATATATACATGTAAATAGTTTACAAAAATATAGAAAACAACGCTTTATTTCACACAACACGTTGAATAATTCGTATAAAACTGGAAGACAATTGATTTTGTTGTTAAACAGCACAAGCATGTTAAAAAATATATATATGTTCCAACGTAAAACGTTTTTGCTGAACTAAATGAAAGAAATCAAACATTACTGCGGTAACTATGGTTATTGAAATTGCGTACTTGGCAAACTCATAAAACTTTGTAAAATGTTGAGGGTTAAAACAGTAATATATTGACCCAATACCTAGAATATCAACAGTTAAGTTTCATCAATTCATTATTCACATGTTAGGAACACTTGAAAAAGGCAAGATTTCGTTACGTTTTATTTAGTATATTTCAATAAATTATAAATTTCATCTAAGAAACAAGGTAAGATTTCGTTACGTTTTATTTTGTATATTTTAATTAATGATAAATTTCATCTAAGAAACAAGGAACAATGCGATATTTACTTTGGACATACATTTGTATGCCGTTTAAGGCACTTTCAATTAAATAAGCATGGTTATTTACAAAACAAGATAATCGCTGCGTAGATGAGCCATTTTCAGAGAAAAAACTCCTCCTACAGAAAATAACTTTGCAAATTTGCAAAAAGGTTACATAGCACTTTGAACACATAAAAGGCACTATAAGTGTCTGATAAACACGGAATGTTGCAGTTATGGTACATTTGCATATAACTTTACGAATAAGGTGGAAACACACTGATTTATAGAAAGTCAATTTGCATTTTTCTTTCTCAAAGTTTCGATAACAAGATTACTTAAAATCAAGACAGTATGTTATTTTTTACTAAGGGCGTATTATATTGTATCTTGTTGTCGATTTATTTGACTAGATTTTTTCTCATTTGATTTGTTTGTCATGCATAAAGAGTTTGTATAATTAATATTCGCATGCTAATTAGAATCTAATTCTCAATAATGCCGAATTAGTGAAATGTCTATGTACAACAACAAATATAAGAATACAACATGAATTGAAATAAAATTTACACACATATCAACAAACTGCCAGCAAAATATGCTTGATAATATTAAAATTCAATTATATAACACAAAAGCAGACAGATCCTCAAACAGAAAAAGTTCAGAACAACACAATTAAACATGTACCATTTAAAACATATTAAACAGTTTCAAAAACAATGAGACAAGCAATTGATGATTATAAAAAGGTAAACATGCATTTTGCACACAAGAAAATATCATGAAAAATAAAAGGCAAATAAAACGCACAGCTGAACAAGCTTTCCCTGAAGCTCAGCGCGTGAGCTCAGGGTAAAGCTCGTATTTGCACATGTACAGACGACCGAGACGACGAAAAAAAGTTCACGTTCAACACCTTGCTTTTATCTTGGAATGTACTGAATATCAAGATTTTGTTACGTAATTTGTACTAATTATCAAGATTTTGTTACGTCATATGTACTGAATATCAAGATTCTAAAAACATGTGTACCCAATACAGAATTGTGTTACGTCACATGTAAGTAGATCTGCTCAAGTCTAAATATGGAATATTCAGTTACGTCTAGTGACCTAAATATCAATATTCTAATACGTTGCACGTGCCAAATCTGCGATGTTCTTTTACATTGAACTACTTTTTTGAGATTAACATTTGAGAAGAAACCAGCTTCCTATAAATATTGATTGAAACCTGTTTTCGGGACACATTTCGATGATTTAAATTCATAGTATAGTTCATTGAGATTACAAAAGCAGATCTTTACTCTAAAACCTGTATTTTGACGATAATCATTATATGTTTGGTAAAATATATCGTATGAAATCGATTCCTAAAAAATGTATTTCAGAACTTAAGGCACAGATTTGTACAGACATTCATCAATCGTTTAGTTCTGCTATAGACAGTAACCATATTGACAAAAAATAAACAGATCTAGAAAATGAGAACTTTAAAAAATACGGTGACACAATTCAATATGAATGAAACTGCATAGTTAATCCGTAAAACTAACACTACAAAGCTAAAAATAACTCCACGATTCTGTTCCCCACGAGTTGAAGATTTTTCTCAGTCACCGCTCGTTCCGCCTCACCACGTGATGCGAACAAAATGACTACGTCACCGCTAGGAAGTCCGTCCTGTGTGTATTGCACCTGAACACTTTCTGGGCTTACCTAAGGAAGAAAGTGACACATTGGGTTAATTAATGGTGAAAGCATACAAAAGGTATTCGTTTATGGTGAAACAGTGTTGCCTCATGGAGAAAAAAGACGTTACGTTACAGAGAAAACAAACATTAAATCTATATCTAATGGATTGACACTCCATATTTTATGTCATGATTCGGTACGTAAATATAACTTATTTTTGCACCGTAAATGTAAACTTATTTTCAATTATAATTTATTTCTCATAACTTGTTAACTAGGTGATAGTTTTATGCACTTAAATACTACATACAATCATTTTTCAAACTTATATTGGCTCACAGACGCGTTCACAAACATGCCAGTGTTTTAAACAACAATCTAGACATATGCGTAACACAATTAACAAGAACTGTTTTAGAATATGGAATGTAAAATTGAACTGTTAAGAAACAATATAAACCTGTGTAAAACTGTCTAGCTAAATTCTGTTGGTTAAAAGTAGCTCTAAAAGGGTATACACAAATATTAAGTAACAAACACTTCTCTATGAAATGTGTTTTCATGCTTCTGAGTATATTTATAATGTCTTATTTTTGTGTTAATCGATTATGCAGCAAAAATTTTGAAGGTTTAATTTCTATCGTTCATAAAACACATTTGATAGATGGTAATAAATATTCATTTCCGAGAAACATGTCAGCTATTTAGCTACGTGTGGGGTTAATATTAGGATATTGTTTTTCTGAATGACTAAAAAATAAGACGTCATGAAACCAAAGATACTGGATCCAAAACCCATTAAATACCAACGACCAAACATTTCATAAAATGTTCGCGTTTGATCATAAATTTCGTAAAAGAAACACAATAAATGTAATTCGCACAACGAAATGGACTAACAACATTTTAGAACCGACAGTAAAATGTGTATATTCTTGGAAATGAATAATTTTATAACAGTACAGAATCAGCAAACAACTTGAAAAAGACTTGCTACGAAGGTTAAACACAGCAAACAGCGCTAGTACAAGATTGTTAGTGCGAGTATAGTGCGGCTTCTGGATATAAGATATACCTCTACTTCTCCATCCATGGTCGCCCGTTTTGTTATCTACTTATCTACCTACAACTCTTACAACTGAATCTGAGGACTTGGTTCAAGTACTGATGGTATCTCCAATGATGACATACACTTTTAACTTATTATTTTTGTGAAACACAACTCCAAAGGCTAAATCAATACAGCTGATGTACACGAATTCTAGAAGTGAATACTAGTAATAGTTAATTTAAAATATTTAAAAACTATAGTTATGCGCCTATTCTGTGTCTCTCTTGTTTACCACCGTAGACATATTTCTACAGAGTAATTAACAAAATATACTATTCCAAAACACCATTATAATTTAGTACATATTCTGCAACCGAAATAGCCCTAACTTCATTAATACTTAAAATTTTACGTAGCGTTTTGGTTTCGGTCAAAGGACGTACCTCTGGGAATCCTTGAAAGAAATTTAAAATATCTTGCAGAGAGACATTAAATGGTAGCCCCCGCATAACGACCATGGACGGCGTGCTGCACGTGTTAGTATAGAACGGCTGCGAGCTCGAGGGAGAGACAGGAGGGGTCGGGTACCAGTAGATGATCTGCGGGTACATGGCGGGCCGGGCGGCGGCGCTGACTAGGGGGGACAGCCCGTGCTGGAAGGGGGAGCCGTAGATGGGCTGCGGGAGGGTCGTGAACGGCAAGACGGAGCTGAAGGAGCTGGCAAGGTGGCTGGCAAGGTGGCTGGCGGGCGCCTGCAGACTGGACAACAACGTGGTGCCTGCAACATGAATACACCGACACAGGTTCAGAACACGACAAAAATCTCTTGTTTAGGCATAACAAATGAAAACAAAATCAACCATATGGAAGGGGAGCACTGAATGTTGATCATAAAGTAACACGTTCGACAACAAATCTGTCTTCAATAAAACATTTAAGATATTTCAACTAATAAATAACACATTTTTTTTCTTAGTCTGACAGAACATAATACAACCAAATAACGTATTGCGTGTGCATGTTCTCATATACATATGAATATCAATTCATCTAGAAAGACGGCTGTGTTTACCAGGTGAGATTATCTGCCGCTGGATGAGCGGCGCGTGTGTGATGGTAGGCATGGCGGCCTGGTGGGCGATGGGGGTGACGGGAGACAGGGTGGGGGACGAGATCCCGTGGGTCAGCACGAGGTTCATGTCCTCGCCCGAGCACTGGATCACCTCGATCACGCGCTTCTTTCCCGCGTAAATGATTTGTCGTCTGTTTCGGTTGATGGCGGTAAGCTGCGCGGCCTCCTCGGAACTCATCTGAATGAACGCCTCGCCGGAAGGCTCGCCCTGGAGACGGATGGTACACGTTACATATCGTAAACAATGTTATAAAACGTGGACTTTAGTATTGTTTAGTTTATGTAGTTATACCAAGTAGACACATTTTCACTACTTGCCGAAAAAAATCATTATGGTAAGATATTTCTGTATTATTCTAATAATTAACATGTATACCAGACATGTAAAGTGTTTTACATATTTTTCTCACAAGTTTCTGATTTTTATTTTTATTGCGGAATTGTATTTTATTGCAAAATATTGCGGACTAATTTTCTGTTAGAGTAACGTCCCTTGTTCCGTCATCAACTAATTCACTTTTTGAATGAAATTCTGAATTTGTGTTGTTTTTTCAATGGATTGAAAGACAGTTACGTGGTCCATGTTCTCGTACCTGAGCACTGTACACCATATGCACGCCTTGGTACACGATGAACTGCGAGAACTCGCCCAGAAACGATAAAATGTCCATAACTTGTGAACAAGTCGGCAAATTACGTAACCGAATACAGTCTCGTTTTGTGCCGCTGGTAATGAGATTTTGCGGGATGTAAGGAAGCGCCGCCTGCGGTAGCTGAGCAATCAGGGGAGGTAATGCTACTTGGTTTTCCTGTGGTTCGGGGTTCCGGGGATCCATACTTCTGTTTAATACCTGAAAATACGAACATTTGCCATTTGTAAGAACAGTTTGGCAGAAAGATCATTTGCCATTTCACCTTAGCAATCTGATAAAAGAGCCTTCTAGTGTCAGTTTTGGAAATATGGCAGATAGATGATCCGGCTTTCTAAAAACTAGAATCTAAAAACCGGACGTTCCAGTTTTCTATCAGACTAAAAGAACATCGGAAATCTTTTGATTGATATAACACTAGATATAGAAACTATGACACTGATTTTGAGATACTGTCTTGCTAATTAACTTCCTCCACTGAAATGACACGTGCCTTCCGGATGTCACCACGTACCTGTTGGACCTCCGCAGTGGTGGACTTAAAGAGCTCGATGTAGCGCGTGCCCATAATGTCCCGGTGCTTTTTGAGCGCCTTGTCCGCCTCCTCTTCCGTTCCCATGAGCACGAAGGCGTCCCCCGTGGAGCGCCCGTCGGGGTAGTGCACGAACAGAATCCCGTCTTCCCCGTCGAGGACCTCGCACACGTTCGGTTCGCGCGCAAAGAACTCGAGCTGGAAGAGGAAACATGTGTGGGGAATGTGAATGAATGGGTAGGCTGTAGTAGGTTTTGAATTGTTGAATCGGAAAGTGTATATATCCGTGTACATACATTGTAGATGTTACGATTATATCTCGAATAATACCAGTATATACGTGAAATGTTGTCAGTCATTTCAACATTCGTTTTCAGTGGTCAATGTGCAACCCTTTCGTTCATTGAACATTCTAATGCATCAAACACCATGCTTTTTATGTAACAATATAAAAACGCAACCCAAATTCAAACAGTTCAGATATTTCGAGCCCATGTAAAAACTGCATTCGCCAAAGACTTTGCATGCCCATGATTTTAAACCTGCATTACACCTGAATGGAATCACCTTAATGGAGGTAAAAGTACCACGATGAAGCTGGTACCGAAAATAATGCCAGATTTAACTTAATAAAAATAAACAAAAGATTGAAATTAATCTTAATCAGTATTACTGTTGCATTTTTTTTGTTTTGCTTTTGACCTAGGCTAGCAAGTGTGTTATGTAATAGAAGCATTTTGTTATCCATTAAAATACACATAGATCTACCTATTATAATGTAATTGTAGTTATTAATATTTTGTCACCAGCTGAATATGAGAATATATAGAACTTTGAGTAGCACAGATGCCGTTGCTATGGAAAATACACACGAGTATGTCCCCAAAGTCACGTGGTCTAACAACTAGCGTGAAGGTCTAGCAAAAAGCGCCACACAACGGATATATACCGAATGCCACGGAGTCACTCAAAATATATAAATGAATACAAAATGTGTCGTAGGGTTTTGTGTTATCTTATTTTCGGCTTCAATCTATGTATATGTGCTTATGATTAATATCGTGATATAGATCCATGTTGGATGTTTGACTAGTACAATGCTTTATATTCAATGTAAGAGATAAAAATGAAAGACAAAAAATGCAGAGATATATATTAAACAGTGTCAAATTCCTCTTAATTTTGTTATGATTATTTATTCTTTTGGTCACCTACAAACAAGACCAGTTTATTACCCGTTTGCACATGAATGACCAATGCCATTACAAGAAAATAAGTCTGTCCCAGTTAAGTCTCTATTCTACCACACAATATCAACACAATCATGTCCCTAACGATAGACTGGTGTTATTGTTAATTAACATATATATTTCACCAAAATACATGTGTGCATATAAATGGGGGCCCCAAGTGACAGGACCCCTTTCTGTTGCCAATGGTTTCCATCACCATTTTATTCTTCCATGCAGAGAGTAGCAGAGTTTACACTAAGAGTGACGTCATTGCGTTTCAAATCGAGGCCAAAGAAAGCGGTTATCTTATTGACTGTCACAAGTGAGAAGGTCTTCGATTTTCTTTTTTACAGATAAGATATATTGGAAGACCAAAATGTTCAGTGTAAACATATTTTGATATCGATGAAGATTTAATTTTAAACATATTCCGATATGGCTGAAAATTTTATTTCGAACATGTTTTAAAATACTATTATAGAAAAAGTTTCAGTTATCGTTAGTATTTATATACTGAGTAACAAGCTAACAGCTTTCTTTGGACCCTGTTATACACACTGACCAATCGTTGCCTTTGTACAGATTCTGAATAACCTCTACCAAATGTATCTGAATTAATGGGAGGAACAGTTAAAATACTATAATATATGGTAGAGTGTAGCCTGCTAATGGCTGACCGGAAGGCGGGGCGCAACACCGTGCTAACGAAATAACGAATTCTCATTGGTTACAATTCTATATATGCGTATATCACGTGACTGCGTCTAAAAATAGGTTACTGAAAATAAAATAAAAATGGCCACAGATCCAGTCCGAATTCGTTGGAATACGATCACCATTGTACCTGTTTGCACATGGCACACACGTTACATTTGAAACAGCCCCACACCTCGGAATAGACCCTGCAAAATGATTGGCTGATCCTGTCACCTCATTACCATATCCAATATGGCGACCAAAGTTCTAGACCTTTCCTGTACCACACTCCGAGTACCAAGTCATAAGACATGATTAAGCCTTCCCTAAACTTACCTCGCCAACGAGTAACATTTAGTTTGTTTTAGCAATCGTTTAGCTAACCATGATGTAACATGGTTTCCCAATCGGCTGAAATTTTAATACATCCGTGTCAAATACAGTGATATGTCTTTTTCTATCTAAGCAGAACTACTTTTCTATTAAAAAACAACAATACAAAAAAACATTTGTTTATTCCTTATAAAACTATAATCATATCAGGGCCGTATCCACTACATAAACATCATTTCTTTTGTTCAAGTAATTTTGTTGAACATGAAATGTATTTACCTCACTTTTATCAAGTGTATATTCACTTCTTAGCAATACAAAAAGAAAGCTGAAAACTATGCGTCAAGCTTGGATTTCGGAACATTTCAAAATTGAACTGAATTACATGTATTTAGATCAGTGACCTAAAGGTTTTGACAACCGAATAACCAATGTAAAGAAAATATCTCATGGTAATGTAAAGGTAAATTGCTAAAATCGAAAAAAAGTAATGTCGCTTGATGCCTATATAAATTACTTCCCTCCCAACATATTGTAAGAATAGATTTATAAGAGTAATTATTGCTCTGGATCGATCAGACAATTATTTAAATCTGGACTAGCGATACATACTCCGGGGTAACATAATAACATCATATTAAAATACTGGTGACTTTTTTCTGGGAGAATGTTAGAAATTCAATTTTTAGACACTTACCACTTGTTGAGTAGTTGATGTAAACGGCAGACCGCGCATGCGTATAATGACTTCTCCTCCACGAGACAAGAACGCCTGTGCCTCGGTATTACTTCCTGTAATGGCAATAATTGCGTTTATTAGGAAGAAATTGAAAGCGTTCAATAACATTAAATATTGTACTTTTAGCTAATAGCGGACAAAAATGATAAATATTTCCTTCTCGATAGTCACAATAAGGAAACCTTTTTGAAATGTGTAAAATAAAAATAAAAAATACTTTATTACCAGTACTGAAGCAACGACTTATATAACTTTACCAGCGGTATGTGTGCAATGGCGAATATTTGATAATGTCAATATTAACATTGATTCTAACACGTAACGCGGCTAGTATTCTATAGATAAAGAAGGAAAATAACCGTGGGTTATTCTGCATTCTACCACGGCACTCGGCTAGAGGTCCATAGATAAAGAAGGAAAATAACTGTGGGTTATTCTGCAATAAATTATGGGCGGAGCCTAATGTTTTGAAAATAGTTCCGGAAATTCGCAGACCGTAAAATGCACGTGCTTAAACGCGCGATAGTAAATTGTGACAAACAAATCATTTTATCGCAATAAAACCACACCTGTACTACATGTGTTATACTTAAGTATACAAAAACGTTTACGTTTTGTTAATATGCTTGTAATTTGCGTTTTTAGCATCATATTTTCACTGTATTATATCGATAAGTATGACGTCATTCGCTCAATGTTTATCAATAAAGCTGACGTCATTTTGAATTGTTATGATTTATTGACGTCACTGAAACGCACGTGTGAATGCACTTCTAGGAAAATGGGCGGAGTATAGATAAACATAGTTCTCATTCATAATTCCTACGCATCGGAACTCCAAACCGTTGGTTATTACCGCAATAACCAACAGTTATCCGTCAATTATTTCTTAAACAAATTATGGGCGGAGCCTAATGTTTTGAAAATAGTTCCGAAATTTCGAAGAAATTGTTCCGTAGAAAGCACGTGCATAAACGCGCGATAGCAAACTTGTGACAAACGAATCATTTCGGCATTATGTAGCGCAATAAAACCACATGTGTACTGCATATGTTATATATAAGTTCACAAAAACGTTTACGTTTTTTAAAATGATTTTAGTTTGCGCTTGTAAGCGTAATATTTTCACTGAATTTATCAACCAGTCTGACGTCATTCGCTGAATGTTTAAGAAATAATTGACGGGTAACTGTTGGTTATTGCGGTAATAACCAACTGTTTGGAGTTCCGATGCGTAGGAATTAAACCACGAGGGCGGTAGCCCGAGTGGTTTGATAACAAGCATCTGAACGACAAACCGTTGGTTATTACCGCAACAACCAAATGTTACCCGTTAATTATTTCGATTCTAACACTATCTTATATAAAATTCGTATTTTTAAAGGTTATGAATGAGAAACTATATTTATCTATACACCGTCCATTTTCCAAGAAGAGAACACGTGCGTTTCAGTGACGTCAGTAAATCATAACAATTCAAAATGACGTCAGCTTTATTGATAAACATTGAGCGAATGACGTCATACTTATCGATATAATACAGTGAAAATATGATGCTAAAAAGCGCAAATTACGAGCATATTAACAAAACGTAAACGTTTTTGTGAACTTAGGTATGAAATGTGTAGTACAAGTGTGGTTTTATTGTGCTACATAGTGCAAAAAATGATTTGTTCGTCACAATTTGCTATCGCGCGTTAAAGCACGTGCATTATACGGAACAATTTATTCGAATTTCCGGAACTATTTTCAAAACATTAGGCTCCGCCCATTATTTGTTGCAGAATAACCCACAGTTATTTTCCTTCTTTATCTATGCAGCACTAGCCGCGTGCCGAGGTAGAATTATCAATAAAGCTGACGTCATTTAAAATTATTATTGAGTGACATCACAGAAACGCACCAGTGACTGTACTTTGCGGAAAATGGGCGGAATATGGACTAATATAGTTCCCATTCATAACCTTTAAAAGTACAGACGAATTTTATATAAGATCGCGTTAGAATCAAAATAATTGACGGGTAAGCGTTGGTTATTGCGGTAATAACCAACGGTTTGTTGTTACGATGCTTGTTATCAAACCACTCGGGCTATCGCCCTCGTGGTTTAATTCATACGCATCGGATTTCCAAACCATTGGTTATTACCGCAATAACTAACGCTTACCCGTCAATTGTTTCTTAAATAATATTAGTGCATAGGCTATTTTTCTGTAAGCTAAAAAAAATGTAACGTAATAATGACTTCGCTTCACATTTCATGTTTTAAGCGCAGGAGCGAACCAATGAGGCTCTAACATTTAAGCACATTTCATGGGGCGTTGCAACTTTACCTCCAGCTACATTGAGGAAGTCCTTTCCGGTGGCCTTGTACACCTCGATGTACCGCTGGCCGATGTGGTGCTTGTGGCGCCTGATGGCGAGGTCCCGCATTTCCTGGTCGGTGAAGCGCACCAGCGCCTCCCCGTTCCGGCGGCCCTGAGGACTCAGACAGAGCGCCACGCCGCCCCTGCAAGAGCGTAGCCAGTGTTCATTTAGTAACAATAACGCAAATTGCACCGGCTGAAAAAAAACATATTTTTAGAGAAATAATGTGACAGAAACTGGTGTGTATGTTTGTTAATAGATTTATATTATATTTTAATCTGAAATCTAAATTACTGATTAAGCAAAGAAGAACATGGATTTTTAGCCATAAACGTTTTAATTAAAATGAACGGACAGAAATATGTGCTCGTTTTAGTCAAGTAAAACTTATTTCTCTGATTAGATTCCATTTTAATTAAAGAGAAGTCTTCGTGGAAGTATACAGCAGAGTTCGGTAACTTACTTAGCAATGTTGAGACCTTTAAAGAAGCGGGCGATGTCTTGGTCAGATGATTGCCATGGCAACCCGCGGGCCCGAACAACAACTTCGTCATCGACCACGTCGCTCTTACTACTGCAAACAACATTTCACGATGGCGTCAGTGTATATTCTATCAAATAATATTTCTTAATTATTTATTTGCAACGCTTTATAATCTTACACGTGACCTCAGAGTTTTTCTTGTATACTTTACCCCATAGCGTAGAAATAGCGAAACAAGTCATGACAGAACTCATATCAATGTCTTTTAAATATTAGCATTGTGTCAGTTAGTTCAATGAGATAAATCAATACCATTATCTTGAATAAATTTAAATCTTGTTTAATCAAGAAATTCTTTACAATGACAGTAATTTATTAAAGTTTAAGAAACAGTACGAAACAGGAAGGGAAACAACTCTGTATCTTTAACCCATAAAAGGTTCACTCCCCTAACACGTTTCATGCGGTAAGGCGGTCACCTGACAATCTAAAGATGACCAATTATATAACGCCAGGTAAGGTTTCATACTAAATTGTCATCAAGTTCTGGAATATTTACATCTGTCACTTTTAATTTTGTCCAGGAGATAAAAGTCACGATACCGCACAATAGCCCCATTGTCATGTGTATTGACCGGCGTCCATCGAAGAAATCACCGGGAGATACGGGGCCGTGCGTTCGTTACAGAAGGTCTCATAACAAATTAATTTGATATTTCGTTAATTTTATCTCTTATCTCTTAATAAGAATGACGTCATTACGAACATCTGCCTCTGCTAACGGTATCTAACGCTGTCCAAATATCTCAGAAGGAAATGCCGACAAAACTATAGCATCACCCAACTTTCATTTTCTATTAGAATTCTGTCACCTGCTTTACGTAGTTTAATTAAGAAATAATTTTCGATTTTGAGTTGTTTATCTGTAAATAAACAACCATTTTGAGTTCTGATGCGTATGAATTAAACCACGAGGGCGTTAGTATACGCGCATCAGAACGAACAATCGTTGTTTATTTACAGATGAACCACGATAACGTGAAATTTATTTCGATTCTAACATGACCAAACAACGTTCTCTGCGAACTACATTTAACAGTTTCGAACTACTTTTTCAAGCTGGTTATTGTCAATTAAACAACGGAAATTTTACGCCTGTCGTGTTAGATTATAGAATCAAGAGTTATTTTAACGCGCTTAAAACATTAAACGTAAAGTACTGACGTTTGACAGAATTTTAATCGAACTGACGACGTTCAGGAAATCATATATCTTTTCCACGTGCGTTGAAATTAATGTCTGAGTATAAATAAGCCCTCGAAATTGCATTAACCAAACATAAATATGTAAATTGTCGATTAACTTTAATAAATAGTCAAACAGAAACATTATGCCTTAATTTGAATATCAATAATTTATAAATCATGACTGTCGACTTCACAGTTGAATTATTTTTATATAACATTTCATTTGAATATCAATTTCTTATGAAAATGACTGTCGACTTTCAGGTTGAATAATTGGATTACATGAAGCTAATTTGTAGGGATAATGCACGTGGGATGCTAATTCTGCAGTACCAGAAGTTACTTACCAAATTCCGGGTTCGAGACGTTCGCTGACATGTTCGTGTTCACTGAAAATATGTCCTGCAAAATACAAAAATAACATCAATATATTACGATTAATATCAACCTATTACCAAGTTAACCGCAATACATCATCTGTTAAAATTCACTTAGCCGAAAACGTAATGAGAAATAAAAAAGTAAAAACGTACTTAAATAGTGATCATTCAAACGTACAATACAAATGGTTATGTAAAACTGAGTATATGTGTGTGGTGTGTTAACACTGAGCATATTAGTAATGTGAACATTTGTGCACTTTTGTGATGTGAACGCGCGGCATATGCTGAATGTGAACACATAGCACGTTATGAATATGGAGCACGTTATTGATGGTATCATGGAAAACATTATCAATGTGAACACGGATCATATGAGCACGGACCACATATAGATAGGTAACATGAACACGGAGCAAGTTCGTTCCCGTGCACCGGAAACTCACCGTCGACGACTAGTCTGTGAATGATGGCGGCCATCTCCTGGCACTTCCGGATCCCGTACTCGACCGACTGGTCTTCTTGTAAACCTAGATCTGAGGGGCGTAGTCAAGGAACATAATCCACGTTCACATCTTTCCGCGTCTATTTTAACTGCATTTTTTTCCCTCTTTTTTCATTTATTGTATGTACATGTGTAATAAGGAAATTTTTTCATTATTCTTTTTTATTAGCGTTCCGGTTTTACTATATTTGCTAATTAACTTATCAAGTTCTCCATAATTATCTTTCTATTTGTATTAGAAATGAATTTTCCTCGAAAGTATTGCATTCCCGCGACGTCTATCCGCCCATTATTCGCACGTTCTTGACAATACTATTTCCTATGTACACATCATTAACAATATTATTTATTTCAATCAGAACTGTGAAGTTCAAAGGAGCAGACCGGAAATATCCTGCGTACAACTGGTGATACAACTTGTTCACGTTGTTTTCATTGACTTCAGCGTTCAAACAGTCAATCTATTACATGTAAAGCAGAGAAATGTACAGCAAACATAATATTATGTTAATATGCATGCATATCATGTAAATGTGCAAACAAACTAAGTTATGCTGTGAATTAAAGGAAGCGAAAGTTAATACTGAATCAGTTTAGGCAATATGATGGGTATACGGACATTTTCTTAAATGTTTTTGTTGATTGATTTGGGAAAGAAATGCTCGATTAGCTATGGAAACAAGATGTATTTGTTGTTGGGATTGCTGCTGTTGGGTACGGTGTTGTTGTTGGTGGTGCTGTTGGTTATGGTGTTGTGGTTGGTGGTGGTGGTGCTGTTGGTTACGGTGTTGTTGTTGGTGGTGTGCTGTTGGTTAAGGTGTTGGGGGTGGTGGTGCTGTTGGTTACGGTGTTGTTGGTGGTGCTGTTGGTTACGGTTTTGGTGGTGGTGCTGTTGGTTACGGTGTTGTTGTTTGTGGTGGTGCTGTTGGTTACGGTGATGCTGTTTGTTACAGTGTTGTTGGTGGAGGTGCTGAGTGTTGGTTACGGTGTTGTGGTTGTTGTTGGTAGTGCTGTTGGTTACGGTGTTGTTGTTGGTGGTGCTGTTGGTTACGGTGTTGTTGGTGGTGGTGCTGTTGGCTACGGTGTTTTTGTTGGTGGAGGTGGTGCTGTTGGTTAAGCTGTTGTGGTTGGTGGTGGTGGTGCTGGTGGTTAAGGTGTTGTGGTTGGTGCTGGTGGTGATGTTGGTTACGGTGTTGTTGGTGGTGGTGCTGTTTGTAACGGTGTTGTGGTTAATGCTGGTGGTGCTGTTAGTTAAGGTGTTGTCGTTGGTGGTACTGGTGCTGTTTGTTGCGATTACGGCGTTTGCAGCTGTGGTGGTGGATGGGGTAGCGGCTGTATACTCAAGCTGGTTTGATGTGCGCGTTCTACAATGTTGCTTCAAGTGTTACTGCATGGAACTCTGTCATAATAAACAACTTCACACAGACGAACATCACAACACAAACAACATAAGGGACAAGATCATGAAAACGTAGGGCTGTCCTCAGGCAGATCTTCTGATGTTAGATGACAGGGTGTGCCGAACATTTCCCACCGACACCCCGCGCGTCCCGAGTGTGACGTATGACCGACAACGAAGATTAGAAGAAGATCAGAAACGTGTGTACTTGGCCGAAAACTGTTAAGGTGTATATACAAACACTGCTGCCCCAGGCCGTACTGACCTGTCAACATCAATTTATCATGTGTTTTGTTTTTGAGGTGAAAGATACCTGCGTTATCCTAAATTCATTAAGCGTGAAGTTAAACGAGATGTGTAAATTGAATTTGAAAGTGTAACGTGGTGAGAACCATGTATTTTATTATATTTGTAATGGTAGAGTGAACCATGTGAAATAAATGTGTACATTTAAAACACGACACGCAATCATTGATGGAAAAATGTCGTTTGTCAGTAATAATCGATATTTTACAAATATCAAGGACTAAGATGCAGTTCAGAATTGTTGCAAAAACTATTAATTCTACATTATTTACCAGCTTTATAATAATACCATTTGTCGTGGATCTAAGCGATGAAATAATGATATCAGCTCTGAGCGCAGACGACAATAAAGTCAGCCGGCTGTAACCTTATCAAACTAACACTCCAAAACTGTATACGGAGCTATTATGCATACAAATCACAATTAAAACAATGGGACATTATGCCCATGCATGAATAAATAATAATGTGTTACACCGAGACATACAGTGGGCTAGCCAAGCACAAAGACGCAAGATTAGTCTATATAGAATACCACGTAAACTTGTTAACACGAGTTTAGAATAATTGTCGAAATATTTTGCGAAGTTAGAAAATTGCTTTTCAGATTTCAGAGATAACAATCGGAATCTTCTCCAAATCGGTTTAAAAGAAAATTAGAACAAAGCCACAAATGTTGATAAGAAGAACGAGAACAAAGCGTTAGAAGCTCACGTGAACGAGTGTTGACAGGGACCTGCTAGAAACAAACGGCACACAATGTTGAATGGGAGAGACAAAACCTGGCGCGAACAATGAATATACAGTCTATCACAGATCTCTGTATTTAGATTACCATTTCTTCATCTATCACCACTATATCATGTCTATCACTGTTACAGATATATCAGACGCCTGTCACAGAATCTTTTTGGTCCTCGTTTAAAAGAATCCGTATTATTTGAAGATTATTTACTTTGTATACTTTTTGTATACATTCTGCAAGCGTTCAGATATTCCTTTTGGGGGTATTTGCAATTGGTTCAGACCATTTTTTCTGATTGCAATCGGCGTGGGAGAAAAAAAGATATTTCATTATTTCTGGTGCTTCATTCAGAAGACGGTAGCTTTAAAATACAGCCTGAATATCAAAATGTGGTTGATAACAAATTTAGTGGTTTGTAAATTCACCATAAAGACTCAATATTAACATTTATTATCGCATTAAAAAAGAAAACAAAAAATCAATAATGTTGACAATTTCCAGGTCAATATGATATTGACAGTAATACAGTAATACGCCTCTGAAAGTAGAGATAATTTAAGAAATTAAAGGAGACTTCATATTAAAACAAAGCAGCACCGTTCATCAAACGAAAAATAGAATTAATAACCCTTAACTTTGCACGCTTACTATCTAATTAATATCAAACACAATGGCGTTGTTATGAATCAGATCAAAGGATCCAAAGGTATGATACTGAGGCCGAGGTTGTCAGTCAATGATGACAAAGAGGAACCGAATGAAGCAGCCATGACTGAGTGACTGACAGTCACGTGACAAGAGATGCCTTCTATGACGGTTTTATGACAATTTTATGGAAGAATACAATTTGTCCAGTGAACAATATAGAAATTCATCTAAACCTTCCTTAATTACATGTCCAAAAGAACGACAAACTGCGTGTGGCCTTCTAGCAAAGCATTGCCCTCGGTGTCATCCATGTCGTAATTACGGAGCATGAGCTTCAGCGGAGCTTGCTGGTGTCCGTATACATATGAGGCGCGTCGTTGGAAAACCGGGCTTAATGCATGTGCGTAATGAGTCGTCCCGGATTCGTCTGTGCAGTCCGCACAGGCTAATCCAGGACGGCACTTTCCGCTTTTATGGTATTTTCTGTTTCACGGAAGTCTCTTCTAAACACATATCCAATGCAGGCGGAAAGAGCCGTCCAGGATCAGCCTGTGCGGACTGCACAGGCTGATCCGGGCCGAAAATACGCATATACATTAAGCCTGGTTTTCCGACGACACGCCTCATATATAGTTTTGAATTACGCAAATGCTCCCTGGTATCATCAGTAATCAAAAGCTGAACATCTCACGTAAAAACACTCTGAGACTTTCTCATGTCTTTCGCCTCATATTAATATAACGCTGAAAAGAAAGGGTCTCCACCCTGATGAAGGACGTATCACCGAGTTATTTCTGTTAAGCACTGCCGCGTTAAGTCAAGAAATATGCCACAATGGATAACCTCTGATACTAATATTGTCCGGGTACGAAAAAATGTGCGGGAGGGATAATATGTCCGGGAGGGATTTTGTCCGGATACCATTAAAAATTATTGTGAAAATGAAACCGGAATCGTCGCTGCCATTGAGAAACATCCAACTGATGTACGCTGAGACATTTTTGACAGCCATAGTTCGAAAGAGAGATTTCACACAAATACCGAGCAAGTCTAATACCAGTCGCCCCACTTTCCCGCTGTTTGGCGACTCAGTCACTCAGTGGTTACCGAATTTAATTCGCTTAATTGCCGAATCCGTTCACATGGCGATGCACATTTCCGCTAAAAATCAATATTTTCACAGCTCTCTGCTAGACCATGGGGCTAAGGTGATTTTTAGAGGGATATAATTCGCCCACTGGCTGCGTGGATTGTCGCGAAAATTTAATACCATATTCAGAAGGTGTTCGTAAATGAATAGCTGACTGGTTAAAATGCACGCTCTAAATATTGCAACGATGTTGAACAAAAACACGGGGTAGAACGTTGTTACCATCAAGTCGTTTATGTCATTGCAATAATTATAACAATATCTTACTAGATCTAGTAACAAATAAACGAAACCGGGTTGCAAAGTAAAATTAAAATCTGATTTCATTAATAAACTCTTGAATTTCATACGAGTACGTCACTAAGGCTAAGCTTCTTGAAACAGAATAGATCAGTTTGTGAGTCGTATTGAGCTTACATTGCTACACATGGACCTAACACTGCAGAACGCAGACATTTTGTATGACGAATTACATACTAATGGCGCATACCAATTGTGATAACAGTTACTGTTGTTAGCTTACTGTATACTGTACAACGATTGATGTTATCTCGTGTCAACTGGAGATGAAGATAAGAACGCGGTGGCCTCTGGCCGTGCGTGGACTGCGTGCCGACGCAGTCTGGACTGGTACAGGCGAGTGTAGAGCTTCCAAGGACGCCAGGATGACAGAGATATGACACAGAGATGATGAGGAAGAGGGAAGCGGATAGAGCGCTACCTTGTATCATACCTCGAAGGAATGTATAAAATGTTGAACTGAAAATGCATTAAATCTAATCAAACCCTTTCCTAGCAGCCTCAATGGAAACAAGCCTGTTTCCTAGAGTTCAATCATTTTACATAATACGACATGTAACTTTTTAAAATAAAGTAAAACGCTTTCGTAAAATCAAAGATAATACGCTAAAAGCATTCAATAAATGCTTCCGTTTTCCTTTAGGTGATTTTTTTTGTCTCGCATCTCTCAACGCAAAAATGTTTTAAACATATCAATACATCGTGAGTTTCCGCTTTAATTCCCATTCAATATCTGCCTATATGATAACAGCTACTAAGTGATGTATCTATCTCGGCTAATGACACGCTACCTGCTGGCAGCAACAAGCGATAGGGCCAAAGATCATTAGAGAAGAATCACACCAACAAAATGATTTTGATCAAACCGATTGAGAATCAATAGCCAACTTAATCTGAACACCATTCATCCCCATAAATACAGCACTTGCCACATCTGTAAGCCTTTCACATCTAATCCCTGCATACAGCCGAAGACTTAAGGTTTCTTAAAAATTTCATCGCTTGCCTACAAAGAGGCGACCGTGTTTGGATGTAAATCACATAGCATGCGGAGTTTTGTCAATATATTAACATACGCGTCCCCAGGTTTACTATCAGTTTTGGCTTCATTGATGTCTCAGGGCAGTTTATATGAAGCTACGCCCGTTTAATTAACGCTCGTAATACGACATCTATCGAGGCTTCATCGAGATTTCAGTGAGCATTTTAGCTTAAAAAACACCTGATTAATTAACGCAAAAGTTGTAACGCCGCGTCAAAGAGCATGATCCACATATATAACGTGTTTTGCATAAAGTTTCACTGCCCAGCGTGTAAACCTAAGCAGGAAAAATATTTCGTCATTTATACAAAGTGACGAGGAATATTATTTGTAATTGACAAATAGTTACCACTACTGTCTGCCTTGTTCTTTGTGGCAAATTTCAGAACAAAACTACCTTCACCACTTTTTGTTAACAATCGTATAGTTTTCACAAGGGTTACTCACTTCACTGGATTTCAAAGTGTTTTACCATAATCAATTTACCAGATCAGTAAAGCCGAGCTATATCAATACCAATTGGCTCGCTTTGGAATTCTTTAATGGCAAAGGAGATAGGAGTTTTCACTTCAGTATTATTTTAACAAAAACCTATTACTGGCATAGTTATTTTCTTATTTCATACTTCGTAATGTCAAAATATTCTCTTAAAGCCTTAACATACCGCAGGGAAGATGTTTATCTTCTTTCGCTTAGTTTCACTATCACGGTTTACCCAAATGTTTTGTTTTTGTGCAAGGAATTGTCGGGTTTACAAAAGGCAAACTATTCCCTTACACAGGGCTTTTGTTTCTTTATTGTCCGGGGTCGCTAAATGTCAAAGGAAGGAATAGTTGCGTTTCTAGCCCTGACACTGTTATCGCCGGGCGATCATGTAACAGGAGCACTCCGAATATCGTCACCGGCGAACCTCTTAGATTGAAAATAAAACAATTTAAGAATGTACAACTTGTACATAACAACACAACGTTCAACACTAACTAAGCAATCAGCTATTTAGCTTTCCACTCGTGGCGCGAAATTACTTAATTTGCTAACTATAGAAAATGGTGTATGGAAGTGTCGGTAAATTCTTTCAGTTTTAAGGGATAATTGGCCTTTCGCGTGAATAATTATTAATAATTATACCAACTTGTGTTTGCATAACGGTAGTTTATATATCTAAACCTATATTTCTACTTTCACAATGGTAATTTTCATTCCATTCTCGTTAGAAATATTCTCAGACAAAGCAGCATGCAGTGTAATTCCGACGACTTCCAAATACGCGATACATCATAAAAGAAATCTTGTTAAATGTCCTAACACACACAAAGAGAAGTCTCAACAGCCAAGCCATTGTAATGACAATGATAAGTATAATGAGTGAAAACTACCTTTGCAATTAGTCATCACAACAAAAGGTATCACCAAAGTCAAGAAGTTTTGTCATAATGACAGGTGACAAACATCGTAAACGACGAAGGAAACAAGGGTACGAAGCGCCACATGAAAAGACGAAACAAATTTCAAAACCAGTGAATCATCAGGGGCACTGAAATGACGCGCCGTAATGGACTTTGTATGTAAACTTGACACAACGTGTCCACAGAGGAACAAAGGCGGGCCATTGGTTAATCTGGCAGTGTTTGTACCAACGGCAATGCAACTGCTTATGGCATACAAAAATGCTTCCACAAAAATCTTGCGCGTAATGCATTCCCAAACACTGACATGACAAATCTAATAAAATCATGCATTAACCTGTTTTCCTATGGATGTTCCAATGAGTGTGTGTATTTCGAAATTTATGAGGTCCTTCCGCGCCTGAGGCTGCATTATGTGAGGACCCGGAGTATGTCCCAGAACTCCTAACTAATTAACTTACCAGCGACTCACGCAAGTTGGGACGAATTTTGAATCATAGCTGCAATTTCCAGCTATTACTTTTTTACTGAAAGATATTTTAATTTTGGTGTGGTCTTGTGCTGTGGGGGGAAACCGGAGTACCCGGAGGAAGCCCCGCCCCACGGTATGGTGACCACCAACCAAACTCACATGCGCCGAGTGTGAAGCGAACCCGGGACGTCTTGGTGAGAAGCGAGTGTATCAACCACTGCGCCAGCCGGACAACCTTAAAATGTTCCGATGAGACTCAGTTTCTTGGTGACTCACTTTCGACTATAGATGCTTATTTGTTAGACTATTAATACATTCTTAACTTTAGTATGCAAAGTGTACTAGATAGTAGAGGACCGGTATATATTGTAGCAGATAACATCTCGAGTACGAGTACAACTACGCACGAAGTAGCACGAATATTTAACCGAGACATTTTCCTATTTCAGTAATGGATAATTTACCCAGAGGGCCATAGTGTCGTGTACGAGAGACGCAAATGAAATACACGGCAATAAAAATATATTAATCGTTAGCCTAAAAGCGTAAACCATAAATATGAATTTCTTACCTGGTCTTCTTGAACAAAAGAAATTGTTTTGAGACTAATAATTTATCTTGGTGTTACTCCTTTAAAACTCGCAATAGCGTTGTTGTTGTCGACTTTTTCTCCAAAAACATGGCTCAAACCAACGTTGCTTCTGTTGTTGTAACAAAGGATACAGTCTAGCATAGTCTTGATGCCTGTTATATTATCCGCCTTGTAAAATTTCTTAAATTCCTTTCTAACGTCATAGTACGAGAACAGGTACTGGGGCAGGTTGAGGTTCTTGGTGCCGCACTCCGGGTGGAGCACCTGTCGGATGTGGGTCGGGCCGTCGGTGGCCAGGCAGAAGGATTTGCCGCCGTGGTCGGGATGCACGCCTTTGGAGATCAGGAACCGGTCGAACTGAAACAGACAGGGGGTGTTCGATGAGATGTGCAGATAGGGGTGGGGTACGCAGTGTATAGCTGATTTAAATGAACATTTATAATGACAATAACACTTGCATTTGCGTATTTATCTGCAAATAGCAATATATTTTCCGTAGTTATAAGTAAATAGCAGTATATTTTGCGTAGTTATCTGTAAATAGCAATATATTTTGCGTAGTTATCTGTAAATATCAATATATTGCATGAATGCATAAGCAGGAAAATGTTATTGTTGATAGAGCAACTTCCATCAGTAAAATAGATAAATTAATTATAAATATGCCGAAAACAATGGTGATTCGAAGGAACAGTTTTGGATGTTTAGTAACTATGTCGAAGATATTGATGATAACGATGATCAGACAAAAGTTCTTTGATGATTTTAATGATGCTAATGCTGGCGATTTAGTAATACCGCCATTATTATTTTCTTAGAAACGTTATGGACATTTTACACGTATGAAGACACGACAGAGCGACGCGACAAGTTCATAATGCTGGCAAAATGCATCCGGTTCATGCGAATACCGCTGACAATAAAATTTATGCAGCGGTAAATTATATTCACTTTATGGTCGAGATATTTCCAGGAGCGCAACGAACGCAAAATTAAGTGAGCAGTTACTGCGTGCAGTTGAAATTTAATAAGAGAGGGGGGAAATTGGGCGGGGGTACAGCGTCACGTTTGTAAACAGAATCAGTAATTACAATTTAGTTTTATGTACGTGATCCAGTGGTAAATATAACTTTATATAAATGTATGTACATAATTGTGTTTTTTTTTGTAGTTGTTTCTACGAATTTAAGTAGAACAAGATACTTTCTTCTAATTGCTCGCATGAGTTGTCAGGAATACACAGGAGTATAGGACGTGGCTTATATACATGTAGATAAAACAACTGTTAAAGTGATGTTATACAAATAAAACAACAATCCATTTGAATTAACCATTTATTCAAAGTTTCTATTTTATTCCCGCAAACGAATGACCTTAACAGAGAAATTCATTGGCAAACCATTTCTTTAGTGTTAATATTTTTATTCGGGGTTATAAACACAAAGACAAATTACAACGCAAAATCCCCATTCACTTTGTTCAAAGTATGTCATATTTTTGTGAAAAGAGAAATGTTTTCATTTTCTTATCGGATTATTGTTTTGTTGCCGACAACGTTAAGAATAACTTTTTATTCTGGAAGTATTTCGATCAAGAGTAAAATGGCGTTCGTTTACATACGGGCTTTCTTAAATCCGTCTGGCGTTAAATTTTCGAATTATGAAATTATTCACATTTAAAACTTGCCTTTGAAAATTTATATCCATGAATGCAGTGTTTATGTTACAAATTATGGGATCAAGAATATTAATTATAATTGCATGAAGGTCACACCTGAATTATGTCGTCGAAAACTCGCCTTGTATCATACTTTTACACAGTATAAACATGTTTTCTTAAGTAAGGCAAATTTTTGTCAAGCTATCTGTATAAAAAATAAACCAATCAAGAGAATGTTGATAATATGTTGTTGTAGAACTAACAAGAAGCTGCGATATTCAATTGATAAAAATAGCTTCTGTAAGACAATTACAATATAAAACTGTTTTGTGATAGACTTACAGGAATTACAATACTTTACAATTTTATCAATGTAATACTGTTATCAGGGAATTTCAAGGTAAAACGTGACGTGTACATTTCGCCAGAATCTAGTTTGTACTAGTCAGCATAATTTTAGATGTTGTTATTGGCAAAAAATTTGCTGCCATGAAGCAATAAATATTAAACAGCGGCTAGATCAAATGCAACATTGTCAATTTAAATCTCAAAGCGCCGATCTTACGTTTATATAAATACATTTGCGCATCACTCACAGACGACATTACTGCATCCGCAGCCGACACCTGTGACCGGAAATCCATAACTGGCCCCATCTGGTGCCAAATGAACTTTCGGCAAACGATCCAAACGACAATGATTTCATCCGGATTTCCTATCGACCAAAATGTGTTTCTAGAAACGGGGCAATGCTAAATATGTAGATTTCCTACACAGAACAACGCTGATTAACGTGTCGGTTGCTCGGACCTGGCGACAGACGACAAGCTGTTACTTCAGTTGTTCAACTAGTTGGATTTCTAACAACCGCGCACTGGTAACACGTGCAAACATGTACTCGAACGAAACAATGAATCACCAATACATGAGGAGGAAAAATAACTGTTCAACCGAATATTCGTTTACAACAGGTGTTGGGTTTGCTTTCTGAGCTTTATATCACCTTTTTCAAGTACAAAAATCAATTATAACACTTTAGGATTGAGAAATAAAAGGGACACAGTGGTCAAAATAATTAACTTACATTTTTTTATAGTCTGTAGCGTGTTTTAACACCATACAATATGGCAAAATTAATAAAACCGCTTCGGCAACGATTTGATACAATGTCACGCAAAAGCGTGGCATATTATCCTTGTCATACTCTCGTCTCAGATAGTTACGAGGCAACCACTATTTCAATCTTTTACAGCTCTACTTCTTTAAATCTTTTGAACGCAACCCTACTATCGCTGTACCAAAAGGTTAACTCATATAGTGTACTGTGACCTCTCACCTCTTCGAGGGCGTGGTCCAGCGGGTGGGCGTTCTTGATGACCTCTTCGTCCAGTCCCGTTTCTATTCGGCACTCCTCGGTAATCACTGTCTCCGAGAGCTCGCTAGGGGTCGGTCTTACATAGTGCTGCTGTACCGCCACCACCTGCAGCAGACGATGAACAAGGTCACACACTACTAACTTTATATATTCGCGTCCAGGAAAACATCCCATCCTGCTTAACGTTATTTATGTTTAGAGAAAGTTTCATCTTTTTCAAACATACAACTGATGGATAAGACGGACGGACGGACGGACGGATGGATTTTTATGGGTTGATTTGCAACGAACATACGGACGGATGGATTTGCGCACCTGTCAACTTTCAAAATACTGAGAATAGATTGCAAGGCCATACATTATGACTTTAAATAACAAGACATTGACTGAGCTTTGCGATTTTAAAGTGAAAATAACATATATATATGAGGCGCGTCGTGGGAAAACCGAACTTAATGCATGTGCGTAAAGTGTCGTCCCGGATTAGCCTGTGCAGTCCGCACAGGCTAATCCAGGACGGCACTTTCCGCCTACAGTGGATGTATGGTTAGAAGAGACTTCCTTGAAACAGAAAATACCATAAAAGCGGAAAGTGCCGTCCTGGATTAGCCAATTCGGGAGGACACTTTACGCATATGCATTAAGCCCGGTTTTCCCACGACGCGCCTCATATATATATTAACGTCAGTTGGCTATAAATCGAACGGTTAAAAACGTCAAGCTAAGATGTAGTGATATGCGTTGTTTTATACAAACGACTCATTATAAAAGCAGATGTATATATGAAGGCCTGCGGGCACAGATACATCCATCATTAGGACAGGTTTATAGTTTACAGTGGCTAATCATGTACACAGTGTGTTACCTACAGTGTATGCTAATTACTGAATAAGCATTGAATTCGTTTTAAAAATCGTCGTTTTTTCATGTTAATAAAATAACTTTCATCCATTTTCCATAATCGTGGATTAAAGTTCGAAATTTACTGTAAACGTTTATTTTAAAAGGATTGAATACCAAACATGTAACCACCCCAAAACAAACGCATTTTAATTTCCGTATTTGCGAAATAAAATTTAAAATATTGTTCATTAAATTTCCGTTTGGAGACGGAATATTTGTGAATCAAAACTGATTGGTTTAGTGGTGTTATACATGTACCGGAAACCAACCAACTGTTTATTGTAAATTTCACAGAAGACACGGACATACCCTCATTTCTATCAAACGGAATATTTGCTATTTTATAATTCAAAGTTTAAAATAGGTCTGACAAAACTACATGGAGTGAAAAACATTACTAAAATAAAATAATAGATAACAGTTTAGGGCTATATGCTGTGCTAATTGTAATGTACATATTTATGTCGCGCAATACTGTCAAAACCTCAAAATAGTATGAACAAAACTTTCAAATCAGAGGTCAGAAAGTTTAAACAAGCATTTGTAAAGACGGCCTCGTTTAGAGAAATACATGTAATTTTAGATGAACGCTGCACTGCCCATTTTTACGATTTTCACGAACAAATATTGACAAATGTGTTAGAAAATGTATCATTTATACTACACAACCTTTCTATTTCATTTCCACATCGACACACTATACTGAAATTCCTACTAATTTAGCCGATTAGCCCATTTTACGGTAGCATGTTCTCCATCATTGACAAATGTCAACACTAACTACATGCGAGTCGAGATCTGTACAGTAGACAAGTTTAATAAAGATAATAATATTATGAAGTTAATAAAGGTTACCGTTTTTACAATTGTAACACAGTTAGGACACTACTATTAAATACACCCCTTAGCATTGCACTTTTTCAATAATTTAATCATCGACAAAAAATTGTCAACAAATTACGGCGTATTAAGTTACAGTCACTTTGTTATACCGTATGTTGCGAGTAGCGTATAAGCGTGTAAATCTAAAGTAAGGTGGGACTTCAAATGCCTAATAGTTATACAAATACGGGAGATAAAGCGTGATCCGAATTTTTCAAAGATAAAATAAAGAGGTTTTGGAGTAACCCCCTTTCTGCATAGCTGTGTCTCTACCACGGGAAGAGTGTGTTGAATAAATCTAAACGTTCGATTTAAATGACTTGGTAGCATATGGCTGATTATGAATCAGTTAGACCATGACACGAGAAAAAATATAACTAAATGGTTTACACCTACGATTTGAAATTTTCAGCAATAAACTGGGTGTTTCATTAAAACTACTGAAATGCTAAGTAAAAATCAGTTTGCAGTTTACGCTTATGAAAAGAATGTAATTTAATATTTAAACATGGATGTAAATTTGTCACATGTACATTAAAAAGCACACTATAATGAAATTATATTTTGATACATGTGATTTTAGAAATGGGTTTAGAAATGAAAGATGCATACAAGTATAAAACATGTTTTAGTGCACGCGATAAAATTACAAAAATGATGTTTACATTTATAAATTTGCATGGTTTCAATTTTCCTACCGCAAATTGCAAACCAAAACTATGTAAGCAAAACGAAATATTCAAGTATCTAACAAGTACAATATTAAAGTATATGGCAGGATAAAACAAATCCTTTATTATTATTATTAATTATAATTATTTCAAAATGCACGCGCCTACATTTTATTTTCTTTCAAAACATGCACATATAAGGTAATGCAACAACAATAAAGTGCATTAATTCAATACATTTAATTAACGAAAACAACAGCATGAACTTACCTTATTATTTGGCAGGTCGTAAAGAAGGTATACAAACAGCACCACTTGTTCTTCGTCCACGCCTAAATCATCCCCATTCTTACCCGCGGTCGCACAAAATAACACGACCAAATACGAAGAGTTTGTCATACTGTTAATTTCTTCAATTTTCATGTCTGTGTGTTTATTTTATTAAAAATCCACCATATAAACCGAGCACATGTAACTAAATGCTCACTGTGTAAATACTGTAAACGAAATGTTTTGTTATTCGTCAGTCCATGTGAAGATATCCTATGCCTTTTACCGTCAAAATACGACATGAGTTCTCATTGGTCCGTGTCATAAACGTGGCTATAAAAATAGAGGGTCGCCGCAGGATATCTAATTATAGTCAGGCAATTTTACAGGTAAATCTGTCAGGTGTAGCCAACGAGAACTTAATTGACAAATAATGTTTTACTGATCATTAACGGACCGCGAAGATAAGTGAAAAGGTGATCTATTTTGTTTTATAACAAGATGCGTTGATTACATCAAGAAATGACAGATTTTGAAGGCGATAATAGAACATTTATTGGAAAGTAGATCCGAAATCTTTTATCGGTAAAATGAAAGTATGCATACATCACGGACTTTTAATGACATCACTGTGCATGCGCAATGACAGAAATACTGTCAAATACACAAACGGATGTTGAATTAGCAGCCGACAACTTTCGACAGTCAAGAGATGTGGTGAACAATTTTTACAGAGTTCAGTACTGATACATGGACAAAATTGCATTGTTTTCTCAAATTCACTTTTTAACACTTTCTTAGTAATCGGTGTTATTATTTTTATTTTGATTGTTGCAAATAAACAAATTTCGATCCTTATTAGATTTATCCTTTGGTTTATAAATACAATACAGTTAAATATATACATGTATGTAGAAACGCTAAATGACGACTTTGAAGTTATAGGCACGTTGCAAATTTTAGCACAATGTAACTAACTGTCGTGATACAATAAATACTGCACATATTTCATGCACTTTCACCGAATATTATAGTTCAATAATAATCACCGATTTCACCGAATATTATAATTTAAAAATAATTATTTAATTTCAGTACACGTCCTTGATTACGGGTTTCACAGGCTAATCCGGAACGGCACTTTCCGCCTACAGTGGATATATGTTTAGAAGATACTTCCTTGAAACAGAAAATACCATAACAGCGGAAAGTGCCGTCCTGGATTAGCCTGTGCGGACTGCACAGGCTAATCCGGGACGACACTTTACGCACATGCATTAAGACCGGTTTCTTCACGACGCGCCTCATGTTAAATTTGAATCTAAGTCTCAAATCATGAAATTACTTGTATGGTTATGGATAAACCCCATTTAAATACCAAATTTAACCAATTTTACACAAGTTTAAGTAATTCATTAATAGCATTACTTTCTCTAATGTTTCCCAATAAGCAGGATTTCACGACGCGAAATTCCCAATTTGATAGGTACCGGACCTATTCCCAAAAGCTGTGCAACAAATTTCGCTTTTTAGTAACACAAAAGCCACGTTCCGCCGTGTTTATTAAGCGAACCTTCTTTGATAATAAACACTTTTCTTTCACAGACGACCGGAAGATATTTACAGTCTGTAAACCAAAGAGTCAATATATACATAACAATTCGATTTTATAGGAGAAATCGAACTGTTTGAATTAAGTGTTGATACAAGTTATTTGAACAGGCAATAAATCCGCGAAGTAACGTTATTTAACTCGCTATAGGAAGCTACTGTGTCAATATTGACGGAATTGGTCACTTAAATCCAAACTGAGAAGTCCATCTATCATTGAAGGGCTGAGTTACAATATGAAGATTGTATTATGGGTGACAAGAAAGTAGACAATTTGCATAGATTGTTCTTTGAAGTGACTTTGAAACAACTTTACTTCTTATAGTGCATTTAAGAAATAATTTTTGGTTTATCGTTGTTTATCGACCAACGGTTTGGAGTTCTGATGCGTAGGAATTAAACCACGAGGGCGTTAGCCCGAGTTATTTACTAGCCACGCATCAGAACGACAAAGAGTTGTTTATTGGCCGATAAACAACGATAATGCGAAAAAATAAATATTTCGATTCTAACATGATTTGACATACATTTTTGCAATTGTAATTGGAACTACTTTTTACTCTATGCTCCACTCAGAACCGGAACTTCTTTTTGCGTTGTTTATGGGTAGTTTAACAACGATAATTTTGTTCATTGTCTATAGACAAATTAGTGAGCATCATGTTAGAATTATAATTATTTAACCCTTGTAAGTACATACAACTGTACGAATTGAAAATATGTGTTAGACTATTACTTGATCAGGTATATATACCATAATATTTAACGAAATAAATGATTTCTTTTTAAATCGCTTATTATTGAATATCACAAAAACACAATTTGTACACTTTACAAGCGAGTTCATTATACAATGTACGTTAATGTAGTGTACATGTAAATGTATTGTATTCGTTTTACTTCCAAAGCTACGCCTCTGAAATCCGAACTGTGACAACAGACTTGTCATTATAACATACTTTACACATAGAAAATAATGATTCAAAAGGTTTGTTAAACTGACTTCGTCATGAATGATGTATTAAATTATTATGTACATGATATCCAGCGGTGTTATATTATCAATATAAAGATATAGATAAACAGTTAGTTTTTGCAAATACGGTTACTCGTTGTAAATAATTTTCCAAATAAGGCCATACCAATTTCATTCCATGTTTAGCGTCCTCGGGCTGGTAGGTTTTCAAATGCCTGAACGAATAAAAAACACAATTTTGACAATGTGAAAAATCAAGTTGGAAAGCGTTTAACAAATTTGGAAAAAATAAAAATAAAAAAAGACTTGTTTTTTTTTACCAATATTTGTAAAAAAAAAACATGTGGAACTAGTCAATTTACACAGTCAAAATACTGTGTTAAAGTTGGTTTCCAATATGAAGATGATATACTACAGTTTTGCGAGTTAACATTTGCTTAAACTTGTACCACTGCCAAGAATAAGTTCAGAAAGAACAAAAAAATCGACTAGTTTGTTTGTTTTTTCCTGCCTGGTTGGTAGGTTTCGAAAAATCATGCATGATGGGGACGCTAACCATAGAATCAAATGTGTATGGCCTAACTCACTAAATCACAAATTCATACCAGTAGAAAAGCTTAGTATTGGCAAATGCGGTTGCTCCTTGTACACTTTACCCTTTTTTCGAATAACTGACTAAATTAATCACAAATCCATACCAAAATTCTTCACATTTAACATCCAACATTTAACATTGCACATTTTAATTTCACACAACCCTCGTCATCGATACACCACATGAATCTGCTGTTCACATTCATGCTGACCGGGACGTGGAAATTAGCCACGGTTCCTGTCTGCGATTATCCGCCCAGCAAAGCCTGACCCCCGGGGAGATAGTGTTATATAACCACTGATTGTGTTACAATTCGCATGAACTCTTTTTACCCTGTTGAACTTCGTTGAGACGGCGTTGAGGCAATTCAGACGCAATTTACAGGGGTTTTATCAGCCGCAACAAACCGACAGGTTGTTAACGGTACTGTGTCCCTTTCCCACGGACAGTTCCGTAGAAATCAAATCCGAAATGCCCGAGTGCACGGATAGTAAGTTTGTATTTTTTGCATGTACATATATCGTGCCTTGAAAGCCAGATGGTACTATCAGCCTTCTTCCACATATGCTGATAGCATCTTCTGGCTTTCAACGGACGATATAATAATGACATGATCATTTTACTAAATTTTTGCATCATTTGTGTTTAGACTGCTGTTTGGCAAAACTAGATCATGTTGTACTTTAAAATGTCTGTGCTGGGCACGGACAGGTCTATACACAAAGCAATTATCTCTGCACACCAGGATTAACCACCTGCATTATTTGCATCGTAATCAGGATGAACATCGTTATCAGGATGAACATCGTAATCAGGATGAACATTGGGGCTAATGGTCGGCTCGTCTAATGACCGTTTCGTCTAGCTTACAGTTAGCCTATACAGTAATGTCGACTCGTCAACAGTGTTTGGTCAGTTCGTCTGACGCATTCGCTGATCAAGAGTCGGTACTAATGTGTGAAAACAAAACTGCATATATTGTAAAAGCATCGTATGAATTAAAACAAACATATACCTTTTCATATATCATAAGTAATGATATATTAAAATTGCTATGTGTATTTTTGGATAACTAGTATTTTATTTACCACTTACCCAGCTGAAACTAAAATGTGCTCTAAATGACGCGCATTGTGTTTTATATGTTATATTGACATTGTATCGTACTATCTTGTCGTTTAGCCATTCAACGACTGCAATCAGTCCAGAAAACAATGTTATATCACTTTTATTTGACGTTTTCTCGACTTTGTATGATCTTTCTATGAAAATAGTGATGCTTAATTGCTGTGATAAGTTCAAACGGAGGCAAAAGCGGGTGGGGGTTTTCATTTACAGATGCGTTAAAGGCCTCAAACATGTAAATACTTGTATCAAGTGTATATTATCCCTTTATACACTTCAATTTGAAATAAAAATAACATTATACATGTACACAAAGTTTAACTGAATGTCAAGTTTGGGTGAAAACTACCGAAATCGTGAATAAAGCGTTTCAATAATTATCTCGGCTTTTGTTTAACTTTAAACGGAGGCGTCTGTGAAATAATTAAACATCGTTGATAAATTTCTACTATTGTAAAGATGTGTTATGTGTTATTAAACGGTATTGTCTCTTTAGACACATTCGAAACATCTCCAGCCTGTTATATGGAAATTTCTTCACGTGACGTCTTTGCGCGTACAGTCACAGGCGGTGGTTTAGTACGAACGTCAAACTCCTCACAGTGGTCTCCTCTGTTGCGCTTCGTTGACCACTACCGCCACAAGTTTCTCATCCAAATATTTTCCAATATTTATAAAACAAATATTTTATATTTTTTTCTTAACTGCATGACTGTTTTCATATGTATTCAACATAAGGATAAGTGTACCTTAAAAACTGATCTATTTTCTTTATGGATCCACGGTTAGGAGACTCACCGTACCACCTCATTTGGAGGTGTAAAGAAAATCTCCGGTGGTGATTTCCGATCGAGGTGGTGCGGTGGGGTAAACAGCTGGCACGACTTCCAATATTGTATGATTTTCTGCTTTTAACAGTACTTTTTCAGAAATCGGCGAATGTCATTACCAGTAGGAATGATAAAAGAACACTGTGTGGAAGTTTTGTAAAATAATTACCACAAATGAAGACTGTAGAATTTGTATAAGTTAACATTATTTTAAATACTTGTATGCACAGACATGTTTTACCGATTTGATTTGTTACGACTTACCATTTTCACGTGTGGAAACGATTGCTATGAATGACAAATAACATTCTTGTTATACCGGCAATAAGGAATTGCGCATTACTTGTGATTTTGGTGAGTTTTCAGTGAATATTTGTTTTGAAATGAGGTGGTCTGGTGGTGCTGAGTTGGAAGTCATGTTTACTGTTTAAAGTATTTTTACTCCACCACTCCACCTCGGAAGTCACCACCGGACATTTTCTTAACACCTCCAAAATGAGATGGTCCGGTGCGTCTTCGAACTGTGTATACCTATTATCTGAAACTAATAGCGGCCGTTGAAAGTAATACTCTAACTATATTCTTCGCTTGTGGATAATTGATGTAAATGCAGTGATTTATCCCTAAAGAGGGGAGCTCACTGTATCTTGGGAACCCCAATCAACCTCCAGACAGCGATTTGACTTGATCATAGCTCATATTATATCCCTGTCGGGACCAACTTCCACGTGACTTTTGTCAAATCACATGGTGTAACATGGTTGACACGCAGATGAAAGCAACGTAAACACCGAAAATACCGTTGTTATGAAGTTTCCTTTTTAATTATGCCTTCTTATTTTTAACGCTCAATATACAAATTCAGACCAATATATTTCTGAGGTGTGCGTTATGAAACAATAATTAAATGAAAACTCTACATTTTGTAAAACAACAACAACAACTGGATCTGGGAGGATTTCTCTGGTGGTCGCAGTGGTTATTGTTAATCGTCTCGGGGGAAGTAATGCACCTATCAATATTTCCCTCCAGGGGAGAGGAGCGGCGGGCTGACCCAGCGAAATACGACTAAGTTGATTTCTTGGGGTCTAATTTCCCACCCTAGAATTAAACATGTTTGTCCATATCCCACAGTAGGGCGTAGATGCTTGGTATATCAAATGTTCCGGGAGGACATTATTATCGGGATCTATAATCCGACCAAAGTCTATTTCCGGGAGACCCGAATTATGCGGCGTGTCAAATTCCCGCCTGTCGGGAATAGCTTTCAGTCTAAGGTCCCGTATATGCCTGCCGCTCCCCCCCCCCCCCCTTCCCTGGGGAGAAATATTGATAGCTGCAAAACAGCTGCAAGGAGTATGACCCAGATTAATAAATAATTAAATGAAAACTCTAAATTTTGTAAAACAACAACAACAACTGGATCTGGGAGGAATTCTCTGGTGGTCGCAGTGGTTATTGTTAATCGTCTCGGGGGAAGTAATGCACCTATCAATATTTCCCTCCAGGGGAGGGGAGCGGCGGGCTGACCCAGCGAAATACGACTAAGTTGATTTCTTGGGGTATAATTTTGCGTGTCAAATTCCCGCCTTTCGGGAATAGCTTTCAGTCTAAGGTCCCGTATATGCCTGCCGCTCCCCACCCCCTTCCCTGGGGAGAAATATTGATAGGTGCAAAACAGCTGCAAGGAGTATGACCTAGATTAAAAAATAATTTAATGAAAACTCTAAATTTTGTAAAACAACAACAACAACTGGATCTGGGAGGATTTCTCTGGTGGTCGCAGTGGTTATTGTTAATCGTCTCGGGGGAAGTAATGCACCTATCAATCCCGTATATGGGATATAAGGTCCCGTATATGCCTGCCGCTCCCCCCCTTCCCTGGGGAAAAATATTGATAGGTGCAAAACAGCTGCAAGGAGTATGACCCAGAATATAATACTGATGTGTTTGCCTGATACTGATGTGTAACCCTTAGCGCGCTGAAATATTCTCACCGGGCATCGGAAAGTCAAACAGCTAAACAGCTTTCTTTTGCGCGAACTACGATACAGGCAGTAACAATCGTCTCGCCCAAGAAAAATGTGCAGCCAGTCCTGGACTTGAACCCGGAACCGCTGGCTTGTAAGGCGAGTGTTCTCTGACTGCACTTATCGGGCCGCTACAAACCCGCTCCCGTACATGGTATGTAGCGATCAGTTTTATACCTTGACACAACTTTCAGTGGACGTTATGTGCCCTTATTACAAACCTTAAGTTCCTCCACCCATGCTCATGTTCGCACAAACTCCTCTAAAACACGTTTAACGGTCTGTCGTCATAGAGATAGCCTATCAAATGCTGGTCGCGAGGCCATATTTACTACTTCAGGATTAGGCGATAACAATTTCAAAACATGCGAAAACAAACAGGTGACAGTTCAACAGATCTTACAAAGTAACAGATGATTACGAGTATTCTGCAGCTGAGAATTTTCCCGTTGTTCGATTCCTTCTCGGTAAAGGTGGACACCCAAACAATGTTAAGAATAAATAAATACATTTATTTAATGCTAAGTAGTGAAATATAGAAAAATATCAGTGAGATATATCCCTATATAACTCACAGTAAGGGACTACTTTTTTGGGGTCTCGATTTAATACAGTAAATGAAACGGACCGTCATCGATGCCGGGCTCAAAACTGTGAAATGACGTCATTATTTTGACGTCATGACGTTGTGATTCCCGCGATATTTTCCAATAAAATGTAAAACAAACAAATATCCTCTATACATTATATATATTTTTTTATTGATCCATTTCGTTGTATATAATTCGATCAGGGTCCGTAATCACAAAGGGACTTTTTTAAAAACAACAACAAATTATCTTAAGATGCACTGTGACTATTTCGTTTACAGTTAAGATTAAAAGCTTTTTATAGTAAAAGCGAGCATATTATATTATTTTCCAGTATGTCGAACATAAATTATTCATTGACATTCATATATAAAAAATAGACCTTAATTTTCACTCAGCTAAAACTAAAGTTAAGACTTTTCTTAAAATATTTTTGAATTCTGTCCCATTGTACATGAAATGCGAAAACTCATAATGTGCAACACACTATGTTAAGTCATAGAGAATACTAGGTTAGTGTTGAATATAGAGAAGTTTATCTTGCGAGGCTTAGAACGCCGGAAGCGCGAGCCTTGGCGAGCGCTTCTCCGGCGTTCTTGAAATAAAACAAATATATGACATAGATATTCGTTAAGACAGGTGACGCAAGCCTGGATTCCTACAGTAGATATACATCCGTAACACATCGTACCGGGAATCAATTACTTTCTATTGACACGAAGGATCTTAGGTTTCTGTGGAAGTAAAACTATACATTTCTTATTTCAAAATATAAAAATGTAGTTTAAAACTTCAGTATAAGAGTATATTTTAAGTACTAGTAAACATCCGAATAGCGCAGATGTCCGCCATTGAGATAGGTTACCTCCCTTGTCGTGTCTTCCAGTAATAAAGAATTCGTTAAAAATGGATCCAGACGGCGATCTGGATATTAACAATCTAATCATTTGTTCACTGGTCCATTGCTAATCTTTCCAGAAAATGTCATGCAAATCCGCATAAACTAGGCGGAGGTAAAATGAACACTATAACCAATTTAAATAAACGCCCTTAAAACTAGATTGGAGCAGGAAGTGTTTTACGCACAAATCTTACAGAAGATCACTGTTTCGCCATATTTATGCAAACAAAAAATAAGTGTTGGTTTCCGCTACAACACAGGTGAGGTATGATGGACTACATGTACAATGTTTAAACGCCTCCAATCAGAGAAACTGTACCTTACGGTATGTCATTACCAACTGTACCTTACGGTATGTCATTACCAAGAGCGTCGGTCTCAAGCAGATTAATTCGAACTGTTTGCCAATTACCAAAAAGCCGCATATTAGCAAAAAACTGCTCTTTTTACCGAATGTCAGAAAAAGTAAATGATCGATAAGCGAAAAAACTTGTAGGGGATGGCAGAAAAAAATAGGGGGGGGGGGGTGTCGGGTAAGCGGAAACAAACAACTTTTTGTACGCCTTATTTTAGTGTTAACGTTGACCAACGACATGTCACAAACGGCAATGAAGAGGGATATCTCGACATGTTAGATTGATAATTTAAGACTGTATCGCCGTGTTTTATTGTCAAAGCTGACCTACGACGTATCACCGACGGCAGCCGGGGCTGGGTGGTTATCGCGGCCACGTGTCGCCTCTAGCGGGACCCACCTGCCGGGAGTACACGCCCCTATCAGCATCGGGCGAGATAACAGGGGCTTAAGATGTCTTGTTTACTTGTAAATGGCTTACAATGGCTCGTAAAGCTGACTATCAGAAGAGTTATTCTGTACTTAAGTTGAATACAAAACTGTCAGTTCACATGCATAGTAGAAAAGCATTACTTGACAAAAACAAACGTTAACAGTTTATGTCGTTGGGATACAGCAAGGGCGGAAAACTCAAAATTATAGATCTTGTTACATACATACAACGCATATTTTCTTCGTAAGAGTTGTTTACACCCAAGTACAAACACATGTTTTTCGCTAATTACGGTACACTAATTTCCCATTGTTATCAGGAATTCACGTACAACATTTACTGCTGTCGTTAGTGGTTAATATTGTTTACTTCCGACACTGGAACCTGCAGATTAATCGTCCCTTACCTACAGTACTCGCCGATTAATCATTCATTGCATGTATTGTTTGATTACAGTTCTCGTAGATTAATCGTTCATTTCAAGTATTGTCTGATTACAGGTCTCGTAGATTAATCGATCATTGCATGTATTGTTTGATTACAGTTCTCGTAGATTAATCGTTCATTGCATGTATTGTTTTGATTTTAGTTCTCGTAGATTAATCGTTCATTGCATGTCTTGTTTGATTACAGTTCTCGTTGATTAATCGTTCATTGCATGTCTTGTTTGATTACAGTTATCGTTGATTAATCGTTCATTGCATGTATTGTTTGATTACAGTTCTCGTAGATTAATCGTTCATTGCATGTATTGTTTGATTACATTTCTTTAGATTAATCGTTCATTGCATGTATTGATTGATTACAGTTCTCGTAGATTAATCGTTCATTGCATGTATTGTTTGATTATATAGTTCACTTAGATTAATCGTTCATTGCATGTATTGTTTGATTACAGTTCTCGTAGATAAATTGTTCATTGCATGTTTTGTTTGATTAAAGTTCTCGTTGATTACTCGTTCATTGCATATAGTGTTTGATTACAGTTCTCGTAGATTAATCGTTCATTGCATGCATTGTTTGATTACAGTTCTCTTAGATTAATCGTTCATTGCATGTATTGTTTGATTACAGTTCTCGTTGATTACTCGTTCATTGCATATAGTGTTTGATTACAGTTCTCGTTGATTACTCGTTCATTGCATGTATTTTTTGATTACAGCTCTCGTTGATTACTCGTTCATTGCATATAGTGTTTGATTACAGTTCTCTTAGATTAATCGTTCATTGCATGTATTGTTTAAGTACAGTTCTCGTAGATTAATCGTTCATTGCATGTATTGTTTAATTACAGTTCTCTTAGATTAATCGTTCATTGCATGTCTTGTTTGATTATATAGTTCTCTTAGATTAATCGTTCCTAACCTGTTATGTTAACGTACTATTCTAGTAGATCAATCTTCACTAATCAATTATGTTTGCTTACAGTTCTCGTAGATTAATCCTCCCTAACCTGTCGCATATTTAATCAAGGTTCTCGTAGATTAAGCTGGCCTAACTTGTAATGCTTACCTATAGTTCTTGTCGATTAATTGTTCTGACTGGTCGTGGTAACTTACAATGCGAGTAGTTTTTTCGTTTGTAAATGGTTACTTTCAAAGTCTGCAGTAATGGTATCGTTTGTAACTGGCAGTGATTACTTACAGAAATAGCATCATTTGTAACTGTCCATGGTTACTTAGACAACTCATAGTTGTATCTTTATATAGTTATGAAAGTGGCCATAAATTAATTATTTCAAAACACTCATACTTGCTATTTCATTTCTTTCTTTCTGTTTAATACTAATAAAAAAGAATTATTTTAATGTGTATTTTTCTTTAAGGAATCAAATTAAGTAGATTAAACAAAGTTGGAAGCAGTCACCAGATCTTCAAGGCATCAATAGTACACACTGACAGATGACTGCTAGTGTTTTGCCGATTAATCATTCTCGATTAATAAACGACTAATTGGTAATAATTAATAAGTCGATTAAGATTTGGGAATCGTCGATTTATTGAAGATATCTATGCATGGGTTTTCTTTCCCAAAAAAATTACAATCCCTTTCTTTTAACTTGAACAAGTGATCCGATTCATTTATATGTTTCAGTGACCAAATAATATATTTAAATAACACACATTCAAATATAATTAAATACTTCGATATATAGAATAAAATGTATACATTTATATATTTTAATATGATTTGTAGAACTAATATTCGTCTCTAGTAAAGCTGTTATGTCTATATTACAAACAAAGAGTCCATGTCAGATGGCTCCACTCAGTATTGTTTAAAATTGAGATGTTACTTTTATGAAAGTATTGAACAAAGATTATACAATGTAAAAATAAAAATAATAAAATATGGTCTTTGTATTCATTTGTCTAGCTGCTGTTATATTTCTTGAGCTCACCATTTTACCTTGCTAATCAAAAAGTAAATAATTGACATGAACGAGAAGGGACCCAGGTAGATTCTTTTCCACTTGGTATCCAAAGTTTAGCACTCAGTTTTGGAGGAATAGTGTTAATGCTGCAGTTCAGAAAGATAATGGGGATGGCTGTGCAAAGGTTAAGTCATTACAGTTTTGGAGGAATAGTGTCAATGCTGCAGTTCAGAAAGATAATGGGCATGGCTATGCAAAGGTTAAGTCATGACAGTTTTGGAGAAATAGTGTTAATGCTGCAGTTCAGAAAGATAATGGGGATGGCTGTGCAAAGGTTATGTCATGACAGTTTTGGAGGAATAGCGTTAATGCTGCAGTTCAGAAAGATAATGGGGATGGCTGTGCAAAGGTTATGTCATGACAGTTTTGGAGGAATAGCGTTAATGCTGCAGTTCAGAAAGATAATAGGGATGGCTGTGCAAAGGTTATGTCATGACAGTTTTGGAGAAATAGTGTTAATGCTGCAGTTCAGAAAGATAATGGGGATGGCTGTGCAAAGGTTAAGTCATGACAGTTTTGGAGAGATAGTGTTAATGCTGCAGTTCAGAAAGATAATGGGGATGGCTGTGCAAAGGTTATGTCATGACAGTTTTGGAGGAACAGCGTTAATGCTGCATTTCAGAAAGATAATAGGGATGGCTGTGCAAAGGTTATGTCATTACAGTTTTGGAGGAATAGTGTTAATGCTGCAGTTCAGAAGCTGTTTGGTAGCGAATGGGAGGAAAATGAAGTGGTTCCCATCCTGCGTCTAAACAAATCTATGTACAAGTAGTGCATATTTCATCAGACCTTTAGAATTACCTGTTGTTTGATCAATGCCATGCTTTTGTGTAATTTGTTTTAATTTTTTTTGCATTTTTGTACCCAACACAAGATAATGATTTATAAGTGGTAGCGCGTTAGTAAGATAATACAGTTTACTAACTGTGTTTACCAAAACATGTTTATGCCTATTTCCTTCATAATTGCCATATAAATCAGACACATATTTATTGCCAAACTAAATAAAACAATGAAAATCATCGAAACGTTGCAGTATAGGGTGTATTTCCTTTACTTTCAAGAATCCTGATTAATCGGTTATTCAGTTAGATTAATCGACTAAAATGTTAGACACTAATTAAACGACACTAATGACTGCAAACAAATTTATGTCAACTTGGTCAAGGGAATTCAATCCTGCAGTGTTAAAAGATGCAGTACAGAGTACCTTCCCAGGGAAGAGATAAATAATTTTAGTGTTATGTGTATGTATGTAGATTTAGATGGGGCGAAAGCGGCGTACGCCCCGCCCCCCTATAAATGTACGCCCCGCCCCCCTATAAATGTACGCCCCGCCCCCTATAAATGTACGCCCCGCCCCTATAAATGTACGCCCCGCCCCTATAAATGTACGCCCCGCCCCCTATAAATGTACGCCCCGCCCCCTATAAATTGTCTTAAGTCGATTTGTAAACATCGAATTAATATTTGGAAAAAAAAAATTGACCTAGTGGCCTACTTGTTTTTTACGTGACCCATATTCGATTCTGTTTCCAAATTTCATTCATTTTAAAATCCGGACACAGTGTGAAGCTGATCAGAAATCAAGAAGCCGTCCAAGGGGCTTTCCTATCGTTGATGCAGCTAGAGTTTCATATAGCTTATACATGTATATAATATATAAAATTGTAAACGCAATAAAAACAAAACGCTGTGTTCGATAAAAACAAATGCCCCCGGTTGGTGCTGGACAGCCCATTTTAATTATTATAAGTTAAGTGATTTGGGGTAATATGGATGGATTAGGAATGGTCATAAGCAATAACTGTATAAGTATCCAAGTGTTGTAGTAAGCGGTATTGGTGCTAAACCAAACGGTAAAATTTAGTTAACCTCCGTACGGACGGAATCACGCACTGACGGACAGAACAATCACTAAATGCCTCCCGCATCAAGATGCGGTAGCATAAAAAGCCGGGTAACAGGTAATGGTATAATTAAATGGTTTTCGACCGCAGGTGACCGATATTTTGCCACAATCTAGATTTCGTGGAGGTCAAAATCTGATTGTAACCTGATCTGATAATAACTACTTGTGTCAAAGACACATGTTTGTACACAGACAAAGTTTACTGCAAAATCCAGCTAGTGGTTATAAAATATTTTTTCATTTTTTTTTTTCACTACAGCATAATAAGGAAAACTACTTCCCTGGCGGTCATATTTTTTAAGCATAATAAATAGAAGGAAGTTGGTATCTGGGCCAGGAAAGGAACAATTATGTGAAATTAATTCGAATTGTGGTTTCTCACAAGAAGATTTTCAAAGTTTTCATGTTTTTAAGTAATCAAAATAATGTGAAGTATTTTGGTAGATTACCATTTAAAGTTTTCAATATAGCCATATTAGGAAAAAGCCCCCCCCCCCCCCCCTGGGGAATTTCTTTTAACGTTCAAAATTATTTGAAGTATTTTGGTAGAGGACCATCCAATAAATATTTATGTGAAATTATTTCGAAATCCATCCAGTGGTTTCTAAAACAAGATTTTAAAAGTTTTCAAAATAGCCAGCCATATGAAGAAAAAGGCCCCGTCCCCATAAGGGGTCATGTTTTTTAACATATCAACATAATTTGAAGTATGTTGATAGAGGGTCACCCTAGGAAAATTTCTGTGAAATTATTTCAAAATCCAACCAGTGGTTACTGACAAGAAGATTGTTAAAGTTTTCAATATAGCCATATAAATCGCAATATAGTTCTAATTTAAAGATTACATTCCGTGTATTTGCCGCATTTTTCTCATCGTGCGTTGGTGGTGGCTATATAAACCACACAATTAAGTCATTTTAGTAATACATTTCCATCAGTTCACAATTAAATGCCTCCGATGATCGAATATTCGAATACTTCATCAATCGAATATTCGAATATCAGTTTTGGTATTTGTAGCTATCCCTGATCAAAATAATTTGATCTACGTTGCTAGAGGACCACCCAAAGAACATTTCTGAAAAATTATTTCAAAATCCAAACAGTGGTTTCTGAAAAGAAGATGTTTAATAAGTGTTCAATAAAGCCGTAAAAGGAAAAAATGTCCCGCCCCCTGGGGTCCATGTTTTTTAACGAATCAAAATAATTGGAAGTACCGTACGTATTATGGTAGAGGACCACCCAAGGAACATTCATACCAAATTTGGTTAATTTCCACCAAGCAGTTTCAGTCGAGAATTTTAAAGTAATTGTTGACGACGGACGACGACGGACAACCATTGACCACAAAAGCTCACCCATGAGCACTTTGTGCTCAGGTGAGCAAAAAATGGAACAAAAACAATATTGTTAATATAATAAACAAAATTTGATAAATATTCTTATTTTCACTGATGATGTATTGTTTATGTTGATTTTAACTCGCAATAAAGACGTATAAACACAGTGAAATAGGTGTTAATTTAACGTAAATCATGTTGATTTTATGTGCATGTTTATATAAAAAAATGTTGCATCAAATTATACGATTGTTATTGCCATGTGTGTTGTGAAAACATGCGTTTAAAATAGAATTTTATTTTTATGCCCACGCAAAGTGAGAGGCATTAAGCATTGCACTTGTAGGTCCGTACGTCCAGAAGTTTTGTGGACCCAACTCCTCTGTAACTGCTTGGCAGATTTCGGAACCTCAACCTGTAGGTGATCGTAAAGGAGTGAATTTTCGCTGCAACCAATTTTGGTAGAATATTGGCCCTTTGTCATATTTTCCACTATAGAATATATAGTCCCTAAATTTTGTAGACCCAAATCCTCTTTAACGGCTGGGCGGATTTCGCTCAAACTTTCACAGCTCAAACAGCTTAATATATAGGTGATCATAAAGGAAGAAATTTTGGCTGTGACCAATTTTAGTCGAATTATGACCCTCCTTTTAAACTATATAATATATATGACAAGAGCGCTATGATGGCCCAAAGCGCTCACCTGAGAACTGGTACAGATGAAGACAATACTGTTGTGACAGGTTTGAAAATTAAGGTATATGAACAATACGCAAGGGGGATAGAATCAATTTGATTAAAAACATCAATTAGTGCAATGGGCTAACTAAAGTACGAATTGGGTAGTGGATGTGTGTTTTTTTTGCTAATGGTTGTCACATAATTGTTCTCGATATTCTTACCTGACCTTTATTCATTAAGTCAGTGACAATTCTGGAAAATGCAGAAACAGTAGATTTTGATGTCTTTTTCGCAAATAGTTTTGGAGAACTAGTTGCAAAACGATAATTGCGATGGCTGTGCTATAACGTCAAGTTTTGCTTTTTCTTTGATAAATTATTGTCCAATGATGATAAATGATGTTAATGCAGGCTCTGAAGACATCAATGTTGCATGTACAAATAACTGCATGCAAGTCTTGCAACTGTTGGAAATCAACTTTTACCCATCAATTTTTATGGTCATGCGCAAACAGTGTAAGTTTGGTCAACATTGAATCAAAAATCGTGTGTGCAAGCCAATCATTTATAACTTGTTGATGTTTTTTTTCCAAACACAAGGGGAAATAACTCTGGTGTTTCTGGCCCGATCATGCTTTTATTCGACTTCACCTGTAGCCTTACGTACATAGACAAACTGTGCAAGATTGGTGAAGATTGGATGAAAAATGAAGTCTCTATCCTGAATAATGTCAATTTCTTTCATATTTTTTTTCACAAACAAAGGGCAATAACTCTGGTGTTTCTGGTCCGATCTTGCTTATATTCCACTTCAACAGTAATCTCATGGTAATAGACATGGTAATAGACAAACTGTGCAAGATTGGTGACGATTGGATGAAGAGCTGTCAGAGGACAGCGTGCTCGACTATTCGAAGTATTTCAGTTGGTACATATTTTGGATAGTGGAAGGGGCATAAATTTGTTAAAATACGAACCCTTTTAAGTGAAGCCTTGTATAGTTTATACATTTTTGGAACAAAAACTTTAACAACAAAGTCTATGTAAAAAGTGGGCTAACTCTGCCAAAATACAAAACAGAGTTATGGGTTATGTTGCCTCTGATACTAAGGTCGATGACAAAGGTTAGTTCCAAGTTTAAAGTGAATAACTTATCTAGTTTTGACGTAATAAAACTTTTGAATATAAACCAGAAAATCTATGTGAAAAAGGGGCATAACTCTGTCAAAATACAAAACAGAGTTATGGGTAATGTTGACCTTGATACTAGAGTTGATGACAAAGGTTAGTTCCAAGTTTCAAGTGAATAACTTATGTAGTTTTGAAGTAACCAAACTTTTGAATATAAACTTTAAACATAAAATCTAAGTCAAAAGGGGGCATAACTCTGTCAAAATACAAAATAGAGTTATGTGTAATGTTGCCCCTGATACTAGAGTTGATGACAAAGGTTAGTTCCAAGTTTCAAGTGAATAACTTATGTAGTTTTGAAGTTACAAAACTTTTGAATATAACCTTTAACCAGAAAATCTATGTAAAAAAGGGGCATAACTCTGTCAAAATACAAAATAAAGTTATGGAAAATGTTCACCCTGATACTGGAGTTGATGACAAAAGTACATTCCAAGTTTCAAGTGAATAGCTTTTGTAGTATTGAAGTTACAAAACTTTTGAATATAAACTTTAACCAGACAATCTATGTGAAAAAGGGGCGTAATTCTTTTAAAATACAAAACAGTGTTATAGGGAATGTTGCCCTTGATACTGGAGTTGATAACAAAGGTTAGTTCCAAGTTTCAAGTGAATAACTTATGTAGTCTTGAAGTTACAAAACTTTTGAATATAAACTTTAAACAGAAAATCTAAGTGAAAAGGGGGCATAACTCTGTCAACATACAAAAAAGAGTTATGTGTAGTGTTGCCCCTGATACTAGAGTTGATGACAAAGGTTAGTTCCAAGTTTTAAGTGAATAACTTATGTAGTTTTGAAGTTACAAAACTTTTGAATATACACTTTAACCAGAAAATCTATGTGAAAAAGGGGCCTCACTCTGTCAAAATACAAAATAGAGTTATGGGGAATGTTCACCCTGATACTGGAGTTGATGACAAAGGTATATTCCAGATTTCAAGTGAATAGCTTTTGTAGTATTGAAGTTACAAAACTTTTGAATATAAACTTTAACCAGAAAATCTATGTGAAAAAGGGGCATAACTCTGTCAAAATACAAGACAGTGTTATAGGGAATGTTGCCCTAAATACTGGAGTTGATGACAAAGGTTAGTTACAAGTTTCAAGTGAATAACTTACGTAGTCTTGAAGTTACAAAACTTTGGAATATAAACTTTAACCAGAAAATCTTAGTGAAAAAGGGGCATAACTCTGTCAAAATACAAAACAGAGTTATGGGGAATGTTGCCCCTGACGCTGGAGTTGATGACAAAGGTATATTCCAAGTTTCAAGTGAATAACTTATGTAGTTTTGAAGTTACAAGACTTTTGAATAAAAACTTTAACCAAATTCAGACGTGGACGCGGACGCCGACGCAGGGGTAGTAGGATAGCTCACCTATTCTTCGAATAGACGAGCTAAATATGAAGTCTCTATCCTGAATATAATGTCCAGCAATATTTTTTTAATAAACAAGTGGCAATAGTTCTGGTGTTTGAAACACGATCTGCCTCATTTTTGGCGTCTGCTGAGATCATACACACACTGTGAAAGTTTGGTTAAGATTCGACGGAAAATAAAGTCTATATGTCGGAGAACGGCATTTTTGCACTTCGTTTGCATGAAAACGGGACAATAACTCTGGTTTTACTGGTGTGATATGACCTAATAACAATCCCATCCGAGATTTTATCGTCATACACAAACTGTGCAAGTTAGGTCAAGATTGAATAAACAAGAGGGCCACGATGGCCCTAGGTCGCTCACCTGATATCTATGTATTAAGTTTCATTAAAATATCTCAATACGTTCTCAAGTTATTGAGCGAAAACTGTTTTCTATTTTTAGTAACAGTGACCTTGACCTTGATCCCACTCTGGGCCTTGAGCTTTCAGAGAAGATTTTAAAAGTCATTTTGCTATTTAAGTCTATATAAACCATGTGACCCCCGGGGTGTGCCCAGCTTTGACCCCAGGGGCATCATTTGAACAATCTTTGTAGAGGACCATTACACAATGTTGCATACCGAATATAAAACCTCTAGGCCTTAAAGTTTCAGGGGAGAAGATTTTTAAAGTCATTTTGCTATTTAAACCTATATAAACCATGTGACCCCCGGGGTGTGGCCAGTTTTGACCCCAGGGGCATCATTTAAACAATTTTTGTAGAGGACCACTATACAATGTTACACACCAAATATGAAACCTCTGGGCCTTGCGTTTTCAGAGGAGAAGATTTTTAAAGTCATTTTGCTATTCAAGTCTTTATAAACCATGTAACCCCCGGGGTGTGGCCAGTTTTGACCCCAGGGGCATCATTTGAACAATCTTTGTAGAGGACCACAATACAATGTTACATACCAAATATGAAACCTCTGGGCCTTGCGTTTTCAGAGGAGAAGATTTTTAAAGTCATTTTGCTATTCAGTCTTTATAGACCATGTGACCCCCGGGGTGTGGCCAGTTTTGACCCCAGGGGCATCATTTGAACAATCTTTGTAGAGGACCACAATACAATGTTACATACCAAATATGAAACCTCAAGGCCTTGCGGTTTCAGAGAAGAAGATTTTTAAAGTCATTTTGCTATTTAAGACTATATAAACCATGTGAGTCCCGGGATGTGGCCAGTTTTGACCCCAGGGGCATCATTTGAACAATTTTTGTAGAGGACCACTAAACAATGTTACATACCAAATATGAAACCTCTGGGCCTTGCTATATAAACCATCTGACCCCCGGGTGTGGCCAGTTTTGACCCCAGGGGCATCATTTGAACAATCTTTGTAGAGGACCACTATACAATGTTACATACCAAATATTAAATCTATGGGCCTAGCGGTTTCAGAGGAGAAGATTTTAAAGTCATTTTGCTATTCAAGTCTATATAAACCATGTGACCCCCGGGGTGTGGCCAGTTTTGAGCCCATGGACATCATTTGAACAATCTTTGTAGAGGACCACTATACAATGTTACATACCAAATATGAAACCACTAGGCCTTGCGGTTTCAGAGAAGATGATTTTTAAAGTCATTTTGCTATACAAGTCTATATAAACCATGTGACCCCCAGGGCGTGGCCAGTTTTGACCCCAGGGGGATCATTTGAACAATCTTTGTAGAGGACCACTAGAGGATGTCAAATGTCAAATATGAAAGCTCCAAGCCTTTTGGTTTCAAAGATTTTTTTTAAGTTTTCAGTTTTTAAATCTATTTTTGAGCTCTGGTGACCTACATATGCAGCGGACCGGAATGATTTGAACAATTTCAAAAGAGGGCACCTAAGGATCATTCTTATGAAGTTTGGTGAAAATCTGCACAGTGGTTTAGGAGATGTTCTTTGAATGAAAATGTTGACACACGACGGACTAAAGGCGATCCTAAAAGGTGAGCTAAAAATGTATTCTGTCTTGCGATAACGGTCCAAATTGTTAACGGCATACGGACGACAGACGACGCCGGAGAGGTCCCCTATACCAACAGCTCACCGAGTGTAGTTTTTTTGCAACAAATTTTCATTCTGAATATTTTGACAACAAATTACTGTAATTGATTAATTTTAAACTGTACTATAGACAATCGAGAGCTTTCATCGTATGATCTATTTTGACTCAGTAGGCTACGAACAAAGATCTAGAAATAAACATGTTTATTTAGGCCTAAAAAAAATATTGTTTGTTTCCACTCCCGCGACCGACCCAGCAAAATCGCCGCGACCCCCAAAAAATTATAGACCAAAGAAAACAATATTTTATTTTATTTGTGTGTGACAATGCGGGGAGCGAATGCTTAAAAACAATCCAATAGCGTGTACAAATCTTACTTTACAAAAGACGCTTATAAAATGACTAATCGGACAGTTCTCGATAACGCGTAATTCGGTGTATTTTGACGCATGCTTTTTCGAAAAGGACGCCATAACATTCAGTGTCGAATTCTATGGCGCACCATTTGCGCTCGCATATGCATGATTTTTTTAAAGACAAAGAACGCCCACCGGCAATTAACAAACTCACTTTATGCACCAAGTGTCCATTATCGATACAATCTTGACGCAGGAGGAGTCAGCTTAACAAGAGCCAAACAGTCAGCCAATGAGAACGCAACATGGAAATGAGCGTCGTCGTTAGAAAGTTTATCACGCCCTCATTCTAATTTTAATTGGTAAAGGTGCAAGTCATTTGTAACACATTTGCGTTAGGTAAGTGTTTTGTTAAAGATATGCGTGTTTTTAACAGCCGCGTTTGTAATAAATTACTAAAAAATTAAAATAGTAAATAAATAAATAATTATAAATAAATATCATAATTTTGGTGAAAGGAACCGTTTGCTAAGAATATGAATGACGAAGTCATGTAACTCGACAAACTGATCGCGTCAAACGTCTTATTTTGTTAAAAAAAATACAATTACTAGATCTAGTAATAATTAACGAAAGTGTTATTCAAACTCATCACTGCACACGGATTAGAATTATGCAAAAACTTTATGCAACATTTGAATGGAAGTTAGCGGAACTAAAGTCCTTGTCAAAAATGAAAGTAAATAAACTTCAGCGCCTTTTCTTTTTATTATAATTTATCAAAAATGTTCTGTTGCTTTCTTTTTATTAATAAACCAAGTCCTAATTGTTTTTATTTCCATAGAATGCTAAATCATTTATGATATAGCATTTGCGTTGTTCAGATATAGTATTACATATTTGATGCTTTTTAACACTATCCATGTGCTAAGCGTGTAACACGCTTTTCAGCTACAAACTGCTAGCCACAGTTTGACAGTTACCGTTGCTATGGCTGTTGCTAACAGCGTTCTGTTTTGGATGCCCGGCAACGTCACGCTATTACTCCTTAGTTTTAACAGGTTTTTCTTATTCACCTTCTTGTTTTTAACGTATGTTATTGTTTTTTCAAGTTTGATAAATTATTGTAAGGTAAGTAGAACATATTATTACTTAAATAAGCAGAACGTTATTAATCTACTACAACGAAAATATTAAGAATTTATACTATAACGTAACAGTTCGAACATTAGGAAAACATGAATGAAAATGACTTATGTATAAAAACAATATTTTATTTTCGGCCTTATAGATCTTTGGCTAAGAAGCACTAACAATCGGTGGGCCTAATTACTACGCTTTATCAGTTATTCTGGCCCTTGCAGATCGACTTTTTAACTAGCATGTATATAATTCCGTTTGAATAAGATAATTAGCTCGAACAAAATAATGTTTCGTTACTTACAAATTAGTTTTCATTAAGATGTCGAATACTATTGAATAAGAAGCAAAATCATAAAGTTTAAAGGTGGGACATTGAACTTCTTTCAAACAAATATTTCCTTTTAGAAAAAATGCACTCATAATTCACATGCTGTTAGTTTCTTTTGTCGCCAACTGTCTTTCTACGCTGTCAGCGTTTTGATTATTCAAAGGTTTTGAAACTTCAAAACTACACACGTTCTTCACTTGAAACTTGGAATATACCTTTGTCATCAACTCCAGTGTCAGGGGCAACATTCCATATAACTCTGTGTTGTATTTTGACAGAGTTATGCCCCTTTTTCACATAGATTTTCTTGTTAAAGTTGTTATTGAAAATGTTTGTAACTTCGAAACTACAGAAGTTATTCACTTGAAACTTGGAATATACCTTTGTCATCAACTCCATTATCAGGGGCAACATTGCCTATAACTCTGTTTTGTATTTTGACAGAGTTATGCCCCTTTTTCACATAGATTTTCTGGTTAACGTTTATATTCAGAAGTTTTGTAACTGCAGAACTATATAAGGAATTCACTTAAAACTTGGAATAAACATTTGTCATTAACTCCAGTGTCAGGGGCAACATTCCTATAACTTTGTTTTGTATTATGTCAGAGTTATGCCCCTTTTCACATAGATTTTCTGGTTAAAGTTTAAATACAAAACTTTTGTAACTTCAGAACTACACAAGTTATTCATTTTAAAATAGATACATACCTTTCTCATCAACTCCAGTATCAGAGGCAACCTCCCTATAACTCTGTTTTGCATTATGACAGAGTTATGCCACTTTATCACATAGATTTTCTGGTTAAAGTTTATATTCAAAACTGTTATAACTTCAAAACTACACAAGTTATTAACTACATAGGGTTGAAACTTAGAATAATTTGATGAAATAATTGCCATAACTCAGTTTTGTATTTCAACAAATTTATGCCCCATCCACTTTCCAAAATATGTACCGACTGAAATACTTCGAATAGTCGAGTGCGAGTCCTCTGACAGCTCTTGTTGTTAATATGGTGGAGTTTAGGATTCATTATTTTTATACCATATTTTGTAGTCATGACGTCACCAATTCTTTTTTAATATGTAAACATTTTGGGCGGGTTGTACTGAAACATATTCAAGAATAAATACAAATACAGTTGCAAGTGTTTTTAAGGTTTATTACAAAATATGTACCATTCAAATAATTCATGACAATCATAATACACAACATTGTCAACTTCTCAACTAAAACAATATGTGAGGCTATGTGGTTTATTTGAGGTTTTGATAGGAACTGTGTAGAAAATGCTACTAAATTGTATAATAAAATTGAGCATTTTCCAAAATCTTCAATACATTTTGTGAGCATGATCTTGTGTGCAATAAAAACAGAGTGAATACCAAATACACACATACATCTTTCTGGTAATATCATCAAACAGATATATTTAAACAATAATGAAATCAACTTCCAATTGTCTGACATTTGTAAAATTGACATGTGTTGTTCAACAGCAAAAAATCTATACAATTAAGATATATTGTCAGACAATACAATTTTTACAATAATTATATATATTAATTATTATTAATCAACAAAATCTTGTATGTTTTTAAGTTAAACATGTCAGCAAAATAAAACACAGTATACTTCAGCAAAAGCATACTTATATGGTGATTGATTGAAATCTTTGCACCATTTGCATAAAACTCATGAAGATAAACAAATCAGAAAAGCTTTTAAAAAGTAAACCGATATAATTGGGAATACCTGGAAACTGTTCAGTGCACATGTGTGTTTCTAGTCACAACTGATTTAAAGTCCAAGACACATATATATAATTGTGTGACAATAGTAAAACAATATTAACTTTAATATGCTATAGCTACTTTCATAGCATCATATAATACAGGGGTAAAATATACAAAATTATTTAATTATAATTCTAACATGATACTCACTAATTTTTCTACAGACAAAGAACGAAATTATAAAAAAGTAGTCCTCATTACAATTGCTTACATACTTGTAAAATCATGTTAGAAGCAAACTAATGTTTGCATTGTCGTTACATGTATTTATCGGTCAATAAACAACTCTTTGTCGTTCTCATGCTTGGCTATTAAACCACTCGGGATAACGCCCTCGTGGTTTAATTCCTACGCATCAGAACTCCAGATCGGTTGTTTATTGGCCGATAAACAATGATAAATATTTCTTAATTAACAATACCTTGTTAAAACTAACGAAATATCACACATTTACTGGTAAAAGAAATGCAGACATTTTATTTTAATCAAATGCATAAAGACATGAAGTTATGCAGTCAGTCAAGATCAGCAAATTTGCACTGAACATGATCTTTTCCAGGAACTCAGGTCATAAGAAAATCCAAACAAAAGGGTCGGCCCTAAATGCCAAGAAAGGAGTTGGGCCTAAATGTTGACAAAATTTACAATACAGGAAATTGCCACAATTTACTTTCAAGTAGTAAATGTGGGCATAATCATATAAGGCTACGTTTACACATCTACATGCATCCGTAGAGCTCTGTGTATTTATTATTGTCTTTCTGTATGACTGTGGCTTTCAAAATGTCAAGAATACACCAGCATACTCATTACGTATGGCTATTTCAAAGCCGAACAGTAAAAGAACTATGATCCTAACATCTTTAGGCCAGGCAGATTTGATGGTAACAGGACCATTCGCCCCGAAACATGGTGCGCCCTGGAACTTTTCGTGCTGGGATGTTTCGCCTTAATTATTTGGAATAAACATACAATGGGGCCAGTATGTGCGTGTGTGTAATACATTTTTATCGAGTGCACCGGGATTCTCTCCCATATGGCCATCGCCCCCAGAAGACTTGTTAGTTGGTTACAGGGAATAGTGCAAGATACAGGAGACGCCCCGTTCCAGAAGCGACCCTGGGTCTTTTTAGTGCCCGGTGTGAAGCACCTAGTACACTGCACCTTGGTTTAACGTCTCATGCAAAAGACGAGTTAGAAGGTTAGGGTGTGGCGGGGGCTCGAACCTGCGACCCCTGAGTTGTGAAGCCAGTGCATTACCACTAGACCACGGATCCGCCACTCAGTATGTGCATCATGTCACAGCAGGATGTTTGTACAACACTGTTCCCCAACACCTATTTGAGGGGTGTTAGTGTGTTATGTGTCACTTGTCAAACTATGAAAGTAGCCCGTATTTGCGTGAAAAGTCGTGATCTGTTCAAACTAATTGAGCAGATAATTGTAAGACATATGTTTATTATGAGACAGCACTCATGTTTGCTTTTTTTAACCATATTTTGCAAAAAGATTAACTTAACACAATAGGCAGGCGTCATATTCCTATACTTGAAATAAGTAAGGATGCCTGATTTCGTTTCATTAATTAATAATGCACGTATTATCATATTTTGTTTTGTTAAGCTTATTAAATCTGCTGATAAAGATAAATGAATAAATATTTGCCTTTTGTCCTCATCTTTCAATACAGTACCGCGTGTATATGAAAGAGTTTTTACTGGATACTGGTCATTAAAATAAGTGAAATTGGCATGACATTTTTTCACGTTTAGTTTAATTCAAATCACATTACTGATTCACATTATTGCAAATTGTGATACCCGACCGCTGAAACATTCGGGACGAAACGTCTCCGGGCGAAACCTATTTCGGACCGAATCATCCCAGGGCGAAATGTGTTTTGGGGCGAATGGTCCCGGATTCGATTTGACTACGCGAAAAGTAAGAAAAGCCATTTTGAATATCGTTTAACTTGTCAAATGGCAATCATTACATAATAAATTTGATTTGAAACATCTAAAAGCATCTGTAAAGAAAGAGTACTTTGATGTGAATTAAAATATTTTCGAGTAATTACAGTAGCGTGTAGAGAATTAGGTGGATACATAATAGAAATATTACTTGTTGACGTCAACACAACCTTATTTTGACGTTTGAGTGTGGGAAGTCTAATTCTAATTACCATTTGATTTCTCTTAATTAAAGGGACTTGTTCACAGATTTTTGCATTTTTTTTTACGTATGCTATTAAATGTCTTAAATTGACAGATTCAAGCATCGAAACTAAATAGCTCATGAATACCAGTAATTAAAATAAAATGATTAAAAAAAAAAGAAAAGAGAAAAAAATTGGTCCCACCGGGTTTCGAACCAGGGACCTCCGGATTAAAAGGCTGTCGCCTTAACCACTCAGCCATTCTGTTCTCTATATTTGGGCTTGCATTATTTACTTTATGTAACTGAAACACATGTTGTTAACAATTTTAACGAAAACATCTGAAATACTCCAAATTATTTCATTGCTAATAATTTTATCGATCTCAATTAATGATTACTCGTAAATGAAAATTTATTTACCGCATATTTTTTTGTCAGAAGTTTTATTTCGCTCCCTAGTATACACTTTTTTTTTTTAATGAATCTTTGTAAAAAAAGTTGAAAAATTGTCAGTTCGTCAATCTGTGAACAGGTCCCTTTAATACCTTTATCTTACATGCATTCCTTCACATAATGTCCAAAAAGATCAAATTTTACGCAGGGGTAAATGAAATGTCCATGTTCCTAAGTCAAGTCTTTCATCACAAATAATAGCGAAATCAGTGAAGTCCCCTTTTATTTTAATTAATGTGTGTATCATTGTATATTTAAAGGCAATATATAATATAAACATAATAATTATATTTCGTGCTAGACAAAGAGTGTTGTGAATTATGCACGAAAACATCAATACTTTTTTTACCTTCAGTTTATTAACCGTTTGTATTCTAATCAGTTCTACCAATAATCTTCACAAAGTGAACACATTTAAAATAAATAATAATAACAATGATATAAAGGGATGATGTTTTGCAGACTTAACATGTCATGTGTGCTCACTGGTTTTCAAAAAGAAAGGAGCCCACACCTCTCACATCAAATCGCATAATACAAGTGAAGTCTTCACCACCCACATCAAATCGCATAATACAAGTAGTCTTCACCACCCACATCAAATCACATAATACAAGTAAAGGTAAAAGTAAATGATAACCTGTTTCCAGCCATTGATCAAGTATCCACATCATTTTCTTGAAACAAAGAGTATTAGTATTTTTACAAACTTTTCATGTAATACTCACGGAGATGAGCAAGAGGTGAAAAAGGCACCAGAATACCTGGATGGGTCAAAGGAAAGAAATGTTGAATTTGCCAAAAAAAAGGAAAATGGGGATTCTCCATTACAAGTAAAAAAAACTAAGAAGGACAAGATCAGCCAAAGTATTTGTCAGAACGAGATGGACACGCCGACGTATGGTGTACGAAGTGCAAGGCCTTCTAACCCAATTATTTTACAGGCACAGAGAAAGATGTGTTGGGGATGACTCTACACCTCAGCGTAAGATTAAAGTCAATGTTCTGAAGTTAGGTGAAGGCAACTTTGAAAAGGAAGTTCTAAGTCGATTTCAAAAGACTGAAATAGGAGAAATTTGCAGAACTGATTTGTCACTCATCTTTATCGGGAAAATGTTGCTTCAGAAAAGAAGAGGAGAGGTTGATAAAGACATGAGGCTGTTGGCAAGGCTGTATATAGCCTTTCAGGAACAAGAACCTGAGAGTAGGACCATTGAAGACATGTTTAAGACCAGACATTTTGATGTACTTGCGCAGGCAATTGAAACAGTGAAATGACAAGAAGAAAAGCTGAAACATGGTGTAAAACATTCAGAAAAATACCCTTCTAGAAACAGTACACAAAGGGGCATAATTCTGCTAAAATGCTGGAAACATTTATGGGTCTTGGCCAGTGACCCAACATAATGACAATGAAGGCATGTGTGAATTCAATTGAATATCTGTAGTAGATATAGAGATACAGACTTGTTGCACGCACACCTTACCAAGAGCATTACGGCGACGGCAACGCCGACGAACAGGTCAGTAGCATAGCTCGAACTATTCGGTGAATAGTCGAGCTAAAAAGGGGATAACTCAAGTACGACAAAAGCAAATATGCCAAAGATCGAACTAAACCTTCCTTCTATGCCTACTAACACTTCCCTAAAGTTTTATAATGATTCTTCTTAAGTTATTGTCTGCACAAACTAAATGGGACGACGCCGCAGATGCTGCCAACAACGCCGCCGCCGACACAAAAAGCTTAGAATGCCTGAACAGAAAGCTGATGAAACAGAAGTTAGAAAGTTGGTACAATACATAAAAGAAAGGAAATCTGCTCTGAAATCTGTTATTTTATTTCACTGGTGATCATAGAAAACCGGAATTTTAACTAGCTGCTCCGCCATTTCATTCATATCATTTTCAATGACCACTCATGAAATAAAAACTAAAAATGGTTTCTTTGCCTATTGTAAAATAGCCGTGTAATTCATTAGCTAAAAGAAACACACCTCTGATATGACATTGCGTTAAAGAAATGGTAGATATCCATCACTCATCCTATCGATACAAGCTGTATTTGAATGATTTCATGTCAGTAAAATTATCTTTGGGGCACGTCGTGGGCAAACCTGGCTTAATGCATGTGTGTAAAGTGTCGTCCCGGATTAGCCTGTGCAGTCTGAACAGGCTAATCCAGAACAACACTTTCCACATACAGTGGATTTACGTTTATAAGAGACTTCCTTGAAACAGAAAATACCGTAAAAGCAGAAAGTGTTATCCGGATTAACCTTTGCGGACTGCACAGGCTGATCCGGGATGATACTTCACGCAACATGCATTAAGCCCGGGTTTCCCACGACACGCTTCCTTTTATTTCAGGAACGCTCCAGCCTGTTGTGAGAAATGGTCGAACATCAACAAGTTGAAAATTAACTGTAATAACATTGAAATGGTTCTCTATTTTTTTCTATTTGCATAACATATCCCATCAATTATTATATTGAATTTGAACATTATAACAACAACAATATAACACCAATATAACACCAATATAACACTAATATAACAACAACAATATAACACCAATATAACACCAATATAACACCAATATAACAACAACAATATAACACCAATATAACACCAATATAACAACAACAATATAACACCAATATAACACCAATATAACAACAACAATATAACACCAATATAACACCAATATAACACCAATATAACAACAACAATATAACACCAATATAACACGAATATAACAACAACAATATAACACCAATATAACACCAATATAACAACACCAATATAACACCAATATAACACCAATATAACACCAATATAACACCACCAATATAACACCAATATAACACCAATATAACACCAATATAACACCAATCGTTTCATGTGAGAGGAAGACTGTAGCTACCTGTTGTTTCAACTAATAAGTGAACTTAATAAAGGTAAATAAGTAGATGTTGAGATACAATACTGGTTACACTTTTTTTCGTATTGTTTTAATAAGATAAAAAATCTTCTATTACTTCTTTAACTGATCTTTTTGCGTCTTTATAAAAAATTTGGCATGTATCTGTATTTTTTAATTCCGTTTACTCTGTATTGTTCGAATGAAAATGTTGATGTACGACAAATAAATAATTGAGGCGCGTCGTGGGAAAACTGGTCTTAATGCATGTGCGTAAAGTGTCATCCCGGATTAGCCTGTGCAGTACGCACAGGCTAATTCAGGACGGCACTTTCCGCCTACAGTAGATTTATGTTTATCAGAGAATTTATTGAAACAGAAAATACCATAAAAGCGGAAAGTGCCGTCCCGGATTAGACTGTGCAGACGCTGATCCGGGATGACACTTTACGCACATGCATTAAGTCTGGTTTTCCCATGACGAGCCTCAATTGTACTTTTTTTCACGAACATAATTATGAAGACAATGTGAAAACATCGTAATGGGGGTCCTTGATGAGATGCCGTCACTTATATTAGACCTGTTTGAGCCAGTAGAAAGACGAATTAGAAAACATCATATTGGGGGTCCTTAATGAGATGCCGTCACTTATATTAGATTTGTTTGAGCCAGTAAAAGAAGGAATTAGAAAACATCATATTGCATGTCCTTGATGAGATGCTGTCACTTATATTAGACCTGTTTGAGCCAGTAGCCAGGCATGAAGATGGCAATCATCCGCCCGAAGGTTCACAGTCCCCAGACTGGTGTGTTTGCAGGAGGTGTCGTGAAATGCCAACCCATGCAGAACGCATCTGCTGTGAGAAGGACCATAGAAACTGCATTTCTCAACTGCCTGTATGTGCCAGATATGTTATCATTAGACCTTTCCAGATTGTTGGGTCTATCAATTTGACTCCTTCAAGGCTAAAGTTTTTTGTTCATTCATGAATAATCACAAACACAGGCACAATCTTAATAACATGTGCTCTTTTGTGTAAAATTGTAAAATCTAATAACAGGTGATATATAAGAAACAGTGATAAGTGTTTCATTCAATCAGTGATTGAATAACACACTTAAATGATTTTCATATGATTGACACCTGTGGAAATGTCATTGAATAATGAATAACCACCGTGACAATTGTGGAAATGTAAATTAACAAGACGGCCATGATGGTTCAAAGCGCTCACCTGAGTAATGGCAAAGATGAAGGCCTTACTGTTATGACAGGCTTGAACAAATGTGGGAATGTACATAAGAATGTCTTAAATAATTTGTCTAGCTGATTAACTCTCATACATATAGCAAGTAAGGACCTGGATATATTTTCTCTACCCTGGTATCCAACTTTTTGCAGGCAATTTCGGAAGAATAGTGTTAATTCTGCAGTTGCAGCAGTTCTGAAAGATAATGGCGACGGCTGCGCACAGGTCATGTCAAGTTTGCCGACTTGTTCCAAAGAGTTGAGTGCATTGCCATTTACCATTCCTATATTCAAATTCGCTTTAGATGTTATGGCCATAGACAACTTGAGCAAGTTTAGTCCAGATTGGTTGCAAATAAAGTGCCTGTCTTGCATCAGATCCATTTTTTTAATTAATGTTCACAAATAACTCCAGTGTTCATGGCCTGATCTGTCTCATTTGCTGCTTGTGCTGAGATCTTATGGCCATACAAAACCTGTGGAAGTTTGGTCAGGATTGAATGAAAAATGAAATCTTCACGTACGAAAAATACCATTTTTGAATTTTTTTTCTACTTACAAAGGGACCATAACTCTGATGTTTGTGGCCCAATCTGGCCCATTGTTTGCTACTGCTGCAATCGTTTGATCGCATACAAACTATTGAAGTTTGGTCAAGATTGGAAAAAAAAAGTCTCTAGGAACACACAAGGAGCCATAACTCCAGTAATTTAGAGTACGGATGAACACACTTTTGGGCTGTCGCTTAAATATTTTGGTTATACACACATTGTGGAAGTTTTGTCAAGATAGGAAGAAAATTGAAGTTTCTATGAACAAAAAATTAGAATTTTAGCCTTCTTTTTTTCAACAATTTTTTATTTTTTTCAACAAAAAGGGGGCATAACTCTGGTGTTTGTGGCCCAATCCGGCCCACTGTTGGATTCTGCTGTGATCTTTTGATAATACACAAATTGTGGAAGTTTATTCAAGATTGGAAAAAAAAAAAGTCTCTGTGAACGAAAAAGGCAGTTATTCTTACAAGGGGCCATAACTCTACGCTTTCTGGTCCGATTTGGCCCATTATCAATACCAATCCAGATTTTATGGTCAAACACAAACTGTGCAAGTTAGGTAAAGATTGAATAACAAATATAGTCTTTATCGCTATAACGGTCCAAGTTGTTGACGCCATATGGACGATGGACGCTTGACAACGCTGGAGAGGTCCCCTATACCAATAACTCACCGAGCGCTTCGTGCTCAGGTGAGCTAATAATGAATAACCATAATTCATGTTTCTTTACAAGAGTTTTAACTGCTATGAATTTGGAAATAATAGCCAACTCATTCTTTTAGGACTGCTTTTCTGGTGCTGGATCCTGCCGTGCTAGCGCTTGCAACACTCCAGAGAAGGGACATTCTTATCCTGGACGAAGGAGATGATGAGGACAGACAAAAGGCCAACAGACATGCAGCCCATAGACAAGACGTTCTATGGGCTAATGGAAGGCTCAGGGTTGGAAATGGCAGAGTTATTTCATCTTGTTGTGTTTGGGCCATTACCACACCGTAGTACCGGCTCCTGCACCACTTTCCAGCGAAGATGAAAAAGGAGAGACGGTGGGTTTGTATATATTGGTTTATGCTTTGATTTTCAAAAAAATTTTTATATGAAAATGTCAGAAGCAATAAAGAGTCATCACAGAAAATATAAAGTTTCAGAACCTTATATTTTCCAAGAAAAGGTGAGTTAAAATCGAACATTATGTGTTTTCGAGGTATTTTGTCAAGTTTATGTAGTTTTATAGCCGCAGATAGCTTATTTAACAAAAATCTAAATCAACAGACTTTTTGCGCATTGATCCACCAGTAGCCACACCAATTTTCAGAATTGTTCATTGTTTTATATTAGAATATAACGTCCTGGGGTGTACAAAAAATGGCACCAGTTATCAGCAATTTCATGTTTTTACCGGCACCAGTGATCAGCGAAATTTCATGTAGTTACAAATTTAAGCATTTGTCACAAATTTATCATTAAATATTCATTTAGACACATCACACATCTATGGTTAATCACATTCCGCCCCAGAGGCATGTGTGTTTGTCCGTACGTGCGTACAAATTGGTTGTTTTACTATATGTAAAGTGTAGATATTATGTGTCTCTTCGCAACACACACATACACGCACGCATCCACACACGCATGACCTTTTTTTCCATTTTTTTTCTTCTTCTAAACTTAGCATAATTTAGTAAACAATGGACAGATCTTGGACTACAATCACAAAAAGGCGCAATAATGTTTTGATAAATCCGCTAAAATATCCCATATCAGTAAATATGCGCCGATCGGCAGACATCTCCAGCATAATTATTATTATTTGGAATCATTCAAATGCAAATGTAGTCCATGTATATACATTGTAAAGGTATTAGTATTTGCTTAATTTCTTGTACTGTGTTGTGTTTGCATAACATATGTGTGTGTCCTAATACTTTTTTACTACTCATTTACTTGGAGAAAAAACTTGTTTACAGTTCTCAACATCATCAATGAGGTCATAACTGTTACTGTAGTGGTCAGTGATTGGCTGAAAGACCACACATCCTTTTGGTTTAGCGAATGGGAGTTGTGATGTATTATCATGCATGCTACTTTGATACCAGTCGCTTTTTCATAGTAACATGGAATAAACGTTTTAATACAAATATCTCTTTGTCTTGATTTAACCATCCCTTTAAGGGTCATTGAAAATTACATTGGCAACGAGGATTACAAACAAGGCTTGTCACAGGATGTGACGTATGCCTCCGAAGCATATCCTTGTCAGAGGAAGGCAAAACAATGTCAGTTTTAAAATGTTGGCAAAAATGACGCTTCTTACAAAAAGAGTTATGGTCCTTGTACTCTGGACTTCCTCTCAACATCCTCTAACAATATATGTGGTTTTATTTTAAATCACTTCAATATTAATGGAGTTACGCTCTGCATAAGAAAATTAACTGAAGGGCAATAACTCCATAAATATTGAAGAAAGAGTTGTGGTCCTTGTACTCTGCACTTCCTCTCATTGTCCTCTATAATTATATGAAGTTTCATTTGAATCCCTTCAATGATAATGGAGTTATGCTCCGCACAAGTAAATTAAATAAAGGGCAATAACTGTATATATTGAAGAAAGAGTTATGGTCCTTGTGCTCTGCACTTCCTCTTTTATTGTCCTCCATCATTATATGAAGTTTCATTTGAATCCCTTCAATACTAATGGAGTTATGCTCCACGCAAGAAAATTAATGCTTCAAATAAGGAAATAAAACAAAGGGCAATAACTCTGTAAATACTGAAGACAGAGTTGTGGTCCTTGTGCTCTGCACTTCCTCTCATTGTCCTCTATTATTACATGAAATTTCATTTGAATCCCTTCAATACTAATGGAGATGTGCTCTGCATAAGAAAAATAAACAAAGGGCAATAACTCTGTAAATATTGAAGGAGTTGTGATCCTTGTACTCTGCACTTGCAAGTTTTATTTAAATCCCTTCAATTACTAATGGAGTTATGCTCTGTACAAGAAGCGTGACCGACGGACGGACAATGGAATTACTATTTGCCCCCGAAGTTCTTTTTGGGGGGCATAAAAACAGAAAACAGGTTACACTGTCTCTCAGGTTATTGAGATGTTTTCTTCGTCCAAAAGGCAAGTTGTTAACCATGACAAGGCTGAGAACCTATGCCTACATTTAGAGATAATGAAAATTCATTAAGATACCTGGGAAGTGTATTTACCCAATAGTGCCACTGCCAGTAGTTCAAATGAACAGGTCAATGAGTCAGACAGCGAGTCCAATATCTTTAAAACTATCAAAGGTATTTAATCAAAACCTAAAATACTTCTTTACTATCAACATCTCCACCAGGGAAAGCAACCAGCACAACTCTGTTTGTGTTTTGACAGATTTATGCCCCCTTTTAAACTAGACATTTTGGTTAAAATTTTATAAAGTTTAATATCTTGAATACTATCAAAAGTATTTACCTGAAAATTAAAATACTTCGGTACTATCAACACCTCCACTAGGAAAAGCAACCCCCATAACTGTTTTGTGTTTTGACAGATTTATTCCCCTTTTTAACTTAGAAATTTTGGTTCAAGTTTTTCATAAGTTTTTTCCAGGGCAGTAAATGTGACTGAAATCATTAAGTTTACATTTTTCAATCACTTTTATTTACAAAGACTCATTTTAGTGTCAAAGGTTGCGCTAACTGACAGTCCATTAGGGGTAATATGTCACCCTATAGTGACAACACTTATAAATATTATTATTATTCTTATTGATTTATTATTATTATTGTTATTATTATTATTATTATATGCAATATATAGTGTAAGAATATCCTATGGGTGGTGGTGGATAGTGGGAAAGGCATATTTTGTCATGATTGATTGTGTTTTGTTCTGTTTATTATAATGTTAACTTATGTTACATTGTAGTCATGTTGTTTTTTTTAGAATGGACAGACATAGTAAAAGAAAACTTGGAAACCTGTGGACCAGCCATCATGAAATAGCAAATTGTTGAATCGCTGTATTGACACAGAAACGAATCTCATGTTTCTCCTAGAAAACAAATTGTTGGATATGGCAATATCAGGTAAATCCAAAATGTTATGTACAGTAGAAGGTTTAAATATAACAAGATTCTGTGTTTGATAAACACACATGCCCCCATTTGGTGCTGGATAGCCCATTTCTAAGTCCAAATTAGGTCAAGGTCAAAGTGAGGTTGGGTGATATGGGTGGATTGGGAACGGTTATATGTAACAACTGTGTAAATATCCAAGTGTTGTAGTAAGCGGTGTTGGTGCTAGACAAAACGGTCAAATCTAGTTAACCATGAAATGGCAGTTTTGAATTATTCAAATATTCAGTCCAAATTAGATCAAAGTCAAAGTGAGGTTGGGTGATATGGGTGGATTGGAGATGGTCATCAGCAACAACTAAGTATCTAAGTGTTGTATTAGCGGTGTTAGTGCTAGACGAAACGGTAAAAATCTAGTTAACCAAGAAACAGCCCATTTGAATTATTTTAAGTGCAAATTAGGTCAAAGTCAAGGTCAAAGTAAAGTTGGGTGATATGGGTGGATAGGGAATGGTCATAAGCAGCAACTGTGTAAGTATCCAAGTGTTGTAGTAAGCGGTGCTGGTGCTTAACCTTGTCACGGATGGACGGACGGACAGACAGGACTATCACTATATGCCTCCAGCATCAAGATGTCGGGGGCATAAAAACCTCTAATATTACTGGCACATTTTCACTGACATCACACTGCAAATTGAAAATGTGAGTAAAATAAAAAGAACAGAGTAATATATTATTTCTTCAGTCTTCGAAATGAGCACTGGCCCACTCGCCCGTGGCGAGTAAAAATATTGTCGGGCACAGAAACAATTCTCAGTAGATCGCCCGACTGGCAAGTAATCAAATTAAATTTAGAACTGCCCATCATGTAGCAAACATAACAAGTCTTTCAGAGACTATGTAGACATATGCTGACTGGATGAGGCAAAAGGGAGCCAAAAAAGGATAATTAAGGTGAAAAACACATGTATAACACACTTGTATAACACTTGTTGAACTGTTATTAGTTGTTGATTCTTAATTTGAAAAAGTTTGGGCTAGTAACAAATGTTTTGGCGAGTAAAAATTCTAAAGTTACTGGCCCGAATTGCAAGTAATTTTATTAAGTTAATTTTGAAGACCGTTTCTTATCGTAATAATCACACTCATTTTTGATCCCTTTTAAGCCCAGACCATTAATTTTGCTGTGTTAAGAAATTGTAAAATATATGGAAAACCTTTGAAATATTCATAATGTAGCTTTGTTTACAATTATTGTGCTGATCGTCTCTCCATTGCATTTAGATAATACAAAATAATGATATTGATAAATTTAATATATAGCAATAATCGTGTTCTTTGGCAGAGCAAAACAAATAGAATAGTTAGTTACGAAATACAGTGAATAGGGTACATCTGTCAATTGCAGTGAAATGTATTACCGACATATTTTTAAAAACACGTTTTAATAAATTTCTTTCAGAGTTAACAGATGGAATTGTCTATGCTGCAGCCTTGAAATGCAGACAGAGATTATTCATTCGCTTTTTTGAGTACGGAGAGTTCACTGGTTTTATGGAGTCAAAAGATAAGTTACGTACTATATAAAAGTTAAAGTAAACATTTAATGACGGACATAAATGAAATGATAAAGTATTTATAAACCGTAATACCCCAATGGCATAGTTATTATAAATACAATAAGGCATTCTGCATTTCAGGTTTATCATACCTAGGATTTGGGAGCCAGATGTTTTTGGAGAATATTTTCACCCTATCTGATGTTGAAATGGGGAAACAAAGTTATCAAGGTGCATTGACTCAGAAGAGGAAGAAGCTGTTATGTCATAACAGTAAGTAAATATATGTGGAACACTGACTTAATTTAACTTCCAAGGAATGTATGTTTCGACAGTAGAAGAACCCATTAAATGTGTACTTTCTGGTTATTGTCAAGTACTGCTTTGTATATTTATTATTTCTGGCATATTTGCTAGAAAAACTATAAATATCAGTGTGTTAATAACGACTAAAATTGAATATGTTCTACAAGTTTTGTATACTTATCTATTAAACTTACAAATGCAATATCGATCATATAAAATCACACTGTATTCGAAACGAAAATAACACTGATTGTATTTATTGAAATTGCTGCATTCTAGAAAATGAAACAGTTGCCACCATCAGGAAAGGTATATTCAGCTCCTCTGAACACGAAAAAACACAGCATTTAAAATCTGCTTGAGCATCTTCGCACACGTGAACACCTGACCGGCTTGTATGTGTTACAAAAAAGAAGAGCTTTAAGGACAAAAACTGCAAGAGGTAATTATTGTCATTTCATATCCTTGAAGACATAATGTACCTACACACATAACTTGACAGTGATAATTCTTTAACACGTGTGTCAATTAATCATTCAATATATTGTTCACTATTTAATAGAAGGATGTGAATTACCATGTTGATTGTATTTGTACTTTTGGCATGCCCCAGAGTGGAGTACATTGTATATGGTAATATCTCCTGCTTTGCGCTTTTAAAAGGGGTTCCGGATCAAACGTCATATAATTATTAAGGTCGTTAAAATGAATTTAAGAGTACAAGAACATCATTTCAGGTTTTATATTTTGGAGCTTTACCTAATAGATGGATTCAAATGAAATACACGCATTTACAGTTAGACGTCTGCGAATGCGCTGGCAGATAATCGACAAGAGTTACCCGTCTTGAATTTCCAGTAAAAACAAGGAAACGAAAATGGCATATACCTGTGCTGTAAACAAATGCTCAAACAGCTCGTATTGGCTGAACAAATGGAAAGCTCAGCTGTTGTGAAGGATTTAGAAATTAGTGGTTGTTAGCCGTATTGTGGTAAAATGTAATCGATTAAATAATGAGTGCTGTGTTCGAATGGATCGATGTAAATATGTTTTTAGTGGAAAAATAAAAGTGGAAAAAACTCAAAATATCTAGTCTTATTGCCTGAATAGTACACATAATCAGCGTATTTAGACTCTATAGAACATTTGTTGGTAGCAGAGCGAGGTTATTTGAAACGGGAATATGAAATATGCGAACGAATCGAATCGTCGAAAACTTGAATAGTAATTCGGATAGTCAAGAATTCGAGGTAAAAACGCTGTTTATGTAGATAAAGACTAGTATGGAATAGTGACGCTAAATTTTGAAGTCTTGAATAGTTAAGAGTATCGGTCGAAAATGTCAAAAGAAGAAGAAACGGAAAACGAACATGCAATGGAGTCGAGAATAGTAGAAATAAAGTTGCAGAAACAAAAGGCAAAGACTAAATTCACACGTAATGCAAATAAATTGAAAGAAGAACTATCCGACAGTCACATGGATAAAGCATTGGCAAAAGAGTTACTTGACAATGTTGAAGAAGCAATGGATGAAGCGATTAAAATCATCCACGAACTGTGCGATGAATATAAGACGCAAGGAAGAACTAAGGAAATGACTGACAGTATTAAAGAAATTGAAAAAATAGAAAATTCCTATGAAGTAGTTGTGGAAATATATAACAACGCAATCTCGGATACATCAGAAACATCAAATGCAAGTCTAAATGAAAAAGAGGAAAAAAGCACTAAATCTCAACTGGACAGGGATTTGTCAAGACAAATGAAGAGGGTATCCATACCCATATTCTCGGGAAGGAAACAAGAATATGGATTTTGGAAGGCAGCCTTCACTGCGTGCATTGATAAGACTGATGCCAGCCCGGAATACAAATTATTACAGTTGAGACAATATCTGAAAGGTGAAGCACTGAAAGCGATAGAGGGTTTAGGTCATTCTGCATTGGCTTATGAAAAAGCAAAAGAGAGACTAGACAGGAAATTTTGAGGCGAAAGAAGGCGTGTGAATCAGTTCATTGAAGAAATTGAGAAATTTCCAGCCATAAAATATGAAAATAGTCGATCGGTTGAACAGTTTGCAGACCTGTTGGATATAACATTGATCAATTTGAAAGAACTGAAAGAGCAAGACTTACATAGCAACTTCTTGTACCAACAACTTCTAAGAAAGTTACCAGAGAACATGATTTCGCGGTTTGAAAGATGGTTGTTTGAAAATAGCAAAGATGAAACAATTGATATGTTAAATGAATGGATTACAAAAGAAGCAGAGTTCAAGGTAATTGCACAGGAAGCCAAGTATGGTTTAGAACAGAAAAAAGAGCAACGGGATAGATCTTTCTTCACAAATGAGAAAAGACCAGCAAAAAGTCAAAGAGAATGTAAAATATGCAAGAAAACACATGCCATTTGGGATTGTAATGTATTCTCAAATTTAACACCTGCTGAAAGGTGGGATAAAGCAAAAGAGTTAAGACTATGTTTCAGGTGTTTGAGAAACAACCATGTTGGGAATGATTGCCGAAACTACAGAAAGTGTGTTATAGATGGTTGTGGTAAAGTTCATCACCGACTGCTGCATAGGTCTGAAAAAAGTGGCTCGGCAGAATCTAGAGATACTACAGCAGAATCGAGAGATACTACAACAACTTTCCAGAGTAGGCATGAAACGCTGCATAACAACAGCTCACAATATATTGCGTTACGAACTGTACCTGTTGTACTGAAATATGGAAATAGAACTTTGAAAGTGAACGCTTTGCTAGATGATGCGAGTACCAAAACTTATGTGAATGCGAATGTTGCCGCTGAACTAAATCTACACGGATCACAAACAGAAATGTCTGTGAGAATGTTGAATAATAAGGTTGAAACTTTCTATACAAAGTCAGTTACATTTGAAATCCAAAGTATTGATGGAACATTGCAAAAGAAATTGATGCACAAACTGTAAAAAATGTCACTGGAGAATTAAAAGTTATTGATTGGTCAAAGGAAAGAATCAAGTATCATCATTTGCAGAACATAGATTTTCCACCAGTGCCAAGAAAAGCCACAGTTGATATCCTGATTGGGCTTGATAACGCGGACTTGCATATATCAAGACGAGAAATAACAGGAAATAAAGGAGAACCAGTAGCAAGGCTAACACCTCTTGGATGGACTTGTGTGGGAACTGTTGAAGCACCTGAGCCAAATGTGTATATAACATTTCATGTGAATGACACAGGTGTCGATCTGACCGAATTCTGGAACATGGAAAGTATTGGCACAAAAAGTCAATTGTCAGATAAAGATCAGAAGATTTTGAAGACAGCTGAGAGTTCAATTGAATATGACAGCAATTTTTACAAAGTGTCAATACCATGGAAGAAAAATAAAACTGAATTGACAGAAAATTATGAAGCTGCTGTAAATCGGCTGGTGAATCTCGAAAAGAGGCTGAAAAAAGATAATGAACTAAATGAAGTATACAGGAAAACAATTGAACAGTATGAAAAAAAGGGCTATGTACGAAGGTTAACCAAGGAAGAAAATGACATGAAAGGCTGGTATTTGCCACATTTTCCCGTTGTAAGATCAGATAAAGAGACGACAAAAGTACGCCTTGTTTTCGATGCATCTGCCAAGCACAATAATATCAGTCTTAACGATGTAATTTACCAAGGACCAAAATTGCAAAATGATCTGAACGAAATTCTGTTGAAGTTCAGAAAACACTCGGTAGCTTTAGTTTGTGATGTTGCGGAAATGTACTTAAGGGTTGGGCTTAAAGAATGTGACCAGCCGTACCATAGATTTTTGTGGCGAAGTTCTTCGGAGAAGCCGATAGAAGTATATCAATTCACAAGGCTTGTTTTCGGCGTAAATGCCTCTCCTTTTCTTGCCCAACTGGTATCTCAACACAACGCTGTTAAATTTGAAAATCTGTACCCTTTAGCGTCTAAAACAGTTAATGAATCCACCTACATGGATGATAGCATGAATTCAGTAGAAAGCCCGATAGAAGCCATAGAACATTACCAACAGCTGAATGAACTCTGGAGAAAAGCTGGGATGCACGTGCGAAAGTGGTTGTCAAACTCAGAAGAAGTTTTAGAAATAATCCCAGTAGAAGACAGGGCGTTACAGATAAACTTGGCGAAGAGTGAGCTGCCATCTGTGAAAACGTTAGGCCAGTTATGGCTGGCAAAAGAAGATCAGTTCAGTTTCAGAACAGATTTAACAAACACTGAAATGTCACTGACAAAGAGAAATTTTCTAAGAAAACTTGCCTCGGTATTTGATCCACTTGGGTTAATAGCGCCATTTATATTGAAAGCAAAAGTAATAATGCAAGAGATATGGGTCAGTGGCATCGATTGGGATGAAGAAGTTCAACCTGAAATAGCAAATAAAATTAGACAGTGGTTTGATGAGCTCCACCATTTAGACATGATAAGGGTGCCAAGATGCCTTCAGAAAGAAAATAGTGAGAATGAGCTCATTGAAATGAGAGTTCATACATTTGTTGACGCGTCCAGCATAGCATATGGAGGTGTAGTGTATACAAGAAGCTCTTACAAGGATGGTTCAGTAACTGTAAGATTGGTGACAGCTAAAGGAAAAGTAGCGCCACTTGAAGCTGTGTGTATACCGCGATTGGAACTGCAGGCTGCAGTGTTAGGTTTGAAGCTGACAAAAAAGGTGAACAAGGCACTAGAAATGCCTATGAAAAACGCAACATTCTGGTCAGACAGTATGAACGTGCTGTTTTGGGTTCGTCATCAGAGTCGACGAATGAAAACATTTGTTGCCAATAGAGTTGGTGAAATCCATAGATCAACAGAACCCCAACAATGGCGTTATGTGCCGAGTAAAGAAAATCCGGCAGATTTCATATCGAGAGGATTGACTGTGACTGAACTAAGTGAATCTGCGGTTTGGTTTGAAGGACCAAACTTCCTGAAAGAAGACAGTGAATTGTGGCCAAAGAATCTTATAGAGGCGAAAATAGAGGCCACAAAAGAGTTGAAACAAGCAAACTACAATATAGTTCATGTCGAATCAGAAGATAAGGAGTCAAGACTAGATCCTGAAAGATTCTCAAGTTGGTATCGACTAGTTCGTGTCTTCGGCTGGGTAGTTCGTTTCATTGAAAACTGTCAGACATCGAAAGCTTACAGGGAAAAGGGTTCCCTTAAGGCTCATGAAATACAAGAAAGAGAATATGACATAATAAGGGAAACACAAAAGGAACATTTTACAGAAGAATATAAAAGACTCAGTCAAAATCTGAATATCCAGACTAACAGCAAGCTGCTGAAGTTGAATCCAAAAATCGACAGTGAAAGATTAATGAGATGTGATGGAAGACTTGCATTGGCAGAATGCTTGCCGTACAATACAAAATTTCCCATTATATTACCAAGAAAGAGTGCAGTTACAAAATTGATTGTAAAACAGTTTCACGAGGGCAACAATCACTGTGGGACAAATCAAGTACTCTCTGAATTGTCAAGTAGGTATTGGATAATTGCAGCAAGGGAAGTTATCAGAGAAGTTGAAAACAATTGTATGGAATGCAGACGAAGGAAATTAAAGGCAGGGAAACAAATCATGGCTCCTTTACCGACCCTTCGTGTGAACTTACCATTGAGAGCCTTTGCAAATACTGCCGTTGATTATGGTGGTCCGTTTATCACCGTTCAAGGTCGAGGTAGAAGACGAGAAAAGCGTTACTTGTGTTTGTTCACGTGCCTCTCGACAAGGGCAGTACATTTGGAAATGGCGTACAGTTTAGACACAAACTCCTTTTTAAACGCCTTTTATCGAATGGTGAACAGAAGAGGTCTTCCTGTGAAAATGTTGTCAGATAATGGTACAAACTTCGTGAAAGCTGATAAAGAGCTAAAACAGTTAGTTTCTGAATTAAAAGACAGTGAGGATCAAATCGTTGAAAATACAGCAAATAAAGGAGTTGAATGGCAGTTCAATCCCCCTCTTGCTCCACACTGGGGTGGCGTACATGAGTCGTTAATCAAAACTGCAAAGAGAGCGATTTATGGGATATTGAAGAATGCAGATGTAACTGACGAGGAATTGACAACAGCATTCACTGGGGCAGAAAATCTTATGAACTCACGACCACTTACTTATCAATCCTCAAATCCAAGTGACTGCACCCCTTTAACGCCCAATCATTTTTTATTCGGACAAATGGGTGGTCAGTTCGCACCACAATCAGTGGATGAAACACAATACAATCTTGTCAAACGATGGAGGCGAGTACAGGAGCTTGTAAGCCATTTTTGGACCAGGTGGCTTCGTGAATGGTTACCAGCATTGAATCAAAGAAGCAAATGGAACAGAGAAACAGCAGATATCCGTGAAGGTGACATTGTGATTGTCATCAATCCAGAGGTACCCCGTGGTAATTGGCCGCTGGGACGCGTTAGTAAAGTTCATACAGGGCGTGATGGACATGTCAGAGCTGCATCCGTCGTTGTTGGCGGAAAGGAGCTGGTTCGTCCAATTGTTAAACTGTGTCCCCTGGAACTCAACATTAACAAGTCTTAAGTGAGATCAATAATAATAAATAAAAGAGGCATAATAATCCTCTGAATTGTGTGTGTGACCAGTGTAGTAATAAATAAAAGAGGCATAATAATCCTCTTCCAATATCAATCTAGTGTAGTTCATAGAAAGATGGTGAACAACAAATTCTACTCTTTTACCAATGTGTGTGTATAAGTGTAAATAGAAACATTATGTGACCATGAAGATTATGAAGAATGAAGATGACATCTTATTCGTTAATGTACGCATTTATGTAACTATGTATATAATATATATGCATTCATTTTTTAAGCAAAACATTAATATGATTGAAATAATGTATTCTTTTATTATATTGGACATGAAAACATGCATATACAAATATATGTAATAGCCATATTGTTGTTCGCTTTAGTAATAGAATGGTTAGTTAAATGTTGCATTTAAGAACTAAACTGTACATTATATTTTACTTAGATTTCAAATATCAAGGAAACATATTTCCATATACTGTGTAATTGATATATCTTGCTCTTCATGTGTTAAAATCTTTAACTATTTTCCATAACATGTATCATTCTAATACATTGTTTAGTTAAAAAAGATTGTAATCATAATAGGCCTAGATGAATATAACAAAATCAGGGGATTTATTGAGCAAATAGGAGAAATTTTGGCTTATATGTAAATTGCCATGATTCTAGTATTGATGTTGCAAGGGAAAGGCATAATCCATTATTTTACAAGAAAAAGGTCTACACTTAAGTAATGGAAATTAAAGTAATTGTTAATAGACAATTCAATACCAAGTCTGGTATAAATAGATTTATAGACGTGTAGTGAAAATATTAAACTGGTATTATTTTAATTAAATATTACTAGTGATCGGGTATAGTTATAGTTGCCTAGAAAATAATAGAGAAGTAATGTTATTTCTAAACTTATTATGAATATTCCTTTTGATGGTTATACCATCAACAAGGGGGGAAATGTTGTGAAGGATTTAGAAATTAGTGGTTGTTAGCCGTATTGTGGTAAAATGTAATCGATTAAATAATGAGTGCTGTGTTCGAATGGATCGATGTAAATATGTTTTTAGTGGAAAAATAAAAGTGGAAAAAACTCAAAATATCTAGTCTTATTGCCTGAATAGTACACATAATCAGCGTATTTAGACTCTATAGAACATCAGCTATGTGAAAATTGTGGTTGTCTTCATAATTTAAAGAACAGCTTTGTAAATGTGAACCTCCATTACGGTAAATAGTTTAAGCTTCTAAACTTAAGCTTGAAACTAAAGTCTAAGTACTTTGTCAACAACTTGAACAAGGAAATGATAAACCTAAAGTTAAACTTTCTGCTTAAATATAATATCATTTTTCAAATATGTGTAGAGCAATATTGATGCAAACAACTCAGAAGTAATATTTAATGCCGATGAAAAAAATGTTGTTATTCACAAGTACTCTTCCCCACCCACTTACTGATGATTTAGTTCATAAAAAAATAAATGTCTACATAGTACAGGATAACCGTAAGGTTGGTTTGTATTTAAGAACACAAGTATGCTGTCCAATTAGGTTTGACATGCTAAAATTTTTCTATATAATAAATTATCCTCAAACACCTGTATGTGCATAGTGATTCAGACAGTTGCTGTTATTATTTCAGACTGTTCCCATTCCCGACCAAGTTCAGAAAACCTAACTAGAGAGAAAAGCGGAAACAGTTGGTGGGCAGGCGTGATGGTACCAAGTTATGGTCACCTTCCAAGGACAGCCAGGTATGCTCCGAACATTTTGTCGAAGGTGAGCCAACCCTCCAGATACCGTATCCAGCACTGCGCTTGGGATACGATGATGCGGAAAAACGTGTCAGTCGAATGTCCTTGTTTCAAGCAACATCACTGCAACCCAAACGGAAAAACACAAATTTGAGCGGATGATCCAGATATGGACATGCTAATTGTCACACTGATTTTCATGTTTTTAGGGCTTCTTATTATCGTAAATAAAATGTCAGAGAAATGTCAGAGAATTGCAGAACATACAGAAGAAAATGAAAATTTGAAACGTGAAAATAGGATGTTGAAGGGGAATTTATCCGAGAAGATATTACAAACGGAAGGTGATGTAAGCTTCTACACTGAAATTAAGAGTATGAACACATTTAGCAAACTGCACCTGTACATTTCACCATTGGTAAAAAGATGTTGAAATGGTGTATTTTCTGTTATCAAAAGCATTAGAAAGTTTTCGAAAAGAAATCTGGACCTGAACGCAAACTAAGTTCAAAAAGTGAATTTTTGGTGATGTTAATGAAACTGAGACTTGGATATTAAATAAAGACTAAGCAAAACGTTTCAATATTTCTGAGGCATTACACTCCCGGATATTTTTTGCCTGGCTACGTGCATCTTACTTGGTGCTGAGAACATTAATATACATTCCTAAGGCGTAAAAAAAAAGAAGTTTGTTTCAGGTAACATGCCCAAAAAAATTTGGGTAGGTAAGTCGGGATTTTAAAAAAAAATTTTTTTTTGGTACATGGTCAACTTGAAGATTCCAAAACTGAATAAATATTCAAAACATATCAGTAATATCCTTAAACATTGTTTATAAGTGGATACTATCAAAACAAAACACTTATTTATCCAAAAACACATTTAATTATTGAAAAGGTAAATAAAGCAAAAATTAATCTGACAAACCCAGTAAAATGTTCTAGGGTCGGGGCATTTATAGGGTAAGTCGGGTAACCTGAAACAAACATATTTTTTTTATGCCTAAACAAGATGCTTTGATTGCTACAATAAACTTACACCCAATGATGGAACTCCAAAAGAAAAGTATGTGCAATAGATATTTTATATAAAAGTAACTTTATTTAAGTAAGTAATTTTATGTAAAATCATTTGAAAAAAACAACAACAAAACAACAGTTTTTGAAGGTTTGATTTTCTTCTTAAATGTTTTGAGAACATAAAGTTGTTAATTTTAGAAATTCTATTTGACATTTTTATTGGTAAATGGTCTTTTGTGTGCAGATGGTCCTGCCTAAATTTGATGAAATGAAGACTATACAAGTGCTTGATCAAATTGTTTATTTGAAAAAGTATTAAACTTTGAAACAGCACTTTTTTTTCCTTCTATAGTAAGGGCTGTTGCCAGATCTACATTGAATTTCAATCATCGACTGTACTGAACTTTTTGTAGAAACACTCAAAGATCTTTATTTAACAGGCCCAGACTTGGAGTGATTACAAACATCGCAACACATTAAAATTCTTGTAGCCTGTTCTCCAAATAGCTTCATCATCTATGTGTCACCTGTTGCTTGTAGCCTGTTCTCCAAATAGCTTCATCATCTATGTGTCACCTGTTGCTTGTAGCCTGTTCTCCAAATAGCTTCATCATCTATGTGTCACCTGTTGCTTGTAGCCTGTTCTCCAAATAGCTTCATCATCTATGTGTCACCTGTTGCTTGTAGCCTGTTCTCCAAATAGCTTCATCATCTATGTGTCACCTGTTGCTTGTAGCCTGTTCTCCAAATAGCTTCATCATCTATGTGTCACCTGTTGCCCTTGGAAGAGCAACAGACAAGGCTATTACACTAGATTGTGGGTTTCTGGACCAATAACCTATCAACAGCATAATAATGGCGGACAAAGGATTCAGTATTCGTGATGAGTGCGTAAACCAATCAATGCGTTTATATGCACCTCCAGGTAAAAAGTGTGTAAACCAATCAATGCGTTTATATGCACCTCCAGGTAAAAAGTGTGTAAACCAATCAATGCGTTTATATGCACCTCCAGGTAAAAAGTGTGTAAACCAATCAATGCGTTTATATGCACCTCCCGGTAAAGTGTGTAAACCAATCAATGCGTTTATATGCACCTCCAGGTAAAAAGTGTGTAAACCAATCAATGCATTTATATGCACCTCCCGGTTAAAAGTGTGTAAACCAATCAATGCGTTTATATGCACCTCCAGGTAAAAAGTGTGTAAACCAATCAATGCGTTTATATGCACCTCCCGGTAAAAAGTGTGTAAACCAATCAATGCGTTTATATGCACCTCCAGGTAAAAGAGTGTAAACCAATCAATGCGTTTATATGCACCTCCCGGTAAAAGGGGTCAGTCACAAATGACTAGTGATTGTGTTGAAAAAACAAAACTCATAGCCAACAAAAGAATATTGATCGAACAAGTCATCAGAAGACTTTGAGAATTTCGTCAAAAGAAATCCAGATTTCACTATGTGGACACATAGATGAAATAATTGTGGTATGTGCCGCATTAAGTAACCTCATGGGACAGATATACAACTTCTGAACTATAAAAGGTGTTGAGTAGCGGGGAAATTACAAACAATCGAAGTCGTGACCAATTTAAAGGTAAAAATAATAATAACGTTATAATCTAGTTAGTTATACTTATTTAATAAATGAACAACGCATAAAGTATGTTTTGTAGGTTAATATTGACTGATATTTTATTTGAAACGTATCCCATAATTGAACCCTTATTGTCGATAGAACACTTCGTCTATCAACAGAAACTGCTCTTTATTTAGCCAGTACGCTTTAGCACACCGACTAGCCAGGAACAGGTCATCGCGTCATCGCCTCCTGGATCCCATATCCTGTAACAGTGGCTTAAAATCTGCATGTCGGCCTGGGTTTTAGCCTTTTTCTGACTACTGTTATTGTACTGTTATTTTTAGCAGATTTGTACGACTATGTGCAATGTGGTGATTTTTAGAGGAATATACTGATTATGTTCCTTTTCAGAGATATTGGCATCTTTTGATCATATGTTCAGTCTGTTTAATAAATCTCGCATTGCAATGTATAAAATGGTAATTTACTTGAGTATTGTGTTAGTTTGTTATTCACTTATTGCAACCATTCTATGAGTAGCGAGGTTAGGGTTTAACAGCTACTTGATTTTCCCTTCTGACACAATGTAAATATCACTATAAATAGTTAAAATAACATATTGAATAAGTAATTTATCAAATAATCACCTTTAACATGATTTATAAGCAGTAATTCATTAGCAAAATTTCCGCGAACTTTGTTTTCATCGGGGGAAGCCATCTTGACGGTCTAGCCTAGGTGGTTTTGTAAAATGGCTTTCGATCGGTCAAATTCTGCAGGAAGTGATTGAAATTTTAAACGATTGTAGAAATAGCAACACCATTGCACATGGTTATTTTTCTTTTGCGAAATTTCAGTTTCACCCATTCAATTTCAGCACGCAAAGATTGGTAAGTTTTAGAACGGTCATATAAAGAGTAAACCCTGCTAAGAAAAGAAAAGAAATATGAAGTAGCGTAGATTTATGTTTTATTTGCTCAAAAAAGTCAAAGTTGATGTCATACGTTGTTTCGCAATTTTCTGCCATCGATCACACTTGACGAAGTGTAGTGGGCAGACATCGTGTCATATATTTTCGCAACTTCGTTATTTCAGGAGTGTTTTATGTAGACTTTAATTGTACTTCTGTAGAGGAAATATTCACAAAGATACCGCTGTATGTTTTATTGAATTAATAAATCGTTAAATTATTTTTCATCCCTAAGGCTTATATTTCTAATATTTATCCATGATATTTATGAATAGAGTGTTACTGTTAGCCACTGTTACATTTACTGATTGTTAGTTGCATATACATTTCTAATGCTTTTCTGAAAACGATATTGATTCTTAATAGAACAAAATAAGGTGTAAGTAACTGTACAACACTTTACATATATGATGTAACACCTGCAAATGATATGAGGCGCGTGGTGGGAAAACCGGACTCAATGCATGTGCGTAAAGTGTCGTCCGGATTAGCCTGTGCAGTCTGCACAGGCTAATCCGGGACGACACTTTCCGCCTAAAGTGGATTTATGGTTAGAAGACACTTCATTGAAACAGAAAATACCATAAAAGCGGAAAGTGCCGTCCCGGATTAGCCTGTGCGGACTGCACAGACTAATCTGGGACGACACTTTACATGCATGCATTAAGACCGGTTTTCTCACGACGCGCTACATGTTTTTGCAGTGATTTAGAGTCAACCGAGTCTGAATACTGAAAACTGTAGCAGTGCCAGCTCGAGTTCAGTAAGTGAACTTGTGTGTCTTGTCTGTGTATGCCTTATCATAGTAATGCTTATGCTGATATACAAACCTTAGCTCTCATAGCTTTTCATTTATCATTTTTGTCTGCCAATCATGCTTCTTTAGAATTGTGTCAACCTATAATGGGGCCATAAAAACTAGTATATTATTTTAATATTCTTTTTACAAAAAACAACAACTGTCAATTAACTGTCATACATATGTACATACACCATTGTATTAAAAAATCGTACAAAACTTCATGACAATGTGACACAGGTAATAACTTGCATTAAAGCTATGGATCCTAAATGTGTAGTGTTTTATCCAGGAAGGCAGAGGGGCATGGCGCAAGATATTCGAAAAGGGCGTTTTAACGCGCTGTGTCCTTTTAAAAGGGCACATGTGTTTCAGTGTACTGGCTATGAGTATCATAATATACAAATTTAAAAAAAAACAAACATATAAAAGCATGTTTTCACACTCTTATCCCAAATACAAGTTTTGGCGCACGCAATATTCAATATTCACATTGATTAAACTGACTAGAAAAACACCTTGTTTGTTGTATATCTGCCGAACACCTTCATTTTATGTAATTTTCTTTATATAACGTGAGAAGTACGCGGCGTGTTTTAATATAAACTTGATTGTCCATAACGTACTGAGAAATTTGGGAAGCAAATTCGGTGGATCACATAATTATATGCTTAGGGGAGCAGGCAAAACCGGCCCCAGTTTAAAATGGCCGCAAAAATGCAAAACCGGCCCCACATTTAGGCAAAACCGGCCCCAATGGTGTAAAACTGGCCCCAAATTGTTTATCTAAGAATTAAATTATTTTATGTATTTGTATGTAAATCTTTAATATTTGGAGTGGCGTTTGTTTACTTGTTATATTGTGTATCGGTTTAACATGAAATGAGGCGTAATTATTGCATGAATTAGCAGCAAATAATAGAGCAACTATAAAAATGTTGTGTTACTTACTATTTAATTATATTGATATAAAATGTTTGAAGTGGTTTGTTGATTATAGTTTTATTGTACAATACAGAATTATATGAAATTTCATGTTTCGAAGTGTATTAAAATATATCATTTGTATTTTGGTCCTATAATTTTTGCAAGCGTATATACATGTATATGAAAACATGAATCGATAATTGAAAAAAAAAGTTAAATGTAATAATAATATTCGTATTATAATAATGTACAATGACAAAATGTTATGGCAAGCGCTGTATTGAAATAGTGTATTGTAAAATGTGTTATGTACACATCAATAAAAAAAAACATTTGGGAAGAAATAACATTTTAATTTAGAAGACATAAAGTGCATATGTAAATACTGATTTATAAATTTTGAAAACAAATTACTCAAAAAATATCATTTCATAATTTAAAAAGAAATTTCTTGCCAATTAGATATTCACCATTAAGTGTAACAAAAAAACATGTACCATTTTGTGTTTTACTAGTTTCAACTAACTTATCAAATTGTTACACAATGTTATGCAATGTTTTTCACACATTAATGTCATCAATGTGTGACAGGTATACAACACCTCAATCATAACCTGTTATTGTTAAGATAGAAAACATAATTGTGTTACTTTATATAGTAAGAGCGTGCACTATAACTTTTGTAAATTGATAAAGTATGTATAAGTGCCGTTTATTTGCGAATTGTATTAAATTCATAAATAACATAAAGAAGCATACCCAGAATCAGTTAACTTAATCGTATTATTATTATTTTGCGAAATAGGTTATACGTTATTTTTATTTTAAATTGACGAGATTATGTAAATTATTTCAAGTTCCTCGTTGTTTCTTTACTCAGAATTTTAACCAGTTTTTGAAAAATCGGATTACTACAATAAAATGGAAAATTCAAAAATCAGAAATATTATTGCAAAATTCAGATCGTCTTCCGATGTACCGGTACTTTTTATAGGTGGTGGTGATTGTGTGTGTCAATCATGTTGTCATTGATAATTAATAAAAAATAAAACTCCAATAAACGTAACACTATCGTTTTGTATCTTGGGGCCGGTTTAGTCATTATGCAATTACATGTGGGGCCGATTTTGCTTTTTTGGGGCCGGTTTAGGCTGGGGCCAGTTTTGACTGGGGCCGGTTTTGCCATAAACCATTCTTAGTAATTATAGATCGATACTTTATATTTACAAATCTAACGATTCGTAGCAAATATATAATTACCTTTCGGTTCTGTCTGTCCTCTGCACACATTTTAATAAAACATTTTAATAAACTAATGGTATTTTTTGCCACTTACATTCTCCTTTTGAATTTGTGCCAATCTTGGTTTGAACGACGGCATTTTCCGTCTTTCACAAATATAAGCAACAAGTTGATCAAAAAAACTGTTTGACAAATTATTGTCCAACGATTTAACGCAAAAGTACAAAAACAATATACAATAAGATAATTTACTGTATGTCCAATGCACTGATCAGAACTGCTCTACGTATGTAAGGCTTTGATTAGGAAAGTTTGTTATGAAAACTTCTGTGCGGGGCCATCTTAAATGACACGTCCGGGGATATTAAGTAGGGGCTAGTATTTTCTTGACATTTGGGGCACAAAAGGTGTTGACAAGTAAGTCATATTTGACACGCATACCAATATACAGCTTGGTTCCCTTTCACACCTCAGGTCTCCAGACAGAGAACCCCACTATTTGACTCGAAGTTAAGCTACTAAAGGTTTTGTCAATTAAGTACATTTAAATAAAAAAACAATATATCACCTAAATATATATTTGTTTCTACATATACATACTATAAGTCCATTTTTCAGGTGTCAATATTGGTAATTTTGCATTTTTGCAGTGCTAAAAGTATTTGTCAATTGAAATAATCAATTGTATTAATTCAAACTGGGCATGTGTCCGTAGGACATGGATGCCCCCACATTCCGCTGGTTGTCACAAAACTCTGCTGATGTCGGAAAAAATGCACCAAAATACCCAGGTGCACAAGTCCACATGCTGATGAATATGTTTATAAAGTTTAATCAGTCTAGCAGTCATACTTTTTGAGTTGCACGTAACACAAATCCAAAAATGTTATTGTTTGCTAAACAAAGGGTCATAACTCCACTGATGGCAGAAAAAACTGCACCAAAATACCCAGTTGCACAAGTTCACATAATGATTAATATGTTTATAAAGTTCCATCACTGTAGCAATAATACTTTTTGAGTTACACGCGACACAAGTCCAAAAATGTCATTTGTTGCTAAAAAAGGGCCATAACTCTGCTGATGTCAGAAAAAAAAGCACCAAAATACCCAGGTGCACAAGTTCACATGCTGATTAATATGGTATCTGGACATCGGTTCCTATGGACATAGTTCCTATGCTATTTTTGATATAGGCGGACATTGGTTCCTACATGATTAAGACACTCCAGACACTCGTTCCTACATTATTTTGATAGCCCAGACAATCGCTCCTACACTATTTTGACAGCCCGGACATTTGTTCCTGCATTATTTTGTCACCCCGGACATTCGTTCCTATATAATTAAAAGGAGACGACGGTCATTTGTATTTAATTACCCGGACTTTCGTTCCTCTGCAGTTCAATTATGCTCAAAACGTTACTCGAATTAAAGGCTAGTTATCGCACAACAATTAGCCAGTTCAAAATGAGCCAACAAACGATCCTTGATTAACAAATTGTTTGCAAACTTAACTGAGCACAATTAGCCAATAATAAAGAGCCGACAATCCGGTTTTTATTAACTAATTGACGTTTTACCGATCCATTAATTAGCTATTTTAACAAACAGAGAACCAATGTACATATATAATATGAATGGCCCACTGGTTTAAAATCACTTTCAACATGGAACTTATAACGAACAAATGCGGTCAGTCTGTCCTGTGCTTCGAAGGTCACTCCTAACTGACCTCCAAGTCAACAATACGCTGGCAATGCAGTAAAAGTCGCTCCGAATCCTGCAAAGGTTCTCTCATTACAGACGTCAGTGTAAGTCAATTTATATTATGTTTCAATAAAAGACTAGAGTAGAAGACAAAGGCTACAGTAGAAGATGAAATAGTACTTCATTGAAAAACACAGTTATGGTATTATTATAAATAGAAAACTCGTGCACGATATTAATTTTAGCATTAAAGCCTGCAATTAAAATAAGATAATGTCAAACACTATGTCTATATAAAAATGTAAAAATGCGAATGGTACTATTAATAAAATAAAACCGATTTTTTTTGGCAATTTGGAATATGACCCAACTATAAAATAAATCTCTTACCTGGTTGAGATTCACAAAAATGACGGTTGGGGGAGATCAATGACATAATGAATAACTTATTCTTGCGTAAACCGGACACGGGTTCTACATAACCTGTGATTTGCATTTGTATATATATATATCCCGGTATACAACATGTTATGTATTGCAGGTGCGTGCAGCGGTAGGCAAAACCAATGTGGTGCCAGGCACCCGTCTAAGTTTAGTCGTGTGCCAGTCTACGCGTCACCAGTCCAGTGCAAGCAGATGCCAGTCGAGTGGGAACCGGTTTTGGGCATGCTGCAGACCACTTTGGCGGGAAAGAGCATTCTGGAGTCTGGAGCAGTGCGAGCTAGACGCGAGTGAACCCTACGCTTTGTGTGCTGTGTGCGGAACAGACGGACACGTGTGACTAACAGTGAGTACCTGTACTATATCAGCATTCTCATTAGTGCCTGAATTATACACATAAGGGGAGAACCACTTCAATGGTGTCAGAAGTGGGATTGGTGTGAAGTCGTTTCTCGGGTGTTTTCAGGGAAAGTTTATAGAAAGTTCGCTGACCACGTGTAGTCTTTTGTTTCGTAGGATTTTAGGTTCCAGAATCGGGCCGTTAGAGCAGCAAACGGCGAGGAAAGTTATTCATTGTGTTGTTTCTTTTGTTTTTGCAACAGCTTTCTGTTAAAGACGGTTTTGTGTATTTTTTCATTATATAATTTGAAGTCGGGTGAGTCCAATGAAAGGTCACGTGCCGAGGTGACCGTCCGTCACCAAGGCAAGCGGGGTGCGTCTGGGGACAGGGAGGGGGGCCCGACGAAGGTGCCGAGGACGGTATCTTCCTGCCCGATTGAACACTGCCGGGAGCCCTTCTGCCGGCAGCATGTGATAAGGTCGCATGTCCCGGAGATCTTTGATCTGAGGACCCTAGGCAGCGGGGACCTGGCTCGCAGGAGGCGGGCATGTTTGCTGGCCATCGGGGGTAAGGTGGTGCGCCCCGGAGCCTCGCTGAGGGATCTAGCGAGGTTTTGTTCGTTTATGAGCTTCCAGCCTCAGGGGGAGAGGGAGAGTCCCTCCCAGGTTGAGGCCGCTGAGGCCATTGCTCAGCTGTCAGGTGAGAGGGCAGATGCTATCCTCGACCTGGTGCATTGGAGTGTGCTAGGTTACCTGTGTGGTCATCTGACTTCCGGCGAGCGACAGTACTTGCGGGAGACTTACCCCCTGTTGGCTGAGGAGAGGGAAGGAGTCTTGCCAGTGGCTGTCGACAGCCACTGCCATCTTGATAGGTGGGCCCGCAAGGTGGGTGTGGTCTTGGGAGGGGACATTTGGCGGCAGCTTAAGGCCCGTTCCCCGACAGCAGAAGCAGAGGTTAACTTGCGGGCCCTGGTCACCAATTTCTGTGACCCATGCGCTTACCCCTCCGCGGAGTACCTTCGAACCTTGACCGGCTTGCGGTGTTTTCCCACCATTGGTCTCCACCCTAAAAATGCGTCGTCTTACTCTGATTCTGAAATTGGGACCTTTGTGCAGTTAGTGGGGATGCCGGAGGTAGTGGGGTTCAGTGAGGTGGGACTCGACCACTCCGTGCCTTATGCGGAGTGGTTGGGGCAGTCCACTCTATTGCGGAGGGTACTGACCCACCTGGAGGAGCGCCAGGTCTTGATCCTCCACTGTCGGGGGTCGGACTGCGACGTGGATGGCAGGGAGGTCCACATGTGCCTCCTGTCGATCCTGAGGGGGCTGGTCAGTCCCACTCAGAGGATTCACCTCCATTGCTTCCGCGGGGACATGGAGGTGTTCAGGGTTTTTTCTAACGCCTTCCTCAATACGTATGTGGGATACACGCACTCTACGGGCGACCTCTCGGAGGCGGCCAAGCAGGCGCTCAAGGCCATTCCGACGGACCGTCTGCTAGTAGAGACAGACGCGCCATACTTCGGTGGACCGGGTATGCGCCCGTGCTCATCCCCTATGGTTGTGAGGCTTGCGGCGAGGAACGTGGCGTCCGTTCGACAAGAGAGCATCCGGGAAGTATTGGCAGCCACGGTGGCTAACTCCCGTGAGCTCTACCGGCTGTCGTTTTAGGCGGTGGGTGACGCGGCAGCGGCGGCAGTGAGCGGGGGCGCCACTGCAGAGAAGGGGGCGTCCTGGTGTTACGAAAGAGCATCAGGACGTCGTTAGTCCGCACCGCGGCGGAGCAGCGCGTTGTAGTGTCCGGGCAAGTGTTGTGGCCGGATGCTGGTTCCGCACTGGGTAGTGCGAGGGGACCCCTAGTAGTGGGCGTCACAGGGTGGAGCGTTCTTCCTGGGATGCGACTGGGTTTCCCCAGAGGCAGGCTCCATCCTAAACGAAGAAGACTGGGGGGAGTGTGGTGCCAGGCACCCGTCTAAATTTAGTCGTGTGCCAGTCTACGCGTCACCAGTCCAGTGCAAGCAGATGCCAGTCGAGTGGGAACCGGTTTTGGGCATGCTGCAGACCACTTTGGCGGGAAAGAGCATTCTGGAGTCTGGAGCAGTGCGAGCTAGATGCGAGTGAACCCTACGCTTTGTGTGCTGTGTGCGGAACAGACGGACACGTGTGACTAACAGTGAGTACCTGTACTATATCAGCATTCTTATTAGTGCCTGAATTATACACATAAGGGGAGAACCACTTCACCAAGACTCTCAAGCGTGCCATCCGACGTGCGAAGCGAGGGACCGCTCCAGATGAGCCTGCATCCATGGCAACCATCCCGAATCCACTTCCCGAGCCCTACACCACCACCACCACAGATGGCAGTGCACCTTTCCTAGTATATGACAATGGCTCGCAGACCTCGCGACTACTCGTCTTTGCCAGTGAGACCAGCCTCGACCTCCTGGGCAGCGCGGATGTGTGGTACATGGATGGAACACACTCAACGTCTCCTGCACAGTTCGCGCAGCTTTTCTGCATTCAAGTGCCAGTGGGTGGGTCGTACGGTACGGCCATCTACGCTCTCCTACCCGGGAAACAGCAGCCACATTACGAGGAGTGCCTGACCGCCATCCTAGCTGCCTGTCTGCGTCGGGACGTGCGCCCAAACCCGAAGAAGGTAGTTGCGGATTATGAGTTGCGGATTCATAAATGCTGTGAACACGGTCATCAGTCCCAGTATTCAGATACAGGGCTGTTTTTATCATCTGACACAGGCGACCTGGCATCATATATAGGCCAAAGGACTCGCCAACACATACAAAGAGGACGACGACATACGCCACTTCTGTGGCATGCTGGACGGCTTCGCTTTCCTGCCAGCGGGAGACGTCGTGAGCGGGATGGCATACCTGAGGGAGAATGCACCAGAGGTACTCACACCATTGGTTGATTATTTTGATACTACATACGTGTCCGGTGCGTTCCAAACTGTCAGCGCCAACGGTCGGATGCGCTTCAGAAGGACGCCGCCCAGGTTCCAGCCAGAATTGTGGAACGTCCACACAGCGACCATCAGCTATGGGGATCGCACCAACGTCTGCGAGAGCTGGAATAACGGTTTCCGAAATCTCGTAGGCCATGACAAGGCGCTGTGGGTTTCGTATTGGTTGTCTGCAGAAGGACAATGCCATGGTGGAAACAGACGTCTACAGAATGGATAGGGGCGAGCCGCTAACGAAGAGAATGAGAAAGAAGACGGTGAGCGACCAACAAACACTGAAGAAGTTGTGCGAGCAGTACGTAAACGGCACCATCGACTTGGTGCAGTTCCTGCACAGTGTTGGTCACCACATTCACATTGGACACTAGGGTGTTATTAGCAAAGGGCTGTTACAAATGTGTGCTTAATATATTAGTCTGATTAGCCTAATCGAGAAAATGTAGCTACATATACATCATGTATGACTATCTTTGATACAATTATCTGTAGATGTTAATTTGCTTGTTGGTGCGTGGGTGTTCCTTCTGTGTGTGTTTATGCATGCTGTATATAGATAACATTTATAATAATGATTAAATAAATACATATCGACTACATACGCTGTTCTTATGTTTATTTTTATTCCCAAATCTGCATAATGGCTTAATATCGGCGATAATCATATACAAATGACGGTCATCTCGTATTAATTATTATATAGGAACGAATGTCCGAGGTGACAAAATAATGTAGGAACGAATGTCCAGGCTGTCAAAATAGTGTAGGAGCGATTGTCTGGGCTATCAAAATAATGTAGGAACAAGTGTCCGGGGTGTCATAATCATGTAGGAACCAATGTCCGCCTATATAAAAAATAGCGTAGGAACCAATGTCCGTATGAACCGATGTCCGGGATTCGCTTAATATGTTTAGAAAATTTCAACACTCTAGCATTAATACTTTTTGAGTTACACGCGACAGAAGTCCAAAAATGTCATTTTCTGCTAAAAAAAAAAAGCCACAACTCCGCTGTTGTCGGAAAAAACTGCACCAAAATACCCAGGTGCAAAAGTTCACATGCTGATAAATATGCTTATACAGTTTCATCACTCCAGCAGTAATACTTTTTGAGTTACACGCGACACAAGTCCAAAAATGTCATTTTTTTGCTAAAACAGGGCCATAACTCAGCTGATGTCGGAAAAAACTGCACCAAAATACCCAGGTGCACAAATTCACACGCTGATTAATATGTTTATAAAGTTTCATCACTCCAGCAGTAATACTTTTTGAGTTACGCACGACAAAAGTCCAAAAATGTCATTGTTTTCTAAAAACAAGGGCCATAACTCCGCAGATGTCGGAAAAAACTTCACCAAAATACCCAGGTGCACAAGGTCACATACTGATTAATATGTTTATAAGGTGTCATAACTCTAGCAGTAATACTTTTTGAGTTACGGGCGCCACAAGTCCAAAAGTGTCTTTTTTTTCTAAAAAAGGGCCATAACTCCACTTATGTCAGAAAAAAAATCACCAAAATACCCCGGTGCACAAGCCCCGATGCAGATGAATATGCTTATAACATTTTAGCACTCTAGCAGTTATACTTTTTGAGTTACGCGCGACACAAAAATCCGACGGACGGGCGGACGGACGGATGGACAAGAGCAAATCTATATGCCCCCCCCCTCTAAAGTGGGGGCATAAAAATCAATCCGTAACGAACACGAATAGTAAGAGGGGGAGACATCAATCTACGAGTTGACGTTTTTACGTATGTTAATCGAATATGCATCATCAATTAGGCCTAAATGTCACCACTTTAGTCGGATTAAGAATCAGGTTCAATAATCGAATCGCTTGAATCAACTCGCTTAGAAATGTGTGTCGGCAATAAATCGAGCACAGTAATCGATTTAATCAAATTAATCAAATCGATTAGAAATCATGTAGGCACAGTCAGAGCGACAATAACAGAAAACAGCGGGTGCCCTTTTCGCAGATACAGGGCCGATAAAAGTGGTCAAGATGCAATTAAGATCGTCATCGATTTGGGCGAGTGGCGGCTTTTGCCTCTGAAAAGGGCCAAGTGGTGCTTCAAAAAAGGGCCTGGATAAAACACTTATGTGATTTGACACACTTAAATTCCCTCTTATAGAATTAACTGTGCTTATGGTGATATTGCATCAGTATGCATCCCATGTAGATACCTACCATGCTAGAACTAGCCATCTTTACAGGATGACGAGTAGATGGTGCAACTAACCTTTTAAACACGAATAATGAAATTGTACTAACTTACTTCAAAGACACTCACAAAAACAGTGCTACTGAATTTATAAAAAAAAGTGATCAAAGGGAGTGTTTATACAACTGTCGACCAACGCATGATGCTTAAGTAAAATCCTTTGACATATTTCTTAAGAATGTAAAACAGTTGGAAACAAGGCTTGTAACAGGATGTGACGTATGCCCCCGAAGCATATGCTTGTCAGAGGAAGGCAACACAATGTCTTCTGCACTTCCTCTCAACATCCTCAATCAATATATGTGGTTTTATTTTAAATCACTTCAATACTGCACTAGAAAATTAACTGAAGGGCAATATCTCCATAAATATTGAAGAAAGAGTTATGGTCCTTGTACTCTGCACTTTCTTTCAATAACCTCTATCAAAATAAAGTCGACTCCCGAGTTTGTTCACTCCAACAGGCGGACATTTGTCCGCTTCAGATTCAAATCTCCAACATGAAGAGTATTTAGATAGCATAGACCCCGTACTATTAAATACATATGAATAAACAAACACCTAATATTTATTTACAGATTTTATTAACACTATTTTATAACAGAATTTTATACAAACATCGATTAAACAAATTCTAAATAATTATGTATAATAGCAATAAGACGTAAGCCATAATGACTTCATATTTTTACATTTAATTTTCGTTTCGTCGCCTTGCTTCCTACGGCTGTCACCCCTTCGGTGTTGCTGATCTAGATATCCACCCGGATTAGATACCAGGGCCTTCTCTCGATTGCTGGAAGCATTTTTGATGAAGAAGTTTCTGCCATTTTTACTGTATTGGTATTTTAGCAATGTTTTCTGCACAAAAATTTGAGAATGCTGATTCTCCCAGAAACACTCGCTTTTATACAAACTATCAATGTCATATTTTACTCAAACCATTGAGCAATTGTATCGATGACAAGTTTGCAACATTTTTGAAATCGATTGACAGTAATCAAGCCCGTCTAATCGATTAGCGACTTGATGCGGCCAGAAGCGAGTTCGAGCCAAACAAAGAAAAATAAAGCTGTGAAAACCATGACTGGGACTGTGACAAACACTTCCGAGCCATCAGAAAATTATACCCTTTGGAATTCGAGCCAAACGACAGAAATTTATATCAATATATAGCAATGAAAAATCGGTCCCGCGAAGAAAGTTCGAGCCAACGAGAAATAAGAAAGGGCAATATCTCTGTAAATATTGAAGAAAAGGTTATGGTCCTTGTACTCTGCACTTCCTCTTATTGTCCTCTATCATTATATGAAGTTTCATTTGAATCCCTTCAATACTACTGGAGTTATGCTCCGCACAAGAAAATTAAGACCTCCTTCAGAGGTTATGATACAAATTGGACCTCAACACATTCACTGCTATGCTTTATTCTTGATTACCTGCCCCTGCCACTACGTTAATAGGTCAGGCTCAAATGACAAATTGGTGGACAAAAACAACCTTTCATGGGTGTGCTCAGAGATTAAATTTTATAAATAAAAGTTTATATATCCACTTGAAGACGACAAAGAATTTGAGTAGCTCGAGGTAAACTGGGTATATTGAGTTAATGGACACTCAAGTGGTGTTTTGGATAACTCCATCCTCTGAAATTTCGGATGAAATTTGTGACAATAATTTATGTCGGTATGTTAAAGTTTGCCACACAGTATTTTACTTATAAGATGTTCAAACTTTATACACACCTTACATGTTTAAATTTCGTTAATTATGATGTAAATTTTTATAATTATTGTTAGTAAAGTTTTCAATATGACATAATAAATTATGAAAAGAAAACATTACATTGACATAAAACTTGTATACTAAAATATTATTATTCGTTTGTTTTTCAGATGGGCCATGAACGAAATCATCTGCCTCGATTCCAACACATAACGAAAACAGAATAGATTGGGAACTTACCAATCATATGCTGCCAATATTCTGGAACACCCACCCCTATCACTATATTAATGGGTCAGGGAGGCACGAGCGGGCTTCGCGGCCACTGTGATAATAGACTGTTAACTATCCATACATATAGATTATTTTATTGCATTGTTTATTTTCAGATTGGATATGACTGTGTTTTTCACATTAGCAGATTGATCTGATAGAGACTTTTCTAATGCTGAATTGCTCTGTAATCTCAGTTTGGTCAGCCAAAAAATCTATTATATTATGCACCTATCAATATTTCCCCCCCCCCCCCCCCGGGCTAACCCAGGGGAGAATTTTACTAATTTTAATTTTGGGGGTCTAATTCCCCACCCTAGAGCCAAGCAATTTTTGTCTTAAATCACTTCAGCGGGACATGCACTAAGGGTATCAAATGGCCCGACGGCCAATATTACCGGGATCTAAAATCCGACTAAAGCCTATTTTCCAGAGACCCGGAATCATTCGGTGTGTCAAATTCCCACCTGTCGGGAATGGCTTTCAGTCTAAAGTCCCGTATATGCCCGCCACTACCCTTCTGGGGGAAAATATTGATAGGTGCATTATGGAAGAGTTGTACACAGTTTAGCACAAGTAGCTAAAAAGGTGGCTCTTATTTCAACAATATGACGTAAAATATTACTGAAGAATGCTTTAATTTCGCGAGGACGAATTTTCGCGTTTTTGTCCCAAAATGATCCTTTATTTTATTTTGCATGATTTTGAATTCGCATCATCGTCATGATGCGACAAATAATGGTGTATACTGCTTAGGTTATTGTACCAAGAAGTTACTAGTAGTACCTTGTCAGTTGCCAATAAGACAAGAATTGCTTTTATGCGAGTGTTTTAGTTACAACTAAGCGTGAAAACGACAACTAACAGTAACAATGGGCTGTTTTCACACATTTCCTAACCTGTGCCATTGATAGAAATTGCTTATAATAACATAATTTTACTTATTACCATATGGTACATTAAGAGGTAAAAGTGGCATATTTTCTGATTTTTAACATTCGGATATACACATTTATTCGCGCTGGTTTTGAATTCGCGAGGAAATAAAATCGCAAATATTAGCGAAAATAAAACCCACGTGAATAAAACCAGTTCTACAGTAATCAAGGACAGAACTACACTTTATGATGCAGAAATTGCTAGGCCATGCATTTTTTATGCATTATTTTTATTATTATTATTATTTTTATGCATTATGCATTTTTTTTATCATGCATGAATGCTCAAAATGTCTGTCAACAGAGCTTAAGTTAGTGTTCAATCTTCGAATAAATGAAATTTAAGGCAAACAAGTTTATACTTTAAATATATATTGATTACAAAACTAAGTTCTATGTACAACACAAAATACAGAAACAACGGACAACCTTATATAATAAATATACACAAAAATGAAAACACAAAAGTAATAAGTGGATAATAAGAGTGTTACTGGCATGAAAATATCTTTTTAATGGGAATGGCTACATTCATTAACATATCATTTGTTTTTCTATCATTGTCCTTTATAAGCAGTATTTAAATAGACTAATCTATTTAACAGCTAAACTGTTGCACGAGCCCGACTAGCACAGTTCGTAAATGTAGTTGCCCAATAGTTGTCTTGTCCTGGGCATTGTCAATTGGGTTGTAGCAAACTTTCAACAACATTTGGAAAGTAGCTGGCTTGTAAACAAAGTAAAGCAATGACAGAACACTTCAAAAGAACCAGGACTATTGCACTATCTGTGACTGATTCCTTTTCTGGCTCGCAATAATTGATGTATGATCACATGCAAAAAATGCAAATTGCTACCTTAAATTATGCTGATAGCTTTCAATGTAAGTATTAATCAACATCATAAATTAACTGTTCACAAATAAATTATGGAACAACATGGCTAGGTTTTTTCGGCAACTGCAGCTATTTTCATATTTCTATCACCATCTTCTATAAGCGTTACGTACGAATAAAAGAATGGACGGATGCCCATTTGAAACCAACCATGTTGTCTTTTGATTGCGGAAGACCAAGTAATGGTCAACAAGGCTTACAATTGTTAAACTACATCTACTGATAATACATCGTGCAGGCAAACAGTCTCCAACAAAGTATTCACATAAATGTGAATAATGTCTAACATCCACCCATGCTACGTTGATGACATCACCAGTGCGTGAACGTGGTGGATAGGTAACAGCCTTTAAGACAATGAACATTCTAGGGTATTGAACTGTCAGGTGACGTTGTGGAGCATGCAAACACAGTTGGGTTCAGCATTCTGCAACGAAATGAAGCCAGTCTAAGCTGTGTTTATTTTGTTAACTTGGAATACAATATTTACTTGTGATAGAGGCTTTGAATGCTGGTGTGTGATTAAAATAGGTGAAGAAAACTGGTTGTAGGAAGGGCTATGATACAAATAAAAGCTCGTTTACTTGGGTTAGGTTTTGAGATGGGAAGTGAAGTATTCTTAATTTCAGGCGCGTTGTGGGAAAACTGGGCTTAATGCATATGCTTCAAGTGTCATCCCGGATCAACCTGTGCTGTCCACACAGGCTAATTCGGGACAACACTTTCCGCTTTTATGGTATTTTCTGTTTCGAGGTAGTCTCTTCCAAACATAAATCCACTGTAGGCGGAAAGTGTCGTCCCGGATTAGTCTGTGCAGATTGCACTGGCTGATCCGGGACGACACTTTACGCACATGCATTAAGCCAGGGTTTCCCACGACATGCCTCATTTGTTTTCGAAGCAAACCATAAAAGTAGAGGTTAAAGGTTACACTGGTCACTTAATGTGGTAGGACTGCAAAGGGGTGTAATCACTCTGACTCACAAAAACATCGGATGGTACTTTCAAGTCAAGAGACATTTCACACTGGGTAGGAACCAAGCAGCCCATGAGATTTTTATCCCAATTGCGACCTGCCTCGTTTCGAGAAAACTGACGTCAAAGTTGCGGCACATGATTTTTATGAGAAAGTCAGGATTATGATTAAGATATCTCAAATAATTGTTTAAATCTGGAAACTGTCAACGAAAAATATTATTTATTGGGTTATTTATATAAATATTTTAATTTTTGCTATGATTTCTTGTTTGGTTGCCATAGCAACCATTTCTGTATTATTATCATTTTTGTCCGAAACATTTGTACATTCAAAGTGTGTTATTTGGGATAGGCAGTCCAGTAAATATATATTATATAAATTACTTGTTCTCATCATGCTAGGTTTTGTATTGTATGCATGACGAACATTAAAATCTGTGTGAAATGTTAAAATTTGTCGTGATGCTCATTCTTGCTCAAAACGCATGATTGCAAAAAAAGGAAGCCATTTTCAGTTTCTACAAATATCAGTGTTTTCAAAACTGCCAATAACTCATTTTCGTCCAGATACCGCATTTGGGCCAAAAATCTCATGGGCTGACCCGCCTCCGATGTACTTGGCAACATACATAACGCAATATGGGCACAGGAATGCCTCTCTGAAGAAGTCAATGATTGTACAGATGGAAGGTATTAAACTGTGTGTAAACTTTTGAATAATGTAAGGGGATTTTGTGTGTATTAATTGGATCTCTTCAATTTCTGACACACAATTTGTTTATTTGATAACTGTTAACATGAAGGTCAGTATTTTATGTGTGTGCCTGTGTGTTGGTAGGGGCTTGCGGCATGTGGTGATTAGAGAGCACAGGACACACTCTGCCATTCGCCAAATTAGCAAATGGCTACAAACTGAAACAGTTGGCTAAAGAAATTCATATTTGGCAACAACTTTTTCTTCGTAAAACCCCACAAAATACACAAAATGAGAAGAATTGTAAGTCAGAAAGGTAACTTTGACTAAAGGAATTGTTTAGCCCAAGGGAGCTGGTGGCGATATGAAGCTCTACTTCTTAGTGTAACCGTATGTCACAAAGTGGCATCAAAATGATTTTTGGCACATCCAAGAATTGCAATCAATAAGAACTTTGTCAGTAAGTACATCACTCTAGGTGACATAACACATATTTTGCAACACTTGTCAGCAGGTACGAGACAATTGTACACAAACAGAATCACAACTAATGACATCCAGCAATAACAGCACTGTTCAGAACAAACAACCTGATTTCAGAAATGGTACAAATGTGGAAATGTTCAAATAAACAACAAGACAATCTGCGGAAAACCCACATCCGAGTCTACTTCCAGGGTGATTAATGTTCTGTTCTTGTCAGTTTCACTCAAAGGTGATATGGGCATGGTCTCGGCAAAATTTCAATGTCGAATCACTGCAGAAATCCCAAACAGTTATGTCATGTTAAGTCTAGAGACATATATCATATCATTACAACAAATGATGGATATCCCTCTCTATCACAGGTTAATTCCGTAACGCAACTGCACTGTTGCGAACACAGTACGTGAAAATATTGAACATTGAGATGGTTGAATTAAAGGAATACATATCTATGCAAATTTATGAACACTTCAAGAACTATCAAAAGTATCTGAAAACACTTGGCCAAACTTTTGATATTTAAAGTACAAGCTATATCAGTTTACAGAACACATTTTAAAATGCTATCTAGTGTATTTAGGGCAACGTTAACAACAATTTCTGATGAAATAATACTGTTGAGTATCTTTTCCATCTCTTTTGCAAAAGTTCACAATTCTCAAAATAAAAACACATAAAATCTCAAATGTACGCAATTTAATCCATGGGCCATTGTGTGCAGTATGACAAAAGTATTGTGTGACGAGTATTGCCAATAAATCGAACAACTCGGCTAAATTGAGTTTTACTTAATCACTGAACGCTGCCAAAATGCAGACAGTCACATCTGGCAAGAAATTATTTAACTCTAATAAAAACCTTTCAGTGCCTTTTCAATATGAAGTTTTCTTGGTGTCTCACACCATTAAGCATTGAAATGCCCTACAGATTTTTTAGCAATCCAGGCATCTGAACTCAAGTGTGTTAAGTATCAACCCACATAATTCATGCATTTTTCGGACATGTACCTCAATCAATCAAGCACAGAAACGCAAATAAGACTAGCAAATATAAAGGAAAGACAGAGGTAGTTAATTGGTTTGATGGGTTTTAGGAGCAGGTCATGAAAGTGCAAATTTCAGTACATGGATGATAAATGTTATGCCAAGCTATTTGTTAAAATATTAAAAATATATATAAATATACAACAAGAGGGCCATGATGGCTCTAGGTCGCTCACCTGAGTTTCAGGCATCCCAGTTTTGACCCCAGGGGCATCTTTTGAACAATCTTTGTAGAAGACTGGTATGCAATGTTACATACCAAATATGAAACCACTGGGCCTTGCGGTTTCAGAGGAGAAGATTCTTGAAGTAATTTTGCTATTTCAGTCTATACAAACAATGTGACCCCCCGGGCGTGGCCAGTTTTGACCCCAGGGCATCATTTGAAAAATCTTTGTAGAAGACCCCTATACAATGTTACCAACCAAATAACAAACCTCTGGGACTTGCAGTTTCAGAGAAGAAAATTTTCAAAGTCATTTAGCTATTTAAGTCTATATAACCCATGTGATCCCCGGGGCATGGCCAGTTTTTACCCCAGGGGCATCATTTGAACAATATTGTAATGTTACATACCAAATATGAAACCTCTGGGCCTTGCGGTTTCAGGGGAGACGATTTTTGCAGTAATTTTGCTATTTAAGTCTATATAAACAATGTGACTCCTGGGGCGTGGCCAGTTTTAACACCAGGGGCATCATTTGAAAAATCTTTGTAGAGGACCACTATGCTATGTTACAAACCAAATATGAAACCTCTGGGCCTTGCGATTTCAGAGGAGAAGATTTTTACAGTCATTTTGCTATTTAAGTCTATATAAACCATGTCACCCCCGGGGCGTGGCCAGTTTTGACCCCAGTTGCATCATTTGAACAATATTTGTAGAGGACCACTAGAGGATGCCACATACCAAATATGTAACCACAAGGCTTTGTGGTTTCAGAGGAGAATATTTTTGCAGTAATTTTGCTATTTAAGTCTATATAAACAATGTGACCCCTGGGGCGTGGCTAGTTTTGACCCCAGGGGTATCATTTGAACAATCTTTGTAGAGGACCCCTATACAATGTTACCCACCAAATACCAAACCTCTGGGCCTTGCGGTTTCGGAGAAGATTTTCAAAGTCATTTAGCTATTTAAGTCTATATAAACCATGTGACCACCGGGGCGTTGCCAGTTTTCACCCCAGGGGCATCATTTGAACAATATTCGTAGAGGACCACTATGCAATGTTACAAACCAAATATGAAACCTCTGGGCTTTGCGGTTTCAGAGGAGAAGATTTTTAAAGTCATTTTGCTATTTAATTCTATATAAACAATGTGACCCCAGGGACGTGGCCAGTTTTGACCCCAGGGGCATCATTTGAACAATCTTTGCAGAGGACCACTAGAGGATGCCACATACCAAATATGAAACCACTGGGCCTTGCCGTTTCAGAGGAGAAGATTTTTGAAGTAATTTTGCTATATAGGTCTATATAAACAATGTGACCCCGGGGCGTGCCCAGTTTTGACCCCAGGGGCATCATTTGAACAGTCTTTGTAGATAACCACTATACAATATTACCAACCAAATTCCATACCTCTAGGCCTTGCGGTTTCAGGGAAAAAGATTTTTAAAGTCATTTAGCTATTTAAGTCTATACTAGAACTCCACGAGTCAGATGTGTCGCCTGACGCCAGATAGCTTATATGAATCCAAATGAAGAAGCACTTTAGGTTAATGCTAAATTTAAGTATGAAAATAAACAAAGGGCAATGACTCCAAAAGTATGTGATGCAGAGTAACGGTTCTTGTGCATTACACTTCTCCTCAATGAGATCTATCTACCTATGAAGTTTCAAGTTGATAGCTTTCATAGTCTTAGAGTTATGCTCTGGACAAAAATTAAGTATGAAAATAAACAAAGGGCAATAACTCCAAAAGTATGAGGTGCAGAGTAACGTTTCTTGTGGAATGCACTTCCCCTCAATGAGATCTATCTACCTATGAAGTTTCATGTTGATAGCTTTAATAGTCTAAGAGTTATGCTCCGGACAAGCGAAAGGGGACGCCGCCGCCGACACCGCCAACGCTGCCGCTGACAAAAGTAACACCTATATGTCGCTTTTTCAGGCGACACAACAAACCATGTGACCCCCGGGATGTGGCCAGTTTTGACCCCAGGGGCATAATTTGAACAATCTTTGAAGAGGACCAATATGCAATGTTACATACCAAATATGAAATGGACCAAAACGATTTGAACAATTTTAAATGAGGGTCACCCAAGGATCATTCCTGTGAAGTTTGGTGAAAATCTGCCCAGCGGTTTAGGAGATGTTGTTTGAATGAAAATGTTGACGCACGATGGACGACACACGATGGACAAAAGGTGATCACAAAAGCTCACCATGAGCATGTTGTGCTCAGGTGAGCTAAAAATATTAAACTTAAGAATGTACTTCAAACAAATAATATGGAAAAAAGATTGAAATAACATTTAATATGCATACATGTTTTTAACATTGAAAGACAGCAACGGAAGCATTCATTTAAGACAGATGTATTCTTTCTGACTAGCATAGGAAAGTACAATTTAATCCAGACAGAAAACTGTCAAAATATAAAAAATTTCACACAACCACATTTTAAATTGAGTATTAAATAACTGAGTATTAAACAAACACTTCCAACACATGCGCACAAACCTTTCTGATCAATCATCAAACCACATTGTTTTCATTATGCACGATATGGTTCATTTCACCTCCAATGTTCCTCGTACGCTCGGACATGATTTTCACAGTTAGGCGTTCCTGAAGACTGAAACCCATGAGGTCTTTCCGAGTGATGATTCCTTTCACGATATTGCGGCTATTTGTCACTGTCAAGTGACGCAGTCCTAGTGTGCGGAACAACACGTACGTTCTCTTGAGAGAGAACTTTTCAAGAATGTTCATGGCAGACTGGTTGATATAGGGCTTCTGAAAATCAAAACCATCTTTAGCACGAGATTGTGTGTTGAGTTGCTCCGTTGTAATGTACAACAGTTTATACATAACATATTAAGTTATATTACAACCGCTGTTTAAAGTTCAACTGGCTGCTAAATTATGATGAAAATGGGTTCATGCTGATTTCATGGTTTCAATAAAATGTTTGTGAACTAGAATTTGCTATGCAAAGGAAATATGAATAATTACGTTCAAATTTCGTTGAATGTTATGTGTCTAACAATAAGGCAATGACAATAATAATGAACAGGACAAAAATACTTATAATGTAATTTGTGCAATACCATATAATTTTTAAGCTATTTAATAAAGACATTCAGAGCAGGAAATAGTGCAGAAGACTACAAAGAATACACAAAACCATTCAATAGGGACCAGATATTCTTAATGACATAAATGTGATTAAAGGATTGTATTGACTGAAATACTTACTAAATCTAAAGTCAAATTTTTGTATTTTGCTTCATCGATGTATTTATGTAACTTCTGGGTGGTTTGTTCAGGATTGTTCAACTTGGAGATGTTTAGCTATAAACACAGACAACAGGATTCAATTTGCATTACATCTAGTGATAGACTAACACAGAACTAACAAACATTTTCAATAATACATCCAATAAAATGGCTATGGTATTACGCTAGAAATAATATGAATTAAAAACATTATATAACATATATATTGAGCAACAAATAAGGCATGTATTTTCAGATATACCCAATTATAAAACACAATTTACTCAATTAATTTAAAATTTGATGAGTTACAAAACTTTATTTGAAAAACAAAATGAAAAAGATTTGTCAATGTCTTTCAGATCAAACTCATCATATGATACACCTTCCTACAAAGTCAAACTCTACCCAGTGTAACACCTGTCTACCTAGTCAACCTCTACCCAGTGTAACACCTGCCTACGTAGTCAAACTATCCAGTGATACACCTGTCTACTTTATCAAACTCTATCCAGTGAAACACCTGTCTACCTGGACAAACTCTATCCAGTGATAAACCTGTCTACCTTATCAAACTCTATCTGGTGATACACCTATCTACCTAGTCAAACTCTATCCAGTGATACATCTGTCTACCTAGTCAAACTCTATCCAGTGATACACCTGTCTACCTTATCAAACTCTATCCAGTGATACACCTGTCTACCTAGTCAAACTCTATCCAGTGATATGCCTGTCTACCTGGTCAAACTCTCTCCAGTGATACACCTGCCTACCTGGTCATACTATCCAGTGATACACCTGCCTACCTGGACAAACTCTATATAGTTATACACCTGCCTACCTGATAAAACTCTATCCAGTGATACACCTGCCTGCCTGGTCAAACTCTATCCAGTGATTCACCTGCCTACCTGGTCAAACTCTATCCAGTGATACACTTTCCTACCTGGTCAAACTTTAACCAGTGACACACCTGTCTACTTGGTCAAACTCTTATCCAGTGATACACCTGCCTACCTGGTCAAACTCTATCTAGTGATACACCTTCCTACCTGGTCAAACTCTATCCAGTGATACACCAGTCTACCTGATCAAACTCTATCCAGTGCCTACCTGATCAAACTCTAGTTATACACCAGTCTACCTTGTCAAACTCTATCCAGTGATACACCTGCCTACCTGATCAAACTCTATCCAGTGCCTACCTGATCAAACTCTATCCAGTGCCTACCTGGTCAAACTCCATCCAGTGGCTACCTGGTAAAACTCTATCCAGTGCTACTTGGTCAAACTCTATCCAGTGCCTACCTGGTCAAACTATCCAGTGCCAACCTGGTCAAACTCTATCCAGTGCCTACCTGATCAAACTCTATCTAGTGCCTACCTGGTCAAACTATCCAGTGCCTACCTGGTCAAAATCTATCTAGTGCCTACCTGGTCAAACACAATTCAGTGCCTACCTGGTCAAACTCTATCAGCCTACCTGGTCACACTCTATCCAGTTCCTACCTGGTCAAACTCTATCCAGTACCTACCTGGTCAAACTCTATCAGCCTACCTGGTAAAACTCTATCCAGTACCTACCTGGTCACACTCTATCCAGTGACTACCTGATCAAACTCTATCAACCTACCTGGTCACACTCTATCCAGTACCTACCTGGTCAAACTCTATCAGCCTACCTGGTCACACTCTATCCAGTACCTACCTGGTCACACTCTATCCAGTACCTACCTGGTCAAACTCTATCCAGCACCTACCTGGTCAAACTATCCAATACCTACCTGGTCACACTCTATCGAGTACCTACCTGGTCACACTCTATCCAGTACCTACCTGGTCAAACTCTATCAGCCTACCTGGTCACACTCTATCCAGTACCAACCTGGTCACACTCTATCCAGTACCTACCTGGTCAACTCTATCCAGTGCCTGGTCACACTCTATCCAGTACTAACCTGGTAACACTCTATCCAGTACCTACCTGGTCAAACTCTATCCAGTACCTACCTGGTCACACTCTATCCAGTACCAACCTGGTCACACTCTATTGAGTACCTAATTGGTCACACTCTATCGAGTACCTACCTGGTCACACTCTATCCAGTACCAACCTGGTCACACTGTATCCAGTACCTACATGGTCAATCTCTATCCAGTACCGACCTGGTCAAACTCTATCCAGTACCAACCTGGTCACACTCTATCGAGTACCTACCTGGTCACACTCTATCCAGTTCCAACCTGGTCACACTCTATCGAGTACCTACCTGGTCACACTCTATCGAGTACCTACCTGGTCACACTCTATCCAGTACCAACCTGGTCACACTCTATCGAGTACCTACCTGGTCAAACTCTATCCAGTACCTACCTGGTCAAACTCTATCCAGTACCAACCTGGTCACACTCTATCGAGTATTTACCTGGTCAAACTCGATCCAGTACCTACCTGGTCACACTCTATCGAGTACCTACCTGGTCACACTCTATCAAGTGACAACCTGGTCACACTCTACCCAGTACCTACCAGGTCAAACTCTATCCAGTACCTACCTGGTCAAACTCTATCCAGTACCTACCTGGTCACACTCTATCCAGTACCTACCTGGTCACACTCTATCCAGTCCCAACCTGGTCACACTCTATCCAGTATCTACCTGGTCACACTCTATCCAGTACCAACCTGGTCACACTCTATCCAGTACCTACCAGGTCAAACTCTATCCAGTACCTACCTGGTCACACTCTATCCAGTACCTACCTGGTCACACTCTATCCAGTACCAACCTGGTCACACTCTATCCAGTGCCTACCTGGTCACACTCTATCCAGTGCCTACCTGGTCTATACAAACAATGTTACATACCAAATATCCAGTACCTACCCGGTCAAACTCTGTCCAGTACCTACATGGTCGAACTCTATCAGCCTACCTGGTCACACTCTATCCAGTGCCTACCAGGTCACACTCTATCCAGTACCTACCAGGTCAAACTCTATCCAGTACCTACCAGGTCAAACTCTATCCAGTACCTACCAGGTCAAACTCTATCCAGTGCCTACCTGGTCAAACTCAATCCAGTGCCTACCTGGTCACACTCTATCCAGTGCCTACCTGGTCAAACTCTATCCAGTGCCTACCTGGTCAAACTATATCCAGTGCCTACCTGGTCACACACTTTCCAGTGCCTTCCTGATCAAACTCTATCCAGTACCTACCTGGTCACACTCTATCCAGTACCTACCTGGTCACACTCAAGCCAGTGCCTACCTGATCAAACTCTATCCAGTACCTACCTGGTCACGCTCTATCCAGTGCCTACCTGGTCAAACTCTATCCAGTACCTACCAGGTCAAACTCTATCCAGTACCTACCTGGTCACACTCTATCCAGTGCTACACCTGCATACCTGGTCAAACTATATCCAGTACCTACCTGGTCACACTATATCCAGTGCCTACCTGGTAAAACTCTATCCAGTACCTACCTGGTCACACTCTATCCTGTACCTACCTGGTCACACTCTATCCAGTACCTACCTGGTCACACTCTATCCAGTGCCTACCTGATCAAACTATATCCAGTACCTACCTGGTCACACTCTATCCAGTGCCTACCTGATCAAACTCTATCCAGTGCCTACCTGGTCAAACTCTATTCAGTACCTACCTGGTCACGCTCTATCCAGTGCCTACCTGGTCAAACTCTATCAAGTGCCTACCTGGTCACACTCTATCCAGTACCTACCTGGTCACACTCTATCCAGTACCTACCTGGTCACACTCTATCCAGTGCCTACCTGATCAAACTCTATCCAGTGCCTACCAGGTCAAACTCTATTCAGTGCCTATCTGGTCAAACTCTATAACGTGCCGACCTGGTCACACTCTATCCAGTGCCTACCTGGTCAAACTCTATAAAGTGCCTACCTGGTCAAACTCTATCCAGTGCCTACCTGGTCAAACTCTATCCAGTACCTACCTGGTCACACTCTATCCAGTACCTACCTGGTCACACTCTATCCAGTGCCTACCTGATCAAGCTCTATCCAGTGCCTACCTGGTCAAACTCTATTCAGTGCCTATCTGGTCAAACTCTATAAAGTGCCTACCTGGTCACACTCTATCCAGTGCCTACCTGGTCAAACTCTATCAAGTGCCTACCTGGTCAAACTCTATCCAGTGCCTACCTGGTGAAACTCTATCCAGTGCGACTCCTTGGAGCTGATGTACTCCTCGTCTAAGTCCTCGACCTCACTAACCGGCACAAACAGGTCCTCATTCATCAGTATCACAGTCAGCTCAAGCCTGAAATATATTCAAAACAAGAGATGTTTGTAAACATGTATGCCCCCCCCCCTTGCAGCCAAGTTGTGAATATGTGCTATTGTTAAGAATTTTTTTAAATATGCAATCCCAAGCTCAATATATGGTGTCTATGTATGAAGTTTCATTAAAATATCTCAATGCTATCTGAAGTTATTGAGCGGAAACCATTTTTCTATTTTTAGCAACGGTGAACTTCTCCCCACCCATCCCATATGCAATCCCAAGCGAGGTCTCGATATAAGGAATCTATGTATGAAGTTTCATTAAAATATCTCAATGCTTGACAAGTTATCGAGGGAAAAGCGTTTTTCTATTTTTAGTAAGGGTGACCTTGACCTTGACCCTACCCACCACATGTGCAATCCCAAGAGGTCTTAACATAAGATATCTAAGTATGAAGTTTCATTAAAATATCTTGACGCGTTCTCAAGTTATTAAGCGGAAACCATTTCCTATTTTTAGAAACTGTCACCTTGATCTTGACCACACCCGCCCCATATGCAATCTCAAGCGAGGCTTCGATATAAGGTATATATGTATGAAGTTCCATTAAAATATCTCGATGATGCGTTCTCAAGTTATTGAGCAGAAACTGTTTTTCTATTTTTAGTTATTGTGACCTTGATCTTCACCCCACCCACCCCATATGCAATCCCAAGCAAGGTCTCGATATATGGTATCTACTTATGAAGTTTCATTAAACTATGTTTATGGATTCAAAAGTTATTGAGTGGAAACCATTTTTCTATTTTTAGTAACGGTGACCTTGACCCCACCCGCCCCATATGCAATCCTAAGCGATGTCTTGATATACGGTATACATGTATACAGTTTCATTTAAATATCTCTTTTTTTTTTTTTTTGGCAGATACACTTTATTCGCCAATATGCATAATACAGTACATACAGTACATATGCAGTAATAGTTCAATACGGTACAAGCATATCATGTGACAATAATGCCTGCCAAAGCTATAACAATTACAAACATATAAAATAGAATAGTTAGGAAGGTAGGTCAATATCACAAAAAAGACTCCTGAAATTCTCACATACTTTTATAAAAATTGGATAAGACGTGTTTCTTGAATAACTGCAAAGGCTAGTTAACAACTATTCCGTGAGACCGTGAGTTGTTGAGGTTACCATTTTATGTTAACAAAGAAAAGAAAAAATAACACGTTTTATTTGGAGACAAAAATGTTATACTTTTCAGATGATTTACAAGTCGGTGCCAATAGAAAAGTTTTACAATCATCACTAAAATCACTATCATCCAAGTTATGATAATGCAAATAAAAAGGTTAAGAAGGTAAATCATTATCACAAAAAGACTCCACCAATACCCACGAACTTTTATAAATGTCGGGTAAATGTGTTTTTTGCATAACTGCAAAGGCTAGTTTGCAACTATTTCGTAGACCATGAATTGTTGGGGTTACCAATTTACGTTTACAAAGATAAATATACCATTTTATTTCAAGACAAAAAATGTTATATTTTTCAGATTGTTTACCAATTGATCCCAACACAAAGGTTTTGCAATCAAAACTAAAATTACTATCAATGTTTCTAATAGCAGACGTTATGTCATTAAGTAACACTTCTATGACATTACAACTCCAAAATAAATGAACAAGTGTTTCTGTTTCTGTCTTACAGAAAGTACATTTGTCTGAGTCACATATCATCATTTTATTTAACAATTTATTTGTAGCTAGGATATTGTGAGTCAGTCTTACTTGGAACCATTGACTGTATGAATCTTTTGTGGTTTTAAAAACCCATGCATGTAAACTTTTCCACTCTGAACTATCAATACTAAAAAGGCTATTCCACTTTGCTTGGCAGGTTGGTGTTTCAATGTTGTGTATTAAAACATTATAAATAAAACTGTTATTTTTACTGTAACATAATAAAGGCTTAATATATCCAGGAATGATAGGAAAACAACAGTCATTATTAATAGATGTGATGTCCTTGAGTTTTAGCGAACATAAGTATTTTTCAATAGATTGTATCATTCCTTCAAATTGTAGAAAATTTACACTAACACCAAGTTTTTGTTCGAATTCCCTTCTATTTATAAATGTTCCATTGTAATTCATGATGTCTTTAACAAATCTTATTCCTTTGTTATACCAACTTTGAACATAAAACGGTCGCTGTCCTATTAAAAACTTATGGTTAAAGAATAGTGGAAGTTCCTGGAATTTGATGATATTGTCTATTGGTAAAACCTCAATAAAATCCGCAAATGATATTAAAACATCTTTCCAAAATGGGTTAAACATCTTTGTTGCGCATGTTTCAATATAATACTTCCCAAAGTTAAATATTTTATCTAGTTCAAGTATATTTGTCAAAACAAATCCATAACATTTGCTACAGTAGCCTGTAACTAGTCTATGTACCCAGAGTATTTTTAACTTTTTAACATACGCACAGACATCAACCATTCTTAAACCTCCATTTTCATAGTCTTTAATAAGAACACTGCCTTTTATCCTTGATTGGCCTTGCCAGACAAAGACATAAAACATATTATTGATTCTATTTAAAATTTGTGTATTTGGTGTTGGTAATGTGGAAAATAAGTTTGTTAGAAGCGGTAATAAAAGAGATTTGACAACTGTTATTCTGCCAATTGGTGTAAGCGATCTTCTATTCCAAAATTTAATACATTTTTCAATACTTTGTATTTTATCATTAAAATTCAAAGGCACCATATTTTCCAAGTCTATATGAAACTGAATGCCAAGTAGTTTAAAACTATTGATCCCCCAAACCAATTTCCATTTCGTTTTTATCAAGCGAGTGCTATATTTTAAAGAACCAATTCAAATAACATACGTTTTGTCAAAATTTACTTTTAAACCGGAGTATTGGGAAAATTGATGTAAAATATCTAGGGTTATATGAACTGTGTGCTCACTTCCATCTAACAATAATGTTGTATCATCTGCAAACTGTGTTATTTTATATTCTATGCCATTGATAAAAATACCTTTGATGTTCTTGTTATTTCTTATTTTTATGGATAGAATTTCAGCACATAAAATAAATAAATATGGACTAATTGGATCGCCCTGTCTACACCCACGGCCTATAATAAAGAATTCGGAAAGGAAGCCATTCAATTGTACAGCAGTAGAAGTGTTATGATAAAACAGTGATATCCACTTAATGAAACTTGGACCAAAATTAAAAAAGGAGAGTGTTTTGAATATGAAATCAAAAGATAGAGTATCAAATGCTTTTTCGAAGTCTATCATCATCAGTAATCCAGGTATATTATGTTTTTCGGTAAAGTTCATAATATCATATACTAGACGAATATTTTCCCCAATGAATCTTCCCTTTACAAACCCTGTCTGGTCCAGATGATCTAAAACAGACTTCAGTCTTGCAGCTATGGTTCCAGAAGCCAGTTTGTATACAATATTTAATAAAGTAATAGGTCTCCAATTTTTTAAAAACTGTTTTGGTTTGTTTTCTTTCGGAATACATGTAATAATTCCTTGCTTCTGTGTTATAGACAGTTCTCCATTTAGAAATGAAAAATTTAAAGATCTCACTACAAAATGACCAATTTTCCCCCAAAATACTTTGAAAAAGTTAGAAGTAAATCCATCTGAACCCGGACTTTTGTCGTTTTTCATATTTTTCAAAGTGTTAGAAACCTCTGAAAATAATAAGAGACCTTCCAAACAGGAAGACTGTTCTGGGTTTAGTTTATTAGTGTTAGCATTTTGTAGAAAGCTATCAATATTAAGATCGTTTATTTCTGAAGTCTTAGTATATAAATTCTTATAAAATGATTCTGTTTCCTTTAAAATTTCTGATTGATTATATATGACATTCCCATCACTGGTTTCTAAGAAGGGTAATGCTTTGTTTGTGTAGTTGAATTTTTCTAAATTACAAAAGAAATTTGTTGGCTTTTCACCATTGTCTATCCAGTCAGCTCGTGATCGAATTATATGTCCTTTAGTTCTTTCATCCCTTATTACTTGTAGTTCATTTTGTAAATTGACTAATAACTCTTGATTATCCTGATCCAAATTTTTCTCAATCAATTCAATTTTCTTAATTAACTCATGTTCTTTATTATTTTGGCATTTCTTTTTAAAAGATGAATATGAAATTGTCGAGCCTCTGATTTCCATTAATAATGTTTCTAAAAAAAGCTGGTCATCAATTATAAATTCTATATCTGCATTACAGACTGATGATATATTTTCGAAATCATACACTGGTAATGCATATTGTATTTTAATTTGTTCGATTTTGTCATTAATGTAAGCAAGATAGTCTTTGTCCAAAAGAAGGGAGTTGTTAAATTTCCATAGCCCTTTACCATGTGGAATATTTTCAAAGTCCAAAGTTAAAGTGATAACTGAGTGATCAGAACGATAACTAATTCCAATTTTACAATCTCTGATATGAGGTAAGAAATCGTGCGTGACTAGGAAAAAATCAAGTCTTGCCTGTTGTAAAGGATTTGCTCTCCGCCATGAGAATTGTTTTAAATCGCCATGTATTTCTCTGAATGGATCATATAAATTTCTATCGGTCATAAAGTTTGTTAAATTGTTTCTGGCTTTTACGTTATTTTTATTTGATTTGTAATTACAGTAATCAAGATTTGTATTTAACACTAAATTAAAGTCACCACACCATAAAAAAGATTCATTCCCAATATTTTCAATAAGAGAAAAAATGTGTTGATAGAAAGCGGGGCTATCATTATTTGGTCCATAGACATTGATAAGTGTTAACTGTTTACCATGTAAAGTAAGATTTAAAATTATGTAGTTACCGTTATCATCTGTAAAAACTTGGTTGACCTTCGCATCTAATCCTTTTGAGAATAAAATCCCCACCCCTCGAGCATTTGATTTGGCAAAGCTAAAAAAGGCTTCTGCATTCCACATTGAATATAATTGTTTTTCCATGTCTGATGTGAAGTGCAAATCTTGCAAACAATATATATACGAATTAGTTTCCTTTAAAAAATGAAAAACGTCTAATCTTTTCTGGTGGTCATGTAAGCCTCTGCAATTATAAGATATAATTTTTAACTTATTCATTTTTGCTAATACTAAACAATGAGACAACTATTAGAATAATATTGCCTTTTCCAAAGATGTAGCAATTCATATATGTTAAAAGTCCCAAAACCTTCCTTATCGTAACACACAGCATGGCAAACATAAAAGAAAAACACAAACACATTGACAAAAAAAAATGTGAGGATTACAACTAATGCAGTGTACAAAAGGTGCAAGATAAATTGCCCTAAATATAAGACAATGAGTTTTGGTTGCTCAGCTATTCAAGCTTTATATATAAAATATAAAAATGTTTACGTGTATTCATAATCATGGTGGCACTGTAATATGTCAATTGTAAATTTTAGTCATAAAGCTAATTAAGCGATGTTACCTATATTTCTTCTTATGTTTCATTTAAGAGATATGAATACCATACATTTTCAGTGTATTCTTTGATACTGTATTCTGTTAAACAGTTAATGGCAAAGCCCACGGTAAATTTATGTATGGATCAAAACTATAAACTTGGTTTAATTCATTTATTGAGATGTTTTTGAAAAAAAAAAAAAATTACTCCCCCCATTTTTGAGAAGTGTAAATTACCATTCTGATTGTTTTGTTAATTTAATCATTTCACCATATAATGGCAGGATGTAATCAAACCTAACAACAACAACATAATAATAATCAAATCATTTTAGCTATTGTATTAACAGCAGAAAAGTAAACAGTAGCATAAATATTAATCAATTTACAAACAAGACAAAAACATAAATAAACCATGTATACCATTGTATTAACAGCAGAAAATAAATAGTAGCACAAATTTAATCAATATTCAAAACAAAACAAAAAACATAAATAAACTGTGTATACAATGGAAGCGATTTGTTGAAACAGAAGATAAATATGTACAATTGAATTTAACTAGTAGAAACAGGCTATACTAACCAGATGAGTGTGCATTTTATGAACCGGAATGATTGATACTGATTATACCTAGCACACATCTCAAAACTGTAAAATGTTTTTATAAAACCATACTATAGATAAATATTCAATAAAGCGAACTGGTCATTTATTTGTCTACCATCTGTATATTACAAATAATTATAGTCAGCAATACTAAGACAACAAAGAAAACAACCCTAGCAAACATAAAAACATTATTTAGTACTGTAGACTGAGAAAAAGCGCAAGTAATTGGAGCAAGCACGGAGTGTTTATCTCCGCATACAGCTTTAACAGTTATTTTGATTATTCAGTTGTTTCCATTTTGAGGGTCGTCTACAAAGCTTGTGCTGAAATTTGTAGAGACACTAGTACAACGAATTGACAAACAATTTTCAGCAAGGCAACATGTTTGTTTTCAATGCACATTATACATTAGTGATATCCAATTGATTTAATGTTAGTAATATTGGAGAGTATTATATATTTAAAAGTTATAAGTGTTTTGGAACAGTATAATTTTCTGGTAGAATATGTGTTTTATAACTGACCCTCAAGTATGACATGTCCTCTCTATGTTACTCTGTTGAGTACAGTTATTCACGGAAACCATGAAAAACTTTAGAAACTCAACTGTGTATTTTTAGAAAGAGTGACCTTTAGTTAATGACAAATGGTATATGTATTTAAAGTACATTTACTCATGAAAAACACGGGGCTTTTGCAAAATACCACTGCATTACATGAGAAAAAAATTAATAAATAAATAAATAAAAAAAAAAAAAAAATATTGGTCTTTTAACATATTTTGCATAGCAAAGAAATATAAGCAAGAGTTAAATACATCATTTTATCAATTGGTAAAATACTATTTTGCATCACCGAAAAATATTCCGCAAGTATATTTCACAATCACCGTCAAATGAAGACAAGTGTTAAAAAAAACACCCTCATTTATATGTTTAATATAAATATACTGGATGTATCTGTGTGTGCGTATGCGTGCGTGTGTGTGTGTGTGTGTGTGTGCGTGCGTGCGTGTGTTCGTGTGTGCATGCACGGGCTCGAGCTCGTGTGTGAGTGTGTGCACATATATTTTAAGATAAATCAAGTATCAACCTGTTTAGATGTTAAAGTATATATGTGTAAAGGAATCATTGATGCAATAATTACAAAGGAAAACAGTGATAATGGCCTTATTAGTATTGAAAACATAAACTGTCCAGATTTGGAACAACAGCATTGTTATAGTTGGACAATGATCAGGTGAACAGACTTTATATGAGATTACGGACGGACAAAAACTATATCATAGTAAGCGCAGTATTTTAACAATTGGATAATTGTTAAACAGTGTTTATAATTAGATTCTGTTTGAAGGATAAAAAAAGCCTTTTTGAATGATACACTTATACTTTCAGATTACTGCTTAAACATAATAGACAATTAATTGTTTAAATCTTAGAAGCAATTCAATGTTTAATACTTTGCGAGAGACAATATAGTACACAATGAGAAGTGATTTACATACCGATTGAAAGGTACACAAAGTAATTTTCCACAGTTTGTAGAGTATCCATTATTGTCACCACTCTAAACACTGGCTCCCGTCTTGAACTTCCTGTTTCGGTACCGGAAATCACTGATTGTGTTGTTTATATTGTCAAATATGTCAAACTTGATCCTTTCCTCGGTGATAGTTTGTCCGAAAACTGCTCCGTTAAAGAACCAGGCGTTCTTTATATCAGGGTGTAGAAATAGCCTATTGATCAGTCCCTGATTGCGCTTCGTAACATCATCAACTAGCTTGAATCCTTTGGTCTTCATCGGAGTTCGTTTCCTCATAATTGATGATTTTGCATTGTTGTTTCTTAGCTTGAGTATTATTGGTCGAGTTGTGCCCTTCTTTGATGGAATTCGATGTATGGCAATTATGTCCTCTGGCTTCAGTTCGACATCTGCTGTTGTCTTTAGGATATTAGATACGGTTCGGGTTAGACTGGTTTCAGATTCATCGGGTGTTTCTGTGATGTTCATGATTTTAACATTGTTCTTTCTTGAATATTGCTCATTATAATTTGCCAGTTTAAGTGCTTCTCTGCTTGTCTCATAAATGTTTTCAACTTGCGCTTCTAGCTCAGTAATTGCTTTTGTGCTACTGCTCTTAAGATCAACAATCTTTTGTATCAACTGTTCATTTTCGAATTCAAGACCTGCTATTTTTTCTTTGAATGTATTCGTTCTATTCGTTACTTCAGTTTCGATTTGTTTGACCATTGTTTCTTCTATCTTTCTCATTATCGTGGAAATTGTGTTCTTGATCAGATCTTCTATTTCTTCCCGCTTTAACATGCTTTTGAGATCCTCCCTCAATTCACTTATCCCCTCTGTCATAGCTTCTAGCTGTGTATGAATATTTGACAGTTCTTCCATGCTGGTATTGTTACTGTTATTTGAATTAGCACGCTGCTTCTTGGTGGCTGGTTTAGTTTGAGGCTTTTGTCCTTTGAAATTCAGTTTCGGTTGATCGGATTTACCGTTACCACTCATAATGAGGTAATTGTTATTGTTATTGTTATATTGTATTGACACTGTATTGTAGATGTAGATGTATTATATAACCCAACTCATTTAAATATCTCAATGCGTTCTCAAGTTATTGAGCGGAACCGTTTTTTCTATTTTCAGTAACTGTGACCTTGACCTTGATCGCACCCACCCTATATGCAATCCCAAGCAGGGTCTCAATATAAGGTATCTATGTATGAAGTTTCATTAAAATATCTTGATGAATTCTCAAGTTATTGAGCGGAGACCATTTTTCTATTTTTAGTAACGGTGACCTTGACCTTGACCCCACCCATCCCATATGCAATCCAAAGCGAGGTCTCAATATAAGGTGTCTATGTATGAAGTTTCATTAAAAATGTTCCATGCGTTCTCACGTTATTGAGCGGAAACCGTTTTTATATTTTTAGTAACAGTGATCTTGACCTTGACCCCACCCACCACATATGCTATTCCAAGCGAGGTCTCGATACAAGGTATCTATGCATAAAGTTTCATTAAAATATCTCAATGCGTTCTCAAGTTCTTAAGCGGACACCGTTTTTCTATTTTTAACAACCGTGACCTTGACCTTTGACCTCAAAATGTATAGGCGTCTTCCTTTCCTCCCAAGTAACCAGCATACCAACTTTCATGATCGTAGGTCAAAGCGTTCTCTAGATATCGTGCGGAAACAAAATGGTCTACGGACAGACCGACCATCCGACCGACATACTGACCGACCGACGGACAGGTGCAAAGCAAGATACCCCCACTTCTTCGAAGGGGGGCATAATTATAGTCAGTTCCAGTTTGAAATCAATATATATAGTCAGTTCCAGTCTGAAATCTATATATAATCAGTTCCAGTTTGAAATCTATATATAGTCAGTTCCAGTTTGAAATCTATATATAGTAAGTTCCAGTTTGAAATCTAATATAGTCAGTTCCAGCCTGAAATCTATATATAGTCAGGTCCAGTCTGAAATCTATATATAGTCAGCTCCAGTCTAAAATCTATATATAGGCAGTTCCAGTTTGACATCTATATTATAGTCAGTTCCAGTCTGAAATGTACACCATGTATCAAAGAGACTTTTAATCTGAAAAAAAAATTTGCACTCGGTAACAGAGAACCACTTATAACAAAACAAGGCTGCGCTTGTGTACCTGGTAATCAGACCAAAGAAGTGCTCCTCATTATCCTTGCCCTTCTTCACCACGGGGAATCCCCCATGGGAGGTGTCGAGCAGCACGTATGACAGTGTGGTGACCATCTCGTAACACTTCAGCGTGATCACTGGGTGTGACATGACGTCCCCCGCCGTGAACAGCTCCAACTGGAGCCTGTGGGAACAGAGGCAGGAGTAGTGATGTTAAGATGACAATGTTGATGACTATGATGACTGATGCTAAGATGTGGATGATAATAATGGTGGCAACAGTTTAAGTCTGTGAACAGGAACACAGAGATGACGGCGACTGATGTTATGATGAGGAGGATATAACACTGCAGATCCGTTATATCATGATTTGCTGGGTCCATGGATCGCGATATAACTTGCCAGACCATTCATGTACATATAGATATACACTAGCCTATTTACGCGATCTCAAAACATACATGTGATTAACTCACCTTTTTCATTGTTGTTAACATCCATATTGGGTTATATCCATATGTAAAATATTCCACTTGTATATAATAATAGAACATATAATTCTTTGTTCAGCTAGAAAATTATGCTGACATGTACGTCACGTCATCTGCATGGAAAGCGTGGGTGTATTGATTGCCAGATAAAAACTGTGTACCGCAGAGAACATTGAGATCTTAATGTTTGTATAAAAGTTTCGCAGCGCATAACAACAAAATTAGGCATATATATCACGAACAATGCACAGTTAAAATTTCCTCTTACACAAAAAAGAAACAGTTAAGCTGTATCCATAACATTATTTGTAATTCAGATAGGTCAGTATTGATCTGACATTCAGTTACTGTATACACCCTCCACTCGGACAACGTGTAATTCGGCTGCTAATTCAAAGCGACAGTAGTGAAACAACGTTGTCATGGGTGGCACGCGTGCTGTAGGCTGATGGCGTCAAACTGTTACACTTTGTTGTTTGTCGTACTACACATGTGTGAATGCGATCTAGGCGCGAAAATCCGGACCAAACTGGATTAATTTATGAAAGTCTGGTAATAGGAAAACATTGAAGTACATGAAAAATAATCCGGATCCAGGATTGACTCTCGATATAATGGATACTGCAAAATAACAGAGCGCGATATAGCGGATCTGCAGTGTAAGGATGGTAAAAGCTGAAATCTGTGAACAGGAACTTAGAGATGATGGTGACTGATGTTATGATGCTGATGACCATGTTGATGATTGATGTTATGGTGATGGTGGCAACAACTCCGACTGCAGTCTGTGAACAGGAGCATAAGGATGATGATTGATGTTTTGAGAATAATGATGATAATGTTGATGATGCTGCTGTTGTTGATGATGATGATGACTGCTGTAATAATGTGGATGATAAAAATGGTGGCATCAGCCTGTGAACAGGAATATAAAGATGATGATGTTGATGATGCTGATGTTGTTGATGATGATGATGACTGATGTTATAATGTGGATGATAAAAATGGTGGCATCAACTAAGTCTGGTAGGGGAACATAAAGATGATGGTGACTGATATTAGGGATGATGATGATAATGACAGTGGTGGCAACAGCTCCAACTGCAGCCAGAAAAGAGGATGATTAATGTTCTAAGAATGATGATGATGATGATGATAACGATGATGATGATAATGATGATGATGATGATAATGATGATGATGATGATAATGATGATAATTATAATAGCTATTGCTATAAGGATGATGGTTATGATGGCGTATTATAATAATAATAATTATTATTGTTGTTGTTGGTGGTGTTGTTTTTATTATAACAAGGCTTTGAATAATAAAAGGCTTTGATAGTATTGCAAGCAATACGGGAGTCCCCTACGGGTGAAAACCCCTACCAATTAAACATTGTGCAATACCGTCAAATCATCCTTTATCTGTAGATGTACAAAGTTTCATATTCAAATTCCGTTTGTCACTGCAGTATTAAGTTGTTGTTTTTTTCTATTTTAGTAACATTGACCAGACATTCGAGTTACTTTTTTAGTTATTGCAGTACTAAACTGACAGAGGGCAATCATATAGTCCATTCTGTGTACCAAGTTTCATGATCATATGTTATGTTCTTTTCGAATTATTACAGTATTAAGTTTATTTCTATTTTAAGTAACATTCACGTGACCTTTGACCTCTGGTGAAAAATAAAGGGTTGTGTACAATCCTCACCTTACTCTTTCTATGTATACAAAGTTTCTGCAAAGTATCTTCAGTACTTTTTGAGTTATTGCAGGATCCAGGTTTTGGGGACGGGACAGACAGACAGAGTGAGACCGACAGATGAACAGACAGACAGACACGCACAGACGGAGGGCAAACCCATAGTCCAATCTGTGTAGTCATGAAGTTTCATGATCATATCTTATCTTATGCACTTTTCAAAATATTACAGTATTAAGTTTATTAATATTTTTAGTAACAGTCACGTGACCTTTGACCTATAGTGAAAAATAAAAGGTTGTGCATAATTCTCACATTGCTGTTGCTATGTATACAAAGTTTCATCAAAGTGTCTTCAGTACTTTCCAGAGTTATCACAGGATCCAGGTTTTGGGGACGGACGGACAGACAGACATATGGATGAACAGACAGAACGACACACAGACAGATGGCAAACCTATAGTTCAATTTCTGTACCAAGTTTCATGGTCATATCTTATGTCCATTTCGAATTATTACAGTATTTAGTTTATTTCTATTTTTAGTAAGTCACGTGACCTTTGACCTCTGGTGAAAAAAAAAGGTCGTGCATAATCCTCACATTGCAACATTGCTGTTTATATGTATACCCAGTTTCATCGAAATAATTCAGTACTTTTTGATTAATTGCAGGAACCAGGTTTTGGGGACGGACAGCCAGATGGACGGACAAACATACGAAACAGAGAGAGAGACACACAGACGGATGGCAAACCTATAGTTCAATGTTTGTACCAAGTTTCATGGTCATATCTTATGTACTTTTCGAATTATAACAGTATTTAGTTTATTTCTATTTTTAGTAACAGTCATGTGGCCTTTGACCTCTGGTGAAAAATAAAAGGTCCTGCATAATCCTCACATTTGCCGTTTATACGTATACCAAGTTTCATCGAAATATCTTCAGTACTTTTTGAGTTATCGCAGGATCCAGTTTGTTTTCGTTTATTTCTATTTTTAGTAACAGTCACGTGACCTTTGACCTCTGTAAAAAATAAAAGGTCGTGCATACTACTCACACTGCCGTTTATATGTATACCAAGTTTCATCGAAGTATCTTCTGTACTTCTTGAGTTATCGCAAGAACAATATTTTGCGGACGGACGGACGGATGGACGGAGGGCAAGCCTGTAGTCCCCTCCGGTGAAACACCGGTAGAGGACTAATTAGGCTTAAATTGATGATGATTTATTAACATTCTATTTGTATATATTTATTAAATTATTAATATTACTATTTAACAGCTTTTCAGCTACAAACTTATTCACTTGTCTACAAAGATTTATACAATTTCTTCAATGATTAAGCTGCTTGAAATTGAGCACAGAACTCTAATGCATGAACCCTTGTCACACTAACTAGCAACACTACTGTAAGCAAGGGTGGCGAAAATGCTGACGTTTTACTCTGAGGCTGATTAAAGTAAACAGGGTCTTAAGTTGCCTGGGCAGTGTTTTTTTTCACCTTAGGGCGAAAGGTGGCAGGGCTCTTGAGATGGGGAATTTTATGGCAAAAGGGGAGTTAATTTTTAGAAAAGCATTATTACATGTTAATATTCTACTTTGTTATAAAACATTGATGAATTATTTTGCTATAAATAATAACTTAGATTATGCACTAACTTGAATTGATAAAAAATAGCTGGGATTGTTTACTAAAATTCCTCGATCTTCGTCAATTTTTGTCCAATTTTGGTCAATTATTTTTTAAAGCTTACATTCTGAGGGGAATTTTAGGGCAAACTATTGGGTAAAATATATACTTTTTAAGAAGAGGAATGGAGCCAAATTGGCTCTAAAAAACACTGCTGGGGTTCACAATGCAGGGGGGTGGAAACTGAACATTTTTACAAAAGCAATGGAAGTTTTAACATTAATTTAAATGTGTGCAATCATCAACTTGATGCTTATTTCCTAGCTTCTGTCGTGCATTACATCTGCATACGTTCTCACTTACACCCTTAATACTTAATATAGCAGTTATCACTCATTCACTAAGTCAATGACACAATATAATTATTTAACAATCACTCATTTTCTGACAAAACATGGCATTTTCTCTTTTTTACAATTAATATGTTGTCAAGATAAAATAGCATATCTCACATAACTGGTAATTACACGAAATGCATATCAACACTTGACGATTACTCATAAAGTATAACTGTGCTCATATTGTTGGGTAGCTGTGCATGTATATGTTTGGTTCGCATACAAACCTTTCGCCTCCCATGAACTCACTATCAACAACATTGCAAGAATCATTTGAGGCGCGTCGTGGGAAAACCGGACTTAATACATGTGCGAAAAGTGTCATACCGGATTAGCCTGTGCAGTCTGCACAGGCTGATCTGGGACGACACTTTCCGCCTAAAGTGGATTTATGGTTAGAAGAGACTTCCTTGAAACAGAAAATACCATAAAAGCGGAAAATGCCATCCCGGATTGGCCTGTGCGTACTGCACAGGCTAATCCGGGATGACACTTTACGCATATGCATTAAGTCCGGTTTTCCCACGACGCGCCTTATTTACGATCCTCAAGTGCACACGCACTAAAACAGCCATATCTCATCATCTTACCAAGAGGAGTCATGAACACTCCACAAAATACAGTGAAATAAGTCACATGTTCAATTACGGTATACAATTATCACACTGAAATACCGATCATATGTAGCTATAAATGAAAAGAGAATACTAAGTACCGTAAATTCTCGCGTATAAGCCGCACTTTTTTTTTCAGCCAAAATTCGTAGCATTTTTCCGGTACATCTTATACGCGGATATAAGCAAAAACTCCTAGTTTTTCTATCATAAATATCAACTGTAGTGTTTTGGGCACCATTTTGAATAGACACTCGATCAACGTCACTAAGACGCTTATATACTTAAGTATTCGTACCCGATACGTTTCGCACTGTTTTATATTGGGATCTTTTAAAAATATAGTATTATATAATATATATTCTTAATTCTTATTTTTCCAAAATATATATGCAGTAAAACATTATACATAAAAAATAAGAACCAGGGTTAAATGAACCATAGTGTAAACACCACCTGACAAACTACTTCACACCTTTTATACTGCTCTGCAAACAAAAAGGATATTGTAATTGATGATACTTGCAAACTGACCATGTTTGTCAAACAGACAATTAGCGCTTACGGTGTAATTAAAGGTGTTGACACTTGAGACTTCTCAACACCTGTCAATACAGCGAAAACACAACTAGTGTAATGTATCCGCATTGCGATTTTCACAACAAAAATATTTTCCATGTCAATAAACAATGGACGCCAAATTTACGACTTTGATGTTGAGAAGCTTTCAAATGGCAGATTTTTTTTCCCACAGATTTTTTAGGTGCATCTTATACGCGGGGACGTCCTATACGCGAGAATTTACGGTAAGTGTTACACAAAGATAAATTTAGCGAGGCTTAGAAAACCTCATGATAAACTTTATTCAACCCTAACCCAGTATTTTATTTATCCCATCACTTTCTGTCTTTGTTTTCAAAATAAACAAAAGAAAACATACTAAACAAGGCTTGTCACAGGATCTGACGTATGCCCCCGAAGCATATGATTGTCAAAGGAAGGCAACACAATGTCAGTTAACATGTTGGCAAAAATGACGCTTCCTACAAAAAGAGTTATGGTCCTTGTACTCTGCACTTCCTCTCAACATTCTCTATCAATATATGTGGTTTTATTTTAAATCACTTCAATACTAATGGAGTTATGCACTGCGCAAGAAAATTAACTAAAGAGCAATAACTCCATAAATATTCAGGGCCTTCCTCAGGCTGTTTTAAATTTAACTTGAATATATCCGTATATATAGTGTTGCGCTTAAAAACATCACCCAGGGCACTTGTATTTTATCAATAAATAAGCTGTGTTGACTGCAGCAGACCGACAATTCCTGCTGGAAAGCTAATCTCTTACGTCACAATGGCCGTTTTTCATTCGAGAAACATGTACACCCATTCAATAAAGTCAGCAAATGATCAAAGCGAGCGTCACTTGCCGAAAATTTTAACAGTTTACAGTTATTCATAAGCCGGAATCAATAACCGTCAAGCACCGCCCTGTAGGCGGGGTTACATCATGCAGTAAAATCGATATGAGCCAATAGAAATGCTCAGTTTATTCGCTTTGGAATGACGTTATGGTTGACAAATTTGCGCAATAGGCATGTATCCACAGACAAGTAACCTTATACGCACGTCAATGCGTATTACCGAGCTAAAAAGTAAATACGCTTTGCTCATCCCTTTCGTATTTTATATCCACACTTGTTTATTTGATGAAAAAAAACTGTGAAAAATCAGTCTGAAATACGCTAATATGAAATAGTAGGCCTTATTGGAAAAGCCTATCCAATGTTACTGCTGTAGTTTCATAAACACAAGTTGTCTTGTTTATGTACATGTATGCCATGTAAAACTTGTGTTTTTTTTACAAAAGAGCGCGAAATATGGGCTTTACAGGTCTTAAAATATGACGGGTGTAGGCACGACGTGCATGAGGAAATTTTCCCACCGTTTTTTGCAAGAACAAAGCATGTATAGGATCTCTCCTTAAGATTCGAGAGCATCGTGAATGGTGGGTTTGGGCATGACGTCACTGCGCGAATGTGATATAAACATCCGGAAAAAATCATTACTTTCAGTTTCGCAACAAAATGACACGTTTGCTTTTAAAATGTATACCGTTCAAACGGCGATGTTTCGTTTACTTCAGTTCGTTTAAACATTTACAGAAAATTGAAAACGTCTTAGCCTTAATTTTAAGAGTTAAAACACATCAGATAACGTCATTTGACACATGGAGAAAAAAACAATTCGAAGTAGGGAGGGCATACCCCTCCCTAAACCACCCCTCTCAGGACCGGGGCGCTGGAAAAAATCCTGTGGAAGGCAATCATATTGAAGAAAGAGTTATGGTCAGAGTACTCTGCACTTCCTGTCAATGTCCTCTATCAATATATTTGGTTTTATTTAAAATCCCTTCAATACTACTGGAGTTATGTCTGCAAACAAAAATTAACAAGGGGCATATACTCCGTAAATATTGAATAAATAGTTGTAGTCCTTGTGCTCTATCATTATATGAAGTTTCCTTTGAATTACTTCAATACTAATGGAGTGTTATGCTCCGCACAAAAAAAGTAAAGAAAGGGAAATAACTCTGTAAATATTGAAGAAAGAGTTGTGGTCCTTGTGCTCTGCACTTCCTCTCATTGTCCTCTATCAATATATGAAGTTTCATTTGAATCCCTTCAATACTAATGGAGTTATGCTCCGCACAAGAAGCGTGACGGACGGACGGACAGTCAGACAGACGGACGATGCGATTACTAAATGCCCCCCGAATTTCCCTTCGGGGGCATAAAAACATGAAACATATATAATTAGGTTACAAAAATCAACAAAATGCCACACCAGAGACTGCTTTATCCCACAGTGAAAAAATAAAGCAAAGTTTATTCAATGGGCATTAATTTCATAAATGCATGCAATGAATGAGATAAAATGACACACAGGTTTAACAAAGCTTATTAAAATGTTCCTTTTTCTGATGTGTTCTCCAGTTAAACATATTCATAATAGTTAAAAGGACCAGTTATAGGAAGTATTTTGAAGACTGTCAATAAATGTCAAAGTATAAAATGCAACATTAGAATAGGATGAACACCAGTCAAACTCACTGTTTCCTATCCACAGTGACTCGTGGCTCGGCATCCAGGAATGGTATACACTTCATCTCGAGCAGGGCATGGTAGATGGGGTGAGTGAAGAAGTCCCCCACCCACTTGGAAACCATCACAGACACCATCACCGGTAGCAACACCTGCACGTCATTGGTCAGCTCCATCTACGGACGGACAAAACTTACTTTTAAAGTTCACGACTCATGCCACCATTCCAATATGAATATCTGACTAAAGAAAATTCTGTAGGGCTTCCGCTTCAACATCTTTATACAAACCTATGAAGTATTAAGTAGACATTATTCTACCTTATTATGTAAATCCGGCTAAAGAAATTTTTCAGGCAATTGAAGCCCTGACATTTCATTAAAGATACAAAGGAAAATATTTTATGATTTAAGAACATGTTGCTTGGAGTTATTGAAACGCACAGAAAGGATCAGTTCCAACTTCCAACTTCAGTACAAAGACATGTTCTAAAGCATAAATTTGCACAAAATACATTTCACTATAGATACAAAGAAAAGTATTTAATGATTTAAGAACATGTTGCATTAAGTTATTGAAATGCACAGAATGATCAGTTCCAACTTCCCACTTCAGTACAAAGACATGTTCTAAACCATTTGCACAAACGACACAAAAATCAAAACAAATAACCGTCTATAAAGATGTTGAATACATGACAACCGCGTACAACTGCAGCCAGAAAGGCAGTGTTATAACCAAAACTCACCATGATGACTGTGGTTGCCAGGGTGAGCCTAGTGACCCCGCCAAAGAACGACGCGGCCCCTATGAGGGCGAAGGCTCCGGGGTCCATCCACTCCCAGTAGCCCGCCTGGTGAACTCCAAACAGCGTCACCATCAGGCGCCCGATAATGCGCCCATACACCGCTCCTATCATCCTGGAAGGTTACAACAGTACAATTACATAGTGACTAATGGGCCCAGCTAGCTCAGTTGGTAGAGCGCTGTGCTGTCAATCCGGGGTTCGTGAGCTTGAGCCCCAGCCCGGCCACATAATTTGTGTGGGAATTGGTCATGAAATAATTTCTACGGCCGTTTTCCCCCTACCTCTGATTCAAGTAGGACAGTTGTCAGTAAATGGCACAAGTATGTGCACTAGGTACTGGTAAACCGCTTAGATCGGCTAAGCTTGCCCAGGAAAAGTTAAGTAGGTTAACTGAATGCCATTATATGACTGAAATTCTGTAAAACACAGCGAAAAATCCAAACAAACAAAACAAAATTTAACAAAACAAAATTTAATCAAATTATATAATTTTAAAGTAAATTGAAACAATTCATCCAGAATATGCCGTTCTGTTTTAAGAATTATTGTTATGAAGAAGAATTTACTATGGCAGAAGTTTATACAAAAGACATCTCCATTTTCCACCTATGACACTGTACATACATCGATGTTTTATCCAACTATTGCACTTGTTAAGTTGGATGGAACCTATTGAACTGTAAAACTAGTTAGGACAAAAGAGCTTGTGAGACTTGATAAATGGAAAAAATGAAAAGGAATAGTGTTTGCTGAATAAGCACAAAACTTGTGAAAAGGGAATATATAGTCCCATTCTGCGTATAACCCTTCCCCTGGCCCCATACTCACAACATGGGGACGAGGGCCCCGCAGGCGACAGCAGTACTGCACGCCCAGAGAACGGAGAAGAAGAAGAATGGCAGGACGGAGAACAGCGCAGCGTAGTTGAACTCGAGGTGCGTGTCGCGGGAAAACAGGAACGTCACCGCATCCTCCAGGGTTCCAAACAGCAGCGAGGCCACTGCGGGGATGGGCAGAAATGAAGCAGATATTTTGTGACTTATACCCCAGATTATTAACAAAATGAGGACAGCAGTGATGCCACTGGAGGGACGAGCAGAAATCACGTTTAATCAATTTTGTAAACTGTACTCTCATTGAAAAGTGTATTATTATTAACAAAATCAGGAGATTGTGAGTTTGTTCCCTGCTGAGCTCGCATGTTTTTGACCTTGCTGAAAGACACCATGTACTGGTTCTACCCAGGAAACAGACCCAAAGGGTCTCAAAAAGCTTCTGGTTTTGAAAACAATAAAGGCAAAATTTACACTAAGCTAGATTTTCAACTGAAAACTAACAAAGATGTCCAATGCATTCTAACAGTGATAATTGGAGAAAACTATTCCAGCCTCATGCGACAAAATAATGAACAGTATGCAGAGCTTTTGGAATAGCAATTAAACAATGATACATACTTTTCAAATTACAAATCTATGTAGTGTACCTTTTCAATTGTGACACATAACAATTAATTTTCTATACAAGAACAAGTACCTTCATTGTATGTTGCATTAGTTTTGAATGTGTGGTTGTCAAACTGCCACGCCTTGCCCTCATTGCAGGTGTATTTCACGACATCGGCATCCACATGCAGTTTGTTGCGCGTGTCATTGAAACACCCGTACCTGCCACACATAGAGAATGGTACGGTACTGAATAAAGTTTGTTAGCTTGCTTTTCCGGCTAAACCAGCATGATGATTGATATATTTTCGATTTTAAGTTGTTTATCAGTAAATAAACTATTAATTTCAGTTCTGATGCATATGAATTAACGCTTATGCCCTCGTGGCTTAATATTCAGGCATCAACACGAAAAAACGTTGTTTATTTACAAATAAAGAGATTTTTTTTTCAATTTTAACATGACCAGACAACATATTCTGCAGTTACAGTGCAAACTATATTTTACAGTTTCGAAACTACTTTTTCTAGTTATTTATTAGCAATTTAACAAAGAAAATTTTCCGTGTGTCATGTTGGAGCAGATTTACCACAAATAAGCCTGCAAAAGCCAATGCATGAAATGTGCATCCCACAAAAGTGATATTACAGTATGCAGTTCACAAGACAGGACACATAAACCATTTGCCTAGCAACAATATACATGTAGCATTAAATAAAACCAAACATTCTGACACAGATGACCAGTAATGCACCTATCAATGTATTCCCCCAGGGGGCAAATACAGGACTTTACACTGAAATTGAATCCAGACAGGCGGGAATTTGACACGCCAAATGATTTTGGGTGTCGGGAAATAGACTTTGGTCGGATTTATAAGGGCGCCCCTGGGCCATTAGTTACGCCAAGCATCCCCCACTGTGGGGATTTAGACAAAACTGCTTGTCTCCAGGGTAAGGAATTAGATCCCCCAAAATAAATGTATTTAAATTCCCCTGAGTCAGCGCGCCGCTCCCCCCCACGCCCCCCTTGGGGGAAAATATTGATAGGTGCATAATAGAAGTGTTGGTGCACATTCCCTACTTACACTGGGTCGCCATTCAGGCCCTCTATGCAGGTAAACTCTGTACAAGAGAACGCCTTGGGCATCAGAATGGAAAACAGCGTCACTATGATCTGAAACAAGGATCAATTTTCACTTTGTCTATGATTTGAAACAAGGGTCAATCAAATATTCACTTAATCTATGATCTGAAACAAGGGTCAGTTGATATGCACCGAGACTATGTTCTGAAACAAGGATCCAAATTCACTGCGAGTATGATCTGAAAGAAGGGTCAATCAAATACTCACTTAGTCTATTATTTAACGCAAGAATCAATTGAATATTTACTTTGATCTCAAACAAGGATCAAACAAATATTCACTTAGTCTATAATCTGAAACACAGGTTAAATGAAATATTCAAATATTCACTGTGACTATGATCTGAAACAAGGATCAATCGAATATTCACTGCAACTATGATCTGAAAGAGGGGTCAATCACATATTCACTTAGTCTTTGATCTCAAACAAGGGTCAATCTAAAAGTCACTGCGACTATGATCTGAAACAAGAATCAATAAAATATTCGGTATGATCTAAAACAAGAGATGTTTGTAAAACATGTATGCCCCCCGACTTGCAGCCAAGTTGTGAATATGTGCAATTGTTGAGACATTTTTTTAATATGCAATCCCAAGCGAGGTCTCATTATGTGGTATCTATGTATGAAGTTTAATTAAAATATCTCAATGCTTGTCAAGTTATTGAGCGAAAAGCGTTCTTCTATTTTTAGTAATGGTGACCTTGACCACACCCACCACATATGCAATCCCAAGAGAGGTCTTAATATAAGATATCTATGTATGAAGTTTCATTAAAATATTTTGATGCGTTCTCAGGTTATTAAACGGAAACCATTTTCTACTTTTAGTAACAAGTCACATTGACCTTGACCACACCCACCCCATATGCAATCTCAAGCAAGGCTTCGATATAAGATATATATGTATGAAGTTTCATTAAAATATCTCGATGCGTTCTCAAATTATGGAGCAGAAATGGTTTTCTATTTTTAGTTATGGTGACCTTGATCTTGAACCCACCGGCCCCATATGCAATCCCAAGCCAGGTCTCGATATATGGTATCTACGTATGAAGTTTCATTAAAATATCTTTATGGATTCTAAAGTTATTGAGCTGAAACCGTTTTTCTATTTTCATTAACAGTGACCTTGACCCACCCAACCCATGTGCAATCCCAAGCGAGGTCTCGACATAAGGTATACATGTATGAAGTTTCATTAAAATATCTCGATGCGTTCTCAAGTCATTGCGCGGAAACCGTTTTTTCTATTTTTAGTAACGGTGACCTTGACCCCACCCACCCTATATGCAATCCCAAGCGAGGTCTCGATATAAGGTATCCATGTATGAAGTTTCATTAAAATATCTCGATGCGTTCTCAAGTTATTGAGCAGATACCGATTTTCTATTTTTAGTAACAGTGACCTTGACCACACCCACCCATATGCAATCCCAAGCAAGGTCTCAATATAAGGTATCTGTGTATGAAGTTTCATTAAAATATCTCTATGCAATCTCAAGTTATTGAGCGGAAACCGTTTTTCTATTTTTAGTAACAGTGACCTTGACCTTGACCCCACCCACCCCATGTGCAATTCCAAGCGAGGTCTCGATATAAGGTATCTATGTATAAAGTTTCATTAAAGTATCTCTATGCATTTTCAAGTTATTGAGCAAAAACTGTTTTTCTATTTTTAACAATGGTGACCTTGACCTTTGACCTGTTGACCTCAAAATGTACAGGCGTCTTCCTTTGCTCCCAAGTAACCAGCATACCAACTTTCATGATTGTAGGTCAAAGCGTTTTATAGGTATCGTGCGGAAACGAAATGGTCTACGGACAGACTGACCATCCGGCCGACCGACATACCGACTGTCGGACAGGTGCAAAGCAAGATACCCCCACTTCTTCGAAGGGGGGCATAATAAGAAACAGCCACATTTTTATAATGAACAAGGATCAATCACCAGAAATAATCACCAACACTATGACTAAGATTGAACCAAACTGAAACTATCTTTTCTGAAATTTATCTCCCAGCCCACACCAACATGCACAAATGTGGCAGGTCACTTTCAAGAAATTGATATTACTATTGTTTGTCAAAAGTACTTCTCAGCACAACATTTAAGTAATAAGAAAGTGGAAAAAGTAACATCTAACAAGTAAAACAGCAAGTTAGTAACCTAGAAAATTTAACTTTTAATGTAGACATTTATATAGAACCATATACATAAGATTTGAAAACAAATGAATGTTGGTCATAAAATATACTACTAAGATGCTGTTATTTTTGTAATTCAACCGATAGCACTTACAGTTTTTGCTATCCATCTTTCAATATACAACCTTACTGCTACTGTTCCTAACTGAAACTTATACTCAGCCAGAATATAAAATCCCAAAGCTTTGACAACACCTAAATAAATAGATCAACAGAAGTTAACCAATTCATATCCAATGCAAAATAATGAACAAAAGATGGACCATGAAATAATGAGTCAATGCAATAATGAAAAAAAAAAAAAGCAGGGCCGGCTAGCTCAGTTGGTAGAGCGCTGGACTACAAATCCGAGGTTCGCGGGTTCTATTATTATATATATATATATGAAATTATTTATACGGCTATTCTCCCCCTACCTCTGAATCAAGTAGGGCAGTTGTCAGTTACTAGCATAAGTATGTGCACTTAGTACTGGTAAAACCAGCTTACCCAGGAAAGTGTGATTAGGTAAACTGACCGCTGTTATATGACTGAAATACTGTTGAATACCACAAAAAAACCCAAACAAACAAACAATGAAAGAAAGATGGACCATGAAATTCAACAGCCCCACAGAAGCTGCCATGTGTTATCACTACTCAATGGCCCTTTGTTCTTACACCTTGCAAAATGAATTTCTTTCCACAGCTGGCCTGTTGTAAGATTACACAATAGTATAGTTCTGTGGCAAAATAACCGTTTGCTTATCTGCAGATAATTTGTATTCCTATTACACAGCAGCTGATCTGAGGCATTTCAACCTTAGGAAAGAGAGAATAACACACATACACATACGTACATGCTACACACGCAAACACCTGCCCCCCCACACACACACACGCGCGCACACACACATGCACGAGTAATAAAACGCCTTCTAATGTGATTTTTGTGTACATCAAATGTAAAAAACACTTATGATATAGACGATAAGGATGTTTGTTTTCTACCAAGGTTAAATCATTTATGATATACTTATGATATACATGTGCGAACAATCTAAACACTTTAAATATAGAATAGTATTAATGGAACTCTAACACAGCTATTTTTTTAGGCATGGCGGAGCCTTAAATTTACATTCATAATATTTTTTTAGCTGAATGGCATTTTTTGTTTTAAACATGGATGGGACGTATCGTTCGTTCATAACAGAAATAAATTCTCTTAAGACATTTAATGAAAACAATTCTATTTATAAGGACATAATTCATAAAATTATTAAACACATTTGTAATCAATATGACTATAAAATTAGGTAGTTTCAACACTAAAAGTATTGCATCATCAACAAAAGTCATCAGGTACTCAAATGGTTAAAAGAAAATTAATTTGACATGTTTTTTTACAAGAATTACATTGTTGCGAAAAAATAGACAAGAATATTTGGGGAGATGAATGGGGTGGAGATTTGTTTTGAAGTGAAAATAGTTCAAATTTTCTTAGAGTAGGTATTTTCATTAATCCAAATACAACTCTTGATTATACAATTAAAGAATACATAGATATTGTTGAAGGCAGATTGCAACTTTTACATATTTAAACTCATGGGAGACAATTAATTTTGATAAATGTTTATGGTACAAATACTGACACTGTTGAATTTTTTAATGTTTTGGAAAACTATGTACAAACATACTTGGACCATTCAATAATAATTGGAGGCGATTTTAATATGGTGATTGATCATAAAGCTGACAAACTAAATGGAAGGCTAGATACAAATAAAAAATGTAGCAAGAAAATAAATGAGCTCATTGAAAATTATGATTTGGCATCTTCACAATCCTGACAAAAATGTTTATACTTGGCACTCAAACAGTAACCCTCCAATATTTTGCAGACTTTATTATTTTTTTAGTTACGTGCAATATAATAAATTTCATTACATATTGTAACATAGCACCAGGCTTCAAATATAATCACTCACTAGTATGCATACGACTTGAAATAGAAACAACGAAAAATGGCCAGGGCTACTTCAAAATAAATAATTCATACTTACTCGAACAAGAATACGAAACACAAATTAAGTCATCAATAACAGAAATAGCTCAAATAAATATTGAGGCAAATCCAAATACGCTCTGGGAAATTATAAAAGGAACCATTAGAGACGTAACAATTAAATACTCAAGTGTAAAATCAAAAAATAAACAAAAACAAGAAACGATACAACAAACCAAAATATCACAACTAGAGCAAGACCTTATTAGTGAACCTGGAAATATATCTAAACAAAACGATTTAAAGTTGGCACAAGAGAATTTAAACGATTTTATCGAACAAAATATAAAAGGTATACTACTTAGAACAAAAGCCCAATGGGTCGAAGGCTCAGAAAGAAATTCAAAATATTTTTCACATCTTGAAAAGAAATGATCAGAAACGAAAACTATACATCAACTTAAAACGAATGATAATGAAATTTTAAAAGACCAAGCTTCAATATTAACAAATGTTAAATCATTCTATGAAAAATTGTATAAGAAAAACAAAAATATAATTAATGATGAGGAAAACCATTTTTTCAATAACATATATAATAAAATAAGTTTGGAGCAAATTGAAAATGAAAATAGGTACTTATCAGAATACGAATGTGCTAACGCCTTAAAGGAAATGAAAAACAATAAAAGTCCTGGTTCAGATGGTATATCTGCAGATTTTTATAAAATATTCTGGAACGACATAAAACAATATGTAGTGTCGTCGCTCAACTATTCGCTTGACAACAATAACTTAACAGAACTGCAAAAACAAAGCATTATTACTTTAATACCGAAATCTGGAAAAGATACTTAGTTAATTGATAACTGGAGACCTATTTCACTTTTAAATGTTGATTATAAAATTGCATCTAAAGCCATAGCTAAATGGATTAAACACTATTATTAGTACAAACCAGACTGGATTTATAAAAGGGAGATATATTGGAGAAAACGTTAGAATTTTACAAGAAATAATTGAAAAGGCAAATGATACCAATGAACCTGGTCTTATATTCTTTTCTGACTTTAATAAGGCTTTTGACAGCATTGATCATGATTTTATGTTTAAATGCCTCGACACCTTTCAGTTTAGTCAACACACAATAAATTTGGTAAAGCTTTTTTATCGTAATGCAATGTCATGTGAAACCAATAATGGCCAGTTTTCAGAATTTTTTAACATTTTTTTAACTTTTAACAAAAAGGTGTCAGACAAGGCTGTCCATTATCTCCTTACCTATACATTATATGCATAGAACTTTTGTCTGCAGAAATAGATTTAAATCAAAATATTACAGGAATAAATATACATAATGCTCAAGTTAAACAATCAATGTTGGCTGATGATGCATCCTTTATGTTAGATGGCACACAAAAATCATTTGAAACTTTAATAAATGTATTCGAAAACTGCATCAATATCGGGTTTAACACTCAACAAAAGCAAATGTAAAATTTTAAAATTGGATTCATTAAAATCAAGTCAAATTCAATACTGTAAACATAAGAAGTTCATTTGGAACTCCCAACATGCCACAACTCTGGGAATCAACTTCAGTAATAAATCTGAGGAAATAATCGAACTTAACATACCAGTTAAAATAAATGAATTTGAAAGTTGTTTAAATAAATGGAAACAATGGAAATTATCACAGATGGGAAAAATTACAGTTTTAAAATGTTTTGCATTTCCAAAACTAGTTTACCCTCTCACTGTTCTCCCGAATCCACCCGAGAATCATTAAACAAATTAAATCGATAAGTTTTAAATTTCTCTGGGATGAAAAACCAGACAAGTTTGCAAGAAAACGAATGAGTGTAGGACAAAACACCCCTGGGACATAACCCCCCCTGTCCAATTTTGTATAGGAGGACAAAAACCCCCTCATGCATTTTACAAGGTGGACAAAACCCCCCTTAAGCATTTTACTAGGAGGACAAAACCCCCTTAAGCATTTTACAAGGTGGACAAAACCCCCCTCATGCATTTTCAAAAGTGAAAATATCTACCCTTTTTGAGACCAATTCTTGTGGTTATTTATATTAAAAAATTGCATATATTTTATTTTCATTTTTAGCTCTAATTATAGTGCCACTGTAGTATTAGGTTTGACTAACATTTATATAAGTAGGTTTGTAACAGTTTTTTTTTTAATTACAGAGATGTTCTTTTTTAATTACAGAGGTGTTAAAAACAATTAGGAATACCTGTTAAATTGACCTGTTGGAGTTTCTGTAATTAGCTGTTAATTAGGAATGGTAAACAAAAACTAGGATTTTCATGAGCAATTATGTTGCTTCAATTTCTTAATTAGTACAAGCATTATTTACTATTTTGTGTTACAGGGGGGTTTTGTCCACCTTGTAAAATGGAAGAGGGGGGTTTTGTCCACCCTGTAAAATGCTTAAGGGGGTTTTTGTCCACCTTGTAAAACGCATGAGGGGGGTTTTGTCCACCTATACAAAATTGGACAGGGGGGGTTATGTCCCAGGGGGGTTTTGTCTGGATACCAAAACGAATTATTCAAGATTACTCAGAGGGTAGTCTCAAAATGCTTGATATTGACCTTTTCATTTAATCACTCAAAGCAAGTTGGGTTAAACGCTTTATTTTCCAAACAGAATCTTAATTGATACAAATCTACACCAACATGCTAGATAAATATGGTGGTTCATTAATATTTAAATCAAATTTAAAACCCACTGACGTTAAAACCACAAATATAAAATCTGAGTTTCTGAAAAATGCGATTCACTGATGGCTTTGCGCGTCCTGTAACGATGACCACATGCCAATCGAAAAACAACTTATTTGGAATAATACATTTATAAAGCATAATAACAAAACGCTATTTTTTAAAACATGGTTTGAAAAACGAGTACAAATGTTAGAACATATATTCAATTTCAGAACCAAACAATTTTACACTTTTCCAGAAATCGTTTACCTTTATAATTTAAACAAAGATGATTTTTTTAAATATAACGTTTTGATAAACAGCATTCCTATTGAATGGAAACAATTATTACAGCAAAGCCACATAGAGTATTCCGCTCCAGAATACATGTTCACCAACATCACAGAATCAACCAAATTATGTAAACTAGTATATGGAAACTAGTATTAAAAGAAAAACCAAAAGACTTTAAACAAATAAATAAATGGAAAGTATTACTAAATTTGGAAGAAATTAATTCACAATTAATTTTCACTCAACCTTTAAAATTATCTATAGATACTAAATTGAGAAGCTTTCAATACAAATATTTAATGCAAATTATTCCGAACAACACCTTTTTGCATAAATTCAAAATAAAGTCTTCAAGTTTGTGCGATTTTTGTTCAATGTATCCTGATTCAAGTATCCGCATGTTTTGGGAATGTCAATACGTACAAATATTTTTGGACATGCCTTCAAAAATTTATGCAGGACATGTTGGGCATGGGAGATACGCTAGATATGAATTATGCTTACATATCATTTTGTAATATTCAAACTGTTACTAAAAATGAATTCATACTGCATTAACTTTATAATTTTGTTTGCCAAATTTTATATATTTAAATATAAAAATGAAAACAGTGTGCCACAAATAAATATGTTTAAAAATGTCCTCAGAAAACGAATAAAATTAGAAGATACAATTTCACACGTACAAAATAAGCATGAACATTTCCTGTCACGCTGGACTCATTTTATTTCATTCTAATCTTTTTTACGAACCCATCCATGTTAAACTTAGCAAAAACTTTTCTTCTCTTCATTATAAAGGGCATATTATTCAAAGACATTTTTTCTTTTTTTTCTTTATCTTGTATCGATAGAAATTTCTGTGTAAAACACACTTTGTACGGTAAACTGATTTGATGTTATATGTATATTGTGGTTTGAAAAGAAATAAAATTGGAATGACAAAAAAAGAGAGAATAATTCAGGAATAGACTGTTTGGGACAAACATAAGTATTGCTATGGTCATAAGGAAATGAAATTAAGTATTTGCATTTACCGTAATTACCCTATGTATTGGGACACTTATAAATAATTAAATGTGTTTTTGTCCCAATATTACGGGACATATAAAAAGAATTCTCGAAATTTTGTCCCTACATATAGGGAAACATATGATGCAACCTATTCTGCATATATCTATGTCTTGAACCAATTAATTAGTATTATTTCTTTGGGATGACAATCGCTAAAATATAGTAAATATTTAATTATAAATAATTAGACGGATTTTTTTTAGTAGACTGATGCTTGTAAGATCAATTATTTCTTGCTGGGGCCTTAATGATAATTAATTGAGAAGCTTAATTGTGAAGACCATGTAGTGTACACAGTTTGCACCACGTGTCAACTGCATGTAAACATACCACTGATGGTGGACATAAGCAAGTGCAATACAACGTGTCACAAGTCGCTATGCAACCAGCGGTATGGAATGTTTATAGAGTAACAACATAAGGTGCTATTTTAGTGTCCCAACATTTAGGGATATGAAATAATTCAACTTTCAAATGTGTCCCAAAAATAATTATTTTTCTAAAAAATAGGGGTGTCCCAATATTTAGGGTAATTATGGTAGATAACAGAATGCAGACAATCCAGATTTTTTTTCATAAAAAAATCATTGTTTATATTTGTATTGTTTTATTATTATTATTAATTTTTAAATGAAAGTAGTTTCGCCAAAAGGAACAGTCAATGTGGTTGTACTGATCTACTCTTGCCCATTAAGGAAATCATCTATATCGTTCCATACTTGAGGTAACAGCTCGCTAGAAAATGAAGCCTTCAAGTGCAAGTGAGAAGATTTCTCACTTAAATAGTCAACAACTTTATTGTTAATGGTGCAATCTGGCCCATAATTGCACTTTTAAGACATAATACTTTGATACACAATCTTAGCAAGTTTTTTTAAACCTGGTAGTAAAATGAAGTAATTATCAGGCATTTAAGAAACTGTTGGGGTTTTTTGTCAACAAAGGAGCAATGCAGTCAGTTTTTTTTTTCTACTTTGGGGGAAAGGTGGCGGGGCCCTTCAGATAGGGAATTTTACGGCAAAAGGGGATTTTGTTTATATTCTACATTGTTATAAAACATAAATTTATTAATTGTTTTGCTACAAATGATAACTTATATTATGCACTAACTTGGTTTGATGAAAAATTGCTTGGATTTTTTTACTAAAATTCCTCCATCTTAGTCATTTTTGTCAAATTTTGGTCATTTTTTTTTTAAATAAAGCCAACATTCTGAGAGGATTTTTATGGAAATATAGGGGAAAATATATACCTTTTAAGCAGGGGAATGGAGGCCGAAATTCGGCCCCTAACTGGCCTTAAAAACAAGATTCTGTGTTTGATAAACACACATGCAACGGATTGGTGCTGGATAGACCATTTCTTAGTCCAAATTAGGTCAAGGTCAAAGTGAAGTTCTGTGATATGATTGGATTGGGGATAGTCATAAGCAACAACTGTGTAAGTATCCAAGCTTTGTAGCAAGCGGTGTTGGTGCTAGACGAAACGGTAAAATCTATTTGTGCAAATTAGGTCAAGGTTAAGGTCAAAGTTAGGTTGGGTGATATGGGTGGATTGGGAACGGTCATGAGTAACAACCTGTGTAAATATCCAAGTGTTGTTGCAAGCGGTGTTGGCGCTAGATGAAACGGTAAAATCTAGTAAACCAAGGAACAGCCCATTTGAATTATTCTAAGTGCAAATTAGGTCAAGGTCAACGTGAGGTTGGATAATATGGGTGGACCGATAGGGAATGGTCATAAGCAACAACTGTGCAAGTATCCAAGTGTTGTAGTAAGCGGTGTTGGTGCTAGACAAAACGGTAAAATCTACTTAACCTTGTCACGGACGGACGAACGAACGGATGGACGGACGAGACAATCACTATATGCCTCCCGCATAAAAACACTGGTGGTCATGCATCATACTCATCTGAGAAACTATGGTCAGTCACAAACTAAGCAAGATTGGTCTGGCCTCAAGACTATGAACCTTCTTAAGCTGAATCTTAGTCTTTATCTTAAATATTAAACCAATGGAAATCAAAGCAACACTTACAAGCATTCTCATTGGTCAGTATTTTCAGTTGAATCTTAATAAGTCAGAGATTGAAAACTTTCGTACTAATGTGGCCGGGATTGGGTGAAAAAATGCAGTCTCTATTGTGAGTATGGTAACAATGGTCGACAGCAAACAGACGAAAGAAGTCACATATCCTATATACAGATAGCTCAAGGTGTTTTTGTGGTTAGGTGAGCAAGAAAACGATAGCATCGTGCTTTGGAATAAGAACTGTCACAATGTCACAATGATAGAAATTCATGACAAACATTTTTCAGTGAAGTGATTTATTACATTACAATCAGGGCTAATACTAACACTTGCCAAATTCGCCAACGACTACAAATCTGAATATTTGTTTGCCTACAATTGTTTCTTTCAAAGTTGTTTTAAACAAAGGCTTTGATAGTTTTGCAATCAATACAGGAGTCCCCTACCGGTGAAAACCCCTACTAAGTTAACATTGTGCAATACCGTCAAATCGCCGTTTATCTGTAGATGTACAAAGTTTCATATTCAAATTCCGTTTGACACAGCAGTATTAAGTTGTTGTTTTTTCTATTTTAGTAACATTGACCAGACATTCGAGTTACTTTTTGAGTTATTGTAGTACTAAACTGACAGAGGGCAATCATATAGTCCATTCTGTGTACCAAGTTTCATGATCATATGTTATGTTCTTTTCGAATTATTACAGTATTAAGTTTATTTCACGTAACCTTTGACCTCTGGTGAAAAATAAAGGGTCGTGTACAATCCTCACCTTGCTCTTTCTATGTATACAAAGTTTCATCAAAGTATCTTCAGTGCTTTTTGAGTTATCGCAGGATCCAGGTTTTGGGGATGGGACAGACAGATAGAGTCAGACCGACGGACGAACAGACAGACAGACGCACACAGACGCAGGGCAAACCCATAGTCCAATCTGTGAACCAAGTTTCATGATCATATCTTATGCACTTTCAAAATATTACAATTTAAGTTTATTTCTATTTTTACTAACAGTCACATGACCTTTGACCTCTGGTGAAAAATAAAAGGTCGTGCATAATTCTCCCATTGCTGTTGCTATGTATACAAAGTTTCATCAAAGTGTCTTCAGTACTTTCCGAGTTATCACAGGATCCAGGTTTTGGGGACAGACGGACAGACAGACATACGGACGAACAGACAGAACGACACACAGACAGATGGAAAACCTATAGTTTAATCTCTGTACCAAGTTTCATGGTCATATCTTATGTCCATTTCGAATTATTACAGTATTTAGTTTATTTCTATTTTTAGTAACAGTCAGATGACCTTTGACCTCTGGTGAAAAAAAAAGGTTGTGCATAATCCTCACATTGCCACATTGCCGTTTATATGTATACTCAGTTTCATCGAAATAATTTCAGTACGTTTTGAGTTATTGCAGGAACCAGGTTTTGGGGACGGACAAACAGATAGAGACACATAGACGGATGGCAAACCTATAGTTCAATCTTTGTACCAAGTTTCATGGTCATATCTTACGTACTTTTTGAATTATAACAGTATTTAGGTTCTTTCTATTTTTAGTAACAGTCAGGTGACCTTTGACCTCTGGTGAAAAATAAAAGGTCCTGCATAATACTCACATTGCCGTTTATATGTATACCAAGTTTCATCGAAATACCTTCAGTACTTTTTGAGTTATTGCAGGATCCAGTTTGTTTTCGTTTATTTCTATTTTTAGTAACAGTCACGTGACCTTTGACCTCCGGCAAAAAATAAAAGGTCGTGCATAATATGCACATTGCCGTTTATATGTATACCAAGTTTCATCGAAGTATCTTCAGTACTTTTTGAGTTATCGCAGGAACAATATTTTGCGGACGGAGGGAGGGCAAACCTATATTCCCACTTTCCGCCTGTAGTGGATTTATGTTTAGACGAAACTTCACTGAAACAGAAAATACCATCAAAGCGGAAAGTGCCATCCCGGATTAGCCTGTGCAGACTGCACAGGCTAATCCGGGACGACACTTTACGCACATGCATTAAGTCCGGTTTTCCCCCGACGCGCCTCATATACATTGCACATAGATGATGACCTGACAAAAATGTCATGTAAATGTATGACTGTAAAATAGCCCTTCATTAAGCCCTGTTCCAAGTGCCAATCATATCAATTTGATTGTCACTATTGCGCCAATACTCTGATCGAGTTTTTAGAGACAATTACTTGAAAGTCAGACTGTACAGAACCTCAACACAAACATTTTCTGATTAACTTGACCTCTACTCCACCAAAAGCCAATCACAATCGATCAACTGTTGATTGCTAGTCTTACGAACTCGATTTTTCAAACATGTCAACGGTATTTAAGTAGGAATCTCTTGAAAGAAGGCAAAAACCCCAGACCGCTTCTGCCCAGCGAACCCAACCAGCATCCAATCGCTTAATCGGGTTAGGTTAATGTTCTGATCGGCATTGAGAACAGGTTAAGACAGAGAACATACTATGATCACTACAGGCTCCAGCAGCTTAAAGAGTTTCTGCGTCCAGTCACGTCTTATCTTGTGCAGCAGTGTCTTGCGGGCGCGGAAGATCTTGAGGTTGACGATGGTGAAGGCGGCGCCTAGTAGCCCACCTATCACACCGATCAGGATGGCCGGGATGAACATAAAGATGTTCACGTCCACTCCCGCGTCAATCTGAACGTAAAACACATGCATTGAATTTCTTTGACACATTTATTTATGGTTTTGGTGGAAAACACTGTTGTTTGTTTGAACCTTGGAATGTTTGCAATACATTAGTCTTCACAATACTTGTTTGACAGGGACTTGCCCATTCGGGCATATGCGGTACAATTTCAGCTTGCCCAAATCTATCTGAACCTAGAAATTACCTCAACAGTTCAAATGAAGCAATGTGGTTTCATGTAGACAGTCATATGGACAGATTTTGTTTGGATTTTTGCCGTATTCAACAGTATTTCAGTCATATAACGGCAGTAAATTAACCTACTCACACTTTTCCTGGGTAAGCTGGTTTACCAGTACTAAGTGCACATACTTATGCCAGTAACTGACAACTGCCCAACTTGAATCAGAGGTAGGGGAGAATGGCCAGAACATCAGGTGATGACCAAATATTTAGCGGGAACAATCTGGACATTGTTCTATCTTAGGTAATGAATCTTGTAAATTCATAATTTGCATCCTTCTTGTACTTGTCGTTTCGGACAGACAGGTCAAAATTTAAACTTGCCCAGATAGCTTTTTACTTGTCCTGGGCTTCCGTCAAGTGAGTTATTTCGAAAACTGCATTATGCATTTAACTTTAGCACTCAGAGAGTTGCTAACTGACAGACGGACAGACCAATGCCGGCAAAAATATAACTGCCTTAACAGATGTATTTTCATAAATAGGGATGTCAACCAATACCAGAATTGGTATCCGGATATCCGTATGTAATATCTGGATACTATCCGGATAACCGTATAGATCGGCATTAAAAATGTAAAAAAAGTTGAAAAATTAAGTTCACATCTAGACGTATGTTATCTTCATAAAAACTGTATTTTGTGAACACAACTGTTGCAAATTATTGAAAAAATGTACATGTTCCTTAAACTATTTTTGTTAGTATATTACGTGTTTTGTTTGTTGTTTGCTGCATACAATTTTTGTTCACGTTATGTTTTCGGTCAGAACAATACAATGTAAAGTAATACGAAAAGTAAAATGCTTGTAATAATTGGAAGCAAAGTTTTACTAATTAGAAATAATTGGTTAACAATGGTTCATAGATGTCAATACAAGGGTGGGACGTTGATAATTGTCATAAATTGGACTTGCTACTGGTAGAGAACCATCTCAGATCAAGAGGGACGAACGTAATTGAATTAATAGATTGTGACACATTGTTTGCTTAACAGTCCTGTCAAAGATAGTGTAGTGAGAAAGCGCCATGTGTTTTATTATACCGTAAAAGATCATGTATTACGCGCACCCATGTATAACGCGCACCCAATTTTTTAAAGCAAAATTTGAGGGGAAAAAACTGGAAAACAATTTGCAGCTGTTGTTTGTTATTGTCCGTTCATGATTGTTTCCAAAATTTTGTCCATACTTTTGTTGTTGTTGTTCTGGAATATTGTACTAAATTTAATTTAATAAAAAACGTTACCAATGTACATTTTAGATATGCATACATAATTACCTTGTGCGCGAAACACATATTAATCCAAATTGAATACAAATATTCATGTTAATATTCAATAAGTTTGATGCCGTAACACAATCTCCATTTTAATTCAAGTACATGTATATTTTGTCATTCCCATTTAAATCTCCAATTTATCCAACGCAACAAAACAACTGTCTGAAATTTTTCACACCCTTGACATTTCCTCTAGAACGCTTCTTCATTAATGCTCTATCAACACTGTTTGCATTATACAGGTACAGTAGTATTGATTGATGCTTTTTCACTGACCACGTGCTAATCGTGTTACACGCTTAAAGTGCTGCAAACAGCTAGAAAGTCGCGCCAGCTCAGCAGTCACATCAAAGAGTTTTTGAAGTCAAACCGACACCGTTGCTATGAATGTTGCTAACGGCTTGCAGATTTAGAGGCTGGCTAATTGACGACGTCACGCTTTCTCTCTTCTCAGTTGTAACAGGTGTTATTATAAATGGCTGTGTTTTTAACGGATATGATTCTTTGTTCAAATTGGAAATATGATTGCAAGGTAATAAGAATGTTTTGTTAATAAATCAATGAATTAAATATAAAATAAATATAACAAAAATATAACGAAAATTTAAAATAAAATAAAAATTGCCCGAAAATGACTGTTACTGTGTATTATGCCCACCAAATTTTCATAGTCGAAATGTGCGCGTAATACATGGTCTTTTACGGTAATCGTGTACCAATCAAAGGGTGTATTTAACGACACGTCCGCAGTACGAGGTGAAGACCCCCTGTAGAGTCTAAAGTGTTTGTTTGTTGGGATTTTTCGTCGTATTCAACAGTATTTCAGTCATATAACAGCGGTCAGTTGCCCTACTCACACTCTTCCTGGGTAGGCTGGTTTACCAGTACTGAGTGCACATACTTATGCCAGTAACTGACAACTGCCCTACTTGAATCAGAGGTAGGGGGAGAATGGCCGTAGAAATAATTTCATGACCAATCCCCACACAAGTTATGTGGCCGGGCTGGGAATCGAACCCACGATCCTCGGCTTTGTAGTCCAGCGCTCTACCAACTGAGCCAGCCGGCCCGGCAGAGAGTGGCCGATAGCTGTGTTATGTTAATCGATATTATATAAAACAAAGGCGTTTGTATGCCTAATAGAAAATCAAGAAAAAAAAATCAATTTTTCATAATTTGTATACGAATATTCTGATACAATTTGTGTATCTGGATACTAACATAGTATCTGGATATTCGGATATCCGTTGACATTCCTAGTCATAAAATATATAGCATACATATTTCATTTCTTGTAAAAAAAAAACTGTAAATATTTTTAATGAATATGCATTATTTTAAAAATGAACCTGTAGCAACTGTATAAAATTTCATTGTTAACATAGTGTCATGATTCATCAACGACTAAACAACGATTTTATTCACACTTTAACTTTCTCTTCACTGCTCTGACAATTCAATTTCATGTAACTTAATTGATTGGCAAAGTCAGAATGAGTTTAACATACCTGGAACAGAATATATCTGTTTGTCTTGAACTTCCCGAAGCTCCCGGTGTACCTTAAGTCTTGAAACGCGGAGTTGAACAGGTCGGTGGTGAAGGAAGCCATGATGCAGCAGAAGAAGATCTGCCAAGACAACGTGACTGTCCAGAACGAGGACACCTCCTCCATGGAGAAGAGTAGCCCACCCACCGGGGCTCCGAATGCAGACGCAACACCCGCAGCCGCACCCGCGGAGATGAAGTTACGTCTGGAAAAAACATAGAGATGATAGAATGAGGATTACGTCTATGATAATACATAGAAATGACAAAATGAGGATTACGTCTGCAATGTGAACATGAAGAGAGACGACAAGAGAGAGTGACAATGACATACATTGCTTAAAATGGGTAGTAGGGTGGAGCCAAACCAGTTGGTTTTCTACTGGTAAATCCAAGGTCTGAATTCGTCTCAGGTTTCTGATTATTTGTTTTTTTTCTGTTAAGGCCAGAACTTTTTGATTTTACGGTTTACAAAACCGGCGAACATAAATTTTCCGAAAGTGAAAAAAATAAAATAATTATAATTGCGATTTTTTCTTTACCGATGGGGGACGAAACGTTCAAATTTTCGAAATATTTTGAGTAAGAATATAATAATTTGCTCGGTAAGTCCGTTTACTTCCGTGAAACTGCTTTTTGTTTTTGACGGTATCACACGATGATTGCCGATCGAGATCAACAAATTGTTCCGGAATTTCACGGACAATTTTTTTAAGCAAGGCGTCCGCCGTTGTTTATGTACATGTATGCCATGTAAAACCCGTGTTTTAAAAGAGTGCGAAATGTCTGCTGAAACACGACGTCACGTTCCACGCATGGAAAGCGTGCGTGTACCGATCATGTGCTTTACTAAATACAGGTCTTTAAAGACATTGGGTGTCCTAGTTTCCCGTCAAAGGAATGTTAATCCCATACATGATTTTTGCAGGGAGAAATCCCGTTATTGTGGTCAGTGAAGTGTTTCAAATTTGAGGGTCGTCTCATAAATCTGTACTAGTATCCAAAATTGAACAAAAAGATTGGTACAGCAAATGGAGAAAAAATAGGTAAATTATAAATAAATTGGCGTGGTTTTTCCATGCAAATTTACTTATTGGTGGACAAAAAATTAGCAAGTGATTTTTAGTTCGTAAATTGTTGAATTTATTATATATTGTAAACTTCTAATAATGTTCAACATATTTCATAGACGGCCCTTAAAATGACTTGTCCATTTGATGACAGTTAATATTACCGTTAGAAGTACAGTTATTCATGGAAAGAATGAAACATGAGAAAATCAACACTGTTTTTAACAATAGAGTGACATTTGTCTTTAACATTTTGACGCGCAGGCACGATGAAAATTTCCCGCCGTTTTTGCAAGAACAAAGCATGTATATAATATAAATATATTTTAATAAAGATCTTTACAATTCACCAATTATCCAGTCAATACTATGTTCAACAGCTGTAACGATTAAAACAGTGTTAACACACTAAATACATGCCCATATGAACATAATTAATTGAATAAAAAAGGCTCCATCAGTAGATCGAGTGTAACCTAAAGATTCGAGAACGACGAGAATAGTGGGTTTGGACATGACGTCACTGTGCGAATGTGATGCGCACTGGACAGAAACATCCGGAAAAAATAATTACTTTCAGTTTCGCAACAACAATGATGCTTTTGCTTTTAAAAGGCTAGAGGTATGCCGTTCAAACGGTGATGTTTCGTTTATTTAATTTCGTTTAAACTTGTACAAAAAATTGAAAACATCTTAGCCTTAAATTTAATAGCTAAAATGCACCAGATAACGTCATTTGACACATGCCGCAAAAAAAAATTGACGTACAGAGGGATACCCCTCCCTAACCCACCCCTCTCGGGACAGGGACGCCAAAAAAAATCCTGTGGAAGGCACTGGATGTATATTTTCAGGTGGCATTTGTAACAAATAGTATCATTAGTAACAAGATCTTCTTGCGGGCACATCGAAACGAGGATGTGGGGACAGACAGCTTTGTCTCGTATACACTTAAAAAGAGAAAGTCATGGTTGCATTTTGTTGATGATATATATTTTCGCGACACAATGAGAATTTCTTATTTGCCTTGTATCTTGTTTCTGTCACAGTTGTAATGCAATAATTTAACACACACTAGCAGTTCAGTTTATATCTGATAAATTTCATATATACATGAAGATTTAGCATTTACACAGAGTTGAATATTTAAAAAAAAATATGTTAAAACTGGTTTCTCATTTTTAATAAGAATTAAGACTTAATAAGAATCCAGACAATTAACGTCATATTATTTGGACTTTTCTCTTGATATAGTTAAATTTAATATGTTTTTCGAGACCTCACAGCAATTATTTTCAAAATTTGCGTTGTGTGGTTAGATTAAGCTCGTTTTGCAAGGTCTGTGTTCGGGCAGTTGTGGATTCCAGTCCTGCACAGGTTAACTCGTCTTCTTTTAAAAAGGCATCTCACTTTACATTTTGTAAATCCATACAAGTATACAACTTTGTGGTAAAATCAATTTTAATGATTCCGTTAAAATATATGCATCTATTACACTTATTTACTCTGTAAAATTCATTAAAATACAATTGGTTAAACTGCATATAAAACATTGGCGTAATAAAACAGTTTATACCATGTTTGACGTCTTATTCTAACTTCACATAATAGTGTGTTTTAATGTTGATATTGTTATTAATTATAAATTGCTAATGGGAAATCGTTCATTGTGTTCAGATTTGAAAACTTTTTTTTTTTTTTTTTTTTTCGACCTGCCAGTGGACATGTTCCCCAAAAATTTTTGTAAACCAGAAAATAAAAAAGGACTGGCCTAATGTATAAAAAATATATTGTGGCGCGTCGTGGGAAAACCGGTCTTAATGCATGTGCGTAAAGTGTCATGCCGGATTAGTCCAGGACGGCACTTTCCGCTTTAATGGTATTTTCTGTTTCAAGGAAGTCTCTTCTAAACATAAATCCACTGTAGGCGGAAAGTGCCTTCCTGGATTAGCCTGTGCTGACTGCACAGGCTATTCCGGGACGACACTTAACGCAAATGCATTAAGTCCGGTTTTCCCATGCCTCTATTCATTTTAATTTTTGCAAGTGAACTGATTTTCAAAAGAAATTCCATCATTTTTGTATTGACTAGCCCAGAGGGGCGGCAGAGGGACCCCAAAAGGAGCAGGGTGCAGCACCCTGTTATCTTGCTTTAGATCTTTCAGGAGTAAGATAAAAGTACTAAGATGAGTTACAAGTAGTTCCTTTTAGTGTTCATGCACACAGTCATGTGTTTACACATGAAATCTGTGTTCTTAAAGGGACTTGTCCACCAATTTTTGTACTTTTTGAAGTATACCATTAAATGTCTTAACTTGACAGATTTAGGCATCAGAACTAAATAGCTCAAGTATAATAACAAGAAATGAAAAAAAAAATGAAAAAAAAAACTGCTTTCATCGGGGTTCAAACCTCAGACCTCCAGATTAAAAGGCTTACGCCTTCACCAATCCACCATTCCAATGTCTATATTCCGAACCATATTTTTTACTATGAAAGTGATCCATGTGTTGTCAACAATTTTAAAGAAAACAAAACAGAACACTCAAACTTATTCCATCGTTTAGCGTTACAAACGATTTATAATTTCATCAATTTCAAGTGATGATTACTCACTAACGAAACGGTATTTACAGTTTATTAATATGTCCATAGTGTCCTTTATATACACTAAAGTTGAAAAAATTTAAATTTGTCAATCTATGACTCAATTCCAACACACATATCACAGCGTAGCTCATGTTGATCAAACATGTTTAGATGCACTGTGTCTCACCTGGACTCTGAGGTACGGAACTTCTCCAGTATGTTAACACACATATCACAGCGTAGCTCATGTTGATCAAACATGTTTAGATGTACTGTGTCTCACCTGGACTCGGAGGTACGGAACTTCTCCAGTATGGGCAGTTTTATTCCAAGCGTCTCAGACCGGAACTGACTCACACCAGCACCGACCAATGCCCTGAAAAATGGTACAAATAACATTTCTAAACATGTACATAGATTACATCTTCTCTTGAGCCTAACAGTGCATGTAATTATTTTTAGGCCTATAAGCATTTATGTAGACCTCAAGCTGAGGTGAGCGAACCACCAACTTCAAAACATCTGAAGAACGCTTTTAAACTTTACTATAATGAAACACTGAACAGAAAAAAACAATCACCAGTATCAGTAACATAGTACTAAATTTTTATAGCTTGGACACATGAATTTTATAGCTTGGACACATGAATTTTATAGCTTGGACACATGCATTTTATAGCTTGGACACATTAATTGGACACTGATCTTTATGCAAGAATATATACCAAATCTGTTACAAAAAATATACTCGTTTCCTTACTGAAATTGAGTTAAACCTATGAACGAGTATTCCTTTAAAAATACAGTTTAGGTATAAATCGTCATGAACACAGCCAAATATATATTTCAAAAATAATTTAAGTGCGTAATTATGCACGTTCACGAGTGTCAGGTCAATTTGCCCGAGCTACATTTAACCTTCCTTAAATAATTATTTCCAATAAAAGGGAACACTAAACCGATATTTATTAAGGTCTCTCTGAGCAACACAATTAAATAGCCCAATAGCCCCTGCAGCTGCACCTGCACCTACCCCAGATGAATCATGGGCCCCACCTGCACCTACCCCAGATGAATCCTGGGTCCCACCTGCACCTACCCCAGATGAATCATGGGCCCCACCTGCACCTACCCCAGATGAATCATGGGCCCCTCAGGACCCACCGGGAACCCACACCCCACGGCCGTCACGCAGGAGCAAAACTTCACTATCATGGTCTTGATGTTGAAAATGTGCCTCACGTTGGTGCCGTTGAGAAAGCCCGAGACTTCTGGTATACCCGAGCCTCCAGCACAGGGCCGTAAATACTGAAACAAAACAAACCATATATAAACTACATGTAGCTACAGAGACTGGCAACATGTGGCAGCGATTGACGAGAATATACTTGACAAGCAAGGATTGAGTTGACTACATATGGGTTTATACTTCAGTGGTAAATAAAAGCACACGGCTGCATAATCCAATTGATTTACTTCAAATCCTTGGACAAACAACCCTGGACAAACAGAGAGGCAGAGAGACATATGGTCGTCTACCAGTTAATTGTTCTCAAAGCTTTGGGAATGCGTCGGGTACCCATCAGTTTGGAAAGGGTCCGGCAGCCATCAGATTGGGGATATTAACACTGAAACCTTGCTTATTGGGAAAGAATATTGTAATTATATGTGGCCTTAGTACAAACTGATAAATCCATAATGGACTATTGCTTTCCAAAAATGGGACAATATAAAACATGCACAATCAACGCATTACAAGAGAAAGTTTGTTCGTACTATTAAGATTTACATCTTTATATTTTATGGTACTTACAACAACTATACCCGCACTGAACAAAATGAACAGTATGCCATATCCAGCGGCAAAGAGGCAGGCAACAGCAAAATTATTGTCCTGAAATGGACGAAACATATAACAAAGACATTAGTTAATTTAGTGGTCAAAAACTGTTCGATATAAATTGATAAATTTTGCTGATTTTAATTTCAATCACATTAATTATCATCATTATGGAAAAATAATTTCACATTCTAAATATTCATTTTATAATTTTAAATTCAAAATGGTTAACGGAACTCAATAATAACATCAATATCTCTCAAAATTAACATCTCAAAGCATTCCAATGTATTCACTGAAACGTTGAAATCAAACTTTTTATCAAAGGGCCGTAACTCACATCAATATATTTCTGAGTGATCTCCCATTTGACGGAAGCAATTTTCTCTATGAGCTGATGCAGCACGAAGCCTACCAGTCCTACACAGAAACCAATGAGGCCCATCATGAACCAGACGTCCAGCTGAAACCTGCAATGTAAGCAAGAAATACATTTGAACGCCGCTATTTCAAAGTCGTTAGAACTGAAGAAAATAGTCTGAAATAGGCAAGTTCAAAATAGCGATGTTCTCTATTGTACTAATTATTTAGAGTTGTGAAAATTGCACATTCTGTTAAATTACAGCATGTGTATATACGTAGGTTCATAAAGATTGTAAACCTGTCAGCATTGTTTGCTACTCACAATTAAAACTCTACCGTATATCCAATTAATGTTAATTATTTAACCACGTGTCAATCATCACTTGCTTAACCCGAGAACAGTGAAGTTAGTGAAAACTTAACCGAGCGACAACTGCCAAGTAGTCACACTTCTGATGGACAGCTTGGGCTTTGGTGCGACTTCAAAATAAAAACTGATGATTATGTGTGAAAGATCTAGAGCAAAATAGCAGGGTGCTGCATCCTGCTCCTTTTTGGTTCCCCCCTGCTGCCCCTCTGGGATGGTCAACGTAGAAATGTTTTGAATCTTTTGAAACTCAATACATTTTTTTAGGTATTCAATGAATAGACTATGCTTGAAAACCTTAACTGAAAGCATTGGACTCATAAAAACCATGGATTTAGCAAATGCTTAGAAAATATCATCAAACTGGACCGGCTTTCCAACCTGCTTCTTTTTATCAGCACCCTGTACGTTTTCAGGTCCTAGATCTTTCCCTATGATTATGTGTGAAAAACATTGTTGGGAGAGGAATTTCAGTTCGAAATAGAGAGGATTTCGAAATAGGCAAATTCGAATTTATGATTGATATTTTAATTAAATAAAGAAGACAAAAAATCGAAAAAAGACAAAATCGTTTGAAATACTGATTATTTCGAATTAACGGTATTCAAAATAGCAGTGTTCCACTGTTTATGAATTCTACAATAAACAATATAAATATTTGTTCAGGAAACATTGTACATAAACAGGAGAGTACATACAGTTATTATGCAGCAAATGCACGTTTTCCTAAAAATTACATGCGGCTGCTATTATCAGTCTCTATAGTAACCGGACACGATTTTATCGTGGAGAAGTACGCTCTGATGTTGACATCAGAGACCGATTGGTTTCAGTAATATAACACAGTCAACAAACTACAGCAAAAGAACTCCAATTATTTGAATGATTAGGTCAAGGTCAGTGAGGTTGGGTGATATAGGTGGATAGGGAATTGTCATAAGCAACAACTATGTAAGTATCCAAGTGTTATAGTAAGCGGTGTTTGTGCTAGACGAAACAGTAAAATCTACTTAACCTTGTCACAGACGGACGGACGGACAGGACAATCACGATATGCCTTCAGCATCAAGATGCCTGGGGCATAAAAAGTTGTTAATCATATAATTTCTTGTACGGTTATGGATAAACACCATTAAAATACCATATTCAACCAATAAAAATACCATGTTCAACCAACAGAATACTAGTTTAAGTAATTTATTGTTTACTAGATGCCTGTTGGCAACATGTCGAGCCCATTGACAGTAAGCAACTTGTAATGTTATTATTTTAAAATCACATTTTCTAACAAGAAGATCTTTTTTGACCTCTAAGTGTGACCTTGACTTTTGAGCTAGGGACACAGGTCTTGCGTGCAACACGCCATCTCCACATTTGTGGCATGTTATTTTAAAATTCCCTGATGAGTGATGAATGATGAATTAACAGTCTGGACAAGTTGTAATCCGCCATATTTGATCTTTGACCTCTAAGTGTGACCTTGGCCTTTGAGATAGCTACACAGGTCTTGCGTGTGACACACCTTCTCCACAGGGTGAACCTTTGTGGCAAGATATTTTAAAATTCCCTGATGACTGATGAATGATGAATTAACAGTCTGGACACGTTGTAATCTGCCCATATTCGACCTTTTACCTCTAAGTGTGACCTTGACCTTTGAGATAGGGGCACAGGTCTTGCGTGTGACACACCTTCTCCACAGGGTGAACATTTGTGGCAAGTTATTTTTAAATTCCCTGATGATTGTTGAATGATGAATTAACAGTATTGACAAGTTGTAATCCGCCCATATTTGACCTTTGACCTCTAAGTGTGACCTTGACCTTTCAGATAGGGACACAGGTCTTGCTCACGACATGCGGTCTCCACATGGTGAACATTAGTGGCAAGTTATTTTAGAATTGCCTGATTAATGATGAAGTTACAGTCTGGACAAGCTGTTTTATGCCCATATTTGACCTTCAACCTCTAAGTGTGACCTTGACCTTTGAGACAGGACACAGGTCTTGCGCGTGATACGCCATCTCCACATGGTGAACAATTGTGGCAAGTTATTTTAAAATTGTTTGATGAAAGATGAAATAACAGTCTGGACAAGCTGTTTTATGCCCATATTTCACCTCTGACCTCCAAGTGTGACCTTGACCTTTGAGCTAGGGACACAGGTCTTGCGTGCGACACGTCATCTCCACCTGGTAAACATCTGTGGCAAGTTATTATAAAATTGCCTCATGAATGATGGGGTTAGAGTCCAGACAAGATCGGACGGACGCAAGCACGCACACACACCGAACCTTTATTGTGACAACTAAGTCGAGCTGACGACAGGCAGGCTCAACAAAAATATTTCCCAATTAACAAGATTTTACGAAAAGAAATTTCCCAATTTGATGGATACCCGACCTATTCCCAAACATAAGAAAATAATCGCTACAGTATATTCTGTGAAAAATAATTTTGCATTCTACAACAGTATAACATTACAAATACTATAAGTTTAGTGACTTCTGTCTGTATACTGTTATTACCAGTGTAGACTGTGTATGACATCTTACACTCACACAGAAACTTTCTGCTTTTTAATCCAGTTTTTGTAGATGTCGCTATGGGAAGGGAGGTAATCCAGACTTTCATAAGATGCCAGAGTTTTCCTCTCTTGATCAGTGTAGATGTGGGTGGTGTTCATAGGCTCAAAGTCACGCCCCTGAAAAAAGCAAATATGCAATAAACAATGTGTTCATGCGTTCAATACTTTCCAATTGTCCTTACTGAACATTATACAAAGATAAAATGCTTTGCAGGGCTGTGGAATTCCTATGCCCGACTTGCCCGACTCGGGAGTTTTCCGTGCCGGGCAAGTGCACTTTTCCATCTAACTTGTCCGCGGACAACTAGAAAAGTAAGGGTAATCAACCATAATTATTGCCAGACACTAATCAGAATTGGCAAAACAATGCTTCTCAAAGCATTTCAGGAACATTTCACGAAAACTTTTAGTGATTAACCCATAACATTACTGACGTCCGAAGCAAACCATATCCGAAATTCATAGTATTATTTTCACACTTCGAGGTGAAGGTCTCAGGAAGGAAATTAAAACAACCCCAAGTTAAAACGGCCTCCAGTTACGATATCCCCAAAGTGGCCAAAGCGGCCACAGTTAAAGTTGTGGTTTTAATACTTTAATAATAGATACGATGTGTGTGCACAAAAATGGATTTGTTAATTTTAGTTCATCACATAGATTTGGGAATAAAATATTACTTTTGGATCAGACAAATTATACTTTTTTAACTCGACAAAATTATGGCGGCATCAAATAATTCATGAAAAGATATTTTGTCAGGTTTAAAATGATGACAACTTATGACAATTTTAAATCTCTTAAATTCAGTAAAAAAAAACTCGTCAAAAATACTATATTTATTAAATGAGGAACCGTTTAGACTACTTTGGGGGCAGTGATTTGTTCTGAACCACCGCTGCTTTTATCAAACATGTAATTTTTCGAGACCTTTTTCCTTCAGGCCGTTTTAACTCAGGGCCGTTTAACCTGTACTCGCGAGAATGTTACTTCCGTTGTTGATGTAAACATGCAAAAATGGACAAGTTTCTTATAAGAAGCAGTGGTTCCGAAAAATCGAAATCTAGTCAAACTGACGAGAAAAAACGTAAATCCAAGCCTGACAGAGACCGTGAATATGACAAAAAACGTATTCGCACATTTCAATCGACATGGTTAGCAGAATTTCCATGGCTTTGTGCAGACGACAAATCTGACACGGTATATTGTAACGTTTGTCGTATGTTTCCCCAGCTTGCTGATACAACTTCTGGACTTTATGTCGGTAAAAAGGTTGACAGGAAAAATACATTGAGCACCCATCAGTTATCAGCAAAACATGTTTCATGCATGAGTAAATTCGAACGAAAGAAAGTGACTGGTAGTCTTGACAGGGCCTTTTCGAAAGTTGACTTGAAGGAAGTTGATAGATACAAAAAGCTGTTTAATACTGCATTTGCAGTTGCCAAACATAACCGGCCTTTCAGTGATTATACATTTTTGTGCGACGTCCAGAAGAAGAATGGGGTTGAACTGGGGAATGATCATTTGGGAAGAGATGCATGTGTTGACTTCCTTAATTCAATTTCGTCAGTAATGTTAGAAGAAGTAAAAGAAAATGTTAAAAAAGTTAGATTCTTTTCTATAATGAGTGACTCAAGTACAGATAGTGCAGTTATTGATCAAGAGGGTATCTTACTTCGCTATGTACACCCAGATACATTTGAACCAGTGACAACTGTAGCCAGTATTGAAAAGTTGGAAAATGCCAGAGCTGAAGGGGTGGTTAGTGCTATTAAGAATGGGGTCTTGAAATGTGGCATTGACATTGATACTCTAGGCTCAGACAGCTCTTCCCCTAAGCTTGTATGTGTTAATTTGGATGGTGCAGCAGTCAACATGGGGGCAAAGAATGGGGTTGCCAAACAGTTAAGTGATTCTGTTAAAAATACTGTAGTTGTAACTCATTGTGTTGCTCATAAACTTGAGCTGGGTGTGTTAGATGCTGTCAAACAAGTGGGCTATTTGAAAAAGTTTGAAGACACAGTGAAAAGAATTTGTAAGTTTTATGCATATTCTCCTAAAAGAAGGGAAGAGCTGAAGAACCTGGCATCTTTTCTTGATGAAACCCTAATTATGCACTCAGAAATAAAGGCAATCCGATGGGTTGCATCCAAACTGAGGGCTTTAGAAGCAATGTGTAAGGACCTGAATGTTACTGTTACACATATGGAACAAATATTGTCGACATCATCTAAGGCAGATGAACTTGGCCAGGCTAAAGCCATCCTTTCTGATCTGAAACAAGTAAAATTTGTCAAGTACATATACCTGATGATTGACATTCTTTCTGCCATAACCCAAACCTCCAAGCTATTTCAAGACAAAGATTTGTTGATTTTTGAAGTAAAGGAGGCAATTGAAGTATTGTACATGAAACTGCATGCAATGGGAGTTGAACCAGGGGAATATCTAACAAGATTCTACAGTCTGTATGACAATAATTCCAGCATGTTTGATGGGAAATATAAGCTGGTGGGAACTCTTCTAGCCTATAAAGATGATGATGACATTCATGTCCTCTTGGACAAAATGTGCCAGTATATTTTGAATAGATTCTCTGACCTTGACAAGTCTCCTTTGTATTTGTTCAGAGTATTTGACTTTAGAACATGGCCTAGTACTTTGGCTGAACTTAGTACTTATGGATGCTCTGAAATAAAGTCTCTATGTGATGAATTTAGTGAACTGCTAACAGAGGAAGATATTAGTTGTATCACAAGTGAGTGGCAGACACTTAAAGTGCAGGTATCAATGCAAAGGAAACTTCACCCTTTAGCAGTGTTCCTATCAATTCTTCAAAGACAAGAAGAGACTGTTAAACATATCAATGTCCTGTTGCAGTTACTCTTGACAATATCACCATCTACAGCTTCTTGTGAAAGGTTGTTTTCAAGCATGAACCTTGTTAAAAGCCCTCTGAGAACATGTCTTACACAACAAAATCTGCAGAACCAAATGCGTATTGTTGTGAATGGGAAACCATTTGAAGATTTTGATCCACAACCTGCATTGGAATTCTGGCTTAAGTCTGGACACAGGCACATCACACACAAACCACCAGTTCGAACTGCCACAGTGACATCAACAGAGCCCTGTGCATCAACTTCTCACCAGGCAGAAACTGGTGATATGCAACCCATGATTAATGAACTAGTGAAAACACTTGGAGGTGAAGACATTGCCAGAGAAAAACTAAAACAAACGGTTGACAATCCAGGATCACAGTGTTGTATAATGTAACATTAAAGTGGCGCTGGTGTTTAGAGTGGTATAGACAGCAGGTAACAGTCTTTACATATATACTGTGGGGCATATTAGTATATAATATTCTGTAAAATCAGAACTTTAGAATTTGCTTTTATCACATTGCAATGATGATTAAAATTTCTTCAAAAAAAGTTAAATAAATAAATTGCTTATTATGTTGTTGTTTCTTGAATGTTTTACAGAATTCTTGTTCATTATTTGGACAAGTGAGTTTTATATGCGGACAAGTTGATTTTTCTGTTTCACTTGTCCGTGGACAAGTAGAAAATTATTATATTTCCACAGCCCTGCTTTGATAAAATGCCTTTTCAGATGACAATAATAAAACAATAAACATTCAGATAACAATAATAAAACAATCTCTATTTTCTTGTTATTCCTTTCATGTTTCAAGTTTCAAAAGTTTATGACTTGCGAACCAAGCCTTGCGTCTGCCATATAAATGAGGCTGATGCCCAAATACTTTATATTCAAACGACTTCTTCTTTTCGAAAACATTTAACTTTGTATTTGTTTCTGCTTACAGAATATACAATTACAAACGATTTTCAATAAATTAACCCTTACACCAGATAATTTTCTCCTTTTCTCATAAGCTAGACTATCTGATTAATGCCAAGTAAGGAATTACTGCATGCACAATTATAAAGAATCTACTGGCGGTAAAAAACTTTTTGTTCAATTTACATCCTTATCAGGGAAGGGGAAGGCAAAATCAATAGTTTTGTATTGCCCACACTGTCCCAAAGCATGTACGAACAAGTGAAATTCTGCCAGAATTACTCAAATTTTATAGGTAAGGACAAGTAGCAGTGTTTTTTAGGGCCAATTTGGGGCCGAAATTCGGCCCCATTCCCCTGCTTAAAAGGTATATTTTTTTTCCCCTCTATTTACCTTAAACTTCCCCTCAGAATGTAAGCTTTATTTTGAAAAAAAAGGACTTAAATCAGACAAAAATTGACTAAGATACAGGAATTGTCGCAACCAATCCCAGATATTATTAATCAAACCAAGTCAGTGCATAAATCTAAGTTATCATTTTGTAGCAAAGCAATTGATTAAAGTTTTATAACAAAGTAGAACCAAAACATTTAATAATGGCTTTCAAAAAAAATAATCCCCTTTTGTGGTAAAATTCCCCATCTGAAGGGCCCCGCCACCTTTCCCCCAAACGTGAAAAAAAAACACTAGCGACCAGCAAAATGGACAAGTAAGACAGTTTTTGTTAACCCTGCTCAGGCCTTTCCCCAGGCACTTTAAGAACAGCGGTACCGCTGTGCCTTAATTTCCTAACACTTGTCACCGCAAGGCTTAAAATCCCAAAATCAGTCTACTGCAGCACTGTGATTTCAATAAGTGTCTAATGGCAGCTCACTCAAAAATCAATAACAGCAGACGACATTCAGCCAGGTAGTTCTCAGCATAGTGAGAGGTGTATACAGTGTGCTATTTTTAGATCTTATCAAACCTCCTAGTGAGTTACACCGATTTACACCGTGTTGTGACCTAGGGTTACAGTGTTAAAGATGATAAACACCATGTGGTAATTTTCAGTTCTGTGTGATTTGATTAATGGCCTTAGCAAGCAGCAGATGAATGACTTTCAAGTTCAGTTAGCAGTTGAGTTGGAAGTACAAGTTAATGAATGTTCAACCACTCAAGGGGCTTTAGAGAATCATTGGAGATGACCACTGACATGCATAGAAAATGTTGCTCACCACCAAGTTGTTGTGTAAGTATATTAGCTTGATGTAATGTTAAGGCAATGTGTTAGAAACATAGAGTCAATCAGTCTTAGTATAAACTGGTAAGACAGTCTATATCATACATTTTCACTTTAAATCTACTGCATTGAATTTGTTTACAGGCGAAGTGTATATTTCTAATTTTATAATGAACTGCCAAGTATGAAATGATAGCAATAGATCTAGTCTCACTAAGGTGGAACTGCATAATTCTTTTTCTAAGACAAAATGATGCAGCAATCGAGTATTTTGCTCTGTCACTGCAGTCTGTCTCACCAGCATGTACAGAAACATGTAGCGTAAAGCCTAACTCTAGTCTTTAAACCTGTCATTTGTACAGTTTAATAAAATTTGTGCAGCACACAAAACAAGTATAATTTTATTTTTGTTGCAGATTGTGACAGGGTATTCTTAACCATGAATGAGGTGAAAACTACACACTGTTCATGTCTCTCCAACAAAGTTCTAAATGCTTTGTTGGCAGCCCCCACCCACGTCCTTTTCCCAGAAGAAAAACTTTTTAGTACCAGATATTGGAAGTGAACACTATGCATCATCACCATGTTGGTGGACATGTGGCACCAGCTGAAACCATGAAGAATAGCTTTCTAAATTTGTGTATAGGGCTTGCACTAATGTGAAATAATTGTGTTGGATAAAAGTGCTGGATAGTGGAAGACCTGAACATTTCAGACATGAAATCAAGTATAAAATAAAGCTTTGTTTACAGTCATTTCCGATAATTTTGTGATAATATGCCAATTACTTTATTGAAAGAGGTAAACATTTAGGTAAACATTGACATTATCTATTTCCAGGTAACATTTCTTTTGCCACTTGTGTTGTTGTGTTTCTTTCATAAATTTTATATTGAGTGTATTTATGATTATGTCATTGGGAAACAGAACAGAGAAAAAACTATTCAAAGGCTGTTTATTTTTATGCTTGTGTTAGCTCTGAAGTACTGTAGATTTTGATTTAGTACACATGAAAAGTAAAAAAAAAATAGAACAGGGAATTGGGTACCCCCCTCCCACCCCCAACTGAGGTATTTGCCCCTGTGCCTTAGCAAAATCCTAGGGAAAGGCATTAATTTAAGCCAACCAGTGTTTTTTTAGGGCCAATTTGGGGCCGAAATTCGGCTGCTAAAAAAATATATTGTTTTCTCCTGTATTAACCTTAAAATTTCCCTCAGAATGTAAGCTTTATTTTGAAAAAAAACTTGACCAAATTCGGATGAAAATTGACTAAGATAAAGGAATTTTTGTAAACAATCCCAGCATTTCTTTAAGCAAACCACGTTTGTGCATAATCTAAGTTATCATTTATAGCAAAACAATTGATTAATGTTTTATAAAAAAGTAGAATATAAAAATGTTATGATGCTTTAATATAAAAACAATCCCCCTTTTGCTGTAAAATTCCCCATCTGAAGGGCCCTGCCACTTTTTCCCCAAATGTGAAAAAAACACTGCCAACCGAACAACTGCATTGTCACCAAATTACACCAATACTAACCACAGCAAGGAAGCTGTATTCATCGTCTGTTGCATAGTTGCTGTCCGGGACGTTTGATTCCTTCTCGTCTTCTACCTTTCCTGACTTCCCGAGTGTCCGGCGAACTGACGTCGACACAGCGGGCATCCGCTCACTGACGTTGACCACTTCAACATCACTGTCGGCCATTTTGAGTGTAGATAATTTTTGTGTAGACTCTCACAATCACGAAGATTTTGAAATGATCAAACCTGAAAAAGCAAAAACAAAAAAATTGAAGTTATTAGTAATTACACAATGCCAGCAATGCCTGTACCACTAAGGCTGTAGAGGGGTTTAATAATAAGCAAAGATTGTTAGCATGTTAAAGTGTTGGTTCTCCTCTCAGTAGCAATTCCGTCAGACCTCGGAGAAAGACAGAATAGCAATTCCGTCAGACCTCGGAGAAAGACAGAAAAACAGTATGAGGTCCAGGAAAAATGACCAGATAACTAGCTAGATCATGGCTGGTGAAATATTCATTCATATCAGCAGGGATCATATTATTTTTCGGTTTTGCCGGTCTGAGACCGATTGGGTTTGAAAAAGACCGATTGGAATGACAAGTAATCGGTCCGACCAGTTTTCTTAAATTCCAACAGTAACTATAAAAATCGTGATAATCCCCTGATTTCAATACACAATACCCACATTTTATGGCCCCAATGCACTGTAGGTGCAAAAGCTGGATCAAAGACGCGTGAAAGACAGCAGTCATGTCACTATCAATCGATAATTGGAGTTTTTTTGCTGCAGTTCGTTGACTGTATTATATAACTGACACCTATCGGTCTCTGATGTCAACATCACAGTGCACTTCTCCACAATAAAATCATGTCCAGCGGCTATACAGACTGAGCATAGTAACCTCATGTAATCCTCGTGGAAAACGTGCATTTCCTGGATAATTATACTGTGTTCATAATGATATAAATGCAAAGTGATACAAAACCTAACTGACAATTAAAACAAATCATAGTACAAATAGTTTTAAAGTATATTTGCTTGTTGGTTTAACTGAGGTTCATGACGGCACATAGTAAATTTAAATCAGTACAAAGTGACCATATTGCATTACATTATATTAAACTACATATTTACATATTTTAAGTTTACTTCAGCAAACCTCTTATAACAAACATAGAAATTAAAAGTTTATTGAAGTAAAAGGTGTGGAAACGTAGTTTGTATTAACAATTTAAAATACACATATTCGGACATGCTATGTTTTCCGATAAACATAATTCGGATACAGAATGATTGTTCTTACAAGTTATTGTATTGCATTATCATTAAACTTTTGTGAAGTTAAAAACTCATAATAGACATGGCAATGAAAATGTATTGGAGGTTAAGGTGTGAAAACAGTCCAGATAATAGTTATACTTCATAATACACATTTTAGGGATTTAGCTACAGCGGAATGGCAGGGCGGCCCGCCCTTCCATTTTTTAGCCCCGCCCTCTTTTGTCTCAGCACAGATAGCCCTAACGCAATTTAATTGGTTACATGCGCATCTTGGCAAACACATCTTGGCCTAAATGATCACTGACGTCTCGGCGCGACATGCATCATTAATCAGCTTGTCATGACCATGCGACATCAATTACCGGTTACCGAATTAATGGTAATTTAGTGCCGATTGCGGTGCGTCTGTAAAGGATTGTTTGCACTTGTTGTTTAAAAATGTCTAATCATGTTATTTTACCAAATTTTATCCATGTTATTGTTGTTGGTGTTCTGGAATTTTCTATTTATTGTCATCATGTACTCTTTTTTTTAAATTATCAATCCAAACTAAATTTAAGATACGCATACATAATTACCTTGCGTGCAAAAACACATATTAATCCAAATTGAATTTTAATATTCAATAAGTTTTATGCTGTACACAATCTCCAGTTGAAGTCCAATACATGTATATTTTGTCACCCTCATTTAAATATCCATTTTATCCCATGGAACAAAACACCCTTGACACTTCACCTAAAACGCTAATTCATTAATGCGCTATTGATAGTGCTTGCATTGTTCAGGTACAGTAGCGTTGATTGATGCTTTTGTTCAGTGCTACAAACCGCTAGAGAATGGCCCCAGCTCAAGAGTCACATCAAAGACTTTTGCAGTCAAACTGACACTGTTGCTTAGGAGGTTACTAACCACTTGCAGATTTAGAAGCCTGATTAATTTATGACATCACACTTTCACTCTTCTCAGTTGTAACAGGTGTTATTGTCAATGACTGTATTTTTTACAGATTTTATTGTTTGTTCAAATTGGAAATATGATTGCAAGGTAATTAGGATTGATGCCATGATTTTCTTTCCTGAAATAACTATGAATGTAATATGAAATAAATATGAAATTTAATTAACAAAAACAAACACATTCCAGTTGCATTTAAGTATGTAAATAATACATATGCTAAAATCGTCTTTATAATAATAATAACAGTATTTCTATCTTTTGAAATGAAAATAGAATATTATTATTAATTTAATAATATTAATAAAAAAAAAAAAATATATATATATATATACTAAATAATTATTATAACCCTGCTCTTTTCGCGAAAAGGCCCCCCTGCCCTTTTTCAGGCCCCCCCTGCCATTTTTTTAGTCTGGCTAAATCACTAACATTTTCACAACAGCATCATTTTCTGATGCACATAATTCGGATACAAGATGAGTGTGACCGGTGGACCTCAGGACCGATTGACTTCCCAGTAAAATATGATCCCTGCATATCAGGTATCTATATTTATTCATATCAGGAATCCTTTCTTTTCTGTTTCATATATCTTATGTTACTCAACAATAGGTAGGCTGGGGTCGAGAGCATCCCCCTCCACACCGTACATAATACATTTACCGGTAATGCATGTATAAGTTTACATTTTATGTTAACAAGCGCTTCTCACAAAATGACAAAATAAGACAAGAGGGCCCTGGGGTTTCGCAGTCGATGTGACAAAATTGCGAAAGTGGCGACAGTTTTTTATAAGTGGCGATTTTTATTGGTGACCACATAAATTTAGACAGTGCTAATCTGGTATGTGAAATCTCAATTGCAACAAAACTAGGGAAGATTAAGTTACCACAGAGCCTCCAAACATGACCTAAGGGCATTGTTTGTTATCAGATCATTTAGTAGCCTGTTGTTGCTGACAAGTGTCTCATTGTGTGAAAGCTTATCTATGACATCACATCTTCAGTTTTTCGCTTGGTTAGGCACAGTCACACTCAGTTGAAATCCAAATAAGCACTATTGATTTATAATCTTCTGACTAGTTATTATTATTGTGTAATGATTTTATCTGCAATAGGGAAAATTTCAGTTCCAAATAACAACACAGGTAGCAAAAAGAACATTCATTCCAAAACAAGGCTGACCTAAATATACTCCCAGTAGCCTACAACAAAGGAAAACAGTTCTGTGTCAGGATTTGTTTATGAACATCAACAAACTGTTTGTCCGCAGTCATGATGAAGTTTAACATGAATTATACACAGACAGTTGTTATATCCACAAATGAAGATCTTAATTAGATGGAGGATTTACCAATCTGCAAGTAAAGTGTTATTTTGATATTGTCATATATTTTCACGCCGCTACAAAACCGATCAACATTACTAAATCTGTTCAAAGAAAGTGTTGTAAAATCCTACAATTAACGATTATACTGTAGTATAGTTTTAATTATAAAAAAGCAGTTAATGCTATTTATTAGTGACAGTTACTGTTAATTAGATTCTGAAGTCAATATGTCAATATATGATTGACGAAATTGGCTCAAACTTTTTAAAAGTAGCGAATTTTAGTGGCGACAACTTTTTTTGAGCAGCTGAGTGTAAAGCATCATAATGGCTTTTAACAAAAAGACTGTTAAAGATTTCAAAATAGCCATATAAAAAAAACTGTCCCGCCCCCGGCGGCCATTATTTTTAACGAATCAAATGATTTCCAGGAATTTGGTTGACGGTCATCCATGGAACATGTATGTGAAATTATTTCGAAATTAAGCCAGTGGTTTCAGACAAGAGGATTTAAAAAGTTTTCAATAAAGCCATATTAAGAAAAACTGCCCCACCCCCTGGTGGCCATGTTTTTGAACAAATCAAAATGATTTTAAGGAATTTGCTAGAGGGTCACCCAAGGAACATTTATGTGAAATTATTTTAAAATACAGCCAGTGGTTTCAGACAAGAAGAATTTTAAAGTTTGCAAAATAGCCATATAAGGAAAACTGCCCCGCCCCCTGGTGACCATGTTTTTTAACAAATCAAAATTATTCCTTTGGAGTTTGGTAGAGGGTCACCCAGGAACATCTCTGGGAAATTATTTTGAAATTAAGCCAGTGGTTTCAGACTACAATATTTTAAAGTTTTCAATATAGTCATATAAAAAAAACTGCCCGCCCCCTGGCGGCCACGTTTTTTAACAAATCAAACTGATATCTTTGGAATTCGGTAGAGGATCACCCAAGGAGCATTTCTGTGAAATCATTTTAAAATCCAGCCAGTGGTTTCAAACTAGAAGATTTTAAAAGTTTTCAATATAGCCATATAAGGGAAACTGCCACACCCCCTGGAAGCCATGTTTTTTAAACAAATCAAAATGATTTCAAGGAATTTGGTAGAGGGTCTCCCAAGGACCAATTCTGTGAAATTATTTTGAAATCCAGCCAGTGGTTTCAGACTAGAAGATTTTTAAAGTTTTCAATATAGTTATATAAGGAAAACTGGCCCTTCCCCCCCCCGCCCCCCCCCCCTGGTGGCCATGTTTTTTAACAACTCAAAATAATTTCAAGGAATTTGGTTGAGGGTCATCCAAGGAACATTTCTGTGAACTTATTTTAAAATCCTGCCAGTGGTTGCAGACAAGAAGATTTTTAAATTTTTCAATATAGCCATAAAAGGAAAACTGCCTAGCCCATAGACGGCCATGTTTTTTAACAAATCAAAATGACCTGAAGGAATTTGGCAGAGGGTCACCCAAGGAGCATTTCTGTGAAAACTATTTTCAAACCCAGCCAGTGATATCTGATAAGAAGATTGTTTAAGTTTTCCAGTTTTTACGCTTTTGGTTGCCATGACAACCAGAGTTTTCAATATATTTTAATAAATTGAAGGAATTTGGTAAAGGACCATCCCAGGAACATTCCTGTCAAGTTTGGTTAAAATCCGCCTAGTGGTTTCAGAAAAGAAGTTGTTTGAAGTAAAATGTTGACAACGGCCGACGGACGCCGGACACAGACTAACCACGATAGCTCACCCTGTCAGGTGAGCTAAAAATAAATATTAGGTATTAAATTTAAATATAATACTTTAAATAACAATTATTGTAAGTCGCATAGCACATGGTTTTACCGAAAAATAGGTAACAAAATGTCCCATTCTTTAATTAGTGGGTGAACTATTAATCGATTTCTGTAAAAACAATTATAATATACAGAAAAGTATGTCTTCGCAGCCTTAAGTGTAGGTATTGTTTTATTCAGCTTACAATCATAAATAAACATTTTAATGACAAGGAATGTTAAGTTAAACAGACTGTATTTTTATACCTCAAGATAAAAGATGACAAATTTAGAAAATCTGCCAAACTTTCAAATCAACAAAATAATTCTAAAATAGATTTATTAACATGTATACTGGTTGGCGAGTGGTATCCATGATTTTTAGTTGTTTTTCTTTATTTTCAATCGCGCAAGTAATAATTTTAAAGAAAAGCTTGTTGCAGTACAAAGTTTTGCTTCTTCTGTTTACGAGGATGTAAATATCTTGTCATGACGTCCTATGGTTTTTTCCATATAAGGGGCAGAAAAGGGGTAATCAATAAGCATTACCTGAAGCAATAAAATTAGCAGTATCCGTGATTTTTCCTTTCAATTGAAAATGCGAATTTTGTGCTACACACCTCAAGATTTTAATTGTTCTATACTGTTCTTCATTATAATACCTACATCATAATGATGTAATATTATCAAATTCTATGCCAGATTAGCAGTGATAATGCGACTACTAACATAAGTGGAGGCTGGAAAATGGTCTATTGATGACCCCTTTGGCGCCCCTTAAAAATTTGCTGATGGTAAACGGGAGATAACCATGTTATTATCGAAGTCGACGCCCCTCCTGCATTGAAATTTTTTCAAAATCGTCCCCAAACTAGCCGTATAATTGAGTAAACATGTTAAAATTGCAATTCTTTGTTAATATTTCTTTTGAGTAAACATTTTGCAATTGCAATTCTTCAGTTTTTTAGAAAATCTATTTCACGAAAAATGCGTATTGAATATATGGATGGTGTTTGAATACTAAAATTGCTGCTTTATGTAAATAACCTAGCGATCACCCTAGCTACGCTAGGGGTTACCTGCTAAGTAAACCGAAAATAGGGAAGTACACGATAAAAATAGAGGTTCAATTATAGAAGTATGCGCATGCGCAAAGACATGCGCGTGAATGCCTGCGAGGAGTTAAGTTGTTTGATTTTTTTTATCACAGGGGTCTCGATCTCCGTATTTTGATGCTGAAATTCTGCATCATTCCGCCAATTAAAAAGTATATATTTTTCGCCCATTTCAGACCAAAATTCCCCCTAAATGAACTGCCATCGAATTTGTTTTCGTTTTGTTTATGGGAATAATTTTCGGGGATCAAATTTACTTAAGCACCGTTACAAAAATTCGAAGAACACCACATGGTCATGTTAAATTACCGTTTTGACATGTCAGGTTCCCGATTATTTGTGCTTTCATAATAAAACTTCATTTATATACAGTTAACTGCTAGCTTATTTGCCGGGAACCGTAATTTCTGTTTTGGCAAAATGGCTTCTGCTTCAAAGTTATCAAAACAGGTGAAGCAAAAAGGCACAAATACCGTGTCTTACAGTCGAAAACACAGTTTATTACTGTATTAGAATTAGAATAAGTAGTTTAACAAAATTAATTAAGGTTAAAAATTGGAAGTTAAAAAACGATTTAAAAAATCATAGTGAAAAACTATTAAATTGCATGAAAAATTATCTGTTGCACTGCTCCACCTTACAATGGTCAAGTGGTAGATGGTTAAAATTTGACTAGTTAATGTAATATTCAATTTATTGATAATTATCATGAATAAAGTTGTCAGGTAAAGAGTTAGACTAAATAAAGTGATTTGAAAAATATATTTAATAGTTTTTATTTCTTACTCGTTTGCTAAGTCGAAATTTCCCCTTCTGTGTAAAACGACGCTAAAATTCCCCCGCCTGAGGGTACAGGTACTCTTCCCCCAAACCAGAGAGAGACCCCTGTATAATCAAAAATGTAAATATCTTGCAAAAAAATAAGTTTTGCAGACTTCAACTTATTCTGCATTTGGAACAGTTGCTAGGTGACGTGTGTAAACTCAACATTCAATGCTGGATAGCTTTTACACCTTTTAACATGCAAATGAAGGATACTGCTAGTTCACGGATACTACTCGCCAACCAGTACCTTCCCCCCAAAAATATGCTCAATTGTTTCACACACATTTTGACAAAAAGAATTTAGTGAGACTGGATAGCACTAACATAAATGTAACCTTTTCATTGCAATACCAGTCTTTTTATTATTACCAGATGAATATTCAATTACAATATACATTATGTGCATTTGTGAGCAATAATCACAGTAGAACTTCACTCTGGGATGGGGGAGGGGCATCACATAGCACTTTTAGCTGAAGTTCTCAATTAAGATTTCATTTAAAATTCCAAACAGCAGAGTATTTCTAATATTTTATTAAAGAAAGCAGCAACAATTACAAACATGAAGGTCGTTTTAAGTGATTTTCCGCCTACATGACGATTTGCAGAGAACTTCGTTAAAAAAAAACAACGTTCAATAAACAATCGTGGAAAAATCGGGACAACGATATCGTGCATAAGCACTTACTGTTTTTACAATGCTAAATAATACATGTTCTTCGTAGCAACAAACATATGTAATAAAGATAATCTAATAAAAACGTCATTTCCTTACTCTATAGTCCGCCATCTTGACAAGTCATGTGACCAAATTGAACTTTAAACTCGGAGAATTCTTGAATATATTTTCGTTGCCATTTCGCACCAGATAAATGGTTACCATATTAGAAGCATTCTGTAAGGACAGTGGCTTCCTTAGCAACAATTCGGCATTCACTTGCATATGCATGACACTCTGTAGCGCATGCATCGCCAGTGATGACAGAGAAACAAAAAAAACTCGTTGAACCAATTTGACTGGTAGAAAACCGCGGGAAACTAGTGCAGTGTAAAAGCAGGAAACAATACGAAAGTCACACGTAACAGTTTGGGGCGTTGCCAACAAACAATTATAATTCCAACTTTAATTGCAGTAAAGGTAATTAACTTCTAAGCCTTCAATGAGACAGTTTTCACAAAGATCTAGATCTATACACTTTAAAAAGAAAATATCAACTGGTTGTCAATTTATCCAGGGACCTACTGAAGTTCAGAACATGTTTTGTACTTGAAAAATAGACGGTTTAACAAGCTGAACTTGTATTTCTAACTGGCCAAAAAGTTATGCAGCTATCAATGTTTTCTCCCAGCGGGGGAGCGGCGGGCATATACCGGAGTTTAGAATGAAAGCGATTCCCGACAGGCGGGAATTTGACATTCCGAATGATTCCGGGTCCCAGGGTAATAGACTTTGGTCGGATTTTAGATCCTCGGGCCATTTGATAGACATATAGCATCTCCCACGGAGGGGATTAGACAAATATGTTGGCTCTAGGGTGGGTAATTAGACCCCAACAAATAAAATTTGTCAAAAATTCCCCTGGGTCACCCCGCCGCTCCCTAGGTTCATTGCATGCATACATTTTCGCTTTTATATTATTAATATGAAACCTCACATCTTTAACCGTGTATTAAAAAATCTAGTGTAAATCTGATCAAAAACAAATGCAAAACGAACGGTTGGTACATATGACTCTTGATACATTCTCTATTGTTTATAGTAGATCTAGCTAATACATCTTTTAACAACATGTCTAGTAAATGATTAAAATATGAAGTATTGTAAAATGTTATGATTCTTATGATGATGATGAATATGATTTCGTTGATGATGATGATGATGACGATGATTATGATGATGATGGTAATTATTATTATTATTATTATCATCATCATCATCATGATTATTATTATTATTATTATTATTAGTATTATATGAATAACTTAATAACTTAACAGTGACTTAACAGTGACGATTAATTCATACATCATATTATTGTCTGCATTGTAATAATTTTAATATAAAATGATTACCCTAATTAGTAACTATACCACTTATAACTATAGACTTTTTGAAGACTGTATTTATTGAGCTATGCACGAGAAAATTGAGGAAATTAGGAAAAATTCATCCGAATAATCATTAAAACATCAATTGATACAATGATTTTGACTCACTCAGACGACTAAAACAAAACTTTGTTATCCTCAATTATAGTTCATGCCGATGCTAGATATAAGTGGCATATTACCTTCACGCATTAGTGGTTATATACACACTCCAAACAGACACCGGAGCCTTAGTCCGATTACACTGAATACGTTCTAGTAAACTGTTTCTTCAATGGCAAGCAATGTAAGTTATAGGTGACAATAATGAGGTATTTTGAATAGTTCAGCAAGGCAAACTTATTGCGCAATTTTGTTTTCCCGCTATAGGTGAACATCATCATCTACAAACATGTTTAAAGTAACTTATTTATGTGTATCGGGTAATCGAGAACCATTAGGATACTTTTTTTCAACCAGGAAGTTGGTACACGCTGTGAATAGTTTTCTTCCTTGTTGATGTCAATATTAAATGCTGACACACGTTTTGTTATCATTATTTATCAATAGAACAACGCATAACTAGTTTGTCCCCTGTGTGAACTTAAAACACATACAAGTAATACATATTTTAGCATTGGAATGTTTTCTTTTGAATGAGGACGCTTTTCCGTATGTCCGCATCCGTATACATCTGCATCCGAATCCGCATGAATTACAATACGGACGCAGTTTTCCATGCATCCGCATTTACCATCGATTTTTTTTCCTTATAGCAAAAGAGTAACTGTATGTCTGAGCGAGACATATTTAAAATATTTTAATATTGTCGACTGCGAATATTTATGCAAATATGCAAACAATATTAACAGATGGTGGATTGGGAACACTTATCCACCATTTATATAGGAAGTCTTATACAAATCTTGCATTCTTCGAGTGTTCCTGGAACATTTCTGCTACCTGTGCAGTGGTTTATGTCTAAAAGACTTTCTTTTCACTTGCCGGGCTGTCCGGCTATCGCAGTGGTTGGTACACTCGCTTCTAACCTAGGCGTCCCGGGTTCGCTTCCCACTCCCGGCGCATGTGAGTTTGGTTGGTGGTCACATGCCGGACAGGTGGGGTTTCCTCCGGGTACTGCGGTTTCCCCCCACAGCACAAGGCCACACCAAAATTAAAATCTTTCAGTAAAAAATAAATAGCTGGAAATTGCAGCTATGATTCAAAATTCGTCCCAACTTTCGTGAGTCCCTGGTAAGTTAATTAGGTAGGAGTGCAAGGACACACTCCGGTTTCCTCACTTAATGCAGCCTCTGGCGCGGAAGGACCTCGTAAACTTCGAAATACACATACACACTTTTCACTTGCCGGGTGAGGTACAATGCCGAAATATCGAAACGGTTCAACTGCTTTTAACTAGCATTTGTTCGATAATTTGCGGATGCGGATGGGTGCAATGCGGATGCGGACATATGGAAAAGCGGCCTTAAGGAACTGTAGATAGTAGATAACACACACCAATTATTGTTTAGCATCAATGTCAGCGAAATGTGTTAAATTTAGTGGGTTTATATGGCTAATAAGGACAGCAGTTCACCTGCAGACTATGAAATTTAGATTAAGTAAGGCCATACAAATTTGATTCTATGTTTAGCGTCCCCATGATTTTTCGAAACCTACCAACCAGACAGGAAAAAACAAAAAAAAAACAAGTCGATAAAAATATTTTTTCTTTCATAACTTATTCATGGCAGTGGTACAAGCTACAGCAAATGTTTACTTGCAAAACTGTCATATATCATCTTCATATTGGAAACTTAACTTTAACACCGTATTTTAACTGTGTAAATTGACTAGTTGCACCCTTTTTTTTTTACAAATATTGGTAAAAACAACTACAATTTTTTATCTATTTTTCCAAATTTTATACACGCTTTTTGAACTCGATGTTTCACATTGCCAATATTGTTATTTTTTTTCTTTCTTTCAGGCATCCGAAAACCTACCAGCCCGAGGACGCTAGACATATAATCAAATTTGTATGGCCTAAATGCCAAAAATCAGTGTAATCTAATTCCTAGTCAGCAAGTTGTCCGTCGCGCTGTTCACTTCTACATACCGGTACAGGGCATAAGTAAGTTCAAATATTTAACAACTTCACAACTGATATTAATTCAGTGCGGATAGTCACACATGTATACCGGAAAGGGTGGACAAACGAAAATAATTATACTGACACACATGACACACGTAATTTAAACTGGTATAAACAGCCCCCTCCGTATACGTTTATGCAAATATAGTAAGCATTGATGCAACATCCTTCCACAACTTGTATATGACTAATTCGTCAAAACTATTAAAATGTACATGTATAAAGTTGAAATATTTTAACTGTAAGGACATATTCATCACAAAAACACTCGCGTGATGTGATGTACTTCTCTTACGAACGGGAATATACACCCATAGGCACGTCTAACTAGACCTTTGCTTAATCAGCTATAACTGTTGTATTTTTAGCCCGAATGTCGCCAAAGTTTTCAAGAACACAAAATAATATATAAGACGTCGATGCTGTTATATTGTGTCTGTGATTTGTACAAATGTACTATATTCTAGATTGAAGACAATCAAGTCAACATAATACAAGCGTGTTCTTTCTACGAAGTTTATTCTAAGACTGCTGATAAGACCTGTGGCTAGCGCCGGGTAGTGTTCACGCATGCGCATAGAGATAAACATGCACGTGGTCCATATATTACAGATGCATTTAATCTTCCTTTATCTAAAAGTTCGTTTTCATACAAAACTTCACGAAAATAAAACATAATATCAAAACAAAAACTCGCAAAAATGCGAAAACGAAATAAAGTTAATTTTACTGTTAGAAGTTAAGAGCAAATATTTTCGTTTTATATTAATTACTCCATACCTAAGTACGTGGAATGCGGCCTTTTACATACCGTAAAATATCTATGTTTTCGGACACTTACAAATAATTAAATGTTTCGTGTCAGAAAATTTGGATACACAAAAATATTCCCAAATTACAGGTGTCCGAAAATGTATAGACACTATGACGATATGGCAATTACTTTCGGATTTGTCCGGTGCAAAACGTTTTTGCCGAATATACACGGATAGTTTCGATTAATGATTGCGCGTGCTTGTTAAATACCACGCCGTATAGTATTATCAATTTTTATCGATGTTTGCAATGAATTTTAAATCATTCCAGATGTATGATTTTGTTTTACATAAAATTACGCGAAGACTGCATTTTTGTCGCAATTAATGCAATAAAAGATGCAAATTATGATTTTGTTGTTTGTTCTTGAACCACAAATCTTAAACGATTTTCTGTAACACTTTTAAACATTCGTGCAACTGGGTGCGATAAAACTGGAGCCTGTTTGTCAAACTTATCGTGTTGCGTAGGGGCATAGTACCAAGTCCAAAATTTATTGCATAAATATTATACAATGTTAAACCACAATACATAATATTGACATGGAGAAGTACACAGTTACCAGATTATATACCGTAGATACATGAATTGTTAATTGGCACTAATTGGCATACAATAGATTTCAAATGCAACTGGTATCAAATTATCATAATTGGCACTAATTGACATCATACCATTATTCAGTTCCAATACAGTACTACGACATAAAAACAACAGCTGTGAGTAAATTAAGCAGAATTTATTGGTAAATAATTAAGACTGGTTAAGACTAGTTCCTTAATACGATAATTTCAACAGGATATTTAACGATATCACTACCGGTATACACAATCGGGTAAACCCATTATTTATGGCATATGGCGACTAAAATTACGAAAATAAGGTATCATCACAGAAAGTTTGAGCGTAGTTCCGATGTTTTTGACAGCAACTTCTTATTTGAATTCCATACACATTTGTGTTTAACTTTAAAGCTTTTTTCGTTGCAGATATTCTTGTTGTGTGCTAAATATTATACGGTGCTTGAACATGCTTCGCTTTAATCTTGAAATATAATGTAACAAAACAACTATCTTTTTAATTACTGTTACATTATATATTACAATAACCAAAGATTATGTCACTCCTCATTAAATGTTATAATTGATCTTGTATTAAAGAGATTAAGTAAGTAATTTGTATATTATTGTGTCATGTGTTTAAACAATGTTCATGATAACTTCATATAATCAACGAAACAAATAACATCCGACCCAATGGGTCTATATGTCACCAGGAAATAGATATGTTGTGATAATTATGTACATAATAGGGTGAGTATCTATAATAAAACAGTCATAGATATATACATTTAAATTTTTTTTTACACAATTCAGAGTTAGCAATTAACTAGGCCAACAGAAGAGTCTAATATACGTTTGAATAAATATTTTATACTTGTTGGGTCTGTTTGATAATTTAGTTTTTCTTCATGTATATAACTCTCACCGATATTATTTCTTCATATCTGTCGGAATCGTGGTAAACAAACAACATTTGTGGCGCGTCGTGGGAAAACCGGACTTAATGCATGTGCGTAAAGTGTCGTCCCGGATTAGCCTGTGCAGTCCGCACAGGCTAATCCAGGGTGGCACTTTCCGCTTTAATGGTATTTTCTGTTTCAAGAAAGTTCCTTCTAAACATTAATCCACTGTAGGCGGAAAGTGCCGTCCTGGACGACACTTTACGCACATGCATTATGTCCGGTTTTCCCACGACGCGCCTCATTTTATTCTCGCAGCAGCTAATTCCAGTGTGTTTAAGAAAAACAAAACACGATGAGCTCTTCAATGTTCACCACCTTTCAATTCTTTAGAATTGAAACTTAAATGCTGTGCTATATTATTTTAGTCTTCAATTTAAACCAATTTATTATTTCGAAAAATGTTTAATGCTTTTAATTACGTTCTGTTGTGTTCAATAAGGTGGCGAAATTTCATAGGATGATAGGCCAAGAACAAGAACGGAAACAACAACATTTTAAAATGTGAGATAAACTTTTATTTGAGACGCAGACAATGGAGACGTGTGACATGTTAGTTGTCTCAGCATGTAGATCTTTATTATCAATGCATTACGCAATTGCACGGATTAGCGGTATTGTTCAAAGGGCAATTTGATAAGATCCCCGCGGTTTGTGGCTTTGGTATTTTTATGATCCCCTCTTCAGACAGATAACTAAGTATCAATTGAGAGAACATATGTTCATTCGTGGTATTTGTGTATGGAAAGCAACCGTTTAAGACAAGTCAAGGAGACTACTTTTTTTTCCGGATACCTGTCCTACGGACATGTGGCCTTAGTAATGAATTTAAAACGATACAACATTTAGTTGTAATAATTCATTTTTGTAACATATATCCTCTATGAGTTTTTTTTATAATATTTAATAAAAAACATATGGTTTTAAAAATTTCCATTACAAGTTTTGAAAGCCCCTTGGTCTTAGATCTATAATACTTTATATGGCAAGCTAGGGAAAAAGTCGCCGGAAGTCGGGTTTCAAATATGGCGGATGTGAATACGCAATAACGGGAGGTAATTTCCAAGGGAGATCACCTAGTTTTGGGAAAGGCCTATAACGAAAATGCAACTGTCAGGGGCGTAACTTGGGTTCAAAAAATGTATAGGCACAACTGGCGAAATCTACAAAATGACGCTGTAAGCGATAATTTGGGCCAGGAGTGTTTATTCTCGTATGTGGCTACAAACAACTAACTTCAGCTAAACCCCGATTCTACAAAATCATTGTAAAATAAGGGTGTTTTTCATATTGACATAATCGACTCGTTTAACAATTAAGTTTCAACACAGCCATAAAATATCCCGTCACCCACATCCCCCCTCTTGTTTCTATTTCATTTTCGGCATATTTAATTTTTTCATTCATGGAACAATGGTAGAGGCACGTGCCTATAGTGCCTAAAGGAAGCTACGCTCTTGACGGTCCTCTGCCTCCACTCATTTACTGCCAGGTTTTATGACCTTCGTCCGGTTGTAAAAACACATGTGCGATGTGTCACCGGATTAACGCAAACAGGTTAGAATTCTGCTAAAATACCACTGTCATATAAAATGTCCGAAAATGTAGATTCATTAATTATTGGTTAAAATCAGGATGTCCGAATATATATAGTGACACAAAAATGATTTTGGATAAAAAAGAGGGTGTCCGAAAATTTATAGTGCTCGAAAATATAGAGTTTTTACGGGGGGCGGCGGGGGGGGGGGGGGGATACCTCGTCCTGTATACTGCACAGTAGCCCTTTTCAGGTTTTTGGACTAGCATTTTAAACTCCTCCCTAACTAGTGTTAAAGGATTAATTTACATTAATCAAATATCACAAACCGAGTAGAAGTTTACCACGTGGTTCTTTGTGTAAAATATGTTAAACGTTAATCACGTGATATCAAAAAGTATACTGATTGGATAAAATTGCACATTAATGTTCACATGATTGAAATTTTTTGAAACATCTATTCTTCATTGTGGGATGGTGTTATGCATGAAATAATTGATGTTAAATGTTTTTTTGGTTGGTATGTCCTTGTTAAACACTTTGATTATAAACTGCATCGAATTTCTGCATGCACAACGATTTTCTCGTGCAAGTATTAGTTTTGACACCTAGGAGCACGAGGAAATATAAATGATCAATGAACCGTTCAATTTTTATCATACCTGTATTGGAAACTGGGTATGATGGGGCTGCGCACAATTTCAAACCGATCCTATTTGTCATTTTGGAGTAAACCTCCATCAAAAAAGGTCTAGTTGGAAGTGCCTATGGGTGTAGGGAAAAATCTTTATATTATTATTTATTAAATTGTATATTATAATCTGCTTGCGTTTGTGCAACGACTAAAACCAACAACTTATAATTATGTCAACAATACATTTATATTTGATAAAAAAAGAAAATGTGTTGCAACAGTTGTACACTAATTAATAATCAATTTAAAATCGATATCAATCGAATGATTACAAAAATGTAAATTTACTGATATATCATAAAGAAAATGTGGAACCGTTCGGTTTTACTGCTGGTGTTTTGCTAACTAAAAATCACCTAAGATTATTTGTACGTTTCTCTACTTTTTACAGTAGTAGTACGTTTCTCTACTTATTACAGTAGTAGTAGTAGTAGTAGTAATAGTAGTAGTAGTAGTAGGTAGTAGGTAGTAGGTAGTAGGTAGTAGTAGTAGTAGTAGTAGTAGTAGTAGTAGGTAGTAGTAGTAGTAGGTAGTAGGTAGCAGTAGTAGTAGTAGTAGTAGTAGTAGTAGGTAGTAGTAGTAGTAGTAGTAGTAGTAGGTAGTAGGTAGTAGGTAGTAGTAGTAGTAGTAGTAGTAGTAGTAGGTAGTAGTAGTAGTAGGTAGTAGGTAGTAGTAGTAGTAGTAGTAGGTAGTAGTAGTAGTAGTAGTAGTAGTAGTAGTAGTAGTAGTAGTAGTAGGTAGTAGTAGTAGTAATAGGTAGAAAGTAGTAGTAGTAGTAGTAGTAGTAGTAGTAGTAGTAGTAGTAGTAGTAGTAGTAGTAGTAGTAGGTAGTAGGTAGTAGTAGTAGTAGTAGTAGTAGTAGTAGTAGTAGTAGTAGTAGTAGTAGTAGTAGTAGTAGTAGGTAGTAGTAGTAGTAGTAGTAGTAGTAGGTAGTAGTAGTAGTAGTAGTAGTAGTAGGTAGTAGTAGTAGTAGTAGTAGTAGTAGTAGTAGTAGTAGTAGTAGTAGTAGTAGTAGTAGTAGTAGTAGTAGGTAGTAGGTACTAGTAGTAGTAGTAGTAGGTAGTAGGTAGTAGTAGTAGTAGTAGTAGTAGTAGTAGTAGGTAGTAGTAGTAGTAGTAGGTAGTAGGTAGTAGGTAGTAGTAGTAGTAGGTAGTAGTAGTAGTAGTAGTAGTAGTAGTAGTAGTAGTACTAGTAGTAGTAGTAGTAGTAGTAGTAGTAGTAGTAGTAGTAGTAGTAGTAGTAGTAGTAGTAGTAGTAGTAGTAGTAGTAGTAGTAAATACATCCAACAATTATTTATGATATTTACCTTATTACTTTATTGCCAATAAAGTACAGCCGGTTATCGCGCGCAATTTAACTCCGCTCAGTAGAGAGAAGCACATGTTACAAGCAAACGCACTTTATCATTTCTGATGTGTTCATGCAAAATGTAGTCATCCAATACATGTATAAAGCTGGTGTTGTTCAATGTATCAAACAACTGTAAGCAATAAGGCGTATTACTAGTATATTGTAGTTTAATTGAGCCAAGTGTGTCTACCCTAAACCACGGTGCATGACCAACACGGATAATACAGGAAAAAAATATCCGTTACCGGCTAATACTAGAAACTGCACCGGATCATATCCGAATATAAACACTGCAAAATGCTTGACGATCTATGTATTCCGGGTCTAAATCGCAACCAAACCAAACTAATATGCCAAATACTGTTGTTCACGAAAAAACCTTATACTGTTGTTCACGAAAAAGCCTTATACTGTTGTTCACGAAAAAACCTTAGGGTACTTCAGCTAATGATATACAGTACATTAAAAGTTGGTTTCAAAATATTAGCTTTTATCACAACGAAGGAAAACAACTGAACAACACCTGTAAAAACTCCAGGGGAAAAATTTCATGTTAAAATGTCCCTTTATGCTGATGACAATACTACTTGTCTATCGGACGACAGGTCAATGTCTTTCTTTTTTAAACATGTATCAGACTTTGAAAAGGTCTCTGGGTCTAAAATTAATTATAAGAAAAGCTGTGGAATGTTTTTAGGGAAATGGAAATCAAGGTCTGATCATCCTTTCGGCATTTCTTGGGTAAAAAATTGCAAATTATTAGGTTATAGATTTGGTCACAATTTAACAGATGATGATTTATTTCATGATTTGTTAATTAAATTTGAAAGAACACTAAACTTATGGAAATCTCGTGGTAAATCCTATAAAGGTAGCAGTTCTATTTTAATCACGTTTGTATTATCTAAAATAATATATTACATACAATGCCAGACAGTCCCTTCCCATTATATTAATTTATTTCAGAAACTTTGTTTCAAATTTATTTGGGGTAGAAAATTCGAACCTGTGTCAAGAAAAACTTTATATTTGCCGTTTGTAAAAGGGGGCTTGAATGTTCCAAATATTGATTTGAAAATAAACGCATTTTATTTAAGTCACATTTTAAAAATTATTAACAGTCATCCAGCTCCATGGGTTGAGTTTGCAATCTATTGGATCGGGATACAGTTAAGGGAATTTAATCCTTCTATTGCCTCAAATAACATTCCTCATAGTGATGTTATTCCCCCGTTTTATTCTAAATGTTTAAAAGTTTTTAATAATTTTGTTGAAAATTGTCAAACAAGTGTTCATTCAACATGGCCTGTCAAATACATTTATAATTATTTAATTGAATCAATGAATCATGAACCAAACTGTATCAAAGATTTTAAGTCTGTGAATTTCAAGAATACTTTTAAGAATGTGTTTTCTGCTGCAATCGATTCAGTCTGTAGAAACACCTGTTATAACTTAGTCCATAACACTATTTTCACAAATCAATTTTTGTATTGTAAAAACATGTCAAAATCTAGTAAGTGCACTTTTTGTTCTAGTCCTGAAACTATTGATCATTTGTTTATCCAATGTTATATGTCTACTTCGGTTAACAAAGTTGTATTATACTTAATGCATGTCCTTACTGCAGATAACCATAAACTTTCTGTAAAAGAATTTCACTATTTAGACATTGATAATGCATATGGTTCTGAAATCAAGTATGTATTTTTAATCTTATTGTCAGAATCCAGACATATTATTTGGAAATGCCGAAATGAAGTAAAGTATGAAAACAAGTTGTACAGTCCTTTTGATATTATATGCAAATTGATAAGTAGATTAAAATACCGCATTTTGTTGGATTTTAAAAGATTGAAATTAGAAAAATTTGAATTAATTTGGGGAGAATATTGTGATGTTGTTTCAGATAAAATACTTTTTAGACAGGATTTAAATCCTGCAGTTTATGCTAATGTACATTAATTACTTTATCGTATTTTATTGTATAAGTGCACTTCCTTTTTGCTGTTTGTGTTCTTCTCTCTGATTTCAGGATGACGACGTCGAGGTGCGCTGAGGAGAGGTACTCGGGTTGTCATCCTGAGTCGGAGAGGAGGCCACATAGTGTTTATAGTGCTTTGAGTGTTCATAGTGTGCATATTTGAATGTTATGTATATTTATACTAATGTACATCATCTCTTTTTATCATCAGTGTTCCTGTGTTTCATTTCAATCATAATTTCATATACTCTGTAACCCAGTAATGGGCTCATTTTCATTTCACTCATTGAAGTCCATTATCACTCATATTTCATCACTATGTATATTCGACATACCATTGCCTCATTTTTCACCCATGTAGGACATAGGAACATTGTACTAATATTTCCCTATAGTACAGAGGTTCATTGGTTCTCCAATCAAACACAATTTATTATAGTGTCACACTCTTTCAGGCCTAACTGGTTGGCGGGGCTGGGGCGGGTGGATAGTGGTACCGAAGGCTATGGACGTGCCTCAGCCCCGCCACCCAGAGCAGCCGTAGACTTCTTTTTATATTCTCTGCGGATCTTCACGGAGAGTGCCCGGGCATGATCTGGGGGGATTTGCGGAGAATACACTTTTTCAAACCTTTTTTATATTACGGTCTACAGTTTCTATTATTTTGTATCACTTACTTCAGTTTTATTTGCCTCATTAAGTAGTGTGACAAATTTTCATGTTTGATAATTTTAATATGTATATATATATATATATACAGATATAACCTCGATACAACCTACTAATCAAGACCCGCTTCATATAGGTCGGTGACTTACTATTTGTTAAAAAATCATACTTCCATTTGACTAAATTATTTACAATATTAATACGTATCTCCAATTTAAAATCGTGCAGACGCAGTGAAAGACTGTTATTTCCTCTTTAAACGTGCAGACGTGATAATGACTGTTTTACTTATTATTTAAACGTGCAGACGTGTGAAGACTGTTTCAGTGAACTACATTTAATCTCTTTTATTTCAATCTTAAATGTTTAGTATATAAAAAAGTCACCCTCATACTTGTAAATATTAATTTAGATTGTTTTAGCGGGTACTTGGGGCTATCTACACCCCAAGGTACGAATGAATAAATTTTATGCAAAAAAAATAGCCATGAAAGAATATAACAAACTTCTTTATTTTGTCACTGGAGAGAAAAAACATTTACTACCACTGCTTTACAATGGTGTAAGAATCGTTCATGTTGATAATAAAATCGTTGTAAGTAACAGGCAACTTCGGGTATTGTGCGATTTTATTGACCTGGTACTTCTTAATCTCCGGTAACGCTCGACTGTTCTATTTATATCGGTTTAACATTTATCGAGCGGCTGAAGAGCGGATTTCATAATCATATAACAAAAGCACCCATCAACAAGCGTAGGGAAGAATAGAGCGGTGTATAGTGTTTTACACTTTGAATCACACTGTCTGTGGTTCGAGTCCTGCCAAAATCGTTCTTTTTTTTTTGTTTGTTTTACTTTAACATCACTTATTCTCTTGACATTTTTTCTTTACTTTATGTTTTTGTTTTCCTTTTTTGATTTGTTTTATTTTTATTAGTTAGTTAATTCATTTTATCTACATAAAAATGCATTCATAAAGATTCTGTTTCGCACACAGTATCAGTGCAGATCTCTTCTGTGTAAGAATCGAGGTTGATGGTGAGATTCCGTGGCATGACGTCAGCAAAATTATCAAATAAATAAATAAAATTAAATAATATATTAAATAAATTAAAAGTGCCTGTTCTCGGATTCGAACCCCAAAAAGTACGCCTACACACTTTGCGTGCTTACCACTGCACTACAGTTTCAACTGTAACGGATTAAAGATTTTATCAATACATATTCGCTTCTAAGTCTCCTATCTGAGTTAGTAGCTTAAAATAGATTTACGAAAATAAACGCAATGTTCATGAGTGCCAGGTCAATAAAATCGCACAATACGTGGGTATTTGCGTTTAAAAAGGGTCCCATATTGATTTCGGAGGCACCAGATAACAGGCGAAACCGTGAAATAATGGCACCGGATAAAGTTAGATAACATGGCACTGGATAATATCCGAAAACATTTGATATATATAAAGATTGATACGTGTTTTCAGCACATTTTTTATAAATACAATATGCATATCGCGTGTGCAAACGTTTACCGTGTGTAGTTGGTGTTCCATCGTTGGATACCCACGTTCGACCCATTCCGCTCCTCTCCATTCATCGATGCTGGAGTGTAACGGAATGAGCAGTCGTGGGTATCCGACGATGTTGGTGTTCATGTGAATAGATCTATAAATAGTAAATTGAGTTAAATTCGCGTTGTATTAAATTACTGCCACATAAACATTCGCCGTGTGTTGCTGAATACTTCCCCCAAAAGGACTAATGTCAACTAACAGAAAACGTACTGAAACATTCAAGATTATTTGCTCCCATCCATCATGGTGGTAATATTGCAAAGTTGCTAATGGTCATGACACACTATTGTTTATGGTACCAGCGTATGAAAAATAGCACGTAGACGCTGATGTACGCTGTCATACGCTAGGGGTACGTTAGGCATAGGTTGTATACGTTGCAAGCACGCTCGCATACGGTTACATACGCTGGTATACGTCGAGGCAGAAGCTTGTTTGACCATGCTTAAAAATTGTGTGCTTACTCGGACGCATGGTTTATACACTAAGAAAACGCTAGGCAAACGCTGAATACGCGAGAGTTGCGCTAGAGGTAAGTTATTCATAGGTCACAGAGCGCCCACTTGCCAACGCTTTTTAAAGTGCATTTTTACGATTAAGATATTGTATGACCTGTAACTTTTATGGAGCTGACATGTGGCCATGGGGGTCTGTGGAAGCTATCCCCCATCAGCCATCGCCAAGCTCTTAAGAATTTTAAGGTGGGATGCGCACACTGGCTCCGCCCCCCCCCCCTAAACCGCACTTGAACTATGTAATTTTAGTGGTAAAAACGATGCTCATTAAATTTTGTAAATTGCTAAAAAGTTGATCTGAGGCGAAATATTGTTAATCCGTTTTTTTGTATTGCTATTGAAAACCCAATAAAAATTTAAACATTGTGCAAATTTGCTATAAACCATTTTATTCTTAAAACGGATCAAAAAACACCTTCTTATATCGCCCGTTTCAGCAATGTACAAATGAGCATCATTAAATAATTACAATATATAACCATATAGGTATGTTTTAAAATAATACAACCTTGTCGCAATAAATAAATACAATTATTTGAAATGTAAGATATTTATCAATTTTAGAAGTTTAAATAGGACGTTAAATTTACGTTCCTAATATTTGCTAATAAACTACAGACGCCGATGTTGTTGTTTCTTTTTTTTTAGAGTTGTATCTAATGAGATCATCAACTTGTCTTTCAATGTGCTAGGAAAATTAGAAATCATATTTAAATATTGTCTTTCAACAAGTATTACGCTACAGGTTTGTTTTAAGGTTGATATTATATGGCTGATCAATACATTCGTTTTATTTTACAATGCACCTCCTGCCACTTTCTTTCATAAAAAAATAAACAATCACTAGCGCACACAGTGCATTCATATCATGACTGTTATGGTACAAACTATTAGGAATCGTAACAAACATGTTTCATTTTTAACAATAAAAGTTATCTTATTCGTGTCTACAAGCAATTTAATTGATGATTTATAGCTTCGTTCATAACATTGGAACTTAATTTTGTTAAGCTAAATGACCAGCTCATTTCATATATTAATTTGTTTATTGTATACCAATGCCGGTATGTGACGTTTTTTTTTATTTGTTGTGTTTTAATATATATTTTAGAAACTGATCGATTTATCGGGTAATTAAACACATGTCTATATGCATGTTTTCCATATCAGTAACCAGCGCTTTTGCCAACCAGTCAGTGCGCACGCGCGAAAAATCCCGATTGAAAAAAATAACAATCATCGTTCCTGCCCAGGGACGGCTCCGGAATACTGGGCTAAGTGTCGTGCGCACATGGGGTAACAAAGTAGAGTCAATTTGGTTTAGCCAAAGCACCCCCTCTTATTCTGAAGCCAAAGCTTGTCTTTGATTTTTACCAAAAATTGGTTAAGTGTTTTAGGTCAGAGCATGAGTTCCTTTACGGATAAGATTCAACATTTCAAATCGTACATATAGTTTAAATATTTTATAATATTTCATCGGATTGTTATTAATCTTATTGATATATAAGACGTTCTACAAGAACAAGATTTCTACATTAAGTTTTAAAAGAAACAATAAATTATGTAAGTTTTAATGCCAAGTTTTAATGACCCTTTTCAGGATCGGGTCAATAAATGTTTCATTCGGGACACAAGTTGAGACCGAGTGCCCAAGGTTGAGGGACTGAAAAATACAAGCCCATTCATTCTACAAACATGTTCAATGCATGTGACGTTGAACGTGCAACCGGTTATCTTTTTGGTAGTTGATATTGGTTTAATGTGCACCCTATACGTTGTAATGGATTGTACTTTATCTGAAATTAAGACATTGTTGTTATTTTTTCCATATAGAAGCACCTAAAGATCCATTATAATTTAGTGCCGTACTTTCGATTTTTATCCGGTGCCTATTTCATTCGTTATCCGGTGCCAGCCTTTGACACATAAAACACTCGTTTTCCTACCAACGAAACCGTCACTTATAATGACAATGCCTTTCGATGAATTATAGTGCCTTTTTGAACAGAAATCTAGCTTAGAAGTATGCATTATATTGGTAGTATGGTCAAACATCTGGATTTTCCTTCTTTTCAAACAGGTTTTGTGCATACACTGTTGGATAGTGTAGGTTCCTACAGCGAACTGACGATTTTGTGGCTGAGAACGACCATTAATTTTAGTAAATGAATGTCTTAGTTGTTCCGTGCAATAAAGTTTTTGTGAAAAATGCAAACCATAAGTACGGAATTGTGAAACTAAAAGAATACACATCAAAAACGTCATTTGTTCCGGTATGATCTGGTGCCGTTTCATGTATTAGCCGGCAATGCATAGGTTTTTCCTGTATTATCTATTTTGGTTGAGCACCGTGTTAACATATATAAAAAAATTCATTGCGGTCCACTTTGCCGAATCGAAAGTGATGGGTATAGGGAGATAGACGGAGACGACGGTAAAATATAAAATATCTTGTAACGTAAACCTGAATGTTCCAACGGTTTAGCAAATTATATATGTTAATGATAGATTGTTATTTGTTACCAACAAGTATTCCAACAAACGTTTGGTCCTCTTTTAAGTTAAAACACCCTCTAGTGACGTACACATGTAATGTAGCAGCAGCTCTTGCAGTACACAGAGCAGCAAATGTACACCAGGAATTTCTTTGTCAAATTTCTGTATGTGCGTTTGCGCACGAATATAAACATCCATCGATTATAAAGTACGCTTGACTAACTTTTAATTGAAAGTATGATTCGTGGATACTGGCGACTGCGAATATTAATGCAAATATGCAAACATTATTAACAAATGGTGGATTGGGGATATTTCTCCACCATTGATATCTTCATGATTCTGCAAATGTTACTGGTTATTATCGAGTTATTATACTCGGGGCGTCTTATATATGTCTTCTGTTATTCGGATGTTCCTGGACATTTTCTGCTACCTTTGCAATTTTTTATGTCTTTATTTCAACTTGCTGAGTGAAGTACAATGTCGCCCGCATCCGCATAAAATCGCTTACCGGACGATTTGTTTGCGGACGGCTTAAATTGCGGATGCGCTTTGCGGATATGGATTGTGGACATATGGAAAAAGTTCAGCTGTTTTCAACTAGTTCGATATTTTGCGGGTGCGGATTTGCGCAATGCGGATGCGGATACGGACATATGGAAACGCGGCCTTTATGACCAGAGTAAAAACAAACGCGTTCAGTAACGAGTTGAATTATTATCTGCAGTAAATATACTGTATATAATTACGGTCAGTCATTACTCAAACAAATTGACATGACATACAGCGCTGGAATTATTTCCTTTATTTTTATTTGGTTTAGTTCGTGCACGCTTCTCATATGCATGCATATTGTCATCATAAATGTAGTTTTCGTGAAATAGTATTCTATAATTATGTATCCATTTTAAATTTTGAAACGAGTCCATTTCGGAAAGAAATGCATGTATATTCATCGTTATCGATTTGTTATATATTTTTTAGATGCATTTTTTTTTTTTTTTTTTTTTGGATTTTTCGCCGTTTTTAACAGTGTTTCAGTCATATCACGGCGGTCAGTTATCCTACTCACACTTTTCCTTGGCAAGCTTAGCCGATCCAAGCGGTTTACCAGTACTAAGATTACATACCTATGCCAGTAACTGACAACTGCCCTACTTGAATCAGAGGTAGGGGGAGAATGGCCGTATAAATAATTTCATGACCAATCCCCACACAAGTTATGTGGCCGGGCTGGGGTTCGAACTCACGATTAGAAAAAACATGACATATGTTTTTATTGCCATTTTTGGAAGAGGACAGATTCATATTTAAATTGATACCAGGCTTGCACAATCTGAAATAAAGGAAAGGCTAGAAAAATACTTGGAAAGTTTGCCGTTTTATAATGGGACCCTATGGGAATTGAAATTACTGGTATCAAACCTATTTCAGCAACCTCCGCGCAGAGATTTGACTGGTATCGAGCATAGCTCTAATCAAATCCCTGCCGTCGTAACAAACGACGTGATGATGATCGATTTAAATCTTCAAGGTATTATGTATGGTTTTAATTAGTTTTTCTGTTTTCATTATTGACTGCAAACAATATATTAAAAGTCCACTTATGTAGAAAATTGCACTGAGTTGCATTAAATAAGTAAAAGTTACAAATACGTAATCCTTCCAGATTTGGAAGGATTTTACTTATGATTGCAGTGGTTACCGTTAACCGATAGGGGAGGTAACCGCTGCGAGGAGTTTGCTATTTCAGATTGTTGATCCGATAGCGTTTGCGACCGTTTTGACTTGTGTTTACTTTTCCAAAACCAGTCGGGTGTCAATTTTACGGATCACTGCAGATACATTTCCCGGTAAAATAAAATAGCCGCGCGAAGACAAAATGGGCAGGCGAAATCGAGCATCAACCGATAATCCCCCAAAACGGACAAGAACACACTACAATGAAAGAATTACTTCGTACGTATGTCAGTCATCCAAACCATATCACTGTATGCAATGTTTTTGTGTCATGATCAAATCGGTGCGCATGTGAAATGTATCTCGGGCGAAGTGTAAAACCCGGAAATTTTAATCGGAATTCCCGAAAAAGATCAAATGAGTTGGTAAATGTCATAATTCTCATCCGACCTGTAACAAAAAAAGTATTATTGTAAAAAAGACCTTTCAACCTTTATGGAAATGTAAACACGTCTAACATTACTGCGATATTTAGTCCCGTAAGGCGTAAAGAGATCCAAAGTTAGAGGATTTTTTTAGTTTTCACGATGAAACTTTCGTGAAATCTATTTTCCGGAAATGAAAAAAATGATTATATCAACAGTATTTTCCAACTGACCTTTATAAAAAGTGTGTTGTCGTGAAGAAGATATTCCGATGCATTGAAAAATGCTAAATCTTAAGTAATAACTTAAATAAGTCCAATATTGAGTTCTTATTAAATGGGAGAAATTGTGTCTGTCTTCACAGCAAAACTGCCAAGTTTCATCAATTACGGAATCGTCAAAAATGGTTATAAAAACATGATTTTTCGACCAACCTTTGTAAAACTTACACCTAAAGACGTTTCAGGGCTGGTGCTGGCTGAAAATTTTCTTGAGCCAATTTTTCGCGAGGTTGGATTTGCTTATTCACGTGGTTTCATCATAAGTCACTAATAACAAAAACATGGGGCAAAGATCATTTCAATGAATCTGACAAATAAGTTAATACATATCATTGCATTACATGGTACTGCTAATAAATGTTCACATCATATTCTAATCAAATAAAAACAATTAATAAATCAGTTAATATTGTTTTGCTACATAAATATGATTAAACCATTAATGTACATATTAAATCACATTAATTGAAATAAATCAATAAATGAGGTTAACAATAAGTTCTTTCATACATAAATAGCATATTTATTTTCATTTAATTTTTAAAGAATACATCAAAAGTTAAAGAAAGTCACTGGTCTGCTGCATATAAATGTCTAATGCACATTAGATGAAAAACAATAACACAAATACATATGTACTTTAAGGCACAATTTGCAAAGTGAAAAGATCTCGGTGTTTCTGTTCTAGTTTTTTTAGATTGTGGCGAGTTGCCAGACTCATTTTTACGTTTGCTGGACATTGTCAAATGAAATGAAGTATTGTTCTGTAAGCACTGAAATATATTAATATACCCTCATATCTATGCTACATAAGTCTTTAATCGTCATAATGGAGCATTAAATTACAACAATACATGACAGAATAGATACCGACTTGGTGTGAAAACATTTACCTTTGTCGCTTTGCTAATTAACTCCATGTTTATAATCCCTCCTTTAGTCCTCTGATTAATCCATAACAAATTTCATTACAAGTTGATTTAGTCGCCGCCTGTGTGATAATCAACCACAATTGGGAGCAATTAAAATACAAACGGGCGACCATAAACATTTCGTTTTCTTTGTTTTGAAATCTGGTTTTGCCAAAGTTGGGGTTTTTGGGGTGATTGAGCCAATTGAGATTTTATTGAGCCAATTTCTGAATTATTTCGCCAATGGCTCAAATGGCGATCGCCAGCGCGAGTCCTGCGTTTTCAAAAATGTAAAAATATTGTTATGTAGAGAAATTGTATCAGTTCTGAATTGCGTTGTCCGCGACCTTTTTTTACGACAAGCTATAAATCTAACTATTCAACTGTTAAAGATTCTTTAACTTTCAAAAGCAGGATTCATCACACCCTTGTTATAAAACAAGTGTATTTCATGACAGAAATTTACGTGAATAAGGCACTTTTTCGAAAAAATCAGGAGGGCGGGCAATTTTGTTTTTTATTGAAGTATTTAAAAAAAAAAATTCTCCTACTCTTTTCTATTGGCATTACGTAATGGCTTATTAAAACAAGTAAATAAGTACAGATTAAAGACAATTTTAAGTTTTAATAACAACATAAGCATCCCTTTTTATAAAATTCTTATTTATATAACTATGTATAAATCACAAACGGTCATTTATGCAAGCTGACGTAAAAAGGCAATCACTTTGAATGTTCATAAGAAACATAAGTGCCTTCAAATTGATATACCATCAGCATTAAAGTACTTCTATTTATAGAATTTAACTTTTCGTAATTCATATTTTTATAACTATCAAAAATAGGAATTATTTTTGCAGTAAATCACCAATAATTTTAGACAGGAAAATCAACACTCGTCAATGCAGCTGGCATTTTCGTTTGTTTCCATAGGACTACAGATTTTCATAAAAAAATATGGAATGCTATTACACAAGCAAAAGCATCTACGAAACAAAAGTTTAAATCAACAAATAGACAATATTTATAAAGGTTCCCAATCGAATATTACTGTTTTTTTTCTATATTTACACAGTATTTCACAATTTGTGTATACCCGATTGATATAATTACATCAGACAGGAAGAACGTTACTGGAAATACCAAAATCTCCACCGGGTTACTCTTCTTCCGGTATGTTAAAATGCGGATTCGTTTAATTTTAAGCCGCTGTCCATGGGATCTAATTCAATACATCTTAATTTTAGTAATAGTTCTTATGAACGTTTATGGTGCTTATTCGTCCGAAATCTGTTTCTTATTTACGAAAGGCCTTGTTCAAAAGCGCTTGGTACGAACGGAATATACTACGATGTACATGCTGGTTTACTCCAGAGTTATCACCAGTTATCGCATTTTGTTCAGTAAAATGCCCATTAGAAACACTTTCTGCAAAGTTTTATTTTTATTAACGTATTTCTGGAATGCTTCTTTAAAACCCGGGCGCGATCCTCAAAAAGTTGTTAATTAAAAAAAAATTGGCATGAAATCAAATTCGTGGCGGGCCATAAAAATACGTTGCGGCTCTGCCTGAGAAACAAATCATTAATTTTTTTAAGCCTAATCAAACTTAGAACCTTTATCATGGGTCTATATTTTTATCACTCATTGCATTACGTTAGTTTTCTAATGATTACTGAAGTAATTTCATGGTTTTGAATGCTTAATTTCTTGATTAATAGTTATGGTAATTTTTAGCTTATTTGTTAGCCGCACAATATTGAAACTTGGAATATACCTTTGTCATCAACTCCAGTGTCAGGGGTAACATTCCCCATAACTCTGTTTTGTATTTTGATAAATAAATGCCCCTTTTTCACTTAGATTTTCTGGTTAAAGTTTATATTTAAAAGTTTTGTAACTTCAAAACTACATAAGTTATTTACTTGAAACTTGGAACTAACCTTTGTCATCAACTCCAGTATCAAGGGCAACATTCCCTATAACTCTGTTTTGTATTTTGACAGAGTTATGCCCCTTTTTCACATAGATTTCTGGTTAAAATTTATATTCAAAAGTTTTGTAACTTCAATACTACAAAAGCTATTCACTTGAAACTTGGAATATACCTTTGTCATCATACCCAGTATCAGGGTGCACATTCCCCATAACTCTATTTTGTATTTTGACAGAGTTATTCCCCCTTTTCACATTGATTTTCTGGTTAAAGTTTATATTCAAAAGTTTGGTAACTTCAAAACTACATAAGATATTCACTTGAAACTTGGAACTAAACTTTGTCATAAACTCTAGTATCAGGGGCAACAATAACCATAACTCTATTTTGTATTTTGACAGATTTAGGCCCTCTTTTCACTTAGATTTTCTGTTTAAAGTTTATATCCAAACGTTTGGTAACTTCAAAACTACATAAGTTATTCACTTGAAACTTGGAACTTACCTTTTGTCATCAACTCTAGTATCAGGGGCAACATTTCCCATAACTCTGTTTTGTATTTTGACAGAGTTATGCCCCTTTTTCACATATATTTTCTGGTTAAAGTTTATATTCAAATGTTTTGTAACTTCAAAACTACATAAGTTATTCATTTGAAACATTTGCATTAACATTTGTCATCAACTCGAGTATCAAGGGCAACATTACCCATAACTGTGTTTTGTATTTTGACAGAGTTAGCCCACTTTTTATATAGACTTTGTGGTTAACGTTTTTGTTCCAAAAATGTACAAACTATACAAGGCTTCACTTAAAATTTTTGCATTTTAACAAATTTCTGCCCCTTCCACTATCCAAAATATGTACCAGCTGTATCTCGAATATTCGAGCGCACTGTCCTCTGACAGCTCTTGTTAGATGATTTAGTTTGTCTTAATGGGAACCATTTAGCGCCTGAAAGTGTGATATGAAGCGGCTGTAATCACGTCGCCTCAAATCATTCTGTGAATAAATAATTGTCTTGAATCTGTAAATGTTTCGTGAAGTGCGAAAACTGAAAAGATGCCGCTTTGTAATTAATTCGTTGTTTGTTTTGATACATTGGGTAATTTTTCAACATTAAAAAAGGCAAGGATCATTTTTGTGAAAAACGCTAAATCACGGAGCCAATGACAACATTAGCAATCTAATATATAAAGCTGCATTATAACGATTCTCGCACTTACAGTATACAGATTATTCCAGGTTCTTTGTATTGTATGTGTGTGAATTGTTGAACAACTTGGATATTAATAATATATTTCATTTTGACATTGCAAGTGTCTGTGCAGTTTTAATTAAAATTTGTTGTGTGTTATATGTGCGTTTGTGCTTAAAATATAAACTATGGCATTAGTAGAGGGACAGACAAAATACCTGTTAGACTAATTGTGTAATGGTCCATATTCAGTGTTTTCGTATTCTGGATATAGAGCATCTCAGTTCTTGTCAGAAGGAGTGATTTTTGAAGTTGCTCCATACTTTTCGATGAGTACATAATTATGCCCCCCTTCAAAGTTGGGGTATCTTGCTTTGCACCTGTCCGTCCGTCGGTAGGTAGGTCTGTCCGTAGAACATTTCATTTCCTCACGATATCTTGAGAACGCTTTAACCTACGATCATGAAAGTTGGTATGCTGGTTATTTGGGAGGAAAGGAAGAACCCTATAAATTTTGAGGTCAACAGGTCAAAGGTCAAGGTCACCGTTGCTAAAAATAGAAAAACGGTTTCCTCTCAATAACTTGAGAAGGCATTGAGATATTTTAAAGAAACTTCATAGATAGATACCTTACATCGAGACCTCGCTTGGGATTGCATATGGGGTGGGTGGGGTCAAGGTCACCATTACTAAAAATAGAAAAACAGACCATTTCGTTTCCGTACGATATCTTGAGAACGCATTGACCTACGATCATGAAAGTTGGTACGCTGGTTACTTGGGAGGAAAGGAAGAACCCTATTAATTTTGAGGTCAACAGGTCAAAGGTCAAGGTCACCGTTGCTAAAAATAGAAAAACAGTTTCCCCTCAATAACTTGAGAACACATTGAGATATTTTAATGAAACTTTATACATAGATACCTTACATTGAGACCTCGCTTGGGATTGCATATGGGTTGGGTGGGGTCAAGGTCAAGGTCACTGATATTAAAAATAGAAAAACGGTTTCCGCTCAATAACTTGAAAATGCATCAACATATTTTAATGAAACTTCATACATAGATACCTTATATTGAGACCTCGCTTGGGATTGCATATGGGGTGGGTGGTTTCAAGGTCAAGGTCACCGTTACTAAAAGTAGAAAAACGGTTTCCGCTCAATAACTTGAGAATGCATTTAGATATTTTAATGAAACTTTATACATGGATACCTTACTTCGAGACCTCGCTTGGGATTGCATATGGTGTGGTGGCGTCAAGGTCACCGTTACTAAAAATAGAAGAACGGTTCCCGCTCAATAACTTGAGAACGCAACGAGATATTTTAATGAAACTACCTACATAGATACGTTATATTGAGACCTCGCTTGGAACGCATCAAGATATTTATGCCCCTCTTCGAAGAAGTGGGGGTATATTGCTTTGCACCTGTCCGTCGGTCAGTCGGTAGGTCAGTCGGTCGGTCCGTAGACCATTTCGTTCCCGCACGATATCTAGAGAATGCTTTGACCTACGATCATGAAAGTTGATATGCTGGTTACTTTGGAGGAAAGGAAGAACCCTATTAATTTTGAGGTCAACAGGTCAAAGGTCAAGGTCACCGTTGCTAAAAATAGAAAAACGGTTTAAGCTCAATAACTTGATAACGCATTGAGATATTTTAATGAGACTTCATACATAGATACATTGTATAGAGACCTCGCTTGGGATTGCATATGGGGTGGGTGTGGTCAAGGTCAAAGTCACAGGTACTAAAAATAGAAAAACGGTTTCCGCTCAATAACGAGAACGCATCAAGATATTTTAATGAAACTTCATACATAGATACCTTATATTTAGACCTCGCTTGGGATTGCATATGGTTTGGGTGGGGTCAAGGTCAAGGTTACTGTTGCTAAAAATAGAAAAACGGTCTCCGCTCAATATCTTGAGGATGCATTGAGATATTTTAATGAAACTTCATACATAGATACCTTATATTGAGACCTCGCTTAGGATTGCATATGGGGTGGGTGGAGTCAAGGTCACCATTACTAAAAATACAAAAACGGTTTCAGGACAATAACTTGAGAACGCATCGAGATATTTTAATGAAACCTCATACATATATACCTTATATCGAGACCTCGCTTGGGATTGCATATGGGGTGGGTGGGGTCAAGGTCACCATCGCTGAAAATAGAAAAACGGTTTGCGCTCAATAACTTGAGAATGCATCGAGATATTTTAATGAAACTTTATACATAGATACCTTATTTTGAGACCTCTCTTGGGAAATCATATGGGGTGGGTGGGGTCAAGGTCACCATTACTAAAAATTGAAAAACGGTTTCTGCTCAATAATTTGAGAACGCATAAAGATATTTTAATGAAACTTCATTCATAGATACCATATATCAAGACCTCGCTTGGGCTTGCATATTAAAAAAATTTCTTAACAATTGCACATATTCACAACTTGGCTGCAAGTCAGGGGGCATACATGTTTTACAAACATCTCTTGTTTCTTCTTAGGTACGATTTGGTAGTTAAAATAGTAATGCATTTATGTAAAGCCCAGCTTGATAGGTCTGACACGTACAATATACATTTAAAACAATATTTACTAAAGATACTAGAATTGTCACAATATGGCCTTGTCACAAAATTACAGCATCCATTTGAAAGAAATGGACAGAGAGAGAATGCTTTAATTTGTGAATGGTCAACAGTGTATTTGGAAAAATTTAATTTCAATAGGAGCCATAACTCTGTCAACATTTAGTGGTTTGTAACCAAAGTTGAACTCTATTTGTATTTTATAGGGATGGGACCGAATATTCGAATATCGGATAATATTCGAATATAAAAAAACGAAAACGAATATTCGATTTTCAAATTTATTAAAGAACAAAATTAGTTTAAAAAATCATGTTTTTTTTCCAGTTTGATTGCAAAGTTAATATGAATTCCAGTCGTATTTCGTGCCTAGCAGATGGGCGGGGGCAGTGTAACGCTTTTACAACACATGCCAAACATGTCCAATTAACGACAATTGATAATTGGCAGGGGGGCGGTTTGTAGGAGCCGCGAATATGGCACATTGTATCCACAAATAACAAAACTGGGCCATGTTGTGATAATGGTTTCACAGTTTGCACAAGGCGTATATTGTGGTTTATTGTCCTTAAGTGACATCTATACGGTTAACTTGTTTACAGTAAATTACAGTTACTCTCTAAGTAAACCAATCCAAATGAATCCATTATCAGCCAATCAATTTCTTTAACAAAATTAGCATGATCTGGTCAATCTTAATATATGTCACTTGTAAATTATTCTCCATTATATCAACACCGTATATTATACAAGAGTCTTGATTAATAAACAATGCCACCATCATGTGCTTGGATGTACTTTACACGGTCATTAGACAACAACCAGGTCGCGTGAAATCTATGTAATGAGCAAATTTGTGTACGGAACGATTAAAAATTAATAAACAATACATTTAACAATATCTTACATTTCTTTATATTTGCCTAACACTCACTAAGTTATATTGCTCATTACCACTGAAACAAGGTAAAACAACTACGTACACGTAGTATACATATTTCGGATAGGTAAATATTCGGACAGAGTGCCATATATACTAATATTATTATATAGTAGTATTTACAAAACGAATATTCGAATATATTCAAATACCTAAAACGAATATTCTAATATTGATTTCAGTATTCGGTCCCATCCCTAGTATTTTATGATGTTACACCTATGTAACACAAATAATCACAAATCATTTAAATATGTGAAACCTTTCATGAGTTATTGTCCATGTTTTTCGGAAATTTAAGTCACAAAGGGGGGGGGGGCCATTATTGAGTTATCATCTGGAAATCATGTTTTTAGGGAATTGCAAGTCGAAACGGGGCCATAACTCTGTCAAAATTTAGTGGTTTGTAACCAACATCGAACTTGACCTGTATTATATGCTGTTACACGTGTACCAAAAATTATTTGAATATGTCAAGCCTTTCTTGAGTTATCATCCGGAAACCATGTTTTTAGGGAATTTTAAGTCGAAAAGGGACCCTAACTATTGTCAAAATTTAGTGGCTTGTAACCAACATCGAACTTGACCTGTATTCTATGATGTTGCACATTTGTACCAAAAATTATTTGAATATGTCAAGCCTTTCTTGAGTTATCATCCGGAAACCAAAAACCAACAGACCGACGGTCCGACAGACCTACAAGCTCACTCCTATATACCCCCCTAAACTTCGTTTGTGGGGGTATAATTATGAACACTTATTGCGTTTCAATTATAAATATTCATCAAAATTGAAGTTATTGATCATAGACTAGTTTTTATAAGCAGCGCCACTCTGCCATTATCAAAGGGTATATGCGACACGCTCCCTCCCGATGTGCCGATCATATGGCCTTGCTCAGAAGCGCCACTCTGCCATTATCAAAGGGTATATGCGACACGCGCCCTCCCGATGTGCCGATCATATGGCCTTGCTCAGCAGCGCCACTCTGCCATTATCAAAGGGTATATGCGACACGCGCCCTCCCGATGTGCCGATCATATGGCCTCGCTCCTGTTAATTGATTGTCCATGATGCATGCTAATAAAATCTACTGTTATCTCATTTATCTAGATATAACAATGTATTATATATATAATAACTATCCCCGATTAATCTGTGTATCTGTTCCTATACACCGTTTCCACGTATATTAGTTAATTTTAGGGGCACATATGTAATAGTTTATTTTGCATACATCTTTATATATGTGTTTGTTACCCAATTATTATTTGTTAATTTCACCATGTACTATTTATTTCTTCTTGAAGATATTAAACAAAATAATTTTTAATGTTAAGAAGGGTGGAAAAAAACTTAATAACTGTTGGTTAAAAAAATAATATATTGATTATGTTGATATTGTAATTAATCAGTTAACTGTTCGAATTTCTCTGCAAAGTAGCCTCTACACCTGCAAGTTCGTGGGTATTAAGCATTCGACTTCGCACATGCGCATAAAACCCCACTTGTTTCGATATAAACACATACCATTCATTCGATTTGAATGTAAACTAACTATTTTGTATGTAAAAATTGCCAATCTTTACTGGGAAATCCTTTACCTTATTGGAAAATAAACCAACCCAACAACGACCTTGATCGTTTTCAACTTCCTGTAAGTTTGTGGGCAACTTTTCATGATGTCATTTGCGGAGGCCCTTCGTTTGATATTTATGTTTTGATATAAATATGACAAGTTTGTAATGTCCTTGTTTATTTCCATTGATTTTTGTTGAATTTAAATGAAATTAATACTTATAAAATGTTTATTAACTACACGAGGGGTTGATGTTTTTTTTAACAATAAAAAAAAAACAACAGCAATAAATGTAACTAACTTGGTATATTTATCTGTCGATGTTTTTTACGAAGTTTTATGCTCTAATAAGTCAGGCTGTTCTTTGGCTCACACTTGCATAGAACTCGGACACGCGACGTTAACGTCATTGAAGAGAAAATTACGTCATAATTTCATCCACGAACTTACCGGAGGCCACGAACTTACCAGATTAAATGCTATATGAATTTCGCTAAGTTGTACAGTTTGGAGTTCAATGTTGATTTTAAAAGTAATTGGAAAGTCTGGGTAGAGTACACAGTTTGCACCATGCATGTGTCAAACAGACCCCTGTCGGTGTATAGATAAGCAATTGCAATATACCGTGTGACAAGTCGCTCTGCAGCTAGCAGGGTATGGACTGTTTATACAGTAACAACCTAAGGTGATAACATGGGTCCCAATTTAGTGACACGACACGCAAGAATGATTGATTACAGGTCTGATGGAATAGGTTAAGCCAGCTTACAGTGATTTAAGAAAAACTTACATCAGCAAATATTACTAAACTCGACCTAGCATTTATAAATTTTTACTTTTATTAAATAGTATCCCAGCTAGCACAAAAACGTTCTAAATAGGTTCTCTTAACGTAAGCCTAAACGTTGCAGGAATGGTGTTAATTAACTTCAGCCAGTAACTCAGTTTGGGATATGTAGTTAAGAATTAACGCGATGAGCATAAACAACTAATTCCAACAAATGTAGTCTAAATTTAAATTATGTTGGATGTCCTCGTTTCTCAACTATTATTACACACACTTTCGCAGTGTTATGCATAGCTAAATTTGTGTATACGTATATTTATTTATTTTGAAATGTTTACAAAAACGAGTTTTTATTTGAGTTTGACATAGAGAAATACGTGATTAACTGGTTTTGCCAATATTCATTAAGGACGTTCGCGGCAGATTTTTATGTTGTACAAAGATTTTGGACGGGGCGAAACTTAGGTTCTACACTCCAAGTGCCGACATCTGCCCATATCCCTCCAACGCCATCAACGCCGATATTAGCTTCATGTGGTCCACTTTGATACAGGGACGCACTTTGGTTGATGCCTCGGAACCCGACATCTACTAGAGTGGGGTCGTCTGCAACCACCATGACGTCAACGCCTCGGAACCCGACATCTACAAGAAAGGAGTCGTTGTCTGCAACCGTCAAGACGTCAACGCCTCGGAACCCGACATCTGCTAGAAAGGAGTCGTCGTCGGCAACCGCCAAGACGTCAACGCCTCGGAACCCGACATCTACTAGAGTGGGGTCGTCGGCAAATGCCAAGACGTCAACGCCTTGGAACCCGACATCTACAAGACAGGAGTCGTCATCGGCAACTGCCAAGACGTCAACGCCTTGGAACCCGACATCTACTAGAGTGGGGTCGTCTGCAACCGCCAAGACGTCAACGCCTCGGAACCCGACATCTACTAGAAAGCGGTCATCAGCAACCACCAAGATGTCAAGACGTCAACGCATCGGAACCCGACATCTACTTGGGTGGGGTGGTCGGCAGCCACCAAGACGTCAATGCCTCGGAACCGGAGTTCTACTACATCTACTAGAGTGGGGTCGTGATCAAATGATCAAATAATAAATAAGGCGCAAACGCTACTTCATAATCAGTTTCCAAAAATAAATGGTATGAAACCTACTCTATATGCACCAGTTTTTAACGACTCTCTTGGCACATGGGACGTTTGCAAGCGGTTACAACTTCAAGAAGCACCAACAGCACAAATACATTACAATGGCCATCACCACTGGGTAACTTCATATCAGTGTGCGAAAAATGAAAATTTAATTTTGTTAGACAGTCTTAAGTCTGCAAGATCATTAAACAGCAGCATCTCCATACAGTTATCCCAAATCTATAGCAATGACACAGACACACTAAAAGTCTAGATTCCTGACGTACAACGCCAGGAAAATTCGCATGATTGTGGTGTTTTTGCTATTGCAAATTTGACAGAAACTTTGTTAAGTAACTTCAGCGTCACATCAACCTCATGGAAAGCGTGGGTGTATTGATTGCCGTATAAAAACTTTGTAGCGCAGAGAACATTGAATAAAACTATTGAATAAAAGTTTCGTAGCGCATAACAACAAATTTGGTTATCTATATCGCGAACGATGTGCAGTTAGCACTTCCACTTAAACAAAAAAGAAACAGAAACATGTAACGCCGTATCAATAACATTATTGTCGTTCAGATAGATCAGTATTAATCTATGACATATGGTTACTGAACACATCCTCCACGTGGACGGCGTGTAATTCGGCTGATTATTAAAGCGATTGCAGTGAAAGGACGTTGTCATGGGTGGCACGCGTGATGTAAGTTGAAGACGTCCAAGTTGCTCTTTGATGTTGAGCGGGTCGGGTTACTATTTGTCGCACTACTGAAGTGTGAATGAAAGAGTACTGATGTAGGCGCAAAAATCCAGACCAAAATATTGAAGTACATGGGAAAAATCTGGATCCACGGCCGATTCGCAATATATTGGATATCGCAAAATAACGAATCACGATATAATGGATCTGCAGTGTATTATCACGTGTGAAAACTAATTTCTTTGTTTACTATGTAAATAAAACTGATTTCTTTGTTTACAATGTAAATAATACTATGTCAAATATGTTTCTATAATTGCGATTCAGTGTGTACTGCAGTGGTTTAAACACAGCGGCCTGTGTTTGCAATTCTGAAATAAAAGTAGATATTCGTAAGGTAATTTCTCAATCAAATACGAATAAATTAGCTAAGCTTTATATATGTACTTAAAGCCTATTAGTTAAAGATTACATTAAGCAAAATATATTCGATATCTGACAAAAAATGATGGTTTTGTAGCACATTATATAATTTCCGGAAATTCATTGTTATCTCCCGATTTTGGATATTTCACGATAAAATCACAATATTCAAACGCAAATATCTCGGCTAAATATAAAATAAAACGACAATATTTATATATATACTTTAAGCCTGTTGTCTTAAGTTGTCTATATATACTTTAAGCCTGTTGTCAGCTGGGCCGGCTAGCTCGGTTGGTAGAGCGCAGGTTCGATTCCCAGCCCGGCCACATTTGAATAAAATATTTGAGATTTGACAAATAATAAATGCATTTATGGTGCATTGAATTGTTTCTGGGAATTCCGATAAAAATTTCCAGGTTTTACGTACTTTTCCACGGAATACACCTAGCCAAATGTATCTCGTGTAATGAGTCCTATGAAAACATTAAGGACTGTACGTGTTTAAAAGCAGTCTCTAACTAACAATGACAGGCTTGTCACTGTATTAAAATAATAGGTCTGTTTATGCATGTCACTTTACCAAAGTTATGTAAAAGAATTCACTCAATTCATGTCCATTTTACTGGAAATTTGTTGGGGCTAGCTCAGTTGGTAGAGCGTTAGACTGTCAATCTGGGGATCTTGAGTTCGAACCCCAGCCCGGCCACATAACTTGTGTGGGCATTGGTCATGAAATTATTTCTACGGCCATTCTCCCCCTACCTCTGATTCAAGTAGGGCAGTTGTCAGTTACTGGCATAGGTATGTGCACTTAGTACTGGTAAACCGCTTAGATCGGCTAAGCTTGCCCAGGAAAAGTGTCAGTAGGATAACTGACCGCCGTGATATGACTGAAATACTGTTAAAAAACTGCGAAAAATTCAAACAAACAAACAAAAACAAAACAACCATAATCAGTATAAGAACAATTCAGTTTCCCCTATATTTCCTATTATGCTGTTCATTCTTGCTAATGATTGTTTTGATTTATACTAACTGTAAAATTAATTGTTATGTTTTTTCCACCTTAGGGGGAAAGGTGGCGGGGCCCTTCAGATGGGGCATTTTATGACAAAAAGGGAATATTTTTTTTAGAAAAGCAGGAGTACATGTTTATATTCTACTTTGTTATAAAACATTAATTAATTGCTTTGCTACAAATAATAACTTAGATTCTGCTCTAACTTAGTTTGATGAAAAATTGCTGGGATTGTTTACGAAAATGCCTCGATCTTAGTTTTTTTCAAAATAAAGCTTACATTCTGAGGAGAATTTTGAGGTAAATATAGGGGAAATGGGGCCAAATTGGCCCTAAAAAAACACTGTATGATGACCCCAAATGGTTCACATTGAAAAATACTTGCATTTAAGAGTTAATTTTAAATTATGTATTTTCAGACTCGTTTAGACATTTGTTTTCTTATTTTAGGATTCGAACAGTCCGCGATAAGATGCTGGGAGGTGATCAAGATGGTCGCAGGATTCTTCTGTCAGATGAGGAATATCGGGAAAAGAGTGCTGCATTAAACTTTGTGACAGAAGGTTTTTAGTCATGTGTTTGTCTTTTATACTTTATATTCCATTGGATTGGCTTGTTGACCTCATTCTACAAACATCAGTGTATTTTATGTGGTTCAAACATCATCAATGAAAAGCACTGAAAGTAGATTATTATTTCATTGTCACTGCTAATTTTGCTGTCTTTGCTTAGGAGATTGTTGCTCAAGAACTGACGGTAGTGTTTCTGTGAACATGTTTCATATTTGCAACTTGTAAATGTGATAATGCAATGCCAATAACAACTTGTCAGTTTTCAAAAGATGTGTTGTCAGCATCCCGTAATTGGTAAACCCTGATTAAGTGCAAATTTCCCTTGAATGATCTGTGTACATTTTCATCTATAGATAAGAAACTTTTTGCTTCATATGAACAATAGAATAATTCTTTCTAAAAATGATACCTCAAGTTGGAAATACCCTTTCTGATCAGTTCTTTGATATTGAAAACTGTTTCCTAAAAATCAGATACAGTAACATTTGGGTTCCATATGTCGTCAGTCTCTATTGCTGTTATACACATAATGTTTAGATATTTCTGCACTGAACAGGTGTCAGTTTAACCAGTGGAAAGCACAAATCTGAGATTAAAACATTGTGTAGTAGCCTATATGAAATTGTGAAGCAGCCTATGCCAGTATTTGGCCTCTTGTAAATGGTAATAAAAAAATCCTGCTTTTGTTCAAATGGTCCCCTGCTCACTTCCCAGCCTCAGACTGACTTAAATTTCTGGCAGAGCAACAGATAAGGTTTTGCTAAAGAATTGAGTATTACCCAATCATTTTCAAAATATTTGGCCTCTTGTAAATAGTTAAAAAAAACACCTGCTTTTGTTCAAATGGTCCCTTGATCACTTCCCAACCTATGACTGACTAACATGTCTGGCAGAGCAACAGATAAGGTTTTTGCCAGAATTGAGTATTACAAAAATAATTGAGTACTGAGTAATTTAATTGAGTACTTGTTACATTATGCCATTTTCACTAAATTGATTGTTGAAAATATGCAAACTTAGTTAAACTGTAACCAAAAAAAATCATGTTATGCCTTACATTTTACAACCATGCATGAATGATGCGATCATTTGAACACACTCATTGAAAATCTTGCATTAAACACTCATATTTTCACTCGATGACTATCTGTTAAACATTGACCAATCTTTGTGCCATCTATTTGGCATTGAGTATTCAGTACATGAGTTGAGTTTTGTCACTAATTACATTTTTTTATTAATTGAGTAAATGGTGTTTTAGAATTGGGTAATCAGTGTGTTTTTAAATCACCTGAGCACAAAGTGCTCATGGTGAGCTTTTGTGATCGCCCGTTGTCCGTCGTGCGTGTGTGCGTGCGTGCGTGTGTGCGTGCATCGTCAACTTTTCATTCAAACAACATCTCCTCCTAAAGCGCTTGGCAGATTTTCACCGAACTTCACAGGAATGATCCTTGGGTGGACCTCTTTCAAAGTTGTTCAAATCTTTCCGGTCTGCTGAATATGTAGGTCACCAGAGCTAAAAATAGATTTAAAAAGTGAAAACTTAAAAAATCTTCTATGAAACCGCAAGGCTCAGACCTTTCATATTTGATATGTGACATCCTCTAGAGGTCCTCTACAAAGATTGTTCAAATTATGCCCCTGGGGTCAAAACAGGCCACGCCCCGGTGGTCACATGGTTTATATAGAATAAATAGCAAAATGACTTTAAAAATCTTCTCCTCTTAAACCACAAGGCCCAGAGGTTTCATATTTGGTATGTAACATTCTATAGTGGTCCTCTACAAAGATTGTTCAAATTATGCCCCTGGGGTCAAAACGGGCCACGCCCGGGGGTCACATGGTTTATATAGAATATATAGCAATATGACTTTAAAAATCTTCTCCTCTGAAACCGCAAGGCCCAGAAGTTCCATATTTGGTATGTAACATCCTTTAGTGGTTCTTTACAAAGTTTGTTCAAATTATGCCCCTGGGGTCAAAACGGGCCACACCCCGGGGGTCTCATGGTTTATATAGAATATATAGCAAAATGAATTTTAAAATCTTCTCCTCTGAAATCGCTAGGCCCAGAGGTTTCATATTTGGTATGTAACATCCTTTAGTGGTCCTTTACAAAGTTTGTTCAAATTATGCCCCTGGGATCAAAACGGGCCACTCCCCGGGGGTCACATGGTTTATATAGAATATATAGCAAAATGACTTTTAAAATCTCCTCTGAAACCATAAGGCCCAGAGGTTTCATATTTGGTATGTAATATCATTACATTCACAAACTATTCACGCCCGGGGGGATCAAATGGTTTATATAGACTTAAATAGCAAAATGACTTTAAAATGTCTCCTCTGAAACGGCAAGGCCCACAGCTTTCCTATATTTGTTACGTAACATTGCATAGTGGTCCTCTCCAAAGATTGTTCAAATTATGCCCCTGGGGTAAAATCTGGCCACCCCCGAGGGGTCACATGGTTTATATAGACTTAAATAGCAAAATGACTTAAAAAATCTTAACCTGAAACCGCAAGGCCCGGTGGTTTGTTCAAGGTTGTTCAACTTATGGCCCTGGGATAAAAATAAGCCACGCCTCTGAGATGCAAATTCCAATTAGGTTACAAGGTCTCAGGTGAGCGTCCTAGGGCCCTCAGGGCCCTCTTGTTTTAGGTCCAGTTTGGGGCTGAATTCCCCTGCTTAAAAAGTATATATTCTTCCCCTGTATTTGCCTTCAAATTCATTTCAGAATATAAGCTCTTTTTTTTGAAAAAAAATAGACCTAATTCAGACAAAAATTGACTAACTTGGAGAAAATTTTCGTAAACAACTCCAGATATTTTTCATCAGACCATTGAATTAGTGCATAATCTAAGTTTTATAACAAAGTAGACTATAAACATGTACCGGTAATAATGCTTTTCTAAAACAAAATCCCCTTTTGCCATGAAATTCCCCATCTGAATGGCCCCGCCACCTTTCTCCCAAGTGTGAAAAAAAACACTGGGTAATTACGCAAATACACACCTTATCTGTTGCCGAGGCTCCATGTTCACAAAGGATTAACTACAGGATCAGGATCAGTTTTAGCTGATCTTGATCTTCCAGCTAAACTCAGCGGAATATCAAACATATATTTTTTTTTTTCGAAAAAACTTTTCTATTTGATTAAATAATATGATTTTTTTTATGTTTTTATTTAAATCTTCATATCAGATAGCAAATGTACACCAATAATAGTTCATACTCATATATAATATATATAAATTACCAAAATTTAAAGTTAATGCTGATTTTTAGTGAACGCCATTTTTAAGCCTGATCCCGAAATATCTGACTCAAGTTTTATCTTGAACCTGAAAATCAGGCTCAACTTGTTTTGTTAACACGGGGCCTGATGTTTGGGTTGTTTTCCAGGCAAGGCCATCACGGTAGATTCGGTAGATCTCATGTTAGAAGAAAACCACGCTGCACACCACACAGACGAGTTTGAACAAGAGGATCTCGTTTTGCGACGTGGACAAAAGTTCAGCTTTAAGCTACATTTTGACCGGGCTGTCAACAAAGATGATGACATCTTGTTTGCAAAGTTTGCATATGGTGAGTGTAGAATAAAAACTGAATACAATTTTAATCAAATGAAATTTTCTTGATTTATTTTATTGGGCAGTTGATAAGGAAGTAATTTTAAATCACTTTTTCACATACACCTTGGCCGGACCACTTTTAAATTGCTGGCGGCAGGCCTGCCTTAGCTTCTCTACTGCACAGGATATGCGTCAAAATCAACCTCTCACCCTATTGTTATGTGGACGACATTTCGTTGTTTTTCTAGTCCTATTATATTGACCACGGTATCATCAGTTCACAAGTTCACTTATACGGGAAGTAGGAGATTAAAGCGTGTTCGAGGTGCTAATTGGTGTTATTGCGTACATTGCACATGTTCTCTGGAACAACGTGTCATCTTCCTAGTTATGTCGTGGAAACAGACCGCGATGGTGTCAGCAAACATTTGCATGTGCTAAATAAATGGTTTGAAGTCTTCCCCATGTTATGAAATTGCAAAATCGCAAAATAGTTGTAATATGTAGATTAAAGTCCGTGTATTTGCCGCATTTTTCTCCTTGTGCATTGGCGATGGCTATAAACCACACAATTAAGTTATTTCCTTCAGTTTACCAGTACTGCATCCGATGATCAAATATTCGAATACTTCATAAATAGAATATTCGAATATCAATTTTGGTATTTGTTGCCATCCCTGCTTAATAACTTGTTTACCAAAGGCGTCATTGTAAAGTAATGCCTGAAAACTTTGTTTGCTGGCTAGCTCTGTTGGTAGAGCGCTGGACTACAAATCCGATGATCGCGGGTTCGATTCCCAGCCCGGCCACATAACTTGTGTGGGGATTGGTCATGAAATTATGTCTACGGCCATTCTCCCCCTACCTCTGATTCAAGTAGGGCAGTTGTCAGCTACTGGCAAAAGTATGTGCACTTAGTACTGGTAAACCAGCTTACCCAGGAAAAGTGTGAGTAGGTTAACTGACCATCGTTATATGACTGAAATACTGTTGAATACTGCAAAAGATCCAAACAAACAAACAAAACAAACAATCTCTGTTTGCTTTCAAAAGGTGCCCGGCCAAAGGAAAGCAAAGGCACGGTCATTCGTCTGCCAATCAACCTTGATGGTGGCCCCTCCTCGACAGAAACCTGGCAGGTCACGATGACCGACCTTGAAGGCATGGTCATGACCTTGAGTGTGACCTCCGAGGCGGACTCGATGATCGGGAAGTATGAACTGCTCTTCGAGACCAAGTTGAGAGACAGCGAGAAAGACTTCGCCAATCAAGATCTGGATACTTTCTTCTACTTGCTGTTTAACCCTTGGGAAAAAGGTTTGAAAATATTGAATGTCGGATGATTATTTCATGGTTATTAACAATCCAGTAACAAATTGCAAATAATTATTGTCGTTGATAAATGGTCATTGATAACTGGTTCAGGTTGTTGCACTGAAATAATAACTTCAGTTATTCATGAACCATACACAAACAGCTATTGTTTATTTTGTATTTAGATGCAAAACGTAACACAACACACATAATATACTTTAGTGGTGATCTGCATTTCATGTACCGGTACACATGATTTATTGCATTGGAATTGATCCTTTTCACATACCAAATATCAGATTAAAACTTAAACACCATCAAAGAATGCACAACAGATCCATTTCATTTCTGTTTGCCAGAGGATGTTGTGTACATGGAGGATGAAGGAGAGAGGGAGGAATATGTGATGAGAGACACCGGATACATCTGGGTGGGCTCTGTCAGGGACAACAGACCCCGGCCATGGAATTTTGGACAGGTGCGCTATGGTTTTGATGGCTTCTGTTGCTTTAATTGCTTGTTTCTGTTAGTTTCAATTTGATGGCCATACTGTTGTTGAGGATGATGATGATGATGGTGATATGTTGTTGTTCATTATATTGGTGGTGATGCTGCTGATGATGGTGATGTTCGTGATCATGAGGTGATGTTGATGATGAGTTTGATGATGATGTTGATCATGATTTTAATAGTAATGATGATAATGGTAATGCTGTTAATGGTTAATGATGCTGTTAATGGTTAATGATGCTGTTAAGGGTTAATGATGCTGTTAATGGTTAATGATGATGGTGATGTTGATGACAATGATTTTGACGATGCTCTTGTTGATGATGCTCATGTTATTTAATTATGTTAATGATGTTAATGAACTGGAGCAGGTAGATATGGTGAGGAAGATTTGAATGTTTGAATAAGCCACCTCTTGGATAAAGATTACAATGTGCTATAAGAATTCTCTCTATTGACATACTGTTGTGTTCCAGTTTGAGATGCCAGTGCTGGACGTAGCTCTCAGTCTGCTTGACAAAGGTGAACTGGCTGACCCCGGCAGGAACAGTGCCGTGTCTGTGATCAGATGTCTCTCTGCACTGGTGAGTAGTCAAGAATTAGATGTAACAAGTCTGCACTCCCAGGGCTTTTTTTGGGGCCAATTTTATGGCCGTTATTGGGTCATACAAGTATCTTTTTTTCCCAAATTCAGTCCGAAAATTCCCCATTCATGATTTTACTTTGAGATGTTTGGAAATAAGAGGTGTTCAATTAAGGATTGAAACGCTCTTTTCGGCGCTTCATCAATGTATGAAGGTCAGTTTTTTGATATCTAATTTGCATAAAAGACCGTTTCAATTCTTATAATTACTGTTATAATTACAATTGTGTGTATACCTTAAATTTTTACCTTAAAAGAGTAAATTAATTTGGGATTTATTTTTCGCAATTCGCGTATCAATACATTGAAGTATGATTCGTAGGCTCCGCCCCTTGCACTGCAGTAGCGTTGTGTAAATGTCGCATCGCAGCGGTATCTTAAATAATACAGTAGCTCTAGTAATAAACTTTACCTTTGATTTACTTTTGTTTTGATTGATATTTCGTAAGAGCAATTTTGAACAAGGTGTTTTGTATCGATAATGTAAATGTAGCAAGAGACGGAAATATTGAAACGCGTTCCAGTTTAGAGTTACGACTGAAGGCTAAACGAGTCGAAAGTTGTTTTCAGATAGTTGCAATTTTGCCCATATAAGTGTGTGTCGGAACCGTAGTTTAGGCGTAAAATATATTTAAATAATTAATGTTTATTTTTACATTTGAAACGCAATGCTTCATATGTATGTTTTATTTATTTCTTTAAACGACCCGTTAGGCCCTCGATGTTAGGCGATGTTTACACCCATTATGGCATGCATTTTAAAACTGTGTTGAGCAAATATTTCAGCACCACATTTTTGTGCACTTCGTGTTGAAACGTTTGTGTAAGAAATTCGGCAAAATATAACTTACAGTGTGGATACAAAATTAAGACCAGAAAAAGGTAATCGACTTTTATTATTTTACTACTGATCAAAATATTAAATCCATTGAATTGTGTGTCATCGGCCGAAAATATCTACTGTACAGTAGATCTATACCTATGCTTTTCATCACCTGTGTGACACAAATTAAAAAGGTTAATTGTTATGTATCTTTTTTGCATAGAACTATAAACATGAAGACAGTTTTAATTGTTTAAGTCAATGCTACTAGTAAATGACAATTCTTTCAGTTTGAACTTTTTTTTTTTGCTTCAGCTTCTGATGAAACTCCAGGCCCCAAGTGATAGAATTTGTAACGATTCACCACAATAAAGATTCGCCACATATCGATCCGCCACAGTTTAATGACGATTCGCCAGAGGGTGATAACGATTCGCCACTGTGTGTAATAACGATTCGCCGCAAACTGGATTTACAAGATATACTTGCCCTGTAGTGCAATGTAAATGGATAAATGTTGGGGAAAATGAACGGGTAAATTTTGTGCAAATCATCCTTGACTTATGCTTAATTGACCAACGTGAGCCTACTTCGCGGAGTGTTTAGAGCTTCGCAGCTGGCGAGTCATTTGCGTACTTGGAAATGGGATGTTTACAATGATAAATGGGACATTCAGCTCTCAGAGGTGACAATTTGATGCAGCTCGCACATTTTTCGAGGTTTTCTTGTGGTATTCTTTTGCAAGCTCCACGGGATGACTGCATGTCATGCTCGCTCGGTTTTCCAGTGGCTTTCTTGTCAAAAAAATGTGAGACGTTTGTTCAACTGGATGTCTGTTATTTGACTGAAACCTGTTGTTTCTAAACCGTTCTTTGCCCAAATCTGTAAAATTGTGCATTTTTATGTTTGTGTTTGCTTAATTTCATGTTTTTTCCTCTTTTGATAAATATAAATTTAATTATAAATATTAAATATTTTTATCCAAAAAGTACTTTTTTATGTGTGTGTTGAATTTTCTTTCGATGTTCTTTCTTTTCTTTCATGCATAATGCTCATCAAATAGGCAAAAAGAAACAAACATCATACATTTTACATTGTTTATACTTTATTATTAATTAATTAATTTATTATTAATTCTTTTTTGACAATGCCATGTATAAATGTGAATAAATCTGTTAAACTCTATTTCTATTTGTGTGTGTGTGTGTGTTTTTGTGACAAGCACTGCGTGTAAACAACAATAAAAAGTAGTCCCTCATGAATATTAATTGAGGCAACCAGCTTCATTGAAAAATAAATGCCTGTCACATGATTTATTTCAGCCATTCAGAACACTGTAAAATGATGAGACCAAAGGAAATTGTAATTATTGTAGAGATAAAGATTGGTGAAGTTGTTATAAATGTTTTACTGATTTCTTTTTGTTCAGAACATTCTATTTTATGTAGTTTATCTATAATTGTTCAAATTTTATTAATCAAACTAATATAATTTTTCCCAATTTAAGTTGAATTGATGCCAAAATTCCCAATTTCATGGGTATAGGTCATGTTCCCAAAATGGTGAAAAAAAGCCCAGGCTCCAGTAACACAGCCAGCCTATAGCTTGGGAATGCTTCTGGACTTCAGCAGTGGTAATCAACTTTACGTATCGCCACCGTAGGATTACAATGGCCCATCTAACATTTGTTAAAGAAGCAGATTGGCCCTTGTAATGTGGCGATTAACAACACTTAAAACTGATTTACATGTACAAAAATTTACCTTAAGTATGTATATGCCTTTTGTATGATTTAAATTTGTGTATTTTTCTACATTTATGTACAGTTTGCTATTAATGGGATCCTTGTTTACAACTTAACCAATTGGAATGAGGTTTCCATTAACATTCTAGGCGCGAATGACACCTAATGATTACAGCATAGTAGTATATGTATTTAATTTTATGGTGGACAGTGAGAGACATGTAAACAATAAGGTGTGTTGATTTGTGTTGATTTGAATTCCTAATGCAACCAAAATGGATGTGTTTTTGTACAGATATTTCTGAAACGTTAAACCCCCACTTTTTGAAAAAGTGGGGGCTTTATAGGAATCACGCGTGTTGGTGTGTACATTGGTATGACGGTACGTCGGTGCGTACGATATTTTGTTTGTGCTCCATAACTTTTTAATGCCTTGAGGTATTATAATATAGCTTCAGATAATTACTGTAAAATCATTATTATTCGTGGGACACTAATTTTCGTGGATTTCGTGGATAGACAAAATCAAGTATTCAAGCGCCGACGAATAAATGACGCATCTGATACCAACTAGCATGTCCACTGCTTAAGCTGACTATGAGCATTTAAGACGTCTATGTAAAGAGCATATCGCGTGTGCAATAATGAATTAAAATATTTACCATAATTATAAGAATATCTTTTAATCCAACTTAATCCATTGTTAAGGAAATCGTAAGTATTTCAACATAAAACATAACGCAACAAACCATATGCATATTTTTAACCTAAAGTTCATCAATGACAATTTGATGAGCGATATACATGTCCACAGTCGTCGGCATGTATTTCCTATAATAAGCAGTTCTTCAGTCCAGTTAGAATAAGTACATAACACAATCTTAAAAATGCCAATTACATGCTCTTTTAAGTGGGTATATACGGTAGTGTCTGGGTAAATGCGTGACTGCCTAATCCCCTTTGACAGGTCTTGATGCAGACAATAACCGGTTTCAGCCAGTTTAATTACCAATATTCTTTACACGAAAATCATGGGATTTGTCAGCATGTGTATTGATTTGATTTTTGGCTGAGAGTCTAGCTGGGGCCAAACAAAGGATTTTAATTGACAGGTTTAATTGGAACATCAACTGCCAGTACATCTCTAATTACATCTTTTGGTGACCATGATTACATAATCTGGGCTTAATGATGAACCTGCAAGTTTACAGAGTAGTGATGTCAATTTGTGGATGTATTTTTTTTTCAAAATTTGAAACCCACAAAATCAAGTACCAACGAAATTATTGTTTTGAAAGAAACCATGAAATTTCATACCGACAAATTTATAAACGTTTACAGTATTACTCATTAGAAGACGATGTGTTGCGTACATGACCCATGCTTGTCCTTCAAAGGTCAAGGTCACAGTTCCAGGTCATAGGTCAAATACATGTAAAATACTTGTATTTTGTTTCCGCTCTAAAACTTCGTAATGCATGGAAGGATTTTAATATAACTTTAGATTATTATTCCCCATGACCAGACGATGTGTCGCACACATGACCCATGCTTGTCCATCAGATATCAAGGTCACAATTCAAGGTCAACAGTTAAATACTTGTATTCTATTTCCGCTCCATAACTTCGTAATAACAAGTAGGATTTTAATATAACTTCAAATAATTATTCCTCTTGACCAGATGATGTGTCACGTACATGACCCATGCTTGTAGGTCAAAGGTCAAGGTCACTATTTAAGGTCAAAGGTTTAATATTTGCATTTTGTTCCTCGCCGTAACTTCTAAATGCATGGAAGGATTCTAATAATACATGTACTTCAAATTGTTACTCCACATGACTACACAATGTGTCACGCACATGTCTCATGCTTATCAGTGAATGGTCAAGGTCACAATTCAAGGTCAAATATGTGTGCTTTGTTTCTGCTTTTACTCTTCATTTTGCATTTCAAGCCCATATTTCTTTTTATGCAGGTCATTTTGTCAGTCAATACATTGTTTCTGTGTCAAAGCTCTACATCTGTGTCAAAGCGGTATGTGGGGTATTAATCACCTTTAGTTATAGCTCTAGTTGCATTATAAATTATTTTTACAGGTATGTAAATTTTGTTACAAAATATCAATCCTAACCATGTTATTTCAGCCTATAAAAGTAGCAACAAAAGTTTGGTCTCTGCATGACGTGTTTTTAGGAGAATTTTCCACCACATAAATGGTCTTTCAGCTATATGGCTCGGGCAAACATTGCCATAATTAACAGTATCTGAGAGATAACCCAGGGCCTGTATCCATAAAGCTCCTAAAGCGCGACATGGGAAAACTGGGCTTAATGCATGTGCGTAAAGTGTCGTCCCGGATCAGCCTGTGCAGTCCGCACAGGCTAATCCGGGACGGCACTTTCTGCCTACAGTGGATTTATAATTAGAAGATACTTCCTTGAAACAGAAAAATACCATAAAAGCGGAAAGTGTCGTCCAGGATTAGCATGTGCGGACTGCACAGGCTGATCGGGGACGACACTTTACGCACGTGCATTTAGCTCGGTTTTCCCATGACACGCCTCATTTAAGTCTTTAATGGTGTCATTAATGGTTGATTTTGCATTAAATAGAGGATATTTGTTGGTTTCGGTAGAATATCGATTTTAATTCGAGGGTGATCATATAATGTCATATTTTCATGAGTGTGCCACGAGTTAATTTGTATATTTTCTATGATCACGAGTGAATCAAAATTCGATATTCTAATTCTACAGAAACCAACAACTTTTCTTTTTATTGTGTGCTCGAAAATGTGTTATTTTGGTATTTTTCGACTTCTTGGTGTGTTATTTTGGTTGTTTTCGACTTCCTGGTGAAAAAGTGCCATTACCAAATCTTCACTGTTTTAAAACATTCCACATTGTACACTTTACATGAAAATTACATTCCACGTGATTTTAGTTTTGAGACTTCCCTTAGGAGCTCAGACACCGCGTAAGTCGTCAGACCTCGGACAAAAGCCAATATAACTGTACAAGGTCCAGTTAAGCTGACCAGATCAATGGCCCTCCCGTCTGGGGAAAACTTCTAGTCAAGTACCTACTTGTTAGCTATACCTTTTTGAGTGGCCAGTAGAATGCCAGTAATATTTAAAAGATTACCAGACCTCGGGGTCAGTAAGGGATTTTGGACTTGCGCGGACACTGCCTTACAGGTAATGCTATCAAGTCTGTGTCTACCGCCAGGTGAACAGCATGGATGATAACGGCCTGCTGGAGGGTCGCTGGACCTCGGAGTACCCCAAGAACTGCACCAAGCCGTGGGACTGGACTGGTAGTGTTCCGATCATTGACGAGTTCCATAAGACGGGGAAACCTGTCAAGTATGGGCAGTGCTGGGTGTTCTCAGGCGTGATCACCACATGTAAGTACAATGTTGCTACCTGCATTAGTTATGCCCCCATCAAAGATGGCGGCGTATATTGGTTTGCTTATGTCGGTCGTTAGACCACTTTTGTGTCTTCTTTCTAAGTTGAATAGTTTTCATCTGATCTTCACTGAACTTATTGAAAATGTTTGTGGGCATAGAATCTTAGTCAAGTTCGATAATCAACCAAATCCACCCTGGAATTGTGGAGTTATGGCCCTTTAATTATCTAAAATTGGCCGTTTTAGCCGTTTCCGCTCTCTAAGTTTAACAGTTTTCAAAATAATCTTCACCAAACTTCATGAAAATGTTTGTAATAATTAATAATAATATCGAGGTCGAGTTTGATAATCAGCCAAAGTGCCCTATGAATTGTGGAGTTATTGCCCATAAACGATCAAATATTGACCTGTTTAGCCATTTCCGCTCTCGATGTCCAACAGTTCTCATCCGATCATCACCAAACTTGATATTTTAAAGATTGCTTTTAACCTAGAGGGGGCATAATTGTTTTACAAACAGCTCTTGTTTACTTCGGTATTACAATACAGTGACCTCATGTTATGCATATATTTTCATAATTTTTGTGAATAAAAAAATAATGTTGGACTGACTGTCGCCATTATGAAAAAAGCAACTCACTGTTTTTAACAGAGATTCCTTTGTCCAAGAAATTTTTTGGAAGTATTTTTATGCCCACGAAGGAGGGGAAATAGTAGTCGCACCATCCGTCTGTGGGTGGGTGGGTGCGTGCGTGCGGTTGTCCATCCGTCCATATTTGGTTTCTGCTCTGTAACTTTTTAATGACTGGATGGATTTTAATATAACTTCAGATTATTATTCCCCATGACTAGACGATGTGTCGCGTACAACTCCCATGCTCGTCGGTCAAAGGTCAAGGTCACAATTCAAGGTTAAAGGTCATGCATTTTCGTTTCCGCTCCATAACTTCTCAATGCCTGGATGGATTTTAATATAACTTAGGATTATTATTCCACATGACCAGACGATGTGTTGCGTGCAACTCCCATACTCGTCGGTCAAAGGTCAAGGTCGCAATTAAAGGTCAAAGGTCATGAATTATTGTTTCCGCTCTGTAACTTATTAATGCCTGGAACGATTTTAATATAACGTCAGATTATTATTCCCCATGACCAGACAATGTGTTGCATACAACTCCCATGATGGTCAGTCAAAGGTCAAGGTCTCAATTCAAGGTCAAAGGTACATTATTTTTGTTTCCACTTCATAACTTCTAAATGTCTGGAGGGATTTAAATGTTACTACAGATTATTATTCTCTATGACCAGACTATGTGTCACATACAATGACCATGCTCATCTGTCAAAGGTCAAGGTCACAATTCAAGGTCAAAGGTCAAGGATTTCTGTTTTTCCACCATAACTTCTTATGTTTGGAAGGATTTTAATATTACTTCAGATAATTATTTCCCATGACCAGGTGATGTGTTGTGTACAACTCCCATGGTCCTCAGTCAAAGGTCAAGGTAACAAGTCAAGGTAAAATGTCAAGGAATTTTCTTTCTGCTCTATAACTTCCAAAAGCCTTGAAGGATTTTAATATTACTTGAGAATATTTTTTCCCATGACCAGATGATGTGTCACATACCACTTACTTGCTCCTTGGTCAAGGTCTGTGGATCGAAGGTTACACTTAAAAGGTCAAATATTAGAATGAACTTTTTGTAGGAAGCCTAATTTTTGCCAACATGTAATGAATGTAATAACTTGGTGGGAATGAAGATCATTATTAGGCAGTGTGTCACAACAACAAACAGCTGTGTTGCTGAAATCACAAGAAATTTGTCCAGGGCATAATATTGTACTCTGACGTTGTTTTGCCTTCCTCTGACAAGCATATGCTTCGGGGGCATATGTCACATCCTGTGACAAGCCTTGTTAAAGAACAAATAGTTAACATGGTTTGTGCTGATTCTTTGCTATCATAGATATCAGATTCATATTTGTCCATCCAGTGTTGCGATGCCTGGGTATCCCCACTCGTTCGGTGACAAACTTCGAGTCTGCCCACGACATTGACTGCAGTATGACAATCGACAAGCACTACAACCAAGATGGTGAACCTGTTGAGGACTTGAATGACTCCGTCTGGTTTGTAGAAACACCAGCGATTTTTTCACTGCTTTGGTAATGGGTCCGGTACCTATCAAATTGGGATTTCGCAAAGTGCATTGGGAAAAATTGAAGAAAGAAATTTAATTAATTAACAACTTAAACTGGTGTTTACTTGGTTAAATTTGGTATTTTAATGGTATTTATATGCATACAAGTAAGTTCATAATTTAAAGCTTACAATCTCATTTCCTGAGTATTAAGCATTTTGTTACTTCTGATTTGGGATTTTTTTTCTTCCAAATGGGAAAAATAAACCATATTTTGTATTGGGAATGGGTCGGTTAACCAGACCCTGTTATATAAGGAAAAAAATTACTGAATACTTATTTCGTTTGAAGGGCACTGCTGGACCATTACACTGGTAATATAAATAATTAAATGGGTAAGCTGAACAGACACATTTAGATGGCCCATCAATTTAAAGCATATGGGACCGTCAGATCCTTTATTTAACAGTTAACATGAATAAAACATTCAGAATCAGATGTTGTATACCAGTATGCTTTTAAATACAAGTTATTATACCCCCACAAATGAAGTTTAGAGGGGGTATATTGGAGTGAGCTTGTCGGTCTGTTGGTTTTTATGGTTTCCAGATGATAACTCAAGAAAGGCTTGACAGATTCAAATAATTTTTGGTACACATTTGTAACATTATAAAATACAGGTCAAAGTTTGACAAAGTTATGGCCCCTTTTCGACTTAAATTCTCTAAAAACATGGTTTCTGGACGATAACTCAAGAATGGCTTGACATATTCACCTTTGGTTACAAACCACAAAAATTTGACAGAGTTATGGCCCCTGATTGACTTAAATTCCCTAAAAACACAGTTTCTGGACAATAAGTCATGAAAGGCTCCACATATTTAAATTATTGTTGGTACATAGGTGTAACATAATAAAATACAGGTCAAGTTTGAATTTGGTTACAAACCACTAAATGTTGACAGAGTTATGGCTATTTTGAAATAAAAAATTTCCAAATACAATATTACGCATTCACAAATAAAAGCATTCTCTTTGTGTCCATTTCTTTCGAATGAATGCCATAGTTTTGTGACAAAGCCATATTGTGGGGGCTTATCCGTCACTCGTGACAATTCTAGTTGATAACAGTTGAAACTGTAAAAACAAGTCCAGCAAACAACATAAGTTCCCTTATACCTGTCAGTTGTTGTCAGTGATTGGTACACTTAATGCACACAGGAATTTCCACGTCTGGAACGAGTCCTACTTCCGTCGCCTGGACCTGCCCCGGGGTCGCTATGACGGGTGGCAGGCCCATGACGCCACACCCCAGGAGCTGAGTGAGGGCGTGATGCGGTGTGGCCCTGCCCCCTTGGCGGCAGTCCGGGAGGGAGAGGTCTACTTGAACTACGACACGGGCTTCATCTTCTCTGAGGTCAACGGCGACAAGATTGAATGGATGGTGAGTACATTGTTTTATGTATAGTTCAGATAATTTAGGATATAATTTCACAACCAAATATTAATTTCCATGTCAAGTTGTATTCAGTCTTTTGCACCAGATAAATGGTAAAAAATATTAAAATGGAATAATTTATTATGGTGTTTTTTATAGATATTTTTAACTAAAATTCATTTTAATAAGATTCACATCTTGAGTGTGATGCAAAATTGCCTATGAATAACAGTGGTTCAAAAGCATGACTGTTGCCTGTGCCAAAATTTGCCTTTCTATTTGGACTTTTATCTGGCCCCTAGCTACAAGTGTCAATTTGAGTCTTAACTTATAACGGTTGTTCTACTGTGTTCCGATGTATTCGCGTTACTAACGATTTGTTAAATAACCAAAATGGAAGGATAACACTTAAAACTTTTAATAAACGATTATAAGGTGTACAAATATCTTGCAGACACATGACAATCAATAAATAAACAATTATTTCATTTGGAATCCTGCAAAACACCAAACCACACAATACTGTCTACGAATTAAATTTGTCAACTTACACAATGGGAGTTATGGTAATTGGAGGAAAGAAAATCTAGCAGCAAGAAAATCGTCTGTTAAACATCAATTACCTGACCTGAGTCAGCGGGAACTACTCCTGCTACTTTGGCACAGAGGACAGAGATAAAACAATATCTTATTAAATTCTTTGATGAAATCGGATGCGACTCTTAGCAGAAATGCATTATACAGACAAGTTTTAACAATTCAATTGTACTTTTGCATTTTTAGACAATTTTCATGATAAGAAGTCAAGACTAGAAAAAAAAGGGGGTGTTTGCAAGAAATGTCTGCTAGATGGCATAAATTGTTTACCGCAACACCATCCGTACAGCGACTCTATCCAAATAGAGTATACTTGTTTGAGTTTCATGGGCCACTTTGTCAGATCATCTCAGTTTTATAGTCGCTAGCCGCTAGGCCTTCGATATTTTCCCTACTGCATATAAGTGTGCAGCTGACAATCGGAAACATACCAGACATTTGCGTCACGCCGGGCCGGCTAGCTCAGTTGGTAGAGCGCTGGACTACAAATCCGAGGATCGCGGGTTCGATTCCCAGCCCGGCCACATAACTTGTGTGGGGATTGGTTATGAAATTATTTCTACGGCCATTCTCCCCCTACCTCTGATTCAAGTAGGGCAGTCGTCAGCTACTGGCAAAAGTATGTGCACTTAGTACTGGTAAACCAGCTTACCCAGGAAAAGTGTGAGTAGGTTAACTGACCGCCTTTATATGACTGAAATACTGTTGAATACGGCGAAAAATCCAAAAAACAAACGAACACATTTTCGTCTCATTGCCAGGTGTACAAAGACGGCAGTATGGAGGTGATGTACATCAATCGGCACTCTGTCGGTCAGCACATCAGCACTAAGGCTGTTGGCTCCTCAGAGAGAATGGACGTCACCCACCTGTACAAGTTCCCAGAAGGTGTGCTGGATATTTTTTTTGTACCTGTAAATGGTGGTTACAATGAACGTTTCCACAGTTATATGCAAATTAATGTAGTGTTTGATCCAATCATTATACTCCAATATCACGTGTTGAACTGTTAATCTGTTGAAGTTCTGGCCAAGGGGACGATTGGAAATTAATCCTTAAAAAATAGGTGGGGAGCAGTCTAAAATGTCAATGGCATGATAAGAACCAGCCCTGCACTGTCAGATTTTGCGCTGGGGATCCTTAGATATTTAATTCATGTTTTTGGACATGTGTGTTTTGGACACCCTCAAAATCGCACGAAGTAATTATTTTTCATGTCTGTTTGTTTTCCGACAGAAAAAACAAATTGCGAACTATGTTTTCAGACAGATACGAATACCCATTATCACGAAATATTTTACAGGGAGCAACACTGGTTTTCACAGGTTTTTTCTCTATCAACTAAACCTTATGAAGTATTGGCAGCACCACATTGCAAGTTGTATAATGGCTTCAATATACAGTATCGTGTCGTAAATAAATGCCTCCAGCATTGAACACAAACCATAATCAGCGATTTCAATAGATGCAGAATCCTGCTTTTTGATGCAAGCAAATTTCAATTTATCCATTTCTGACTCTAGCAAGTAATCTCCCGTGCATCATTTTTATGCACCTATTTTCCATTTGCCAACTTCAAAAGCACTAGAAAAAATATTTTACTATACTAAAGGTGTTTTTTGCAAAGTTTTTAACATTTATGAACACAAATTGCCATTTACAGAGCATTTACCAAATTGCAGAGAAAAAATTTCATGTGACTTCAGTATTTTGACCCCTGAAGTTTTCAGTTTGACCCCTAAAAATATCAAGCCAGTGGTCATTTGACTCCTGGTTTTCAAATTCTGCTGAAATCCCTGCATAATTGCTGATGCTGATGTTTTTTGGACAAATCTCAATCATTTTTTTGTGGCGCAAAATATTTGGACACCGTAGAACATAATTTTATGTGGCATGTCGTGGGAAAACCGGACTTAATGCATGTGCGTAAAGTGTCGTCCCGGATTAGCCTGTGCAGTCCGCACAGGCTAATCCGGGACGGCACTTTCCGTCTACAGTGGATTTATGGTTAGAAGAGACCTCCGTGAAACAGAAAATACCATAAAAGCGGAAAGTGCCATCCCGGATTAGCCTGTGCGGACTGCACAGGCTAGTCCGGGACCACACTTTAGGCGCATGCATTATGACCGGTTTTCTCATGACGCGCCACATATTTATGTTTAAGTGTCCGAAAACATAGATTAACTATTGGTAACCCGTGTGCTGACAGGTTCCCCGGAGGAGCGGAGAGTGGTGGAGTTTGTGGACCAGTTCAGCACGCGCAGGAAGCAGAACATCTACAGGAAACTGATCGGCAAGAATGAGGTTACCTACCAGTATCATTGATGACATTCAGACTTTGAAATTAATTATTATTTCGTACCCTTTTTGCGCGCTTCTTATTTGCTAGTTTTGTCGGAACATCTCGGATATTGAAGAAGATTGTCCATTATAGTCACATGCGATGTTTTCATAGTCAGATGACAGGACTAAGGACGGATTCTTTTGTCCGTATCAATCAAGTCCACCATTTATAAGGCAGTATTAACTAGGTAGCTGAATCAGGTGTAATGATTTTTAGTCATTTCCAAAAAAGGCTTCAATAGTACTGTTTATTGTTTCGAATATGTTCAATAGTTAATTTACAAATATCGGATCTGACACGAGTTGTCATTTCATACCATATTTTATTAAACGAGTTCAGGAACTTTTTGTTAGTGAGCGAGCCTTTGGCGAGCTTACTAACGAATTTCCTGGACAGGTAGTAAAATATGGTTTGAAACGACGACGAGTGTCAGATCTATTGTATCACATGCCTTTAAATGAAAATAACCGTATAATTTTATCAAAACATGTTGATAAATCCTAAAAGTTGTGTATTGACATGACGTCATTTCGTGCTGACGACGTCATTTCACCAAAATAACGTCATGAGATTGGTCAGTCAAATAATGTGTAGCCAATGAAAACGCTCAAAAGGTTATCTTACACATGTTAAGATAGAAATATTCGTAATGGTTGTATTACACGGGAGACAAGGTATAGCATGTGATAAATAGTTATAAGAAATAGATTACTATAGTGGTATTGCTGGAGACTTGTATGTGGTATTGTCCAGAAGAAAACGAAGTAAAGAAATGCTTAAAACTCGTTTCTGTATATGTGTAGTACCTGAGTGCATATCCAGTCAATACATACCTTTGTGTTAGTGACTAGGTAATAGACTTAGCAAAACTGTGGCATCCTTCTGTCGCAACCTAGGCCTTTGGTATTGTTGCTTTTCATTTCCTCATTGTGTAAGCAGGTTGATTTTGACCTTATCTTGGCTATTTATCTTTTTGGTTTGTCAACAGATTGATTTTGACCTACTCCTGGCCAATGAAACAGTTCCTGGAGATGACCTTGAAGTTGGGGTCAAGGTGAAGAACGTTACCTCTGACCCCATCAATGTCAAGGTCACACTGACCTTAGCCACTACGTTCTACACAGGAGTGGCTACAAAGACGGTGAAGGGGGAAATTCAGGAGGTTTCACTGGCAGCAGATGAAGGTTTGAAAGCAGTCTGGTGTTACATGATGTAGGAATGGCAACGAATATTTGAATAATGAAAACTTCTCAAATATTATTTACTTATTCAAATACTTACCTGTTTATTAATTAAAAATTTATTAAGCATATTAAATACAGTATTTGTTGATGTTAACCCTATAATATAGATTTCCTGTCACCTTAGCTTCTGAGCTCTCTAGAGCACGGTTAAGCCCACAATCACACTGAGTGGTATAACTTTTCTAGAGCACAGGTTAAGCCCACAATCACACTGAGTGGTAGGACTTCGCTAGAGCACAGGTTAAGCCCACAATCACACTGAGTGGTAGGACTTCGCTAGAGCACAGGTTAAGCCCACAATCACACTGAGTGGTAGGACTTTCGAGTCGCAGGACTCTAGGGATTGTTTACATTTTTGCCTAAGTCGCAAGACAAACACAAAACATTACTACGTCCTGCGTTGGTCCTGCGCTGGTCTTGCGTCGACATAAGTTGTATTTAAAAACAATGCAGGTCAATTCAGTCGTAGGTTGGCGTAGGTAGTCGTACGTTAAGAACGCAGGACCGCGCAGGTCGACGAAATCCACCTTACGTGGACGTAGGTGGCTGTTTGCTGCTTAAGTACGACTACGCACGACAACGTACTACAACCTGCGTCGACTTAAGTCGTCTTGTATGCAGACGTATGACTTCGCGCGGTACAGTCTCCTGACCAATATTCATGTTTATTTTTAGTTTCTGTCGTTTGTTGGACAGTTTAGTTCAGCAGCTTTTCCCGATTGCCACAATGAAGCAATGGCCATAACCCATATTCCTGTGATACGATGTCTGACATCTGGATCTGGGCGGGTATTCATAAAGCTCCTAAGGCAAATCTTGACATAAATCGTACTGAAGTGAAATTTTCGGATCAAATGTTCTATGCGAAATCAAGTGATTTCTGTTAACAAAAAGGTAAAATATGAAACATCACAAGATGTACTAGTTCATAACATTTGAATGTAAAGAGCTACATGTATACATGAATCAGCCAGAGACTTAAGGAATTTTATGAATTTAAGAAATTTACTTAAGTTTTCCCTTAGGAGCTTTGTGAATACCGGTCCAGGGCCCATATTTATAAAGGTTCTTAAGCCATTCTTAACTTAAGTTGAACTTAAATCAAAATTTGAATTTGTGTTTAAAACACTATGCTTTGCAACATTTGCATGACTAATGCTAGATATTAATACACTTTGAATTATACGGCAAATTATGTGTCAAAATCGTCCAAAAATGCATTACTTTGTTAGAAAATCCAATAATTAAATTTGAGAATTTTAAGATTTTTCTTTATTTTGGACTAAGATGCTTTATAAATACCGGCCCATCGCTTATCAGTGCTTCAAAATGAGAAGCCAAACAGAAAAGATTATGAAACATGATGTTGCAATACCATGTCAACATCAGTTGCTTGAAGCAACAATATTAAAATGGATTTTGAGAGAAATATCGTATCTCCTAAATAAGGCCAGACCAATTTGATTCTATGTTTAGCGTCCTCTGGCTGGTAGGTTTTCAAATGCCTGAACAAAAAACAACTTTTTGACAATGTAACAAATCTATTTGGAAAGCTTATAAAATATGCCCATAATGACACAACTTGTGTGATTTCTTATATTTATGATCTCAGTCAATGAATGACGGTGTAAATAATATATGGTAAGTCATGATGCTTAGTTCAAGTTATATTTGAGTTTTGAATGAATATTGTTAACATCTTGCATTTTGGGTATGCGTATCCTTTGAAATAAGTTGATGATATTACACAAATCTGATTTGTCATTAACATTTAACAACTATAAACGTTATCTTTACATTGTCTTCGCGTAGGTATATGTACTAGAAAACTACATCTTGGAGCGAAAATTTGGCCGAAAAAAATAGCTAGCCGAATAAATTTTCGTTGGAAACTTAAATTAGTGGATCGTTCCATCATCAAAATCCACGAAAATTTGTGCCCCACAATTATTAATTGTTTTGCGGTATATGGATTGATTACGACACGCTTGATTGCATGGATACAGATTAACGGGCGCAGAGTCGCCCAATGCGACTAACAAAATCGCTGCGGTACTGAATTTTTCATGTGATTCGCCCAGCTGGCGATCGAAAAATAGGCAAAAAAATTGCCCGACATTCATAATAATAATCAAGTTTGGGCCGTTTTTTAGCGCGAAATAGCGTTACTGTTATTGACACCTGTGTTGTTGACAAACAATGACTCAACTCGCTCAACATCAAAGTGTACTAGTTTGATCAGCTTATATCGTACGTGCCACCTTTGAATGCTGTAATTAGCACCCAAATTACTTTAAAGCTAGGGGTCGTGAAAAACGTGCTACACGCCATCCACGCGGACGGTTTGACCTATCTGAACGACAATAGCGTTATCCATACAAAGTAAAGTTCTGCTTTTGCAGTTTAGAGTAACTGTTAATGGTGTCAACAATATGCGATATAAGTGCAACTGCACATCGTTCGCGTTTACAGATACCTAACTTTGTTTGCACTACGAAAACTTTATACAAAAGTAACAGTTCTTTGCGCTACAAAGTTTTTATATCGCGGTCAGTACACCCATGCTTTCCATGCGGATGACATGACGTTGTGAATGTCAGCATGATTTTCGCGCGCTTTTCTAGCAAAAAACACGGGTTTAACATGAAATACATGTGCATACTAAATGCAAATGTAATTTGTCTGTATGTCTTGCGAACAGTAATATTAGAATAGACGTTTCGGATTCCGATTTCATTATACACGTTGTCATACCGTAGTTTGATATTAATTACAAACAACTGGATAATGTTTTTATATTTATTTTAACTATTTTTATATGTGGATTTAACACATTATGGATGTTAACAAATATGAAAAGGGTAGTAAATGGCGTTTACTTTTTGGGGTCGCCAAACTTCAGTTGTTTATAAATTATAGAATGATAAATGAATAGCCTGACATCTTGCAAGTTATATATCACGTTCCGTCTATATCGCGATGGTGATCCACGGACTACGCGAATCGCGATATAATGGAGCTGCAGTGTATTATTTTATTTAACTGATAATTAAGTGTTGGGCTACCATATTTTCAGCTGGGCCCCTAGATTTCAAAAGTACAGGGCCCAGTCGGCGAGTAAGAAAAACTTATTAACCTGTATCCCTGGAACGGTGTGAAAGCAGACAGCAGAGTTGTACGCAAAGTAAAGATGTACATGAGCAAAATTGATGGTTTAAGTCTTTCTCAAATAAAATTTCAAAATCATAGAGATTTAATATATAGCTCAATGTCTGTGTATCTGCTGCATTTTTCTCGTCACGCTTTTATAGAGGCGATGTACTACAAAATGACGTCTTAGCATTTCCATCATTTTACAAAAATAGCAACTGATGATCGAATATTTGAATACTTGATCAATCGAATATTTGAATATCAATTTTGGTATTCGTTGCCTTTCCTAGTTAGATGTGTAGGGCTGTACCTAAGTCTTGGAAAACATTCAGAATATAATCTGAAAATAATGACCTCATAATTTATATCTTATTCAAGGTTGTAGTATTGGAAACAAATCAATGTTTGGAGGGTGGAGGTGAAAAATAACTTTTTTTCTTTAACTTTTATTTTCTTTGCAACATATTCACCACACAGTTTAGGTGTATTGGACTGCATGTAAAATGTTTAAATGCCTCCAATCAAAGAAATTTTATCTTACGGAATCTCATTACCATGAGCGTCTGTCTCATGCAGACTAATTCGAAATGTTTACTAATTACTGAAAAGCCGTATATTTGCGAAAACTGCTCTTTACCGAAAGTGAGAAAAAGTTGATGATCGATAGACAAACAAACTTTTAGGGTCGGCGGATAAAAATTACAGAGGTCAGGTAAGCGGAAACCAACATATTTTTTTTTACGCCTAATGGGTATAGATGTAATGGCAATACCAGACTTCAATTTGTTTCCTGACTCACTTCTGATCATTTGTAATTTGATTATATATTTGTATATTTTGTATTAAACCAAGTTATTGTATGTCAACCAGAGATCATAAGAGAATTTCACCTAATTACATCTGACCAGATAGTCCTATGTCTTCCCAGAGTCTGTGTTGAAGATGACAGTGGCAGCAGATGACTACGTGTCGGCCTTGAACCCGGAGCTCAAGTTCAAGCTGACCGCAGCATGCCGCGTGGTCGAGAGTAACAGATTCTACGCTGATTCTGAGACGTTCACCTTAAAATTCCTGTCTCTGCAATTTGATGTGAGTTGTGTCTGAAATTGTGTTATAATAAGTTACGTGTACCCCTTTTGATTATTTTTTATTTACATAATTAAAGCAGCAGTCCAGAAATATGTTAATAAAAATGAAAATTGGCAGAAATTGTTTCTAATGGGCATCTCACCGAGCAAAATTGAAAAAAAACCGCATTGAAATCAGTAAAAAAATAACGTTTCGTAACATTTATTGTATAGTTACCTGTATGTGATAGCTGTAGATGCCTCTGGAGTAAATCAGCATGTACGGTAGTGTATATTAAGTTCGTACCAAGTGCTTTCAAACATAAACATTATCAAATGTCTTTCGTAAATAAGAATTATTGTTCAGTCGAATAAACGTCATTAAGGTTCATTAAAACTAATGCCAATTTAAGATGTATTAAATTATATTCTATAGACTATGGCTTTAAGTAGTTGCCAAAAAATTACCATTCACAATTGCTTAATGTTCAATGGATTCGAAGATGTTGAATTAAAAAAAAGAGAAAAACCTTATTTTGTAAGAAGTATGAACATTTTTAAGAGATTTCTCATGATCATGATGATTTTCAAAGAAGAATTATTGGAATTTGGGTTTCAATCATGTTAGTTTGGGGAATGTAGTAACACAAAAAGGTTGTTTGTTTTTCTTGCACAGTTTTTCAGTCTTTTTTATTTAACACTTAAAGGGACCAGTCAACGAAAAAATTGGTTTCCTATTGCACTAAAAATTGGTTTCCTAGTGCACTATAAATTGGTTTCCTATTGCACTATAAATTGGTTTCCTATTGGTTTCCTATTGCACTACAAATTGGTTTCCTATTGCACTATAAATGATATTACGTGATAAAAATGTGCTGTACTAATAAATACTCATTAAATAAAAAATAAATAATATAATACATAATGAGATTTTTGATAAAACAAATCAGCAAAATAAAAAATAAAAAATTTAAACACCAAGCGGGTATCAAACTCATGACTTGGCAGCCATATCAAGAAACAGTAGACAGCGCTCTTCTGCTTTGTTAGGAAATGTGTATAAACTATGGTCATACAAAATACTCGCAATTCTGGCGTCAAAATGTAAAACATGAAAACGGCCAAACAAACACATCCTATATTATGAATTGAAATTTATCTCAGAATGCGAAAACTTTGGTCCCATTATATATGCTTATTTTAACCGGTATTATATGCCATTATTAATGTCTTAATTTCAAATTTGTAATAGAAATGAGGCACGTCGTGAGAAAACCGGTCTAATGCATGTGCTTAAAGTGTCATCCCGGATTAGCCTGTGTAGTCTGCACAGGCTAATCCAGGATGGCACTTTCCGCCTACAGTGAATATATGTTTAGAAGAGACTTCCTGGAAACAGAAAATACCATAAAAGCGGAAAGTACCATCCCGGATTAGCCTGTGCGGATTGCACAGGCTAATCCGGGACGACACTTTACGCACATGCATTAGGCCCGGTTTTCCAACGACGCGCCACAAATTGAGGGTTGTTTCGTTGACATAGTCCCTTTGAGTACTGAGCATCGTCACGTGGTCTGATTAGTATCACATGTCTCTGACCCTCATTGTTACAACGCGGTTAAGCCAATTGTAAAAGTTCTTTGATCAGCGACGCCTGTCAACGGTGTATCTAAATTTTAATTTGTATAAGCATTTCAAACAGTTAAGTGCCTCCAGTTATGGCACATACACGCGTAATTTTCACAGAAAATAAATCAGGGTGTACATTTGCGCACCCAATTTCACATTTTTACGTACACATTGAAATGAAAAAACAGACCCATAAAAGATATCCAACTGTAAAATGTGTAAATATTTAGAAATTTCTTTGTTTAAAAATTGTATTCTTTAAATATCTACTGCATTATTTAAGATTGCTCCATTGTATTATTCTGCACTTTCAAGCAAACCAATGAATTTCTGACTGAAAGTACATTTTCCCCCATACATTTTGCACTTAGTGTACATTTACCCCCATACATTTTGCACTCAGTGTACATTTACCCCCATACATTTTGCACTCAGTGTACATTTACCCCCATACATTGTGCACTTGGTGTACATTTACCCCCATACATTGTGCACTTGGTGTACATTTACCCCCATACATTGTGCACTTAGTGTACATTTATCCCCATACATTGTGCACTTAGTGTACATTTACCCCCATACATTGTGCACTTAGTGTACATTTACCCCGATACATTGTGCACTTAGTGTACATTTACCCCCATACATTTTGCACTTAGTGTACATTTACCCCCATAATTTCTAGTGCGAGATTACATTTACCCTCTACGAAAAACTCATATCAAGCATTGGTGCATCCCACAACACAGGTCCCAGAGAAGGTGTGCTCTCACGTCGAGACGAAGGTGCAGCTGACCTTCAAGAATGAGACCAAACTGCGGCTTCACAACTGCGCTTTTCACGTAGAGGGACCCTACATTGTCAAGGCTAAATCCTACCATATCAGGTAACTGTTACAAATTACTATTGTGTGTTTATAATTAGCTCGATTATTCTCCGAATAGTCCGAGCTATACTACTCACCCTTTTGTGAGCGTAATAATGCTCTGGTAAAGGTTTGCGTGCCAGAAGTGCATATCTCTGTAATAACTACAGATATTCAATTGAAACTTCACACATGCGTCCGGGGTCATTATGTGAGGTCACTGACTCTGACCTGCAATTTAGCAGAATTGTGCCCCTTTTTGTACTTAGAAAGTCTGGTTAAAGTTTGCGTGCAACAACTTCATATCTCTATATCTCTGCATATTTTTATTTTAAAAAGTCTGGTTAAAGTTTGCGTGCAACAACTTCATATTTCTATATCTACTGCATATTTTTATTTAAAACTTCACACATGTCTTCGGAGTCCTTTTTCCAGGGCTTGCATTAAGGGACGTGTGGGAGTAATTTGCTCCCAGTTTTTGCCACAGGACTTCCAAAATTGCAGCAATGGAAGTATAAAAAAGTTCATAAAAATGATTAAAACTTCCAGTATCCAACACTTGGATGTGAGGACTTCCAAAAAGTGCAAGCCCTGATTGTAATTCCTATTTACAATAGGTCTTAAAAAACAAAATGGAGTGAAAAACATGACTGTAGTAAAATAATAACTAGTCTAAGAGTAGTTATATTTGGTGTGAAAATTGTAATGTACGCAAAATATGGTCAAAACTTCCAAACATTACGAGCAAACTTCCAAAATCAGAGACCAGGAAGCTCAAACTTCCAGTTTTCAAAAGTTAATGAAATCCCTGCTTTTCCAGGGTGGAACCAGTACTTGGTGTCTTTTGAGAAAGATCACTGAAATGCTTCCAGACTAAGGGTTGGTAATATCCCAGTTTTAAGGCTGACACCATCCATATCCAGTACACAACTTGGAAGGTTTGAACAATTATTTAGGCCCAACATGAACATGAACATGAACAATATTTTATTTTCAGCCTTGCCAATTATAAATTTGTTCCGTCTTTTGTTAGAGTTGCATGGAATGTTGTTGTATAGAACTACTAGTACATATGATATTTAGATAGTAAGCAAAAAAAAAAAGAGAAGGCTACTAAATGCTATATTTATAAAGAAATAAACAAACCTTATCCCTGAGTTATCAAGAAGAAAATTATGAGTGTTGAGTGAATGAGATTTTTGCAAACATTCATGCAAAAGTGCAATATGCGGAATATGTTTTAGGAACCATGCTTGTGTTATCTTTTGACTTGTATATAAGTGGTTTCTATAATTGTGCAATGTTTACAGGAAAGTTGTCAATCCAGGGGAAGAGGTGAATGTTGATGTCATCTTGTTTCCGTATCGTCTCGGGAACCGGGTTGTCACGGCAACATTCTCGTCCAATGAGATTGCAGAGGTCCTCGGGGAGACAGAGGTTTACGTTGTCAGCGAGTCAGAGTGGGAGGAACCTAACGAAGACGAGGCTGAGGGTGACGAGGCCATGGAAGTGGAGTCTACTGACAGAGGAGGGGCTGGCGAGGGCTTGATTGACAAGGGGGCGGAGTCAGATGCTGTCATTGACAAAGAGGCGGAGTCCGGGGGAGTCATTGACAAGGAGGTGGAGTCCAGGGGAGTGATTGACAAGGAAGTGGAGTCCGGAGCAGTCATTGACAAGGAGGCTACTGCAGCTGAGGAAATGGGGGAAAATGGAGCTGTCGAAGCCACTCCCAATGAAGAAAATGGATTGGATTAGCTGCACATTTTGTTATGCATGTATTTTATATGCTTATACAAAGTGACCCAACACAAATGGACTCTAAAAGCATAATTTTTTGTACTCTGGAATTAGTTCCTTTCTATAACTTCAACTAGCCTGGTAGTTCGTATTGAAGCTCTAGTTATTTTCATTTGTCATACTTATTTTTTTCAGCCACATGTACAAATCAACACAATTTCCTAATTAATGTTGTTTTTTCATAATCGGTTAATTTTCAGGTTAATTATTCTGAACTATGCATAAATATAAAAGCAATAAAAAAATTGTTAAATCAAAACTAAAAAAAATTTGTATCACCATGTAATGTATATGTTGCAGTATTGGTCTTTAGACTGTCTGGGAATCTCACATTTGAGGGGTGACGTGAGAAAACCGGTCTTAATGCATGTGCGTAAAGTGTTGTCCCGGATAAGCCAGTGCAGTCCGCAAAGGCTAATCCGGGATGGCACGTTTTGCTTTTATGGTGTTTCTTGTTTCAAGGAAGTCTCTTCCAAACATTAATTCACTGTAGGTGGAAATGCTGTCCCGGAGCCTGTGTGGACTGTACAGGCTAATCCGGGACGACACTACGCACATGCATTAAGACCGGTTTTCCTATGACGCGCCTCATTTTGTCTCTGTGTAGAGTGAAATATATATGTTTATATCATAGGTTGTAGTTTGTGCTGTAGAATGATTAGTTTTCATATCTTGTTGTAAGATTGCAATCGTATATATTCAGTATTTAAAGTACATGTAGACGACAATCTGTAATATTTACATATATATTGATGTATCATGGTACTGTAGTTAGAATTGGGAATTTATTATGCCCCCACAAAGTGGGAGGCATTAAGAATTGCACTTGTCCGTCCGTATGTACGTCTGTAAATAAAAAATTTGAGGACTCTACTCCTCTTTAATGGCTGGGCGGATTTTGCTCAGATGTATAGGTGATTGTAAAGAAAGGAGTTTCGGCTGTGACCAATTCGACAGAATTATGGCCTTTTGACATTTTTTCTAATGTACATGTATATACTTCATGAAATTTGTGGACTCAACATCTCTTTAACGGCTGTCGGATTTCACTAAAACTTTCACAAATGAAAACAATCTTAATGTTTAGGTGATCTTAAAGGAATGAAATTCGGCTGCGACCAATTTCGGCAGAATTATGACCCTTTGACTTTTTATTCCGCTATATATACTTCATGTAATTATGTGGACACAACTTCTCTTGAACTACTTGGTGGATTTCACTCAAACTTTCTCAGCTGAAGAATCTTAATGTGTTGTTGATAGTATGGAAAGAATTTTGGCTGCGACCAATTTTGCCAGAATTATGGCCCTTTGTCATTTTGTCCACTATAAAATATATACTTCACGAAATTGTGAGGACTGAAGTTCTCTTAAAATATTTGGCAGATTTCGCTCCGACTTTCAAAGCTGAAGAACCTTTATGTGTAGGTGATCGTAAAGGAAGGAATTTTGGCTGCAACCAATTTGGACAGAATTATGGCCCTTGTCATTTTTTCCACGAAAGAATATACATGTATACTTAGTGAAATTTTGTGGAATCAACTCCTCTTTAACTACTTGGGGGATTTCACTCAAACTTTCACAGCAGAAGAACCTTAATGTGTAGGTGATCATTAGTAAGGAATTTTGGCTGCAACCTGGTTTGGCAGAATTATGACCCGTGGCCTTTTTTCCACTATAGAATATATATGAAAATTAATTTGTAAAGGCAAAAGTTAGTGTTGGCAATAGGCCATTAGTCTGTGTCCAAACGCGCGATGTGGGGGCATCTGTTTCTGTGACGCATCTAATGTGCACTATTTTGCAGAAAAGAGTGTTGTTAATTTTATCAATTGTAGCAAGAAACAAACTCACTTTCGTTTTAACATTAGTGGGGTTTGGTTGTTGTTGTTTTTTAATACAATTGTGAATAGCATCCTGGCAATTGTATCAAAATGTATCAATCTGATTTACGTTAAATTGCAGTATAGATTTTTGTATTGTGTCAGTGTTGTGCTAGTTGTTGCTGTTGTTTGTCATGTCATTTAGCATTGTTGTAACTATGATGTTTTAAAAGAGCTTTATCATGTTTGTTTTATGTTATTGACCAAGCACTGTTGGTTTTAAAACAATATCTAATCTACCTGTATTTGATCTCCAACAAACTCCAATTTTAAATTGGGTTGATTTTTACCAGACACCTCTAACAGAATATCAAGTCCTGTCATCCTAAATGGCAGGAGACACTGACTGCCAATCAAATCTCGACGATCAGTCAGTTTAATAATACGTGGATGGTTTTATAGCATTTTCTCTCTGTATTGGTGTCATGCATTTGAGATGTTTTTAGAGCAGTATGTGCACTTGGTACTGGTAAACCGCTTAGATCGGCTAAGCTTGCCCAGGAAAAGTGTCTGTTAACAGACCGCCGTTATATGACTGAAATACTGTTAAAAACGGCGAACAATCCAAATAAACAAACAAAAGATGTTTTTAGTGTTTAGTATGATAAAAATTTCACACCAATGACAGAACAGTGATAAACATCCATTCAAAATTTTCCTTAGCAGTTTAAAAACTGTTACTTAGTTGTTGTTCTTACTGTTTGCTTTTTGTATTGTACATGTATATCTATGTTGTGGATCTCGATTTCCTTGGTATCTGCTTTATGCATCATGTGTCATAAGTGTTTACTTGATGTTTCTTACGTCTTCCTTACCTGCAATATCCCTAGTTATAAGTTGTCAATCAGTTTATCAAATGAGTGTCATTCTTTGAGTCATTACAATACACTCAACCAAAGATATTACGCACCAAATGGAAATAAATGGAACTTGTTCTATTTGCTTTATTTGTAAGAAGTTCAGCTTAAAATGTCAGCTATGATTATTTGAGTTATTCATGCATGTGTCATACCAAAATATTGGAAAAAATACAAAAGAATTTTGTGTTGACCATGGCACATCTGAAATGTTTATAAATAAGAAAATACAACAATTTCCATGTGGTGTGTTAGAACCTATGTTGAGTTTATCATCCATTTGTCACCAGTGATTGCATAAGTAAGCAAAGGCCAACATTCTAGGTCTTTTTCATTTCCATGCGTTGTTACAATTTCATCATAAATATCCATTAATGTTGTTACTCTGTATTCAAATTGAACATGAAAATAGTTTCAAAATTGAATAAGAAAACAGACGTAAAAAAGAGAGTTTTATTGTATATTTAGAGGAGGCGTTGAATACAGGAAAGTGTGTGAGGCTTAGAAAACCTGAACCACATTTTAGTGTTGAGCAAATAAAACATTTTATTCAACAGTTACCTGGTATTCTATGTATCCCATCATCGTGTGTCTTTATTTGAAAATAAATAAAAGAAAGCCTACTAAATAAGGCCATACCAATTTAATTCTACGTTTACCGTCCTCTTGCTGGTAGGTTTTTGGATGCCTTAACGAAAAAAAAACAATTTTGACATTGTGAAAAAGCAGAATATGTATGAAAAATTGGATTATTTTTTTTTGAGGTGTTTTTGCCAATATTTGTAAAAAATTATGTGCAACTAGCAGATTTTCACAGTTAAAATAATGTGTAAAAGGATGTTTCCAATACGAAGACGATATATACAAGTTTTGCAAGTAAACATTTGCTGTAGCTTGGACCACTGCCATGAATAAATTGTAAAAGAAGAACGATTTTTATCAACTTGTTGTTAGTTTTTTCCTGCCTGGTTGGTAGGTTTCGAAAATTCATGGGGACGCTAAACATAAAATCAAATGTGTATGGCCTAACACAAAAATCAATAAAATGACATCATTGGACTGCACACGTTTGCTTTATCCTTCATTGTTGAAAAAAGCAAAGTTAATGTGGGAGTTTGTTTGAAGCGTGTCATGGGGAAAACCGGGCATAATGCATGTGCTTAAAGTGTCGTCCCCGATTAGCCTGTGCAGTCCGCACAGGCTAATCCAGGACGACACTTTCCGCTTTTGTGGTATTTTCTGTTTCAAGGAAGTCTCTTCTAAACATAAATCCACTGTAAACGGAAAGTGCCATCCTGGATTAGCCTGTGCGGAATGCACAGGCTAATCCAGGACGACACTTTACGCACATGCATGAAGCTTGGTTTTCCCACGACACGCCTCATTTCATCAATGCACACACGAATATAAGATGAATACGTAGTGAACTAAATACGTATAGTTTTATAATATTGTAAATATATAGAGGATATTTGTTGATTTCGGTGTAAGACCGTATTTTATTTCACGAGTGTTCATAGAGAAAATGATTTTTTCATGAGTGGCACAGCCACAAGTGAAAATATATATTTTCTACGATCACGAGTGAATATAATACGATCTTACACCAAAATCAACAAATTTCCTTTTTATTTCATGCTTTTGGACAATAAATACCGTAAATACAATTGCGCGAGAAAGTCTTAAATGTCACAAGTTCGTGTATTCTGACGGCATAAAAATGACATCATAAATGATTCCAAAACTGTCACTGGTTATTATGTTGGGAAAAAAGTGCCATATTTTGAGAGTTGTTGTCACTAAATTATAATTGTGTTGAATTTTATTCTGTGTTTTATGTAAACACATGCATGTACATACTGTACACTTATGTAAATTTGCCAAGGGTTGTAAACCACTACTGGTAGATCGATGCTATTTATAGAAAAATAGTCTGTTTTATGTTATATTTTCACTGCAGTGAAAATATAAAATCTTATATTTTCACTGCTCCAACAGTGAAAATGTATAATTTTATTTCACCAATAAAATTCGATATTTCACTGAAAAGCATATAATAAAAATCATTTATTTAATTTTGTTCACAACAAAATCCAAAGAAATTGCAGAGAAAGTCCATTGTGTATACATGATAATATTCTGAGGGCAGCTGTTAATCCATGTTAATGCACATAGTGTTTCTTGATTTGTGTGTGCTTTTGTTTCAGATATGAGAAGAAGTTATGTAGGTTTGTCTTTTAATGTAGTTCTGTTTTAGATCATTAATACATGCATTATGACCAGATCTGAACTATACTTGAGATTTATATTTTGCTTATTTTTGACTCTTCTGATAGTATTATCACAATTATTGTCAGATTTAAACAACACTCATTTTATGGAAAATATTTGTTCAATATTTCAAAGAAGTTTTGTGTGCGTGAATTAGCTTGTGTATGTATTTACGTATACAGTACACAAATTCATTAATTGTTCTGTTTATAAATAAATGATGTCACTCGAAATTATTGTATAAATATGTTTATTAGATCCACTTTACTTTTTAATAGATCGATTGAAAACCATTTGCTGTTGTTAAGTAAATGTTATATTGATTTTGCTAATTTTATTAGGTCTAGCAAATATAATTTGCTCTTTAAATATCAAGCGATGCACAAGTAACATTATGTTGTGATGTTGTCTAATGCACTGAAGTTAACAGTTTTGTGTTTTTTATGATCGCTAATGATGAATCCAACATAACATGTATGTCTGTTAGTTGATCAGTTTTTTTGTTACTGTATGTTAGTTGATAGAATGTGAACGTAGATAGCTTGTAATAAAAAGTAAAACCGTATATTCGTTCAAGTGAAGTTATAATTCTTGAACTGATAATAATTTGAGGCGTGTCGTGGTAAAACGGGCTTAATGCCTGTGCTTAAAGTGTTGTCCCGGATCAGCCTGTGAGTTCCATACAGGGTAATCCGGGACGACACTTTCCACCTTCAGTGGATTTTTGTTAAGAAGAGCTCTCATTGAAACAGGAAATACCATAAAAGCAGAAAGAGTCGTCCTGGATTAGCCAGTGCAGACTGCACAGGCTAAGCCGGGACGACACTTTAAGCACATGCATAAAGACCGTGTTTACCACGACACGCCTCAAATATTTATTTACAAAATAATTACAATTTCCTTTGGTTTCATCATTTTACAGTGTTCTGATTGGCTGAAATGCATCATGTGACAGGCTTTTATTTTTCAATGAAGCCGGTTGCCTCTATTAAGGTTACGCATGCGCAAATAAATTCCTTCATTGTTACATATAAAATATTCAATGTTTGATCTCAATTTTCACCATGACCAAGCAACTTCCCAATATATCACCATACATTGTTGGAAAGATCAGGCCATGACCTTTTGAAAAAAAAGCATGTCAAAAATTTCTATACGTTGTAACTCAAAATATTTACCTTAGAATACACACACCGGTTTTTACAGGCATGGGGGCTGCCATTTTGTGCATGAATACATGGGCCAAAAGTTATGAAGCTGGGAACCATTTAAGATAAAGTAGTGCCTAAAACTGTCTTTTTCTTATTTGTTACATATATACCTTTAAATTGATACCCAAACATGTCATTTAAACTGTATTTTAAAAATCATATGCATTATACACTGAACCCTATGTGTTTATTATCTAACTGACAGCATGTAACCCTGAGGATATGACTTCCGTTTTGGTGTAATTTGACCTTTAAGAGAACCCAAGCCTTTCACACTTGAATAAAAACCACATTTTTCATAAGTCTGATCTATTTCGAGAAAGAACATGACGTCCTATCACACTGGTATAAGGATTTATTGGAAAAAAGTAAAGTTGAAAATACCACATATAAAGGCGTTGCGAGACAAGAATTTCGACAGAAAACATGTACTTAGGTACATATTGGAAAACATTATTTGAACTCAGAATAAAGCACAACTTTGAGTTTTAATAGGCATGGAAGACATAACATATAATATCAGAAGTGAAAACAATCTCCATTGGCATTCTAAATTTTAAAGAATAGGTTTTTAATCCCTTTTGAACAATTTTGTTTTTAAGTTTCTGCATTTTTGGGTGTAAAATCCATATAAATGTAGCATTTCAGATGCCATTTGACCCCAGAAAAGCGTTTGTTTACATAACAATCAACATATTTGACCTCCTGGCACACAACAAAAAAAGAATTTGACCCCAAAATGTAAATGCCAGATATTAATTAACAGTTTTCTGTCACACCTGAGCCTGTGGGTGAGGTCAGCCGCTTGTAATCTTCAATCTGTTTCAGGTACTCTCTGCTGTGTAATCTGTGAAAATAAGAAGGTTTTCTGTGCATGTTTACTCAATATTGTGATTTTTACTAGTGTAACTTAGATACAATAAGTGTACATATACAATAGTTTACACAGTTTTTTGTATTGCGATAAGGCTAGTCGCTATGCCGGCTTCACATTGTCGAACTCACGTACGAACAGTCCAGTTCAAAAACGGGTTTGAGAGTCCCAACAAGAGTTAAACTCTTGCTTTTCCTACTGGTGTTGATGAGAAGTATGCCAGGCTGGGAAAGAAGTCATTAGATAGTAGAATACATGACAATAACCATGTACTAACCTTCAAAGATATTGATGGTACGGACACGACTGTGTCAGCTTTGCGGCCCTGCCCCAACGCTCCAGTGTAGTTGCAAAGTTCAGTAGTTTTGATGACTCGTCACTTCACCCAGACTTGTATACCAATGAGATGATGGTTCCGGCTGAGGTCCTGGTTCTTTTTATCACTGCATTTAAAAAACATACTCAAATTAAACCAAACTGTGATGGTGATTTAAATTTTGATGCCGCTAACTCCATTAGGTGGGGTCTGGGTTTGCGTGGGCCCCTATAGTGTTTTATGCATGTATTTCGTGTATTTTTCAGCTGAAAGCCTGATCTAAGTACAATTATAAAATAAAATATGAACTAAATAGGATCTGTAAACTTTGCAAATTGGGAAAATTGGTATTATTAAAAATAGGCAGGTCGGACGGTCATCATGGACAATGCATCGGCCAGTGCGGACACAAACTTTGCGGTCATTATTAACAGCTACAGGTTCTAAAACTAAATGATACGGATTGCAACACGAAGTATTATGACATATATGAGATCATTGTTGAGACTCGTGCACATAATTGTCAAAATGAAACTGAAAAACAACACGGTGAACACAATGGGTCTTGGATGGTGACTCTGGTGGACATGTTGCTTTACCTTTCCCATATCTACTCCCCTCATGTCCACTAGAGCAACCATCCCATAAAATACAGCCTTTAATGGGGTCAAGTTGGCATCTGGCAGTGATTCTCTGCATTACAGTGCGTTTGTAGGCATCCATTTTCTAAATCTTTGCAGACGACAAATCTTACCGGAAGTTCTTAAAGAGAACACAAGCCTTTCACACTTGAATAAAAACCACATTTTTCATAAGTCTGATCTATTTCGAGAAAGAACATGAAGTCCTATCACACTGGTATAAGGATTTATTGGAAAAAAGTAAAGTTGAAAATACCACATATAAAGGCGTTGCGAGACAAGAATTTCGACAGAAAACATGTACTTAGGTACATCTTGGAAGACATTATTTGAACTCAGAATAAAGCACAACTTTGAGTTTTAATAGGCATGGAAGACATAGTATATAATATCAGAAGTGAAAACAATCTCCATTGGCATTCTAAATTTCAAAGAATAGGTTTTTAATCCCTTTTGAACAAATTTTTTTTTAAGTTTCTACATTTTGGGGGGTAAAATCCATATAAATGTAGCATTTCAGATGCCATTTGACCCCAGAAAAGCGTTTGTTTACATAACAATCAACATATTTGACCTCCTGGCACACAACAAAAAAAGAAAATGTAAATGCCAGATATTAATTAACAGTTTTCTGTCACACCTGAGCCTGTGGGTGAGGTCAACCGCTTGCAATCTTCAATCTGTTTCAGGTACTCTCTGCTGTGTAATCTGTGAAAATAAAAAGGTTTTCTGTGCATGTTTACTCAATATTGTGATTTTTACTAGTGTAACTTAGATACAATAAGTGTACATATACAATAGTTTACACAGATTTTTGTATTGCGATAAGGCTAGTCGCTATGCCGGCTTCACGTTGTCGAGCTCACGTGCGAACAGTCCAGTTCAAAAACGGGTTTGAGAGTCCCAACAAGAGTTAAACTCTTGCTTTTCCTACTGGTGTTGATGAGAAGTATGCCAGGCTGGGAAAGAAGTCATTAGATAGTAGAATACATGACAATAATCATGTACTAACCTTCAAAGATACTGATGGTACGGACACGACTGTGTCAGCTTTGCGGCCCCGCCCCAACGCTCCAGTGTAGTTGCAAAGTTCAGTAGTTTTGATGACTCGTCACTTTACCCAGACATGTATACCAATGAGATGATGGTTCCGGCTGAGGTCCTGGTTCTTTTCATCACTGCATTTAAAAAACATACTCAAATTAAACCAAACTGTGATGGTGATTTAAATTTTGATGCCGCTAACTCCATTAGGTGGGGTCTGGGTTTGCGTGGGCCCCTATAGTGTTTTATGCATGTATTTCATGTATTTTTCAGCTGAAAGCCTGATCTAAGTACAATTATAAAATAAAATATGAACTAAATAGGATATGTAAACTTTGCAAATTGGGAAAATTTGTATTATTAAAAATAGGCAGGTCGGACGGTCATCATGGACAATGCATCGGCCAGTGCGGACACAAACTTTGCGGTCATTATTAACAGCTACAGGTTCTAAAACTAAATGATACGGATTACAACACGAAGTATTATGACATATATGAGATAATTGTTGAGACTCGTGCACATAATTGTCAAAATGAAACTGAAAAACAACACGGTGAACACAATAGGTCTTGGATGGTGAATCTGGTGGACATTTTGCTTTACCTTTCCCATATCTATTCCCCTCATGTCCAGTAGAGCAACCATCCCATAAAATACAGCCTTTAATGGGGTCAAGTTGGCATCTGGCAGTGATTCTCTTCATTACAGTGCGTTTGTAGGCATCCATTTTCAAAATTTTTGCAGACGACAAATCTTAACGGAAGTTCTTAAAGAGAACCCAAGCCTTTCACTCTTGAATAAAAACCACATTTTTCATAAGTCTGATCTATTTCGAGAAAGAACATGAAGTCCTCTCACACTGGTATAAGGATTTATTGGAAAAAAGTAAAGTTGAAAATACCACATATAAAGGCGTTGCGAGACAAGAATTTCGACAGAAAACATGTACTTAGGTACATCTTGGAAAACATTATTTCAACTCAGAATAAAGCACAACTTTGAGTTTTAATAGGCATGGAAGACATGATATATAATATCAGAAGTGAAAACAATCCCATTGGCATTCTAAATTTTAAAGAATAGGTTGTTAATCCCTTTTGAACAAATTTTTTTTTAAGTTTCTGCATTTTGGGGGGTAAAATCCATATAAATGTAGCATTTCAGATGCCATTTGACCCCAGAAAAGAGTTTGTTTACATAACAATCAACATATTTGACCTCCTGGCACAAAAAAAACAACAAGAAAATGTAAATGCCAGATATTAATTACAGTTTTCTGTCACACCTGAGCCTGTGGGTGAGGTCAGCCGCTTACAATCTTCAATCTGTTTCAGGTACTCTCTGTGTAAAATCTGTAAAAATAAAAAGGTTTTCTGCGCATGTTTACTCAATATTGTGATTTTTACTAGTTTAACTTAGATACAATAAGTGTACATATACAATAGTTTACACAGTTTTTTGTATTGCGATAAGGCTAGTCGCTATGCCGGCTTCACGTTGTCGAGCTCACGTGCGAACAGTCCAGTTCAAAAACGGGTTTGAAAGTCCCAACAAGAGTTAAACTCTTGCTTTTCCTACTGGTGTTGATGAGAAGTATGCCAGGCTGGGAAAGAAGTCATTATATAGTAGAATACATGACAATAATCATGTACTAACCTTCAAAGATACTGATGGTACGGACACGACTGTGTCAGCTTTGCGGCCTCGCCCCAACGCTCCAGTGCAGTTGCAAAGTTCAGTAGTTTTGATGACTCGTCACTTTACCCAGACTTGTATACCAATGAGATAATAATCCGGCTGAGGTCCTGGTTCTTTTCATCACTGCATTTAAAAAAACATACTCAAATTAAACCAAACTGTGATGGTGATTTAAATTTTGATGCCGCTAACTCCATTAGTTGGGGTCTGGGTTTGCGTGAGCCCCTATAGTGTTTTATGCATGTATTTCATGTATTTTTCAGCTGAAAGCCTGATCTAAGTACAATTATAAAATAAAATATGAACTAAATAGGATATGTAAACTTCGCAAATTGGGAAAATTGGTATTATTAAAAATAGGCAGGTCGGACGGTCATCATGGACAATGCATCGGCCAGTGCGGACACAAACTTTGCGGTCATTATTAACAGTTACAGGTTCTAAAACTAAATGATACGGATTGCAACACGAAGTATTATGACATATATGAGATCATTGTTGAGACTCGTGCACATAATTGTCAAAATGAAACTGAAAATCAACACGGTGAACACAATGGGTCTTGGATGGTGACTCGGCTGGACATTTTGCTTTAAATTTCCCATATCCACTCCCCTCATGTCCACTAGAGCAACCATCCCAAAATACAGCCTTTAATGGGGTCAAGTTGGCATCTGGCAGTAATTCTCTTCATTTCAGTGCGTTTGTAGGCATCCATTTTCAAAATCTTTGCAGACGACAAATCTTACCGTTTCCAATGCGAAGACGATATATACAAGTTTTGTAAGTAAACATTTGCTGTAGCTTGGACCACTGCCATGAATAAATTGTAAAAGAAGAACGATTTTTATCAACTTGTTGTTAGTTTTTTCCTGCCTGGTTGGTAGGTTTCGAAAATTCATGGGGACGCTAAACATAAAATCAAATGTGTATGGCCTAACACAAAAATCAATAAAATGACATCATTGGACTGCAAACGTTTGCTTTATCCTTCATTGTTGAAAAAAGCAAAGTTAATGTGGGAGTTTGTTTGAAGCGTGTCGTGGGAAAACCGGGCTTAATGCATGTGCGTAAAGTGTCGTCCCCGATTAGCCTGTGCGGACTCCATGACGACACTTTCCGCTTTTGTGGTATTTTCTGTTTCAAGGAAGTCTCTTCTAAACATAAATCCACTGTAAACGGAAAGTTCCATCCTGGATTAGCCTGTGCGGACTAATCCAGGACGACACTTTACGCACATGCATGACGCTTGGTTTTCCCACGACACGCCTCATTTCATCAATGCACACACGAATATAAGATGAATACGTAATGAACTAAATACGTATAGTTTTATAATATTGTAAATATATAGAGGATATTTGTTGATTTCAGTGTAAGACCGTATTTTATTTCACGAGTGTTCATAGAAAATGATTTTTTCATGAGTGGCGCAGCCACAAGTGAAAATATATTTTTTCTACGATCACGAGTGAATATAATACGATCTTACACCAAAATCAACAAATTTCCTTTTTATTCCATGCTTTTGGACAATAAATACCGTAAATACAATTGCGCGAGAAAGTCTTAAATGTCACAAGTTCGTGTATTCTGACGTCATAAAAATGACATCATAAATGATTCCAAAACTGTCACTGGTTAGTATGTTGGGAAAAATGTGCCATATTTTGTGAGTTGTTGTCGATAAATTATAATTGTGTTGAATTTTATTCTGTGTTTTATGTAAACACATGCATGTAAATACGGTACACTTATGTAAATTTGCCAAGGGTTGTAAACCACTACTTGTAGATCGATGCTATTTATAGAAAAATAGTCTGTTTTATGTTATATTTTCACTGCAGTGAAAATATAAAATCTTATATTTTCACTGCTCCAACAGTGAAAATATATAATTTTATTTCACCAATAAAATTCGATATTTCACTGAAAAGCATATAATAAAAATCATTTATTTAATTTTGTTCACAACAAAATCCAAAGAAATTGCAGAGAAAGTTCATTGTGTATACATGATAATATTCTGAGGGCAGCTGTTAATCCATGTTAATGCACATAGTGTTTCTTGATTTGTGTGTGCTTTTGTTTCAAATATGAGAAGAAGTTATGTAGGTTTGTCTTTTAATGTAGTTCTGTTTTAGATAATTAATAGATGCATTATGACCAGATCTGAACTATACTTGAGATTTATATTTTGCTTATTTTTGACTCTTCTGATAGTATTATCACAATTATTGTCAGATTTAAACAACACTCATTTTATGGAAAATATTTGTTCAATATTTCAAAGAAGTTTTGTGTGCGTGAATTAGCTTGTGTATGTATTTACGTATACAGTACACAAATTCATTAATTGTTCTGTTTATAATTAAATTATGTTACTCGAAATTATTGTATAAATATGTTTATTAGATCCACTTTACTTTTTAATAGATCGATTGAAAACCATTTGCTGTTGTTAAGTAAATGTTATATTGATTTTGCTAATTTTATTAGGTCTAGCAAATATAATTTGCTCTTTAAATATCAAGCGATGCACAAGTAACATTATGTTGTGATGTTGTCTAATGCACTGAAGTTAACAGTTTTGTGTTATGATCGCTAATGATGAATCCAACATAACATGTATGTCTGTTAGTTGATCAGTTTTCTTGTTACTGTATGTTAGTTGATGGACTGTGAACGTAGATAGCTTGTAATAAAAAGTAAAACCGTGTCTTCGTTCAAGTGAAGTTATAATTCTTGAACTGATAATAATTTGAGGCGTGTCGTGGGTAAAACGGGCTTAATGCCTGTGCTTAAAGTGTTGTCCCGGATCAGCCTGTGAGTTCCATACAAGGTAATCCGGGACGACACTTTCCACCTTCAGTGGATTTTTGTTAAGAAGAGATCTCATTGAAACAGGAAATACCATAAAAGCATAAAGAGTCGTCCTGGATTAGCCTGTGCAGACTGCACAGGCTAAGCCGGGACGACACTTTAAGCACATGCATAAAGACTGTGTTTCCCAAGACACGCCTCAAATATTTATTTACAACATAATTACAAGTTCCTTTGGTTTCATCATTGTACAGTGTTCTGATTGTCTGAAATACATCATGTGAATGGCTTTTATTTTTCAATGAAGCCGGTTGCCTCTATTAATATTCATGAGGGACTACTTTTTATTGTTGTTTACATGCAGTGCTGTCACACACAAAAAGCACACAAATAGAAATAGATTTATAGGGCATTGTGAAAAAAGACTGCACAGGCTAAGGGGGGACGACACTTTAAGCACATGCATAAAGCCCGGGTTTCCCACGACACTCCTCAAATATTTATTTACAAAGTAATTAATAGGAGCGACAGCGTTCATACAAACTGTTGAAACCAAAATTGCATGATTTTTATAGCTCAGTTTTCCATGATACATTCGAACATAGTACTAAAGTCCATTATACAATTACTGGTCATGAACGTAATTCCTGCCACTTTGGTGGTTTTTTTTTTTAAATCTGACGTTGTACACAACTGATCAAAATTAAACTTCACATCATTAATCCTTGGTTCGAAACTCATATAACGTGTAAGTTTAAATCAAAATGGACGAGTGGAAGGTAACTAAATAAACGGAAATAAACAACGTATAAAATGTCCATTTTCCTAGCTTAAATGTACGTAAAAAAAGCGGCCACATTTTTTTTTTTTTTTTAGTATCCTCGGCAATGTTTATACCAAAATAGTTTTTTTAAATAACTATCCTTATCTAAAGAGTAACAATCAGGGTTTACAAAAATTAAAATTTGGACTTAAATATCCTACGTAAACGACTTTCGTTCACCGGTACCCCTCCCCCTAGCCCTTAAATTCTGTATAATTTAAACCAACGACAATGGTGAACTGCGAATGGTTTCGTTTCTTTCTTTTGCTTGTTTATATTGTGTTTGTTTTATTTAAACGTCATTTTTATGTCATAAATAAAGTAAACAAGTTTTTTTAATAATTTGAAGCCAAGGGTGACGTGAGCTATAAATAACTTAACTTTCTTTAATTCTATTCAAGGGAGATAATTCAATTTGAAATCTTATTTATAGCTGTGAATTTTCACCTGTGCGGGTGTATGCGTTTTATGTGAGCAAGTAAACTGAGATTTCAATTCAAAAGTAAATAACGATATACTTACTGTATTCGAGAAATCTGTAGAAGTCTGTTGCTATAGAAAGTTCTTTTGCTAATTGTTTTAAAACAATATTAATTTCTATCGCAAAAAGGCTTTTTGAAGGGTGGCCGAATATTTACGTACAGGCCGGAATTACGTCCATGACCAGTATTTATCTCGGCCGATTCACGCCCTTTAGAATATAATAAAACGCTTGAAGCACAGCAATAATTGTATTTCATCATAAGCTCTTGATTTTGATTTTTGTTTGATTACATTTCAATGGATTATATGTGGCGTGTCGTGAGAAAACCGGTCTTAATGCATGTGCGCAAAGTGTCGTCCGGATTCCAGGACGTCACTTTCCGCTTTTATGGTATTTTATGCTTCAAGGAAGTCTCTTCTAAACATATATCCACTGTAGGCGGAAAGTGCCGTCCTGGATTAGCCTGTGCGGACTGCACAGGCTAATCCGGGACTACACTTTACGCACATGCATTAAGACCGGTTTTCCCACGACGAGCCTCATATATTTTTTATGCATTTACGGGCATATTCAAGGATACTTTTCAACTTTCCATGACACTTTTGAAAGTTCCATGATTTTTACGCGATCAAATCCAAATTATTAAAAATCCATTTATTGCATGAATTAAGCCCGATTTTCCCACGACACGCCTCATTTATTGAAGATGAGGTGCAATGCATTGGCCCCTTGACACAGTGTTTAAACGTAGAAGACCCAGCAAATTGCACACATGTTCACGTGCAATTTGAGTGTGTACACGTGTGAGATCATGTGGACTCTGGTTAAACACTACTAACAATTTCCAAACTACCGCGGTACTTGTTACAGATAGTTTACTGACCTATATCGAGACAGAATGTATTTACTACTGGCCAGTTAGTTGTAGAACGATATTAGATCTACTAGATAGGCCTAGACTATACAATCAAATTTCTTAAATAAGATGGATCTAGCTTTTCTACTCATATAGATTCTAGATCTAGCTCTATTAATGTGATTTAAACTGAACGCACAACCAATTTTTGGGAACTGTTTTATAGTAGAATACAAACACATCCTAATAGTTTTTGCATTAAGTCTACGACAATAGTCACTTTCGTAAATCTTGCATATAAAATTTAATGGTGTACGCAATGCACGAATACAGCGATTGTGACGTCATTTCCATTGTGACGTCACGTTTCTTTGGCGCCAATGTTTAGCATTAGACTGAGACTCGGTCAGAGGTAAGGGAAAAGTTTCGTATTTTACCATTTACTAGCAATATAGGGGCATGATCGAAATGGGAGCGATCTGCAATGCCATGTGGAACTAGATCTACTTCTTTCTTTACTATATCGTTCCGTTTGTTCTATCAGATTATGATAGGAACCTCAACGAAGTTTTCCTAAATCTCTACAATAGGCCTAGATCTAATAGATATCTGACGGATACGTTTGTTGTTGCAGTGCTTTTACTTTAGGTTAGGATAAATTTGTAATTTACTAGATCTATAGAACAAGGAACATTGTATTCTAATGTCGGACACATGTCCTCCCGGACATATGCCCTCCCGATTATTATTAGTCAGGCGGACATTTGCGACCCCGGACACATGCCCTGCCGTTAATACACCACCCGGACACTGGCCCTCCCGTAACTCGTATTGTCCTTGAGACGTTCAACCTAGGTGCAGTGCATTAGATGCTTCACATCGGACACTAAAAAACTTAGGACGCCTCTGGAGTAGAGTGTCTCCTGTATCCCCAGTCTTCTGGGGACGATGGCCACATCGATAAATATTCATCGCACTCACGTCCGTCCAACTATGTTTCAAATATGCGCTGGCAAAAACATAATTTTATTTAAAAGTTTTGATAAAGATATTCGGTCGTATTGATCAATTTGTTTAGAAATACATAAAAGCAACCTGATTCATGTAAGAATGAATGTAAGACAACTAAATTAGGTCTACTTCATTTTGTACGATCCTCTTTATTTCAATAACTTTTATTATTATGCAACAACTTATATAATTCCCATCGTATTGTTGACTTGGTATCTTTCTTTGTATACATTAATTTAGTAGCACATCTGAAGACGTTCGCGTTTGCTACAGTACCTATAATTCCATACATGCCGTTTGACCTTATGAGTAACCGACCATCAATTAATTAATCAAAGACTTTTGGTCGGAACAATATTCATGTCACTACTTCTTAATGGTTAAATGTGTTAATTAGAGCAAAATTTTTCAAACAGTGAAAGCGTATTTAAGGAATTATAACACACAGTAAACATTGCAGGAGGGCCAGTGTCCGGGTGGCATATTAACGGAAGGGCATGTGTCCGGGGTGGCAAATGTCCGGGCGGGCATATGTCCGCCTGACTAAAAATAATCGGGCGGGCATATGTCCGCCTGACTAAAAATAATCGGGAGGGCATATGTCCGGGAGGGCATGTGTCCGGATACCATTGTATTAATATCATAGTCTAAGTCAGCTTCTTGTAACATCTTGGTGTAGCTTCGATACAGATAGATCTTAGAGTAGGCCTACATCTGAACAACATTTTGTACGAAAACTAGCATTTAAAAACGTAGGTCTATGTTTTATATACATGTTGTACAGCTAAGTTTTTCACTTCTGAATTCAAACCTGTTGCGTCCAACTGGGCAATAATTTGCTTGCACTTACATAAATTATTTCTGCGACATGTACTAATTATATGTTCACTTCAGGATCGAGCTGTCTTAGATCACCGCAAGATGGCGACGATGACCAAGGAGCAGCAGGTCCTGTGGCAGCAGGCCCGCATGGAAAACCGGAAGTCGAACCACGTCTACCGCGAGAGCGCGGAAATGTGAGTGTAATGCAGAGTTTCCTGACTCCTGATGAAGGTCTTGAGGTCGAAACTTTGAATGCACAATATAAATAATGATCAAAGTGAGGTTGGTCACTAGAACTAGAGATCAACCTCAGATTTCTAGAACTGCTAGGTTGGTCACTAGAACTAGAGATCAACCTCAGATTTCTAGAACTGCTAGGTTGGTCACTAGAACTAGAGATCAACCTCAGATTTCTAGAACTGCTAGGTTGGTCACTAGAACTAGAGATCAACCTCAGATTTCTAGAACTGCTAGGTTGGTCACTAGAACTAGAGATCAACCTCAGATTTCTAGGCTGGTCACTAGAACTAGAGATCAACCTCAGATTTCTAGAACTGCTAGGTTGGTCACTAGAACTAGAGATCAACCTCAGATTTCTAGAACTGCTAGGTTGGTCACTAGAACTAGAGATCAACCTCAGATTTCTAGAACTGCTAGGTTGGTCACTAGAACTAGAGATCAACCTCTGTTTCTAGAACTTCTAGACTGGTCACTAGAACTAGAGATCAACCTCAGATTTCTAGGCTGGTCACTAGAACTAGAGATCAACCTCAGATTTCTAGACCTGCTAGGTTGGTCACTAGAACTAGAGATCAACCTAATATTTATACAACTGCATTAGATCTACAACTTTTCTTCAACAAGAATTTCAAAACAACAACAAAAAATAACAGAACCCGCGAGGGATCGAACACGGGTCTCCGGCGTGAGAGTCGAACACTAACGCTACTGAGAATGCCAATTGGCACAGTTCTATTGTATGGAAATAACTAATCATACAACGAACGTAAAATTTGCTTTTATATCCTTAAGTTAACTAAAACACTTAAGTTCAAGTCCGTCCGTCCGTGCCTCTATTAGTATATAAATACATGCACCTGAACTTGCACCACATGCGGATATAGAATGTAGAACCTGTCTCTGGACCTGCGCATTTAAGGTCCCGGCAGCAGGCGTTGCTAAGGAAACAGCACCAGCGTCTGGAGATGGAGAAGAAGTACCTGAGTGAGAACTCCTATTTGTCCAGGGTAGGCGAACGTTTGATTCTTTGAAGTCAGGCGTCTGAGTGAAGAAACGCATGCTTCAACAACTTTTTTCTGAAAAAAAAGAGTAAAGTTTATAGATGACATAATTATTGAAAACCCTAAATATTGAAATAGTTTATATAGTACTTAGTTTTTATGACTGCTTTTTTATGTCTTACTGATTCTGTAATAACCATGCATGCACACACGTTGCATGCACATACTTTTTTGTTCAATGAATGTACCAGCAAAAAATGAAAATTCAACAGTCACTTGAATTTCCGTAGTAAATAACGCGCGGGTTTATATTCAGTGTACGTTAAACTTTCAGGACCGACAGATGTTGGCCGACGACGACAAGTCAAAGAGGTAAACGTATGCATGAATATAAAAGCCCCATTCTCACAGTCCCGGTTTGACAACACCGGTAAGTCCCCCTAATTGATCCGGGGGAAGCCCTGTCGAACCGAGAGAACAACCCTGGCGGCACCGTTATCATCCTGGACGATCCGGGATGAACCCTGGTGATCCGTCTGACAGCCTCGGATGTTTAAAAATGTAAATACAAGCGGGAGACACCGGGAAATATATCACTTACCGGAACAATCCGTGTCTTTCCGGGGCAATGTCGTTACCTTCCGGGGAAGGACCGGGTCTCCACCCTCCCTCTACTGTGATCAACCGTAGCGTTTCGGTGTGATGTGGATGCGGCGTGGCACCGGCGCCCAACCGTGGTATGACGGGATGGTCTCAGCGGTCATCGGCACACCACCGGTGTCAACCTGATAACACACGCCGGGATTAATCGTGAAACCACCGCCCAGCACCGTATTTACAACGTGGTAAACCTGGACTTACCCTAGCTACTACGGCGTCAAATTTTCTTCTAGTCATGTTAAACAACGGGGCATCGTCGGTAAAGTCTCGGTCACACTGTCACGATTTTGGCTACGATTGCTCACGATTTACAAAATCTTGTGAAGCGTGGTAAAGCGTAAACATATTCGTGCCGATATATGTGTGAATCTTGAAGAATATTTGGGGATCCTTATCGATCGGGAAGCGCTACGACAGTTTTGAACATGTTCAAAACATTCGCGGCTTATCGTAGCGCCGCCACGATTTTTCCAAAACGTAAGGCAATCCTAGTGTCATCGTATCTCAGTCTGGCTTATTCTTACAGCCATCTTAGAGGCATTCGTGGCATTTCCTGTTTATCGTGATTAATCGTCACAGATTTTATGACATATATATTTCACGACTGTAGTACGTTATGGTACGTTTTGCTACGTATATGGTACGGATTTCTACGCTCGCCCTACGGTTCAGTTACGATTCTAGTAGGACCTTTAGCGACAACTTTCATGACAACTCACAAATATACACGATGGACCACGACCACGCAACGATCGGGTCGCGTTGCCTGTACGGTTTAACGCGATGTTACTGCGCGCTAACTACGTTTGCCTACGTTGGTGTCACGTTTATGCACGTGGAATCGTGATGTCTAAATCGCTTTGAATCGTAGACAAGCGTGAGATGTATTGGCTGCTCGTAGGTTTTTCGTGATGAATCTTCTTTAATCTTACTACGATCTTAAGAGAAACGTTAACAATCGTCTGTAATCATATTTTACCGTAGCGTATACCGGACGCTAGCGTATTACAACCGTAGCAGATCATATCTTGGTAAAACCATGGTGAATCGGCTGCGGAAACCTTTAAATGTCGTTGATATTCGTAGTCTTGTCCCACAACAAACGTAGGTATACGTAGGAAGACACAATCGAGACACAGCGCATCCCGACACATCAAGATAAACACATCTACGATCAATCGTGGTCTATCGTAGCCAAAATCGTGACCGTGCGACCGGGAAATAATCTTAGAATGCAATTCATAATTATTTAGGGACAAGGTCCCGGTTCATCGCGGTATACCGGCTTTTCTTCACCGGGCGGTACCGGGACCAACACCGGGACAGTGAAAACGTGGATTTACGCAAGCTTGCATGTACATCTATTCCATTTATAGTACAGTGTTGTACATTGATAGCGGCTACATCAAATGCAATACATGAATATACACGTTTTGATTCTCACAGATCTTTGATAATAGATGAAACGTAATCAGGAGTTTAACATCAACTTAATTATTCCACTAATCGGCGACTTGTAGTAGCAAAGTGACATCAAATCATTATCAAATCATTAGTTTCAAGAAAATATTAGTTTAAAAACACTTTTGGGTAGACCTACTTATCGGCGGTGTGTTTTTGCAAAGTATACCATTATTTTCAACAAAAGATCATATGACGACCACTTTTGTGGACAGCAATTTTCAAAGCAGAGGTGTAATTTGGAAATGCGTTTCACCTCGAATTCGCAGACGGCTAAGGTAGACTTGACGCTGTATAAATTGTTTGTGTTTGATATGTTATACAGTTTCCATTCGAGAGCGGATGTCAAGTCTAGACTGTTTGATTTCGAGAAGTCCGCCCCACGAAGCAGACGACAGCTGCAGGAGTCCGGAAACGTGTCCCCTACGTCACGTGGTGTGACGCCGCTGACGTCACATGGGGTCGAGACGTTACCTGGGGTCGAGGCCGGCCAGTCCCCTGGACAAGACTTTGTGGATGAAGGGGCTGAAGCGTCCGAACAAGGTTACACTTTAGCCACATGTAGACAGATGTATGCAAGCATGCGTCTGTCATGTACGTATTTGAAAATAAATTTAAAAACGGCACAATATAAATATATGTTGTAATGCTGTTCATAGTATAATTATCAGAAGTAGTGTTTCTATAAGTATATATAAAGATTTCATTGTCCTCTGTAGTGCCCTCAACTAGTGAGACCCCTAGCGGCGGTGGTAGCGGCAGCTGCCACAGCGAGGCCAAGGAAGATGTGAAGACAGTTAACAAAGCAGACATAACAGGTTGGTTAGCGTATCTCAATCGATTTTACTTACCCGGTAATACCGCCTTAAGTTGAGTTTCCTTTTAATCATATTCCTCTTTTAATAATAGTCCCTTACCCGGCGATCTTTGGTTTTCAGATGCGGAGAGGCCGAGATTGCGGCGAAGCAGTATACAGGGGGGCGCCCGCGACCGGCGGCCCAGTCTGGCACCAGTGGAACACACCGGTAGGTCCGGTCCGGTTGGGTACCACGGGGTCATTTTCGGAAACTTGTTTATTGGAATGTCAATTAAAAAGAGCGAATATCTGCTATTCTAGTATGACATTTTGTATTACCCGTCATAGCTTATAGGGGCTGTTGTTATAGAACCCGTTGTGCTCACACAGTTATCACACTGGTTAGGAAAAACGACTGACCTTCAGTTTCATGAAAGGGTTCTCGCTAACTTAACGCGCAACCTCCCCTTGAAAATGGTCGTGATAGACTGTTAGAAAGTGTGTGTCTGAGTGCAAATTACATCGATTTTCACTTGTTCTGATCACGTATTTCCACGTAAAACTGTATCAGGCTTAACTTTTACAATATATTTCCTAATTTAAATCATTTACATGTATTGGGAACACATATGGCGGTTCCGTAAAGGCAGTCGTTTGAAAAGATGTTATGCAAAAACGGAGAAATATACAAATATTGAATACACACGTTCGACATTTTTACATTATTGGCCATTTTTACCGGGAGGTTGCGCTTTACGTTAGCGAGAACCATTTCGTTAAACTGGAGGTCGGTCGGTTTTCCTAACTAGTGTGATTATATTCAAACACGGTATTTCCACCTATGGTCGTCTTTTGAATCGCGGTGCCATGGTAGTAGTGTACACACATCATTATGTGACACTCTAGTAACATGTAACTAAGTCCTTGTTTCTATAGAAACCGTTGAGCTAGTATCCCCACGCACCAGGAGGGCCAGCCTACAGGTGGACTCCTTGCCTCGAGACATCCAGAAGTACCCGTCGGACCCGTCGGACCGTCGGGGAAGTCTTCCGGCGGATCAAGGCCGACGAGGAAGTTTGCCGGCGGATTCAGGCCGACGGAGAAGTCTGCCCTCGGATTCGGGTCGGCGGGGAAGTTTGCCGGCGGATTCAGGACGGCGGGAAAGTTTGCAATATCCAGTGTTAGAATCACCAGGTTCGCATAGGTTGCTAAATGGCCCGCGTGTGTGTGCCAGTGTCCTAAGACTGTCTTATAAACATACTTATTTTTACATTTTCTCCAGATACTGTTGGTCATTTGCACCAAAGTGACAAAACGTATTTCAGTGAAGGGTCCGACACACAGTCACAGAAGAATACTGACATTTCACATCTCATAGTGTGTCATTTCAAACGCTGGAGATTCAAATTTCACGAATAATAACATGATTAATTTTTTAAACAATGCTTACTAGACCAACAGGTCCATCAGGCGTCAACGTCTGAGACAAATTCAGATATGGTGTCCGCTTTGCGTTTGTGAGATCGTGAGTACGATCCCTACGTCGGGAGCGCTCGATTGAGCTTTCTCAAAACACAAGTACTGGTTCTACGCAGGAAATGGACTCGAAATATGTCTGATTAGGCCTCTGGCTTTCGAAACTATAGACATTGAATAAATGGGTTAAAACTTGAACTAAATTCAGAAATTGTGCTATTTTTTCATGCTTTGTCTCTGATTTATCCAATTCTTCAGATCTAGTGTTTGTTTTAGGTGTTTTTTTTGGTCTTGAATCGGTTTTAACCAATTCAAAAAATATGTGTTTCGGGCAACGGTCTCAAAAAAGTTAGGTAGGGTCGGGATTGAGTTTTATTTAACTTTTTTTGAAAGACACATTTCGGTATAAAACATTGAAAATTACTAGTATCTAAAATCTGACGAATACGGATTTCACGGAAAACAATCGTCGCTAAAAACTTTAGGGTCTGGGGGTTTCGTTAGGTAGGATCGGGTTGCCCGAAAGACAGATTTTTTTTAGCCCAACCGTTCAGATATTGCAACACTATGTACATGTACCGGTATATATCGCCTTCAACCCGTGTGTCCCAGGTGCGGGCTACTTGAGTGTGAGGCGAGGCAGTGTACAGGAGCGGCGTCAGAGTCTGTCAGTACCGGATCCGGCCTTGGGTACGCACAAAACATTGCACTTCTACTTTATAGATCTATTCGAAACGACAGATGTAGTGTTGTGACGGATTAGTCGCTAGTCGCATTCTACAAACGAAAGAGAATAAAGCAATTGATCCCAAATTACTCTATGTTTAAGAAATAGAACTTGATTTGATACCATTCTTTCGCAAACATTTGAACTGTTTAACGACGATGTCTACAGTTTTTTCCCTTCCGTGAAAATGTTTCATTTTTACATATTTTGCAGATCGTTCAATGCCTAAAACAATGAAACCATAAAAAATGGGGGTCACCGCATTAGATTTTTTGGAAAATGCATGTAAATGAGCTACCCGTGAATGCATTTTAGGACACTTTGATGCTGTTTTTGTTTTAGCAAAAAAATAGTATTGACCATTGATTGGCAAAAAATAACGACAACCTATTGGTTGAAATGGGTAATTGTAAGAAAGCAATCCGTTACATAGTGAAAAAATAATAATGTTTGCCAAAATAAATGCCTTTTCATCCGTTTTTTTTATGAAAAAATTCTACATTTTGTAATCATACGAAAGTTTGGTTTTGACTATAGAAAAAAATCTGAATTTTCGATATTTATTACATAATTATATTTTAAACAAACTGCAAAAAAGAAAACAGAGGGTCTCCGTGCTTGTTTTCGAGAAAAAATATGCAGTTTACATTTTTCTGTACAAAACAGGATGGAATGACAGTCATAATTTATAACAATACACTTATAAAAGTAAATATATATATTATATGTAATTATTTTAGTAACAGAAGTTGAATATAACCATGTACAAAACGTTATTACAGCCAAAACACTTTCACAATAATCGCAAGCATGTGCACCGCTATATGCGAGTCCAATGTTCAGTCAGCGTGTTCCTACTTTCGTTTTCAGTGTATTATTAAACGTTCGCAAATAAAATCGATTCACAAGACACTCCTACTATGATCATGGTAATTATTATAAATATATTTGATTCTAGTTGGATAATTACAGTGTACACAATATGAAATAAATAGTATTACCTGTCAAACACTTCCCATTATGAAGATTTAAATCAACTCTACAGATGCGCGAAAAGATGCGCAGAAAAAACGACCGAAATCGTCTTTAAATTAGCTACAACGGATGTACATAGCTATACAAATTCGCGTAAAAACACATGCAGAGTACGTGTGGCAATTGTATTGTTTATTTTTTGTAAATACGAGAATCACCCTACCTGTGTCGAACTAATACAAATACACTTGAAGTTACAGTTCGAGAAAGTTTAAAGTATATGGTCAATTCCCACTTCAGACTCCTCTGACGACGAAAGCCGCCCGTCGTACCTCCGAGAAAGGCGCGGCTCCTTCCGTCGGCCGTCCATCAAGCCTTGCGAGGTGGACGCCACCGACGCCGACGAGGACACACGCCGGCTGCAGCAGCTGTACAACCAGGCCATACAGACCGTACAGGACGCCGACAGCGCTCTGCTCCACGAGGACAGGCATGTGACTTCCGCCCGCGGCTCCAAGGTAACGTGGACTTTGGTGTCGCTGTTAGCGATAGTGAGGCTAATAGAATTTGTGATTATGTTTAAATAACAATAAACTGCTTTTGTTTAGTATAATGAAGTTTACGCCATCGGGATTGGTATTGATTCTATTAATGATGTCTTCGTTGTCGTCCTACTTCTTTTTATTACAACATCGATCCTTATGATTGAAAGGCGCTCGGTAAAACACTAATGGAACAATATTATTATTGTTTTGTTGTGTTGCCCATCTCCAGTCCCGGCGGCTCGCGGACCCCGGCGCTGTTCTCGACGTCGCGGCGCTCAAGGAGCTCGAGAACATCCTCAACGACGCCAGGCTCTACACGGCTAGGTGAGCGAACCGGCGACACACGCACACAAAACAGTGCTGTAGATAAAAATGTTATTTAATAGGTACTGGTACTCCCTGAAGAAAACACATAAATAGGTATTTACTCCTTTGTAGGTAAAAATACAAACATGGGTTAAAGATGTATAAATATTGAATGAACTTCTCTATTTAATAATTAAACTCTTGTTTGCGTCAGAACCCGAATGTAGATAAACTAATAGCAATGGGGCTAGTAATGTTGCAATGCCAAATGGTGTATAGGTAACTGCGCCGTAATAAGAAGCAAACGATATACACGTGGGACCATATCAACAAATCTTTAGTAAATTTCTTAAAATCACAAACTTCCTTAAGTCTGTGGCTGGTTCATTTAAAGTTTTTTTGTTTTATTTAAATTGTTTTATTCTGGTAAAGATTCGACAGATGCTTCTTATTTTGGCATATTTCAAATGTTAAATTTTATTTTTTACAAAGAATTGTTTGTACATGTTTTTCACTTACGTATTAACTAAGTTAAGATTTTCCAAGGGACTTTTTGGATATGACACCTGACCTTGGTTTTACCTCTCAGGAAACCTTGCAATGAAGATCACTACCGACTGGACGTGTGTTCGAACCGCGCGCAGAAAAAGCGCATAGAGCATCTGGAGCAGGCACTGAGGCGAATGAACCAACGCTGGGACACGCTGGAAGTGGATCCGGAAAAGGTGCGTATCCTGGAGGCAGTCATGGTCGGGGAGGCGCTTGGTTTAGTCGCGTTGCTAGGTAGTCCAGACGCTTGGATATGGCGTAGAATATTTAGGTGCGTATTACAGGAGACATTCAGGATCTGAAAGGCGCTTGGTATAGAAGCGAGTTGTTAGGCAGTCCAGACGCTTGGATGTTGTGTTGGTTGATTGAAATTGTCTATTGAAATAACTGTACGTACATTGCTGTCGTTAATGAGTTATCTTTTCAAATTACCGGTAAGACTAAGATTTTTGAAAGTTAATAAAAACAAAAACCAGAAAACACCGGTTTGGAAAGAATTGTTCAATGTATTTTTTTCGGTTTAAGTAAACGTCCAACCTCAGTTACACCCAGGCTCTATTTCTCCGTGCATTCTCGTGTATCTACTTGTTTATAAATATGACTTTCATATCTGTCATAATTCAGGGACACCGACAGAACTGTTATTGTCTTTTCTTTTCGCGTCTTTTCTAACTCTACCGTCTAATCCAGATACTTCTAGCTACAACCAAATGTACTCTACATGCATTTAATTTTCTTGTTACGCATTTGTCGAAAGATAACAGTAAGAAAATTCAATGTAAACTGGATATGACTTCTATAATTGCTTAAAGTGAATAGAGTCAAATTTTACACTAAGACGTTTACATGTAAAGTTTTATAATTATTATTACATGTATTATTATTATTATTATTATTGTTATTATTATGTTTATTTTTATTATAAAGGAACATTTTATGTTTATCTTAAATATGTTGATCCTTTTTTGTAAGGTAATACGGCATATAAATTAGTGATTAGTGATACATGTATCTCGTGCAAAATGTTTTGAACTCGCTGAATATTTGATAACCATAGTTTTTTATTGCCGATTAACAGTGTTGTCCTTCAGTAATAAATTTGCTGATTGTACAATGTATGCTACCATGCTTTTTGCGTAGTTTAACAACGATAATTGTGTTTTTTATCTTTAAATAAATCAGCGAGTATCGTGATAGAATAAACGACTGATGTATACATTTTCTACTCTACATGTTTAAATTAGCAATGTGGCAGCTGTCATTTGAACATATCTGCGGAATACATGTATCTCGTGCAAAATGTTTTAAACTCGCTGAATATTTGATTACCATAGTTTTTATCTCCGATTAACAGTGTTGTCTCTTCAGTAATAAATTTGCTGATTGTACAATGTATGCTACCATGCAAAGTATGTACGAATCTAATTGCTTCTGTTAGATTATTTACCAACTTATTGTTTCAATTACAGACAACAATGTGATTCCTTTTCCAAAAAATAATGTACAATATAGCGTACAAAGTCTTAACCTATTTATCTCATTCTGCACTATTCAAGATTATTATAATTCTGCCATACTTATATTAAGTGCTGTTTAAGATACTCCATCGTGGCATGTAATAAATCAATTTATCCTCTTCAAATTTTTTATATGAACTTTATCATTGATGCAATAAGAATACCTTATATATCCATATTTAGCTCAGTTTACATTTTCAAAACGTGCAGTACATACAAATCTAAACTCCATGAATTAGCATAATAATTTAAAAGTACGTTGATGACGTAGACGATTTCAACATTCTGAGCCGTACGGTGAAAAATATAATGCACCAAAACTGTCACACATGTAATACTTATTTAACCATTGTTTGTAATTAATATGTATACAATACAGCTATTTCTAACAATTTTCGATGCAAATATTATTCCGAAGTATATTTTGTATTACCGAATGTGAACGGTGTATGTGTACAAAAACTGTAATATACATGTCCATTTTTTAGATATATGATTGTACCTATGAATCTTTGTATAACCGATTTCGCACGCTGTCTCTGCACAGCAACCATATAAATACATTTATGTATCTTCTCAATCAATAATTCTGGCCACTATGAATGCCATTTATTATGTTTATGGCACTTGTAAAATATATGAATGACCAGTCCATATCTACAATGATCAACTATATACTACTGTACCTTTTTATAACCTTTCTCATTTCAATTGTTTACTTATTTTACTGTCTAAAGGATGGAGGATTGCTACAATGACCAACTATATACTACTATACTTTGTTTATAACCTTTCTCATTTCAATTGTTTACTTATTTTACTGTCTAAAGGATGGAGGATTGCTACAATGACCAACTATATACTACTATACTTGTTTATAACCTTTCTCATTTCAATTGTTTACTTATTTTACTGTCTAAAGGATGGAGGATTGCTACAATGACCAACTATATACTACTATACTTTGTTTATAACCTTTCTCATTTCAATTGTTTACTTATTTTACTGTCTAAAGGATGGAGGATTGCTACAATGACCAACTATATACTACTATACTTTGTTATAACCTTTCTCATTTCAATTGTTTACTTATTTCACTGTCTCAAGGATGGAGGATTGCTACAATGACCAACTATATACTACTATACTTGTTTATAACCTTTCTCATTTCAATTGTTTACTTATTTTACTGTCTAAAGGATGGAGGATTGCTACAATGACCAGCTATATACTACTATACTTTGTTATAACCTTTCTCATTTCAATTGTTTACTTATTTTACTGTCTAAAGGATGGAGGATTGCTACAATGACCAACTATATACTACTATACCTGTTTATAACCTTTCTCATTTCAATTGTTTACTTATTTTACTGTCTAAAGGATGGAGGATTGCTACAATGACCAACTATATACTACTATACTTTGTTTATAACCTTTCTCATTTCAATTGTTTACTTCTTTTACTGTCTAAAGGATGGAGGATTGCTACAATGACCAACTATATACTACTATACTTTGTTTATAACCTTTCTCATTTCAATTGTTTACTTATTTCACTGTCTAAAGGATGGAGGATTGCTACAATGACCAACTATATACTACTATACTTTGTTTATAACCTTTCTCATTTCAATTGTTTACTTATTTCACTGTCTAAAGGATGGAGGATTACTACAATGACCAACTATATACTACTATACTTTGTTTATAACCTTTCTCATTTCAATTGTTTACTTATTTCACTGTCTAAAGGATGGAGGATTGCTACAATGACCAACTATATACTACTATACTTGTTTATAACCTTTCTCATTTCAATTGTTTACTTATTTTACTGTCTAAAGGATGGAGGATTGCTACAATGACCAACTATATACTACTATACTTTGTTTATAACCTTTCTCATTTCAATTGTTTACTTATTTTACTGTCTAAAGGATGGAGGATTGCTACAATGACCAACTATATACTACTATACTTTGTTTATAACCTTTCTCATTTCAATTGTTTACTTATTTCACTGTCTAAAGGATGGAGGATTGCTACAATGACCAACTATATACTACTGTACCTTTTTATAACCTTTCTCATTTCAATTGTTTACTTTCTAAAGGATGGAGGATTGCTACAATGACCAACTATATACTACTATACTTTGTTTATAACCTTTCTCATTTCAATTGTTTACTTATTTTACTGTCTAAAGGATGGAGAATTGCTACAATGACCAACTATATACTACTATACTTTGTTTATAACCTTTCTCATTTCAATTGTTTACTTATTTCACTGTCTAAAGGATGGAGGATTGCTACAATGCCCAACTATTTACTACTATACTTGTTTATAACCTTTCTCATTTCAATTGTTTACTTATTTACTGTCTAAAGGATGGAGGATTGCTACAATGACCAACTATTTACTACTATACTTGTTTATAACCTTTCTCATTTCAATTGTTTACTTATTTTACTGTCTAAAGGATGGAGGATTGCTACAATGACCAGCTATATTCTACTATACTTTGTTTATAACCTTTCTCATTTCAATTGTTTACTTATTTTACTGTCTAAAGGATGGAGGATTGCTACAATGACCAACTATATACTACTATACTTTGTTATAACCTTTCTCATTTCAGTTGTTTACTTATTTTACTGTCTAAAGGATGGAGGATTGCTACAATGACCAACTATATACTACTATACTTTGTTTATAACCTTTCTCATTTCAATTGTTTACTTATTTTACTGTCTAAAGGATGGAGGATTGCTACAATGACCAACTATATACTACTATACTTTGTTATAACCTTTCTCATTTCAATTGTTTACTTATTTTACTGTCTAAAGGATGGAGGATTGCTACAATGACCAACTATTTACTACTATACTTGTTTATAACCTTTCTCATTTCAATTGTTTACTTATTTTACTGTCTAAAGGATGGAGGATTGCTACAATGACCAGCTATATTCTACTATACTTTGTTTATAACCTTTCTCATTTCAATTGTTTACTTATTTTACTGTCTAAAGGATGGAGGATTGCTACAATGACCAACTATATACTACTATACTTTGTTATAACCTTTCTCATTTCAGTTGTTTACTTATTTTACTGTCTAAAGGATGGAGGATTGCTACAATGACCAACTATATACTACTATACTTTGTTATAACCTTTCTCATTTCAATTGTTTACTTATTTTACTGTCTAAAGGATGGAGGATTGCTACAATGACCAACTATATACTACTATACTTTGTTTATAACCTTTCTCATTTCAATTGTTTACTTATTTTACTGTCTCAAGGATGGAGGATTGCTACAATGACCAACTATTTACTACTATACTTTGTTTATAACCTTTCTCATTTCAATTGTTTACTTATTTTACTGTCTAAAGGATGGAGGATTGCTACAATGACCAACTATATACTACTATAATTTTTTATAACCTTTCTCATTTCAATTGTTTACTTATTTCACTGTCTAAAGGATGGGAGATTGTTTGATGCTCGTAGGATTATTGTAACTCGTGTAAATAATGCATTACATCCACTTTTTCTACTGTGTTATGATGGACAACATTTTACCAAGATACACGTCAATCGGTTTGTTTTTCGCATCTTTTCACGTGCTAGTTCTAATCTCACTGTACAAAAACGAAATTGCTCTGGAGTCGACTCTTCACAACATAAATTGTCAATCTCAACTTTTCCGGCGCATACAACGACCTCATACACACATTATATTAGGCGAGCGCTACATTTCAAACGTATCCTTCGTAAGAAGAATATATTTTTCTTTCTTAACAATCGTGTTAGTGACATGGCTTAAAATAATCCTGTTGCTTTCCGGGGATATTGAACCAAACTCAGGCCCCGTATCGCTTAGTTCTCTTAGTTCCTCTGTCACTGAGTCCAACACACTGTCCGATCTATTGGCAATGCATAATAACTTATCGTTTATTCAGTATAATGTGCAGAGTATAAGGCACAAGATGGACATTCTTACAGCAGAGCTTTCGAATTTTGATTTATTATCGTTTACTGAGACGTGGCTTAACAACTCTATAGAAACTGACGAACTCCTTATCCCCTCATATCATTCCCCTGAGCGCAAGGACCGAATACATGATAGTCACGGTGGCGTTATGTTATATGTAAAAGATTTTATCGACTACGAACGTAGACTTGACCTTGAACTTAACTCAGTAGTATGCATTTGGATTGAAATTCACTTTAAGAGTAAAAAGCGTGCCCTATTTGGGTTATTGTATAGATCACCAAACGCAGATGCATCATACACGAATTTAATTGACGATTCTATTGGTTTAGCAATCGAAACCGGCATTTGTGATATCATAATAACCGGTGATTTTAACCTAAATAATAGCCAACCTATATTATTAAGAAAACTAGATTCTTGGTGTCAAGAGTACTGTCAAACCAACTCACTTCTATATACGACACGTTCTGCAAAGCGCTTGACAACGGGCTAGAGGTTAAAGCTATATTTTTGACATCAGTAAGGCCTTTGACAAGGTCTGGCACCAAGGTCTGTTACTCAAACTCCAAGCTATTGGGATTCGCGGAAACTTACATTCTTGGTTTTTGTAAACTACCTAAATGGAAGATGCCAACGCGTAGTGCTCCCAGGCGCATGCTCCAACTGGGCTACACTTGAGGCTGGTGTCCCACAGGGCTCTATATTAGGGCCCTTATTATTTTTAATCTTTATTAACGATATTGTTAATGATATCCAAAGTAATATTCGCCTTTTTGCTGACGACACATCCTTATACATTATTATATAGATGACCCTAACACCTCAAATGCAATATTACAAAACGACATCGACAAAATATCTAACCGGGCTCTAAAATGGCGTGTTGCATTTAACCCCTCCAAATCTGAAACATTAACTTTCTCAAGAAAACAACAACCGAATCAATATCACTTTACAGTGCTGTCCACACATATACCAGATGTCAGTTCTCATAAACATCTCTGAGTTATTCTTTCGAACGATTGCAAATGGCACATGCATATTAAATATATAAAAGACAAAGCCTGGAGTAGAATTAATATTATGCGCAATTTGAGATTCAAACTTGATCGAAAATCGCTCGAAACTATTTATACATCGTTTATACGCCCGTTATAAGAATACTCAGATGTAATATGGGATAATTGCACCCAGGCAGAAAAACACGAATTAGACAAAATTCAAAACGAAGCTGCACGAATTGCATGCGGATCATCAAAATTAGTTTCCCTATCAGAACTACATAAAGAAATTAAATGGGAACCTTTGCAAGATCGACGCGATAAACATCAGCTTATATTATTTTATAAAATGCCAAAATTTACTAACACCTCAGTATTTGACGGATCTGGTACCTCAACATATTGGTTCTGCTTCTAGGTATAATCTTCGAAACGCTAATGATCTTCGAACATCAGTAACTAGAACAACTCTGTATTATAATTCGTTTTTACCCGCAGTTATTAGAAAATGGAATAGTTTACCAGAAGAAGTTAAAAATAGCGACACGTTGAATAACTTTAAATACAATCTTAACAGAATCTTAGTAAAGAACCCTTCGTGCTATTATGTTGGTAAGCGTTATCTACAAATACTTCACACGCGGTTAAGAACCAATTCAAGTTCGCTAAATGAACATCTTTATGCAAAACATGTCGTGGCTTCTCCACTGTGTTCCTGTGGTGATATTGAATCGAATTATCACTTCTTTTTTATGTGCCCATACTTTAACACAATACGAGCTAAATTAATTAACAATATTTTTAGAAACGTAGACCTCAATTTAATTCTATTCGGCAATATAAATCTAGACGATAATGAAAATGCCACCATATTTTTGTACGTCCACGAGTATATAAGCGAATCCCGACGATTTATTTAACAATCCGATTCCGATTCCGTCGTCAGCTGTTTACTTAATCCGTGCATCACCAGTCCTCCACTCCCTTGGTTTCTTTTCGCCTCACTTGTTTGTCTTTCTAAAACTCAGCATATCCATAACGTATATATCTTTGTCTGGCATAAATGCCCGTCGTTTGTTCTATAAAACCCTGCCATTTATATGTGGAACAAACAATTTCAAGGAGAGAAACCATATAAGAATTTTATTCTTTCGTTTCAATCCTTTTCTTATTCTTATTGTATTGTGCATCTATTTGTATATCTGCCAGTTGTACAAGAGAAATAAATATGTTTAAACTAAATTAGTGATTCCAATTAAACAGTTATTACATGCAGTAGTAAATAATAAATTGATAATTTGTGAACAAGAAGCACATTTTCATGAATACGTGGATGCTAAAGTAACATGACTATCTTAAAGCTAAGGATAATATTTCACTTAAGGTCTTTCTTGAAATACTAGTTCTACCACAGAATGTAATTAGATTGACTGCGGCCGATGATCGAATATCGCGCGATATACGGATAGTGACCTCATTGAAATCAGTGATTTTTTCACAGCTTTGGGAATGGGTCTGTTGTTCCCATCAAATTGGGAATTTCGCGTCGCGAAATCTTGCAAATGGGAAAAAAAATTAATTGATATATTACTTCAACTGGAACTTGGAATTTTATTGGTATTTATCCATAATCATACATGTCATTTCGTGATTTACAACTTTGATTCATATTTTTCCCATTTCCTGCGTACTTGTGTTTATGGTTTTCTCACTTCAGATTAGGGCATTTTTTCATTTCGAAAGGGGAAAAATCAACCAGTTTTGGCTTTGTGAATGGGCCCTTTTATGGGACCCTGTGAAATAAAAGAAAAAATCACTGTAAACGTATCCGTCGCTCCTTTCTTCAGATCCTGCAGTGCAGCTACCTCCGGCTGTCCAAGTCCAACGTGCAGACCCTGGAGGGCATGATCCGCGACAGCGGGAAGGACCCCGGCATCCACATCCACTCCGACGTCACCGACATCGATATCTGGAAGGGGCTGCGCGAAGAGCGCGTCGACCTCATCAAGGCGTCCGAGGAGGCGGCGGAGGAGGCGGCCGCCCGGAAGGAGCGAAACCGGAAGGGAAAACGCTCCTTCATCAAAATTTAACGTTTCTTTCTTTTCATGTTTTTTTTTCGGACATTCTATCGCTCTAAACCGTGGATTTCAACTGATTAAATTATTGTTATGTTACATTATGTTTTAATCATATAAAATATGATCTGCATTTATCTTCCAAGCGTTTAGCAAACTTTTTTTTAATGAAAACATGGTAAATTAAACTGAGCACCACGCTTTCACATTATTTTTTATGATTTTACTATAACTGTAAAATGAACGAGAGCGTAATTACCGGTACGTTAATGTATTGAGCTCGTGTTACGGTGTAAACTTACCGGTATAATTGTTTGATCTTCCCTGGTCACTGTTATAATTGTTCTAAATAGAGAATGTTGTATATTCGGTATACTGGGAAGAAAATGGATAACTTATGTCGTGTATCTTAATACCGATCCGTAACATATGCCGTTATCGTACCGGTCAACACCGGAAAATACCATATCGTACTGCATCATACAATACCGCACCGTACAGATCTATACCATACCGTACCGTACCGGTCCATGCCATACCATACCGTACCGGTCAATACCATACCGTACCACTTACAACACCATAATATTATTACTCCGTCTTTAGCGGAGTAATGTCTACCAGGCTGTACCAGGAGTAAGGTCTATCAGGCAGAACCAGGAGTAAGGTCTATTAGGCTGTACCAGGAGTAAGGTCTATCAGGCTGTACCAGGAGTAAGGTCTATCAGGCTGTACCAGGGCTAAGGTCTATCAGGCTGTACCAAGAGTAAGGTCTATCAGGCTGTACCAGGGGTAATGTCTATCAGGCAGTACCAGGAGTAAGGTCTATCAGGCTGAACCAGGAGTAAGGTCTATTAGGCTGTACCAGGAGTAAGGTCTATCAGGCAGTACCAGGAGTAAGGTCTATCAGGCTGTACCAGGGGTAAGGTCTATCAGGCTGTACCAGGAGTAAGGTCTATCAGGATATACCAGGGGTAAGGTCTATTAGGCCGTACCAGGGGTAAGGTCTATTAGGCTGTACCAGGAGTAAGGTCTATTAGGCTGTACCAGGGGTAAGGTCTATTAGACTGTACCAGGGTTAAGGTCTATTAGGCTGTACCAGGAGTAAGGTCTATCAGGCTGTACCAGGGGTAAGGTCTATTAGGCTGTACCAGGAGTAAGGTCTATTAGGCTGTACCATGAGTAATGTCTATTAGGCTGTACCAGGGGTAATGTCTATTAGGCTGTACCAGGAGTAATGTCTATTAGGCTGTACCAGGAGTAATGTCTATTAGGCTGTACCAGGAGTAATGTCTATTAGGCTGTACCAGGGGTAAGGTCTATTAGGCTGTACCAGGAGTAAGGTCTATTAGGCTGTACCAGGGGTAAGGTCTATTAGGCTGTACCAGGGGTAAGGTCTATTAGGCTGTACCAGGAGTAATGTCTATCAGGCAGTACCAGGAGTAAGGTCTATTAGGCTGTACCAGGAGTAAGGTCTATTAGGCTGTACCAGGGGTAATGTCTATTTGGCTGTACCAGGGGTAAGGTCTATTAGGCTGTACCAGGAGTAGGGTCTATTAGGCTGTACCAGGAGTAGGGTCTATTAGGCTGTACCAGGGGTAAGGTCTATTAGGCTGTACCAGGAGTAAGGTCTATTAGGCTGTACCAGGGGTAAGGTCTATTAGGCTGTACCAGGAGTAAGGTCTATCAGTCTGTACCAGGGGTAAGGTCTATTAGGCTGTACCAGGAGTAAGGTCTATTAGGCTGTACCAGGGGTAAGGTCTATAAGGCTGTACCAGAGGTAAGGTCTATCAGGCTGTACCAGGGGTAAGGTCTATTAGGCTGTACCAGGAGTAAGCTCTATTAGGCTGTACCAGGGGTAATGTCTATCAGGCTGTACCAGGGGTAAGGTCTATTAGGCTGTACCAGGGGTAATGTCTATCAGGCTGTACCAGGGGTAAGGTCTATTATTCTGCACTAGGGGTAAGGTCTATCAGGCTGTACCAGGAGTAAGGTCTATTAGGCTGTACCAGGGGTAAGGTCTATCAGGCTGTACCAGGAGTAAGGTCTATCAGGTTGTACCAGGGGTAAGGTCTATCAGGCTGTACCAAGAGTAAGGTCTATCAGGCTGTACCAGGGGTCATGTCTATCAGGCAGTACCAGGAGTAAGGTCTATCAGGCTGTACCAGGGGTAAGGTCTATCAGGCTGTACCAGGAGTAAGGTCTATTAGGCTGTACCAGGGGTAAGGTCTATTAGGCTGTGCCAGGAGTAAGGTCTATTAGGCTGTACAAGGAATAATGTCTATTAGGCTGTACCAGGGGTAATGTCTATTAGGCTGTACAAGGAGTAATGTCTATTAGGCTGTACCAGGAGTAATGTCTATTAGGCTGTACCAGGAGTAAGGTCTATTAGGCTGTACCAGGGGTAATGTCTATCAGGCTGTACCAGGAGTAAGGTCTATCAGGCAGTAACAGGAGTAATGTCTATCAGGATGTACCAGGAGTAATGTCTATCAGGCAGTACCAGGAGTAATGTCTAGAAGGCAGTACCAGGAGTAAGGTCTATCAGGATGTACCAGGAGTAATGTCTATCAGGATTTACCAGGAGTAAGGTCTATCAGTCTGTACCAGGAGTAAGGTCTATCAGGATGTACCAGGGGTAAGGTCTATTAGGCTGTACCAGGAGTAATGTCTATCAGGCAGTACCAGGGGTAAGGTCTATCAGGTAGTACCAGGAGTAAGGTCTATCAGGCTATACCAGGAGTAATGTCTATCAGGCTGTACCAGGGGTAAGGTCTATCAGGCTGTACCAGGGGTAAGGTCTATCAGGCTGTACCAGGGGTAATGTCTATCAGGCTGTACCAGGGGTAATGTCTATCAGGCTGTACCAGGGGTAAGGTCTATTAGGCTGTACCAGGAGTAATGTCTATCAGGCTGTACTAGGGGTAAGGTCTATCAGGCTGTACCAAGAGTAAGGTCTATCAGGATGTACCAGGAGTAAGGTCTATCAGGATGTACCAGGAGTAAGGTCTATCAGGCTGTACCAAGAGTAAGGTCTATTAGGCTGTACCAGGAGTAATGTCTATCAGGCTGTACCAGGGGTAAGGTCTATCAGGCTGTACCAGGAGTAAGGTCTATCAGGCTGTACCAGGAGTAAGGTCTATCAGGCTGTACCAGGAGTAAGGTTTATCAGTCTGTACCAGGAGTAAGGTCTATCAGGCTGTACCAGGAGTAAGGTCTATCAGGCTGTACCAGGAGTAAGGTCTATCAGGCTGTACCAGGAGTAAGGTCTATCAGGCTGTACCAGGGGTAAGGTCTATTAGGCTGTACCAGGAGTAATGTCTATCAGGATGTACCAGGGGTAAGGTCTATCAGGCAGTACCAGGAGTAAGGTCTATCAGGCTGTACCAAGAGTAAGGTCTAAAAGGCTGTACCAGGAGTAAGGTCTATCAGTCTGTACCAGGAGTAAGGTCTATCAGGCTGTACCAGGAGTAAGGTCTATCAGGCTGTACCAGGAGTAAGGTCTATCAGGCTGTACCAGGGGTAAGGTCTATCAGGCTGTACCAGGAGTAAGGTCTGTCAGGCTGTACCAGGAGTAAGGTCTGTCAGGCAGTACCAGGAGTAAGGTCTATCAGGCTGTACCAGGAGTAAGCTCTATCAGGCTGTACCAGGAGTAAGGTCTATCAGTCTGTACCAGGAGTAAGGTCTATCAGGCTGTACCAGGAGTAAGGTCTATCAGGCTGTACCAGGAGTAATGTCTATCAGGCTGTACCAGGAGTAAGTTCTATCAGGCTGTACCAGGGGTAAGGTCTATCAGGCTGTACCAGGAGTAATGTCTATCAGGATGTACCAGGGGTAAGGTCTATCAGGCTGTACCAGGAGTAAGGCCTATCAGGCTGTACCAGGAGTAAGGTCTATCAGGCTGTACCAGGAGTAAGGTCTATCCGGCTGTACCACGAGTAAGGTCTATCAGGCTGTACCAGGCTGTCAAACTGCGTCTGGAAAGTGTAAACGCCCTGTACAAATTTCACCGATGATGACCCACCCTAATGCCAATTTTTTGGCAAAAGGTGTAGCCTTTGGATCTGTTATCTGTTCCAACACATGGTGGACCTCTGGTACATCTCGGCCAATCAACAGTTGAATGTTGCTATTATCTAGTTTTGGTATTTCTTTGGCAATGCCTTTGAGGTGGTCATAAGCCTCAGCTACCTCTGATGTCGGTATCTCTGATCGTTCGTTAGGGATATCATCACATTCTGTTACCAGAAGCAATTGCATGTTTGTGGAACCCTCTATTGATCTCACACATAGATCAGTTGTCCGACGACAATACTTAGTCATACGTCCGGAGCATGATGACAATGTATATGAAGTTGGTTCACTACTTATGTCCAAATGGTCAAACAGTTCCATTGTTGCTAAAGCTCCATTACTCTGATCGTCAATGATTGCGTACACTCTCACAGCCTTTTCAACATGACCACATGGATATACATTGACAAGCACAGTTTTGCTGCAAGATCTGCCTACAAATTTGTCTCCACACAGAGTCGTGCATTTGGAATTAACATCCTGTGTTGCCTCCCCGTCATCATCCTTCCCAGGCACTTCACTCTGCTTATCGAAGTGCATTGCAGTAGCGTGACCTTTTCCACACTTATTACACTTCACTTCTGCTTCACAATCTCGAGCCACGTGTCTGTTGGAGTCTAAACACCGGAAACAAATTCTCTTCTCTTTCAAAAACCTCCTTTTTTCTTCAAATGACCTGCCATTAAAGTCTTTGCATACATTCAGAGAGTGGTGAGTATTATGTATGGGGCATCTTATTAAAGTTTCATTCTTAATGTCTCTATGTTGGCGTATTTCTTGTTCTCTGGTAAACAGTTTATGCTCTTTCACTTTCACAGACTGAGAGTCATTGTCATGAAAGCTGGGTCATTTTTGGTGGCACTAAGTTCTCTAACAAACTTCACGAAGAAAGAAAATGGTGGATACGGCACACTATGATCGTTCTTGTATTTTGCAGCACGGTAAGTCGACTTTTCTTGAATTCCATACGGCAGTTATCTTATAACTGTATTCCCTCCTGATGATGAATCGAAGTAGGCAAGCAATGCAGCATATGTAGGATTTTTCTTCAGTGACTCTATTTCACATAGAATGTCCAACAGATCGTACAACTTTACCATGTTCTTAAAGGCTATCTTCGGGAATTGTTCTAATCTCTTCTCCAGTGTTGCTTCTACCATTTCGGGTTTGCAAAATCTTTCCACTATACGAAGCTAAATCTGCTCCTTTGCTTTCAACAAGTCATCTGTGTTGGCTGCCTTTATGGCCTTGGCAGATGTACTGGAATGAGATCCTAAATACTTAATTAATAAGTCGACTTCTTCTGCTGGTGTCAAATTCAGGTTTTCGCTGACACTCTTGAAACTAGACTTCCAAGACGCGTATGTTTCAGGCTTGTCATCAAACTGAGTGAAACATGACAATTGGAGATCTTTCTTGAATAAGAACTGTGACAAACCAGTAACAATATCGTTTCCTGCAGGCTATCCGTATGTCTGGGGTTCAAAGACTGGCACAGTGGGGTCAAGATTTGAGTGTAAATTTCCTTCAACATACTGTCTTACTAAACATTCTTTATCCTGACGACTACCTCTATCATCTTCGTTTCCCATTTGTGAGTCAATCTCTGCTTTAACTGTTTCATTTTCAATTTTCAAAATGTGTAATGTTCTGATTAACTCAGATTCTTTTCTTTCACTTTTGGCCTTAATTATATCCAGTTCTTCTTTTAATCTTGCCTTTTCTTTTAGTATTTCAGCTTTCTTCTTTTGATATTCAAGGTTAGCTTTCTGGACTACAGTCTCGCGTGTTTTCGCAGTCATCTTTCCAGTTCTACTGGCCATCTCATTCTCTAATGCACATAATCTTATGTCACGTAAACACTTCGTTTCTTTTGTAACCAACTGTTTCTGCCTCAAATAATATTCATTACTTGCAGCCGATTCTTCAAGTGATTCATTTGAGCGGGTTTCCTGTTAAAAGTTCTGGTACACATTATATTTTGATTTGAATGTCTGAAAGTACTTGCTGAGATCAGTTTTCAAATTTCTACACTTTTCTTCATCCGGCGTTTCGACATCGTTTTTATGAATGTCTATAATTAAGACTTCTATATCACCCCAAGCTTTTTCCACGTTTTCAGATAGTTTCAGACGTTTTTCTTCGTATAGTTCTTTTCCAGCTTCTGTTAGAGTTCTTTCTCGTCTTTCTTTAACTGCTTTCTCTTCTGGAGGATCTCCAGGTTTTCCTTCTGTGGACGCCATGGTCAGATGGTCTTTTTACTGTCGTGCTACCGAGGGAAGCCAAGACGCACGAAGTTTAAACCCTTTATTGCTTGTATATGCCCGTGGTAAAAACCTAAAATGACACAAATGCAAACTTTGTACAAAACGTGACTAGAAGTGAGAAAGCGTTAACCTAAAATATAGCGTCCAGCCAGTGCGTGTATACGCTAATTCAAAAACAACCGAAGACCACTGGGATTAATACATGCACGTATTGTAAATCCAGCAAATACCGGAGGAGTGCTTAGACTACCTCGCAATACATCAGACGTTAACATGACAAATTTCTAAATTTAGCCGAACATACACGCACAAACTGGACAACTACAAAATGGCTAGGCGGTACAGTAGGCTCATGTTTCAGAATGTACGTATGTTTAAATGCCAAATAATCCTTCACACAGTTTGTTACAAGACAATAACAAAGAGATGTTTGTAAAACATGTATGCCCCCCGACTTGCAGCCAAGTCGTCAATATGTGCAATTGTTAAGAGATTTTTTTATATTGTATGTGCACACTAACACATGGGGAGGAAATTAAAGTTGATGCTTTTGAAAGTAAATATACAGCTGAAAGAAAAATAGTTATAATTATGGATTTATTTTTACAGTCTATTATAATAGTTATAATTATGGATTTATTTTTACAGTCTATTATATAAGGATACCTGTTTTCTGTTTGAGTTACCGGTAAACATCAAATAGGTCAAAACATCTCTAGATATCCTGCGGAAACAAAATGGTATACGGAGAAAACAGTTTTCGTGTTACAAGCCCCTGTGACCTTGACCTTTGATCTGTTGACCTCAAAATGTATAGGCGTCTCCTCCCGAGTAATCAGCATACCAACTTGCATGATCATAGATCAAAGCTTATTCTACATATCATGCGGAAACGAAATGGTCTACAGAGGAAACAGTTTTCATGTTACAAGCCTCTGTCACCTTGACCTTTGACCTGTTGACCTCAAAATTGATAGGCGTCTTCCTTTCCTCCCAAGTAACCAGCATACCAACTTAAATAATCGTAGGTCAAGGCGTTCTCTAGATATCGTACGGAAAGAAATACCCCCACTTCGTCGAAGGGGGGCATAATTAATAAAAATGAATGACATTTCTAACAGATATAAACATATAATACAGTGATAAAGTCATAGCAAAACATTACAAGAATATACGTTAAGGAAATCGAACAACAATCTTTCCTGATATTTTTGGAGCGAACCTGTACTTGGATCGAAACAAATTGAGTACGAAATCGTTTCGTGAAAACATGTGACATGAGGAAAATATTAACTATTAAGACGTGTACAAACTGAATCAGGGTTATCATTAATGTAATATATAATAAAAAGCATTAAAACCAGTAAAACTTACACCATGTGGGCCTATGAACGCCAGAAATTACGATTTACATGATTTGCGCGTAAATCGCTTGAAGAACGTATTGGAAACAAATAACCAAAAAGACAATGGAACCACCGAAAAGCAAATATCGGTAGGCGTAACAACAGTATATTTACTCTTACTCGAGATATAATCTTCATACATAGATAGCCTACAATAATGTTTTACCAGGTTAGGTACCAGTCATTCCAATTCCCATAGGGTCCCATTATAAAATGGCGAACTTTCCAAGCATTTGTCTAGCCTTTCCTTTATTTTAGATTGTGCAAGCATGGTATCAATTTAAAGATGAATTTTTCCTCTTCCGAAAATTGCAATAAAAAAGATATGTCATGTTACATCTAAGAAAATGAATATCGCCTGAATGCAGACACCCGTAGAAAACAGGGTTTCGGCCGTCATATTTCGACAAAATCCCCATACCACAGTAAACACCCCCCCCCCCCCCCCCCAAAGTTCACCTTTCAAGTTAGCCTCCATTGAAATACACCAAAATGTTCCAGACACACATGGGATATAAGAACCACAAAAGGCATGTCTGAGATTGCTAACTGGCTTTTATACCAGAAGAGAAAAGGTACTCTTTAGTAATAGGCACTACTTTCGAATGGACTACGGAGGGATACCCAAGGATTTACTGGTATTTAACCTACTAGTCTTTGGATTGCATTTGGAGTGGGGTGGGTGGTGTCAAAGTCACTGTTACTAAAATAGACAAAACAGTTTCTGCTCAATTGCTCGAGAACAAATTGAAATATGAATAATAATGAAATAATAACTTAATTTATAGATACCGTATCGCTAGACATCGCACGAGATTGCATATGGGGTGAGCGGGGTCAAGGTCACTGTTTAAAAATTAGACAAATGCTTTCCCCTTAGTAACTCGAGAACGAAATAAACATTGTTTCATTGGCCCCTACTATCCATATAGTTTGTTTTAGAACAAAATGCCAGTAACTCTGAAAACCACAAGAAAAGTCGAGCGCGCTGTCCTCCGACAGCTCTTGTTCATTCCGGGTCCGTATTCAACAACTCATTCCTAGACTTAAGAATAAAAAAAATAGGCTTGTTTTACATGTGTGTTCGCAAATAAGCTGGTACCGATGTCTCTGTCCTTAAGACGGAATTTAAATAAAGAATGCTTTAATTTGCATTAGTGAATAGCAAGTACGATTCAAATTAACAGTATTATTTTCTTAAAACAGAGCAGCCCCGTGTTCACAAACGATTAATTACAGGATCAGGATCAGTCTTAGCTGTTCTAGATTTTGAAGCTCAACTGAGCGGAATATCAAACATATTTAATTTTTGGTTGGAAATAAATTTTCTTCTTGGTAAAATCACATAATTACATAAACCCATGTATTTGTATTTCTTTTTTCTAGATTTTCATATCAGACAGCAAATGTATGTTTAAAATCGTTTTTATAATATATATTTGACTAAAAATTCTAATTTATCCTGATTTTAGTGAACATCATTTTTGAGCCTGATCCTGAAATATCTGACTCAAGTTCATCTTGAACCTGAAAATCAGGCTTAACTTGTTTTGTGAACACGGGGTCAGTTTAAAATGGACTACAACAACGAAAAGTGATCTCCTTGAACAATGTTAATGTTATTGTGTTCAAGAAATGACCAATACAAAGGCGTATACAATAAATATCAATAATGTGATACATTATGAGAATGTTAAATAAAATAAATTAAGAAAAATGCTTTAAAAAAAGAAAGAAAAGCCAATGGTGGGTTTCGAACTCACGACGACGGAATCGTAAGAACTAGTAACAGTAGGCAGCACTGTAACCAACTGCGCTGTTCTGACTTGTGCATACTGTGGTTATTTTGGATACCCACAAATCTGACGTCAAAGTGTAAACAAGAAAAGGGGCAAACAAACACGACGTAAATTACATAATGATTTTTGTTCTCATAATGCATACTTTTCCCCTTATGTGTACATTAGTTTAACCGTTTTTGATACGCCAATATTAATATGTAATTTTCAGATTTTGTTGCTGCAGTTGCGCCCCTTTGGGGCCCTTTTCGTTGACATAGTCCCTTTAAGAATATTCTGTATTCCTACATCGTAATTCTAAGAATGTATAGATGATTAGAGTGTGGAGCAACTTAAAGAAAAACAATATTATGGCTATAAATTGCATTCTTAATAGAGTGGGGCAATATATTCTTTTGATAATCACTTCTTATTTATAACGTGTTTGCAACACATATACTATTTTGCTGGATCTTATATGAAAATAATCTGTTACAATTTCACAAATTCAATATATACGTACATTGATACTTACATTATCTTATCCGCATCACAACAAATCGGTTACAGGGAAGGGTGGATTTCTAACGTTGTTAAAGCTTGTGACCCAACCCTTTTGCTTTTCAAATGTACACACGATCTTGCTGTTAAAATGTCAATGTATGTTTACGTGTAAACACGTAAATGTATTTGAGAGCAATAAAATAGTATTAAACTTTCTAAGAATGGGTTGGTAATTCACACACTGATGTGAATAAATAGTGTGTGTGGTTGGTCAAGTCCTCTTACGAGTTTGGATGAAAAGCAATATGCACACGTTTACATCTGTGACCATTTATTTCACAAATGGCACACAAAAAATACACATTAACAAGTAAAGTAAAATGAATCTATTATACACAATAAATTCAAAATCTATGTACAAGCTATACACTAAAAACATCAATAAATACAAAACTTCATATTAATATTTTTTTAAACAATACTGTCAAAGTGAAAATAAAAATATATTTACATTGTAAAATGCAATGCTTTAAATCTGAGGAAATCGGTCGAATGCAGATCTACATGATGTCTAATGAAATAACAGTAGATACTGGCTTCAACAACAAATATTATACAATGTATAAATAATAGCAATAAAATGATTAATGTAATTCAATATTATATCATCGATATGTCAAAACATAATTTATAATATACATAATATACAATCTCGGCATTCTAAAAGTAAAACATTTTACTTATCTGGAATTAAACACAATATTTCGTTAATTGTTTTTACATATACATGAACTAAAGTCGATCATACAAAGCGTAATTCTAAAATAAACAACAACAGCAGCGTTTATGAAGTTGACGATTATTTGCTTCCGTTGTAAATATAAAACAACATATTAATAAATGTACATAGTGCATTTCATTATCAAAATAACAGGCTGGATGATAGACTTCTCTGTTATTAAAGTGACTGTGTGATTGAACACACTGTGATATTTGACTGTGTGACTGACCTTTATATGAAGCGTCGCGTTGTGATTGAACTTTATGCATTACCTGAGTGTATGATTGATCTTTGTGCAGTAAGTATGTTGAGGGATGCATCTTTCTGCAACAAGTATGCTGGTATATTAACCCTCTCGGGAGACTCGAGTTTTGTTTATATTTGGGGTTTGTCATAATCACGACATACGGACTCTAGGGGCTATTTAAATTTCTAGAAGAGAAACGAATAAAACATAAATATCAAAGAGTGCATGCAGATTCTGGGAATGATGATTGGGGGGGGGGGGGGCGGAACGCCAGTCCAAAAATGGGATACCACCAACACAACTTTATTTTTTTTCAAGTCATTGATAATCCGTTTTATCCCCTCGTATCATTCCCCCACCCACCAAATTTTAATACATCGGCGTTCCACCCCCTCATCAGCTTTTTTCCTGGAACAGCCCTAAAACTGCACAGTTTTGTCACTGAAAGAACTTTCTCAAATAAAAAATTGTAGATCGTAAATATCAAAGAGTACATGAACTTTTTTCCGCGTTGCATTGTCAATAGTTTATAATACAATATATTTCTTTTAGTTCCAGACTGACGTCTTATCCCATGGCACAGCTGTTTGACAGCCAATTGCACGGGTCAGTGTATAAAATAATTATACACAAAGATAGTCTAAAAAACTTATAGTCACATAAAACGAAGCATGTATATGATTAAATAATCCCAATATACATGTATCTGTACGCCATACTCACGACATACTGGTATTAGCGAAAATGCACGCATCAGATATGATGCATTATTTAAAGTGTGTATGTACGATCTTTCATATCAGTTATTTTCAAAATAAGCTGATGAAAGTGACAATAAAACTTGAAAGCAAACAGTAAAACATAAAAACGACAGAGGAAACACTTCAATATGAAATAAATCAACAAGTACTAGAGTCGACTTTTGCATCGTTTATTAGTGTTGTGTAACCTAAACCAAACGTTTATACATGTATTTGAGTTTCCGTTTGTACAGACGAAAACTATTTGGTGAGAAAAAAAAACTAGCTTATTATACGTTTAAAAGCAATGTTTGTTCTTAACTTTTATTCCATTTTAAATAGAAATATATGTTAATGTTAATTAACTTTATTTTGTTAATTGTATTCATGTCACTAAATCTGTTGAAAGATCGTACAGACACACTTGAAGAATGCAACATTTTGGTGACATTCACAATTGCCTGCTGAATTCTGAAAGAAATTAATTTGTAGCAAAAATATCACCGATGTAAATAGTTAATTTACTGTCATTTCAGACATACTCGTGTTTGAGAATTGCACCAACATGTTGCATAAATATAGCCCGATGTTCACCGCACTATAGCCTAACACTGAACGATAACGCATGCTATAAACACCATGATATAACAACAACAGTGTAAACGACAATAAACATTATTGTCGCGATATTATCAAAATATGATCAAGAAGAAATAAAAAGCTAATGATACCACATTGGACCTAAAAAAGATTTATCTACCATTCAGTAAATGAAAACAAAAAACAAGAATGTTTTTATCAAGTAACGAAAAAAAGATACAACACATGTTTACTGTACAGAACAATAAGTATCAATTTTTAAGCACGAATGCAATTCTACAAAATGTCAAATATCGAATCGCGATTTAAAGAGATAAATTACGAAGAGTTAGCTTAAATGCTAGACTAGATGCACAATCATGGACATGATTTACCCGGTGATGCACGGAATATGGAGCGAGCGTGATTCTACAATAGACTGGTCACTTGACTGGGTTTGAATTAAACTCGCTCTAGTAACCAGTCTATGCACTGCAACAAATGCAAGTAATTATCCATTTCACGAACAATTACAATTACTGACGAGTAGAAATGAATGTAAGGCTGATATCTACGGCAAAAAGGCGGATGAACTTGGCAAATAGTCCAAGCATCGAGTTGAACAATAAATATTAGACGTTACAAGAATGGAGAGAACTAGAAATAGGTATCTGGATGAATCAGATGAACATAAAGACATGGCTGTAACAATATACAAACACCATGTATAGACATCAAATAATGATGTAAATCTTAATATATCTTTTAATATACCCGATAAACATAAGAACTTCACATACGCAACAATAAATTGAACAATTGAACAATTATAAATACAAAGCTTGATCACTTGTATACTCTCGCAAAAGCGTGAGTGACACTGACAACATGTCAGCGTCCCAAAATACTTTTGAGGCGTGTCCTGGGAAAACCGGACTTAATGCTAATCCGGGACGGCACTTTCCGCCTAAAGTGGATTTATGTTTAGAAGAGACTTTCTTGAAACAGAAAATACCATAAAAGCGGAAAGTGCATAGGCTAATCCGGGACGACACTACGCACAAGACCGGTTTTCCCACGACACGCCTCTTAATCTTAAATCTGTAACCTTGACACGCGTAACGACACAGATTCAACGATTATCACGGTACATTTCATGTAGCTTAACCGTGCCTTCCTTTTGGCCGTAATGAATACTGTAATCCCTAACGATTCAAAAATACAACGTGATTGATAAGAATTATCGACGATTGTAAATGGAAAAAAAATCTATCAAAGAATATTTAAAAAGACCGTACCGACGTACTAAAATATGCTTAAACATTTTGCTGTCGATCTGAACTTACAAAATATTATAAATCCTCACTAAAACCAGACTATACTCTTATGCCTCGACGAAGTTATCTCAAACCTTTTCTGTCGATCACATATTATAAAAAACAAATATAACTGTTTACTAACACCAAACTAAGCTCTTATGCGTCGACGGCGCTATCCATGTAAGCCTCGGTCTTGGTTGCGTCGCCCGCCGCGCGCCTCTTGGCCCGGCGCACGAGAATCTCGAGGATCACGAGACAGACGATGGTGACGGTGCACGTGGAGGCGATGAAGACGATCTTGTAGATCATGCAGAGAACCCTGGAGAGAAGGAAGACGAGTAGGCCGGCCACGCCCTGCCAGACGCGGCAGCAGCCGAACGCGGACTCGTACCGGTCGGCGAACACCGTGGAGATCAAACCTGGGGGAGAAAACACAGTAGTAAATGCGTGCGCTGTAGCCGTACATGAATATTCGAATTACAACTGATACAACAGAGAGGACCGGTCGGCGAATACCGTAGAAATAAAAAATGGGAAGGAAAACCACGGGGAGTGAACGCATGGGTTAGTATGCCGTGGTGCATGAAAACGCAAAGTACAACTAATACAACTGTCGGTGTCGGTCAGTGTGAACTGCACAGGCTAATCCGGGACGACAGTTTACGCACATAAAGCCCGGTTTTCCCACGACACGCCTAAAATGAAGTTTATCGAAGCTCCAAATCGTACGTACTGTTGGTCTGTGACTGCCAGACGCCGTCCGCGAACCCCCAGATGCCGAGCAGCCCCAACAGGAAGTACTGATGTTCCTTGCCCGGGTCCCAGTACACCATGGCCACCAGGCTCCCCAGGTTCAAAACCGTCGCTGAAAACGGAAGCGCACAGTCAAGATCGCTTACATTTGTAATTAAACATGGTGTCCTTGTTTAAATTTAAATACTTACCAGTGGCAAAACATCTAAAATAGGACTCGTAAAAGAAAACCTACTGCTGAATTTTAATTTCTAAATAACTTTTAAGAGTGATGATATTGTGTAAAGATGTCAATGATTATTTATACGGTAGATTTTTTTCAACAGAATGCCGACAGTGTAAATTTGTATTTAAAGACACGCCTAGTCAGTGAGAGTGGAATTTCCGATAGAGTAAGCCTAATGGATCAATTATTCAGCATTTATTAATTAATTTTATTTTGACAAAATGGGCCACATCTTGTCGCGGTCCGCTGTCTTCTTCATCCGCCGTCGTCCTGACTCTCCTTCCGCCCGAAATGACCCCATATGGTAGAGTGACCCAGCTACCATATAAGTAAAACCCAGTTACCTAGGGTCAGGCACAGGGCTCGCACAGAACCCTGGCCCTTCACCATAGGTAAACCGTCGCTTTTCTTTATGAGAACAAATATCTCAATAATCATCTCATATAATTCGCGCCTCGCGTCTGCATCGTGAGGTAGTTGATAGTCTTGGAGTGCTGGTATAACTCAAAGTTATCCACTGAAATCAGAGGTTAAGATAAAGAACTACAACAACAATCCCAACAATTCCAGATCATTGAAATATAGGAAGTGGTGCATGCAGATGTCGGGTATCTCACCTATGAGAAAGAGCGGCATCTGGCCGATCCATTTGGCGAGGCGGCCAAACAGGAAGGAACTGATGCAGCCGCAGATCCCGAAGCAGATCATGGAGTAGCCGACCATCTGAACACCCAGGGGGCACGTGATATACGCCTGTAACACAAATACGTGGCGATTAATAAGTAAAAAGCATACATGTACTTTGACCGAAATATGTTAGTTATTGAACAAGCCCGCAGGGCGCGGTTGAATAACTAACATATTAAGGTCAATGGGTGCTAAAAGTGTTTTATACCATATTTGCTTTCCCATGGGCGTTTCCTAAACGTCACGTGATGTCAAAAAGCTTGGCATGTGTATCGTTTCCCAATTTAGCGATGACGCAAGTGTCCATTCAGTGCAAGCTTACCGTGCAAAAAATTATAACTAAATTTTAATATACCGCAAGCTACGTATTGCTGGGTAAGCTTTCATATTAGGCTTCAGCCACCAGTTAATGTTCTGATTTCACAATTATTGAATACCGCAAAACAAAGACAACTCTCTGAAATATGGTATAACACAAGATATCACCAGATATTTGCACGGAACAACACAAATACGTTGCGATATGAATACACAATGTACATCTGTACAATGTTGGTGATCTTTAGCGATAATTCTATACATAACGCGTGTTGTGGGAAAACCGGGTTTAATGTATGTGCGTTAAGTGTCGTCCCTGTAGGCGGAAAGTGTCGTTCCGGATAACGCTTTCCGCCTACATTGGATTTATGTTTAGAAGAGACTTTATTGAAACAGAAAAGACCATAAAAGCGGAAAATGTCGTCCTGGATTAGTCTGTGCGGACTGATACAGGACGCCCTTTTACGCAGTTGCCTTAAGCCCGGGTTTCCCACGACACGCCTCATTTGTATTTGCTTAAACGACCTTATATACAGCTATGAATATTTTAACTAACACAATACAGCACAGACGGTTCACGTAGAACGAGCAAAATAGACTCACCTGGAGCACATCCGCAACAACGAAGCCGTTGGAGAACATCGTGTACATGCAGAGCGGTACGACCAGGATGAAATGGCGGTCAAAGGTCATCATGACCAGCTTGGTGCACTCCTGGCGGATCTCGGTGAAGGAGGAGGAGCGAGGAGTGAATGTGGAGAGGCTCTCCAGTAGGAAGTAGATCAGCACCATGGAGACCAACACGCTGACGGTGTAGGTGCCGACCAGCAGGAGCTTGTCGATGTCGTCGAACACGGTCGGCTGAGCGCCGCCATTGGGGTCGATGTGACACTTAGAGACGCCACACGATCTTTCAACAACTGACGTAGTGTTGTCAATCTCGAATGAACCGTTTAAAACAGCGGCCGAATAGGGGAAATTGTCGTTTAACACGTCGGTTGCATTGATGACATTGAAGTCTAGACTAGAGGTGATGCCGTCATAGACTGCGTGGCGCCTCTCGGCGTTCATCAAGATCAGCGAGGAAACGAGGTTGCCGAAGATGATGGCAGACTGGATGCCCAGGAAGAACACGCCGAAGAAGCGGCTGATGACGGCGTCCAAGGGCTTCCCCTTGGTCTCTGACTCGTTGATGCCGACCTCTGTGATGTACGTGCTGATGGCGTTCCAGAGGACAGCGTTGCTGAAGCCGTGGATGAACGACGTGGGAACTAGGGTGAAGAAGCTGGGGAAGTAGTTGGCGACGATGTAGAGGAGCTGGGCGAGAATGGAGAACACCAAACACATCCGTGGCGGGAACCGCTTTACGATGAACGAGCTGACGAAGCTACCGAAGAAGAAGCCGGCGAAGAGCACCGCCAGGGAGAACACACCCAGCCCGCCCTCGGAGTTCAGGCTGCTCTGGAGATTTCTGATGCCGTAGATGGAAATGTATAGAAACATCATGGCGATGCTAAGAATTATAACATTCCTGCAGTTGCGTGTGGGTTTATTGGTCGCGATTTCCTGGTGATCAAACTGTTTCTCTACTGCCTCAATCTTAGAAATCGACCTACCAAAGTTTTTGCCGAGTTTCTGCGATCCAAACTGAGACCCGCCAAATTGTGAAATTTTGTCGCTGAATAGTTTTGTAAGCAGGCGCTCCTGCAGATCGTGTCCAGGGTCCCTGACATTGAGAGAGACTACACTACCAACCGTCGTGTCCATACCGGACCGTAGATTAATACTACATAAACTTCCTAATTCCCAACCACTTCCGAACACTTGGATCGGGATCGCCTGAGACAGATGGTCCCCGTCATCAATATTAGGGTCATGGATGGACATGTTGGACATATAACACTCGTCCTTGAGATCATGATCATACTCGTCAAACTGTTCATGGTCGTTATAATGATCATGGCTCGTTTCCAAGAAATCACAGCGTGTTGATATCACACTCTCTTGACGTTGCGTCTCGGATGCTAGTATATAGGTTTGGTCGCTCACGGCCTCTACTTGCGACGCGCTTCCTGTCGCCGACGCCACTTCCGGAACGTCTGTCTGTGGTAGGATTATTACAGGTAACAAAGGCGTCTCACTGTTGTAGCTATCCGTGTCAGTGACGTCACTCTTTTCCTCTTCCGGTATGGTTCCCAGTGTGTTACACACCGGATGTGGAGGGTCCGGATTAAGGGTCCAGTCAGGCAGCGGCACGGAAGTGTTGAGGGCGCTGCATGCTGCACTTCCGGATACAATAATGCTCTGTTCGAAGGCCGTGTTATCAACCGGTACCATTTCCCTTATTTGTTCTGAAATAATATAAATAATAAACACTGTATTTTGTTATAAAAACAAATTGTTTCTTGAACTGATGCGATAAGACTAAACACTCACACCGTTAATCTAAATGTTCTCCAACAAATTAACAAATTAAGTGTTATTGGCGTCTTACGTTAGGCCAGAGTTTTTTTTTCTTGTGTTACGGGATCTCCTCATCTAAATATTCTAAAAGGTAAACAATATAACAGAGCAACATTACTTGAGGCGTGTCGTAGGAAAACCGGGCTTAATACATGTGCGTAAAGTGTCGACCCCGATTAGCCTGTGCAGTCCGCACAGGCTAATCCGGGACGGCACTTTCTGCCTACAGTGGATTTATGCTTAGAAGAGACTTCCTTGAAATAGAAAACACCAATAACGAGGACGACACTTTACGCACATGCATTAAGTAAGGTTTTCCCACGACACGCCTCTTTTTTTTTTCGCCGATCGTAGCGGCATACCGTTTATGAAAATAAATATTGGTGTAATGTAACCCTTTTTCTGCTCACCGTTTATGAAAATAAATATTGGTGAATAACCCTTTTTTTTCAATAATGAAGTTCGTAAATTGATCTACTCAATCATGTTTCGTGTAATGTAACCCTTTTTCTGCTCACAATAATAAAACGCGTAAAGTGATCTAGTCAATCACAAAACAAAAACTTACGAGATTTAAAAAGTGAGGTGAATTATCCAAGTCCATCAATGCTTCATAATACATTACATATGTAAAATGATGAAGAAAATTTAATATCGAAATCAGTGAATGACAAGTCAAAAATAAACATAATAAAAATAAAAGTGAAAAACATGGACATTGGAAAAAATAATAAAAATAAATACGAAACATGCTGGTGGTCATCTCTTCAGAAATGTCCCGTAACACAAGAAATTAATAAACGCTGGCCTTGCATTAATGATTCGATGTTTCTCGAATTATTCGCTCTTTTAAGTTGGATCAGTTTCAAGTTCGACACACAGAAGGGTTCCCTTAATATCAACTCGGAAATTGTTTTGAATGTCAACCAGCGCTATATTTGGAGCACATATTTGTATATACAGTCCACGAATGCTATGAATTTCTCAGCTGATGAATTCATTTTTTGTACTGGTCAATTTTTTTTTAAATATATGACTTTAAAGGTTATTTTTAATACGTTTGTTTTCGCTGCATATAATATATTATTATCATTATAAAACGTATATGTTTCGATTTAGAGTTGTTTATCGGCTAATAAACAACGATTTAGAGTTCTGATGCGTATGAATTAAACTACGAGGGCTGTAGTCCAAATGGTTGAATATAAAGGATCAGAACGACAAACAGTTGTTTATTAGCCGACAAACAACGATAATGCGAAAATTATCGCGATTCTAACATGACCTGTCCACATTTTCTGAAATTTAAATGTGAACTATGTTTTACAGCTTATGAACTATTTTTTTCGGGTTGTTTATTAGTAGTTAAACAACGGTGAAATTTTTTCTTTGTCTATAGAAAACTCTGCGCGTGTCAGGTTATAATTGGCTTTCTATTGTAAGGGATGATAAACAGGCTACTGTCATTGCACAAACGCGCGCACATTTCTTTAAAGGTATAACTAGGATTGGCAGTGCGACTTGTGTACAACAAACAAACAAGATTACTTTATCCTACTGAACCGGATTTTTCTAGGTTTGAAAGTCAGATTTCATTTCTAAAGACTGCTTCGTTTCTTTCTTCAAGTATTCTCTTGAGTCGGGAAAGTCACTCAAAACCCTTTAAATAAGAATTCACTAGCTCAATACATGATCTTGTGTTCTTTTTTTCCTGAAATAACTGGTAAGAATACAAAACGAACCATTTTACAGCACACTTCAAAACTACGAAGAACAGGCAACCCGTATATTATCTATTTCGCGCCAACAGAGTTATCGTTACTAGTAATGTATTAGAAATATTTTAACACTTCATAAGCTGTGCATTGGTAAATTAATTTACGAAAATAGCACATTCGAACATGAAACGCGCAGAGTTTCTATACACAAAGAACAAAATTCACCGTTGTTAAACTACCAATAAACATCCCGAAAAAATAGTTCCGAAGCTGTAAAACACAGTTCGCATTAAAATTGCAGAAAATGTGGCTAGGTCATGTTAGAAGCGCAATAATTTTCGCAGTATCGTTGTTAATCGGCTAATAAACAACGATTTGTCGTTCTGATGTGGTTTAATAAACCACTTAAGCTAACGCCCTCGTGGTTTAATTCATACGCATTAGAACTCCAAATCGTTGTTTATTAGCCGATAAACAACTCTAAATCGACAATTATTTCTTAAATCACATACTGATGTACACGATTACACGATCATGACCTCGGGTGTGGTAACACCGCCAGTAACAGCAACGCCCCGAGATGATTATGTACGAAATGTATTGATCGTCTGCTTCGTGAATGTACCATGGAGAATAATAAAACAATAATGTTGTACCTAGACAGCGTTTAGTTTCATTATACGGACGGCGTGTTTTGGCGTGTTTACTCAAATAGTTGATAAAGTATTAAAACGGATCTCAGCTGTTGCCATTAGAAGTAAAATGCTACACATAACTAAAAACGAACATACTCAACGCAATAGACCGATATTTGTGTAACATCCTCTAGTGACAATGCTGCTTTATTAAAAGTAGATCTTTTTTTTGCTCCCAACAGGATCCTTCGCTGCATGCTACTATTAAGCTTATCTAATACATGTACAATTGTTTTAACAAATGTATACAAAGCAGCATACCTTGCAATATGGGGACCGCCAAACCACTCATGTTCGCGTCCATTTTGATTAATTTTCCTGTTTTCACTCACAATCTGCAATAATCAAGTATTAAAATTAATAAAAGTTATTTGCTATTATGGAGGAAAACAACTATGATGTACGCCCAACAAACAAAGACTGCTTTATATCGGACAAAACACTACGTCAAAATCTAGTCTTTTCCTGCTTTAGTCTAGTATCGGTAAGGAAATTATTGATTGAGGAACGATTCTCCCAACATGCAGTATTACCAATGAAGTAAGCACACTGCCAGACCACTGAGCTATGCGCTGTATATTGGAATTCCAGTAAATCTATAATTAGCATGGACATATGTTCGTGACCTAAGACTATTAAGTGCACTCAAACAAATATTCTTACACAACAGTCATAGTACAACATTTGCTGAGACCGTTGCAACGTGTCACCTTGTTAAGTTTTTGCACATTATATAAAGAAATGTGCACATCATATAAAGAAATATGCACATCATATCAAGAAATGTCCACATCATATAAAGATAGATCAACATCATATAAAGAAATGTCCACATCATATAAAGAGATATGCAAATCATATAAAGATATGTCCACATCATATAAAGAAATATCCACAGCATATAAAGAAATGTCCAGAACATATAAAGAAATGTCCACATCATATAAAGAAATTTCCACAACATATAAAAAAATGTCCTCGTCATATAAAGAAATGTCCACGTCATATAAAGAAATGTCCACAGCATAAAAGAAGTATCCACAGCATATAAATAAATATCCATATTATATAAAGAAATATACACATGATATAAAGAAATGTCCACATGATACAAAGAAATGTCGACAGCATATAAAGAAATGTCCACAACATATGAAGAAATGTCCACATCATATAAAGAAATGTCCACATCATATAAAGAAATGTCCACATCATATAAAGAAATGTCCACATCATATAAAGACAAAACCACATCATATAAAGAAATATCCACATGGTATAAAGAAATATCCACAACATATAAAGACATGTCCGCATCATATAAAGACATATTAACATCATACGATATCCACACAATATAAAGAAATGTCCACATCATATAAAGAAATGTCCACATCATATAAAGAAGTATTCACATCATATAAAGAAGTAACCACATCATATAAAGAAATGTCCACATCATATAAAGAAAGATCCACAGCATATAAAGAAATGTCCACATCATATAAACACAGATCCAAAGCAGATAAAGAAATGTCCACATAATATAAAGTTGTATCCACATAACATAAAAAAGAAAGATCATAATATAATAAAAATGTCAGACATAAGACAGTGCCGGCGTTCCATAGCAATGCCTGACCACTCAGTGTTATGTTGCACGGTATTTATTAAAACCTTACTAAATACATGAGAGACAGAACACGGAACATGCCCTGATAACAGTAACCATCTGAACGGGAACCGGGTTAATAATGATTCAATACCAGCAAATTTCATTGAAAACAACACATTAATAGACATGATCGATATAATACAAACTTGTAACTTGCATCAGAGTGATATCGACATGCTATATAGAGACGTGTGAAATTTATACTATGAAGAACTGATTGAAAAAGTTGAACACAGAGACATGTGATTGTCTAAAACAGTTAAAAAGGGCTTCCGTCATAAGTCGAAACCATGGTGAAAGAGTACCCTTGATGCTCTTTTCAAAGAAGTATGTGAAAGTGAAAAGGCATTTCTAAAATGTAACAGTACCAAACGCAATAAACTTGAATTCAGACGCTTGTTTACATTAAACCAATGCCACGGAAAACCCAAAAGAAATTTTGGCGCCATATTAAGTCGCTAGGTCCAAAACGAGACTCGAAAATACCCATAGAAACAATCGACGAAAACAGGAACATAGCTACCGACAAGACGAGCGTACTAAAAATTTTGGAGAGTGAATTCCAAAAACTGTTTGACAAAGCGAAAGCAGGTGAAGGCGCAAACTTTGACGAACAATTTTACGAGGAAGTGAACAAGTTTAAATTGGAACTCGAAGAACAGTTTCTAGAGACTCAAAGTGACAATGACGTTAACTTGAACCCGACGCTCAACACAACAATAAGCGTGGCTGAGATCAAAAAGGCTCTTTCGAATTGCAAAAACGGTAAAGCAAGTGGGGAAGACTCAATTCCATATGAAGCCTTTAAAAATGAAAGTTCCCATCGGCTGCTTCACGAACTGTTTAATAAATGTTTTACTTCCGGGATTACACCCTCTATGTGGTCTGCCTCAATAATCAAACCACTCCCAAAGAACAGCACGAGCGACCCGGGTATACCGCTTAATTATCGCGGAATTAGCCTACTTCTGGCAACGAGAAATATTCGCGAGTGTATTAAACAACCGCTTAACGAAATATCTTGACATGAACGAAATAATCGTCGATGAGCAAAATGGCTTCCGAGATCTTGCACCGACCACGTATTTACATTGTGTTCGATTATTCAAAACAGAAAGGCACAGGGACTACCAACATAATAATAATAATGCATGTTTCATTGATATGATGAAAGTGTTTGATAGCGTGGACAGGGACTGTTTGCTAGCAAAGTTGCTAGCAATAGGTGTCAACGGACATTTCTATTACATTCTGCGTCACCTATATAGCTCTTCACGAGCGACGGTAAATATTAAAAAAAAAATTACCGACTACTTCGACATCGAATGCTCTCTAGAACAGGGAAACATCAGTTCACCGACATTATTCGGACTTTATATAAATGATTTAGCTCTTGAATCTGAAGGAAATGAACTGTGGGATAATTATTAAAGGTGCAAATATCTGTATCCCACTTAACGCGGACGATATTGTGATTTTGAGCGAAAACGAACACAATCTCCAAAAGATGTTGGATAAAGTCGACGCCTGGTGTAAAAGTTGGCTCATGAAAATCAACTCTTTCAAAACGAACATTATGCACTGACGAAAACAACGCCAAACACAAACAGTGTGTACCTTTAATATTGGCGAGCACGCTATGAGCTTAACGAGCAATTATACATATCTTGGGTGCATTTCAACCGATACGCTTGACTTCTCTGTCACCGCCAATACGCTAGCGGAATCGGCGGGCAGAGCTCTTGGCGGGAATTTAAATAAAGCCAAAGTAACCAACGGACTTTTACCGTGTACACCAAACTTTACAACAGCAGTGTTGTTCCTGTCATGGACTGTAGCTCAGATGTGTGGGGATACAAAACATACTCAAAATGTGATAGTATTCAACATATAGTGATTCCAGCTTTCCTCGGGGTTCACAAGCACGCGTCAAATATTGCAATTACCAGCGACGTCGGGTGGCAGACTCCTACCGCGAAACACCACATAGCAATGCTGCGTTTGTGGGACCGCCTTGTTAAAATGCCAGACGAAAGGTTAACGAAGAAGATATTCACTTGGGACTACTCTCACAATAAGGGATGGAACTCAGACATCAAACACATATTTGACAATTACAATTTTGAACCTCCAAGACTTATTTACAACCAGGTCGATGTGCAACCTCTCACTAGATAGCCAACTCAGTCGGGCAACAGAACACTATAACAACAGTGATATCAACAAATGGATGCAAGGCCTCGAAACCCAACCTAAACTCCGAACGTACAGGCAGATAAAACAGCAATATGGATGTGAAAATTATGTCGCAATTTGCCTTCCGAAACATCTCAGGTCGTTTATCGCTCAAATCAGAACTGGAACATTGCCGCTACGCATTGAAACCGGGCGATTCCGACAACTGAAGGTCGACGAGAGACTTTGTTTGTTGTGCAATGAACCGAACAAAATCGAATCAGAATATCATTTCTTATTTGAATGTTCTTGCTATGTGAATTAAAGACTTTCTTTGTACAATCAAATGACAACGATAACACCAGACGTGATTAACATGGACTATAGTGACAGGCTTAAACGCCTGATGACAGATAAAAGATTGATTTACAAATTTGCTTTATTTATTAAGGACTGTTTCTTAAAACGAGAAAGCATACTGTGTGCGACGAGATAACTTAAGTATGCTCATTCTGCAACATTGTACACTATTGACATTAATATCATAACTTTGAACTCCAACCAAATTAATGCTGTTTAGTTATATCATAAGTATGTGTCATAATTTATTCCATGCAACGTATAAGACTACTACACTTATACATGTCTGATTATTGACTCGTAAGCCATCTGCATGGCTTAGTAGTACTGCACTTAGTTATATAAAACATTTCCTAGATTATTATCAATTTCATTATATTCCTTGTTCGTGACTGTATATGATACCGTAATATGTATGTGTCACTTAAATAAAAACTACAAACTACAAACTACTACAAGTGTCATTAACTTGTCCTACTTGAAACTTAATTGTTCACTGGATTGTGACAAACGATTTATTAAACATCGAATAACAAACACGCAGAATCGTCGCTTAAGACTTTCGTACATGAAATAGCGTCTTGTTAATCACAAGCGAAAATGGATTTGAATTATTAACTTACCAAAAATAAATATTATTATCACAGTTTTCTTTGTTGTTACAACTTTCCAAATCGATAACTTGTCTTATCACTTTTAATTAAAAACTCTTTTGATATCTACACAACTTAACCCCGTCACACTCTTAAAATAAAACTACAATTATCTCTAGGGGTACACAGCGTACGCTCGGTTTCGTTCAAATTCGTTATAATGCGCAAAACGACCTTTGGTACGAGTTTATATAGTGCGAATCGCGAACAAGTCCAGATTTTCCTCGTTCGGTGCAGCGTTATCAGAATAATGTGTTTTCGATACTAAAATAGCTGTTTAGAGCCTGGCAACCGGGTTAGGTATAAAATAGCACGTACTGGAATAATAATGACATTTTAACGAGAGTCGGAATCTAAATTTATACCCAAGTTCGCTTAATAAGCTTTTGTAACCACAAGCAGAGCAAAGGATAAGGATTCAGTCAGAATTGGGTATTACCCCATCATATTTTAAATAACTGAGTACTGGAAAAATATTTGAGTACTTAAAATGTTGTTACCCCATTAGTAAATGTCGTAAAATAACCGCAACGTAAGCAAAGGGTGTGAGTTTTTCTTTACTATAACACATGAACATAACCATTTCTCTTTTCACAACACTAAATCTGCATATTGTTCTCAACACATAAGTAACTAAACTCTGGATAAATTCTGAAAATATTTAAGCAGATACAACAGTTCACGCTGAACTTTGCAGATACAACAGTTTCACGCTGAACTTTGCAGATACAACAGTTTCACGCTGAACTTTGCAGATACAACAGTTTCACGCTGAACTTTGCAGATACAACAGTTTCACGCTCAACTTTGCAGATACAACAGTTCACGCTCAACTTTGCAGATACAACAGTTTCACGCTGAACTTTGCAGATACAACAGTTTCACGCTGAACTTTGCAGATACAACAGTTTCACGCTCAACCATCGATTATTTAGGAGATCTAATGCCAATGTGAAAAAAAATCTTACTGAATATTTCTACAGGTGGTTAGCGCGCCTCGCTATGATATTTGTGAACACATCATTTTATCGAAAATCAAGAAATGATATATACATATAACGAGGTATCCAACAAGTACCCTTCCGTCAATCACTTTACGCACCGAGTTTGCCGTTTTTTGCGTATTGGATATTTTAATTGAGTTTTGTTACTCATCAAATATATAATTAATTGCGTAAATGGGGTTTCAGAATTGCGTATTTACGCAAATACGCGCCTTATATGTTGCTCTGGACAAGTCATCTGCATCTGCTTTCGAGGTTGTACACGTATCTTAACCTTGGCTGTTTTCAGTCGACAATGAAAAACGCGCATTACAAGGAAGTGGGCTTGTGGCTCCACAACCGCAGGGTCGTAGGTTCGAGGCTCCGCTACACCATAACAGTCAATCTTTACTTCATGAAAATGTTTGTGGGCATAATATCTCAGCGAAGTTTGATTATCAGCCAAATCGCACCAGCTTTGTGGAGTTATGGCTCTTTAATTATCATTGGCCTTTTACTCGTTTCTGCTCTCCAAGTCCAGCAGTTTTCATCTGATTTTTACCAAACTTCATGAAAATGTTTGTGGGCATTATATGTTGGCTAAGTTTGATAATCAGCCAAATCGGTCCAAGAACTGTGGAGGTATGGCCTTTGAATTATCTAAAATTGTCAGTTTAGCCGTTTCCACGCTCTAAGTCCAACAATTTTCATCCGATCGTCAGCAAACTAAAAGAAATGTTTAAGGGCATAATATCTTAGCCAAGTTCGATGATCAACCAAATCGCCCCAGGGACTACAGAGTTATACCCCTTGATTTATCTAAAATTGGCCTTTTTAACGGTTGCCACTATCTATGTGCAACAGTTTTTACCAAACCTGATATTTTTAAAGATTTCTTTGAAACTAGAGGGGGCATAAATCTTTTACAAGCAGCTCTTGCATTTTATACATAATCAATAACTATTGCGAGGTTTTAAAGCCTTAAGGCGCAGATAAATTTTTACCGATTTTGACAAAATCGTGACAGTTTAAACAAAAATGTAATTTTTAAATATAAGTATTTTCGAGAGTCGTTTAATACATGCATACCAGTTTCAACCTATTAATTAAGCTCGATTTGTCTAAAGCCAGGGGCTTGTTGTGGCACTTTCTAGTGCGTTTCATGGGTAGAACCTGTACTTTGCGTCTGTTTGAGAAAGATAATTCAAAAGCTGTCCGAGTACGGATCGAACTCATGACCTCCCGATTGCAAGGCAGACACCATATCCACTACACCACTGCGACCTTATACATATATATTGAAATCCTTTATACCGTATCGAGGTTTGCTATAAAAGAAACCAGATATCAAATGACGCGTGGTACATGACAAGGTGCACAGATTTCAATTCTGGAAATGTATTTATATATGAAAATGAACAGCTTAGTGAATATTCTTATGAAACGTGTTATTCTACCAAAGAGTTTATATTTTAGTGGTCATAACATAATTCATTTCAGCGTTTTTTCGTTGCCACGATAAACGATAAAATACTGTAACCCCTATGAAACGGAACCTATTTTAATAGTGGCGTCTACATTTAAGAGTATCTAGTCTTACAAACTATTGCGCAATTGTGACACATTCTAACCCTGGACCTCGTGGGAATGAGCACAACGGCATGCGACGGACAATGACCACCATGTTTTAAAGGGACTTGTTCACATATTTTTGTATATGTTTGAAGTTTACTATTACATGTATTCACTTGACAGATTTAAGCATTGGAACTAAAGAGCTCAAGTATAATAATAATAATAGGAAAATGATAAAACAAAGGAAAGAGAAAAAAAGTTGCTCCCATTGGGGTTCAAACCTCAGTCCTCCGGATCAAAAGACTAACGCCTTAACCAGAAGACCATTCCGAGTTCTATGTTCAGTACCGAATTGTTTATTTTATGTAAGTGAGGCACGTGTTGTAAACAATTTGAACGAAAACAACTGAAACACTCCAAATTATTCCATCGTTTAGCGATACAAACGCTTTATAATTTTATCAATTTCAACTGATGATTACTCATTAACGAACGGTATTTACAGCATATTTCTATGTCCGTAGTGGTATTCCGCTCCTTTCTATACACTAGTCTTTTATTTTTCGAATCGGTGACAACAAATTGAAAAATGGTCAATTCGTTAATCTGTGAACAGGTCCGTTTAATATGTATGAACAGATGGGCGTTCGCATGCGTGCGTTATGAACTGTGCTATCGTCCTTTAAGGCGCGGTTACAAGATTTGGAGCTAGAGCGGGCGAGAACATTCACAACCTACCAACCAATACATGCATATGCCTATACGTGCCTATACGCCAGTTGTGATAGATTTACGTTCAACGTGTCCTGCACGAGGTCACGGATGCCTCATGAAAAACGTGCGTGTACTGGTCACATACTTAATTGCAGTGTTTATGAGAACAAAATTACGCTTGACGATGTTAAATTGTGTTTTAAAATGAGGCTCCATATTGCATTATTCGTTTCTGATCTCGTGTAATATTTGATAGAATAGCAGTGTTTTTCATGATGTTTATATTTAAATTTCGCATTTGCATTTATATCGATGTGTGGTCCAAGAGTAAGATTCGGCGCGTGTTTACCGGTTTAAACCCCCCAATACCTTGCATTGACTACCCTGATAAGGCGACCCCATTTGTGATTTGTTTCTATCGTGCTTTTCGCGTCACAGGTTAGATACCAGTAAATCATTGCGTACCCCTCCGTTGTCCATTCGAAAGTTGTGCCTATTACTAAAGAGTTCCTTTTCTCTTCTGATATAAAAGCCATTTAGCAATCTCAGACGTGTCTTTTGTGGTTAGGGTCAGGAGGGTTAGGGTTAGGGTAATTCATACATCGGTCAACAAATATTGTTTACAATCCATTTGGTGAAAATGACATCTTATTTCTTGACTGCGGTTGCGTAATTTTAAATCACCAGGGCCCAGTGCTCAGAACTTTAACGGCCAATTAAGCTAACAGCCTGTTAACTTTAGATGTAAATAAAATTAATATTACCAGCAACTTGACTTTCAAACATTTGAAAATTATTTAAGCATTTCATTTTATTTTGAATAAACTCACAGGTTAAAACCTAAACATTTAATTTTCATAAATAACTTAATCCAAAAGTTAACGATTGTTAGCTTAATCAGCCGTTAAAATTCTGAGCAACTTGGCCCAGGCAAAAAACTCTTCAACAACAACGCTGTGTGATAATCCGAAACAAACATGTTCCATTGTACATGACCTCGACAACATCTGTACGTCCGTATTTTAGTACACGCTATGTACACTGAAACGCATTGAGGACACCGTTACCGCCCTTGGGTGTCCAGTATCTGGGGCAATACAAACGCATGCAACCATTTAAAAAATTGTTTTGTTATTAATTAAATTGATTTTTATTACTGTCAGAGAGAATAAATGTCCGTCAAACGGCAGATGAATGCGCGTAAAAATGCGCGCATAAATAGAATGGTATGCAGGTGTAGTGTACATAGAGTGCATTTCCGTTCACATTACGAAGGCATGAAGACACTGATGCCATTGTCTCTCTGTTAAGGCCAGAGTTGTTTTATTTATTGGTTCTCGGACATTTTTGGAAAAGTGTCCAGTTGGAGGAGGGAAAAAAACAACACAGACTTGAGTAAATTAATGACTAGAATTTCACCTTGGAAATGGGCAGTGATATTAAAATCTTTATGAATTATTACTTATAAAAATCATATAACAAACACAACATTAACTTAATCACTGCATTATAACCATGACATTAATACCAATAATAGTAACATTAAAAGGCAGTGTTTATCATATAAAAACTACTATTAAAATATGCTCACACTTAAGCACAGTAGGCCTACGTCAGATATCGCTGGACAGGGGCCATATAATATGTGGCGCGTCGTGATAAAACAGGTCTTAATGCATGCGCGTAAAGTGTCGTCCCGGATTAGCCTGTGCCGTCCGTGTCGTCCCGGATTAGCCTGTGCCGTCCGCACAGGCTAATCCAGGACGGCACTTTCCGCCTTTAGTGAATTTATGTTTAGAAGAGACTTCCTTCAAACAGAAAATACCACAAAAGCGGCAAGTGCCGTCCCGGATTAGCCTTCGCGGAGATTGTTATGGACACTGCGAGTGCTGACATCGAGTGCACCGGGCTTCTCTCCCTAATGGACCTAATCACACAGAAGACTTGTTAAGTGGGTTACGGGGTCAAATACAGGAGACGCCCTGTTCCAGAGGCGACCCTGGATGCTTTAGAGCCCGGTGTGAAGCACCTAACTACACTGTGTCACGTACTGTTTATCGTCTCATGTGAAAGACGAGTTTAGAAGGTTAGGCCATAGCGGTGGCTCGAACCTGCGACCCCTAGATTATGACACTTCTGTACAAAAACGATGAAATATTGATTGTAGTCTGCTGCAATACCGACCTCCGCGCAGAGATTTGACTGGTTCCGAGCACAGCTCTAATCAAATCCCTGCCGTCATAACAAACCACGTGAAGATGATCGATTAAACTCTTCTAGATATTATTTATGGTTTTAATTAGTTATTTTATTTTTTCTGATTCATTATTGACTGCAAACGATACATAAAAAGTCAAATTATGTAGAAAATTGCACTTAGTTGCATTAAATAAGTAAAGGTTACAAACGCGTAATCCTTCCACATTTTACTTGTGATGGCAGTGGTTACCGTTACCGATAGGGGAGATTACCGCTGCGAGGAGTTTGTACAGTCAGATTGCGTCATACTGACTTCGATCTTTTATCAGACAAAGTACTCGTACGTTAAACTGCTACGATGAATATACAAACTGAGCAGGCTTAATGGTACCAAGCCGTTGTTAACGATCTCCAATCTAGCTAGCGCTTTACTTGAGTGTGTACATGCAGGCTATACCATAGATTTAATTTAATGTGTCGGCTATATACCGTATAAATTTACAAATAGTTACTAAAGACTTTATAGCTAAGTTATTTTACACATGGTTTATTAAACGTAATTTGTTATGTTAAAATTATATTCAAGCACGTGCTCCTTAATTAATCTATTTTACTAATTTATACAATGTCAAATAAACATACGAAGTGCTGTTAATACCGTTTACGTAATTGAAAGAAATGCAAAAAATCAATGTATTACTATCACTTAAAATCTAATGCTACTGGATCTACATAAAAGGTTTTTGTCGGACGTTCTTAAAAGGCATAGATCTCCTCTACTCAGTAAAGTAAATTAATTGAACGATCGACTAGACCGCTAAATGTACCCTACTACTTCTAATATGATGCAGCGAGTGTTTCTTGTCTCATGAATCGAACTTAACTAGTAACACTAAATAGTTGTCAGACAAGTAAAACATGAAATTAAACGGCACTTACATCAGAAGGTATCCAATGTCCTTACCCTTTGTTCGACATTAAGTTATTTCCCAATCGTTACACTGTATACCAACTCGTATTACACCATGTTGAGGGGGAATAAACAACGCTTCATGAACCAAACAGTGTTCAGACATAATGCGTTACTCATGAAAATATCATTTTCTATGAACACTCGGAAATAAAATACGATCTTACACCGAAACAAATACCCTCTATTTTTTGTTTGCTTTTTCTACCGTTTTTTTTTTTTACATTTTAATTTCTGTCGGGTTTAATAAAGGAATCTCGCGTCAAAATAATGACGTCATGTCACAATTTTGATTCCGGCATCGCTGACGGTCAGTTTCATTCACTGTATTAAATCGGGAACCAGTGAACTTCCAGAGTGGTAATTTTCAGTTTTAAAACGGTGAATTACCAATTTAATTTCACTGATATTTACCTATAAATCACTAGAAAGCATTTAATAAACTGTTATAATCTTATTGTCCGAATATTTGTTAAATCATTATAATAAAATAAGTTGATTTCATATAACTGTTTTAATATGAATATACAAAGATACTGAAATGTCTGTCCTTACCATATTCTCAGTTTATGTTTTACAGACTTATAAAAAGTATACATTTGGCCAGAAGTTGAGAAGCAGTACAATTTAATAGGTTTGCCAGTATTTTGCCCAGAAATTCATTTGATTAGTAACGTTAACTGTCAGTTACTTGTTACATTGAACACGTTACATATTGCTTTTTTAAGATCAATGGTTGAGAGTCAGGTCCAATTAGAAACAAGTACAGGGTTCGTGATCCAATACCGTTGGAACGCAAAGAGGACTCCTTTAAACTCGTAAGTAAGCTTCTGCAACCTGTATACAGATTGCATTTAAAACCACGTAAGAGACGTGAAACGTCTCAATTTCAGTGTGTAAACAATTTCGGTTACAGTACCCTGTTTTTTAGCCAAAATAATTATTTTTTGCATTATTGGGTAAAGAGTCATGTGCCATAAATAATGGGTATATCCGATTGTGTACCCCGGTAGTGATATCGTATATTAAATATGCTGTTGAAATTTTCGTATAAAGGAACCAGTCTTAACCAGTCTCAATTATTTACCAATAAATTCTGCTTAATTTATTCACAAATCTGATACCGGTTGGTTGCATTTGAAATCTATTGTTATGCCAATTAGTGCCAATTAACAGTGCAGGTCTCTACGGTACTATGCCCCTACTCAACACGATAAGTGTCACAAACAGACTCCAGTTTTATCGAAACCCTATCACAAGTTGCACGAATGTTTGAAGATGTTAAAGACAATGGTTTAAGATTGTTGTTTCAAGAACAAACAACAAAATAATAATTTGCATTGCATTAATTACAGGTAAATAATATACGAGATGGTAATCTTCGAACTAGGTTCACAAAAATGCAGTCTTGGAGTAATTTTCTGTAAAACAAAATCCTAAATATTAAATGATTTAAAATTGAAACATCGCTAAAAATTAATAATTCTATAAGGTGTGGTATTTAACAAGCACGCGCAATCATTAATCGATACTTTCGTGTATATTCGGCAAAACACGTTATACACCGGACATATCCGAACGTAATTGCAATATTGTCATAGTGTCTATAAATTTTCGGGCACCTGTAATTTGGGAATATTTTTTTCTATCCTAATTTTCGAATATCCGAAAACATAGAGCTTTTACGGTAGTTGAACAATTTCGGCTTGAGTGTACAAACAATGTTTGCTTCATTTTGCACACAATTTCTACTTAGAGTATATAAACAATTTCGGCTCTAATGTGTAAGCAATTCCGAAATCAGTGTGTGAAAAAGTTCGGATTCAGTGTGTGAACAACATCATACGATTCACGCTCGAGCGAGCATATACCTTTCTTGTATGTAATGTTGTAATAAATCTGTAGTGTACTCAGACTGAAATAACGAATACAAATATGTTTACTGGTTCATTCGATGTGATTTAACAATTTCAGTTTTATTACACTTTATCACCATGCGCTTTAAATCTACAGGACGCTTTTTCAACGACCCTCGCCTAGAATAGACCGATCCGGATTGAACTCGTTCCCTTCAGAAAATACCGCCTTCGCTCACACAGGAAGAGCTGTGTTTAAGATACTGTAGAAGCTCGTTTATAGCGGGATTTTCATGCGCAGAGTTATATGTAATAATTAATAGAAGTGGGTGATACTTTAAATCAAATTTAGATTTACTATTAGTATTGATTTTGTAAGTACTTTGTAAAATTAATTATAAGTGGAATTCGTTAGCATTGAACTGGTCAACGAACTTAACATCGACAGGGTCAACGAACGATTAATAACGTTCATTGTAGCCTTGTTGATAACTGTACAGTTTATGTGAAACTTCGATATTAGTCAATTTGGAAGCCAAAGTATGTGGCAAACGAAAGCAGTCATATCAATCAATTGGAGTTGTTTACCCTCGGGACTTCGGTTAAAAACCATTGCCCGAGCACACTGCTTAACATAAATACTTTGCTTATACTTGGCAATACATATATAAAACTTTGCAGTGTGAGTGCGGTGCTAAAAATAAAAATCTATGCTTAAAAATAGGAATACTTGTAAATCTAGTACAATAGCTTACATGACACACAAAGCACACTGTTCTTGTATAAGGAGACAACTACCAGAGTATACACAGTTTAAAGGGGAGCAATTCTGCTATAACCTTTTATTTGTCAACAGGAGTTACCTCCCTTATACTAATAAAGAGTTCACATGTAAAAACCATATGTGAATGTATAAATGACTAGTCTATTTGTAAATATGTTGTATATTAGGGCAATAGCACTAAATGGGTATAGCGTACTATGCAACAGGAAACAAATAAAGGATAAACACTGAGTTTGATTATACTAACATGAGAGAGGGGAAATTTGAAGAAATAGCCCAACTAGAATAAGAATAAATTGGAGGGAACACATAATTTTATGTGAATCACCATTTTTCTAGACCCATTACGCAGCAAATGCTGCAACGGGATTGTTGGAGTCTTGTTTACTTAGAGATCTGGGAGAGTTCGGGTAATAATTACCATATACTATATGTCGTATTAAATTTAAAAACCAATGTGCGAATACACATGGGATAGTATTTACAATAACGACAACAAACAGTGTTAATTATTTTCCAGATCACTAAGTGGTTCAGCATTGTTTTACAATGTCTGTGTTATTTGCATCTCTTTACATACGAAGATAGAAAAAAAAATAGGTTAAGAAATGCTTTCTAACCTTTATTCATTATAAAGGTCAAGTAATATTACTTGAATATACTGTATAAAATGAATTATTTAATTAATAGGAAGTTAAGTAATATAAGTCTACTAATGTACCTTGCATCTGCAAGTGTATGTTGTTGGTATGTAGTATTTTATTTTTTCTAAATTGTTATATTTTTGTAATGAGGGATGCTACAATTGCATGACATGCTTTAACTAATGCTGAGCACTTGTACACAGGGAATATAACTTATTGCTCCAACCTGAGACCCTGTCCATTGGGATTCATACAAGATTGCCGGGCTATTTAATGGAATGTAACCTTCCCCAGGGTGACAATTTAAGATCAAGGACACACATAAAAGGATGAGAATCCAATATACAGTAAAATTCGGATAAAACATATATTACATCCTTCCGGTACTATCAAACGGCTTACTTTTTAGGGCCTTTAAAAATAACATAGATAAAACAAGATATAACTAATAAAAAGAACTAACTGGGCTGTACAATTATATACAGGTAAAAGGGGAATCACCCTGGGGGGCACATGTAAGGCAGACTTTGTCTCGTTCGTGATTTTTAAAATATGGGCTAGCATCGGTGGGGGAAGGGCCGTCAGTGCTAGAGAGGTATTTTGAGATATTGGGACCAGGGGGCGCACAGGTTTGCATGATTTACATAGATAGGGACACTGAAAAGAGGTAGTTTAACATATTAAAAGCTAAAATGTGAATAATCCCTGCTATGAAAGAGTTGTTCATTAAAAGTATGCAGAATACTGCATTTAAGAATAACTGCAGAGGATCTCATTATGTAGTATCACACAGAATTTATGGCAAAATTGATCATTATTAACAATATGATCAAAATACTTGGCAAACAATTAAGAAACTTACTACCCATGTGAGTTACCACAATATATAGTACACATTAAAAGATTGATAACTGGGTCCTCCCCAATTAATATAAAATCTGCAATAAAATGGGGTTTATTAATACTTGACAATAGTAAATGGGGCAAACTGTTTTACTAAAAAATGGCTTAAAATAAGGAATCCTTGGTCAATCAGATTGGCCATGGTTGAGGGAGGGCTCCGTTAGCAACAGAGACATATATAATAACATGATATTTAAAGCAGTCATAGACACGGTCGTCTAATTTTATATGTTAACTATTGTAACTATCTGTACAGTATACATATATCTAATGATATAACTTCATTTTAACATCACCCAATGCGACCCTACATAAACTGCTAAACATATGTTGAAAATAATTATTCACGGTCGTATTTTGACGAAATGTTGTTATCCTTGTGTTGTTAGCAGAGTATTAAACACACTCGTAGTTTATGTGTTTTATAAAGTGCATGCAGAGTATCCAACAGTGGTTTATGCGTTTTATAAAGTACATTGAAAACGCATTTATCAGCTAAGATGTAAACTTGAAGTACACAGTTCTTTCATAGTCACGCTCCAAATATTTATTAATTGAACTGCTTGAATAAATAACATCGGGCATACGTGAATCGGATAAGTGGCGAACGTTTTTATGTGATCTTTATAGTGTGTTTCAATAAATATAACTATGAAAGAATATTTTCTTTCTGCATTGATGTCCGTCTGTGTTTGCATAAAACTGGAAAAATTGTATGTTCTATGATGAAATCCTGTGCACATCCTGGTAACCCCGTCGTCAGAGGCGTGCCTGAGGTTGAGTTCGGGATGCGCACGCATGCTGTTGGGATGGGTACTGGATGCTGGATTGCCGTCAGACTCCCCCATCCCTACCCGAATATGTTTTGTCTAGAGTGGATAATACGGAATTTTAGAGGTTAGGCGTAAAAAAGTTGTTGGTTTCCGATTAACTGACCCCACCCATCACCACTATTTTTTTCCGCCGACGATAACAGTTTTTTGGCCAATCAATTACTAACTTTTTCTGAATTTCTGGAAAAAAGTGAAGTTTTCGCTTATATTTTAAATTTCTTGCCAAAAATCTATTTTGCAATGACCTTATTTATGGTTAAGGTACAGTTTCTTTGTTGGGAGGCGTTTAAACATTTTACATGCAGTCCAATAAACTAAAACTGTGTGGTGAATATGCGGCGAAGAAAAAACAGGGATCGTGAGTTCGAACCCCAGTCCGGCCGCATAACTTGTGTGGGTATTGGTCGTGAAATTATTTCTACCGCCATTCTCCCCCTAGCTCTGATTGAAGGGACTATGTCAACGAAAAATAGCTTTCTATTGCACTATAAATTACATTATTTGATAGAAATGCGCTTTACTAAGACATGTGCATTAAATAAATAAAATAAAAAAATAATATAATACACAATAAGATATTTAATAAAAATAAATAAGCAAAAGAAGCATGAAAAAATTAAAACCCCAAGCGGGTATCTAACTCGCGGCTTAGGAGCCATATGAAGAAATGACAGTAGACCGCGCTTTAAACAACTGCGCTATCATGCTTGGTAAGGAGTCGTTTGTAAATTATGGTTATACAAAATGCTCATAATTCTGACGTCAAAATGTAAAATGAAAAAGGGCCAAACAAACACAACCCATATTATAAATTGATTTTTATCTCAGAATGCGTACGCTCTTTTCCCATTATATATACCCTTTTTTAACCGTCATTATACGCCAGTATTAATATTTAAATTTCAGATTTTATAAAAAGAAATTGCCCCCTTGAGGCCCTTTTCGATGACATAGTCCCTTTAAGTATGGCAGTTGTCAGTTACTGAAATAAGTATGTGCACTTAGTACTGGTAAACCGCTTAGATCGGCTAAGATTGCCCAGGAAAAGTGTGAGTAGGTTAATTGACCGCCGTGATATGACTGTAATACTGTTAAAAAACGGCGAAAAATCCTAACAAACAAACAAACAAACGTTTACGAAACTAAATTGCGATCTTCACATCCTACTCCCGTCAAGTTCGAGCTCTCTATTATTTTATCATGATATCCGCGCAAAGATATGACTGGTTCCGAGCATAGCTCTAATCAAATCACTGCCGTCATAGCAAATCACTTGATGATGATCGATTCAAATGCTCTTTTTATTACTTATGGTTTTAATAAGTTAATTTATTTTTTGTTTGTCAAAACTATCTGCAAACGATATATAAAACGTCCAATTATGTAGAAAATTTCACTGAATTGCAGTATTTAAGTAAAAGTTACAAACACGTAATCCTTCTAGATCTGGAAGGATTTTACTAGTGATGGCAGTGGTTACCGTTAACGGATAGGGGAGGTAATCGCTGCGAGGAGTTTGTGATAGTTCTCGCAGCGGTTACTTCCCCTAGACTCTTCACACACAAACCACTGATGTATCACCTTTATATATAATAGGGATGCAACGGGTATCCGAAAAATACCCGCATTCTCGGTTCCATTCAAATTAACTCAAGTTCGGTTCCTCATTGGAAAATTCGAGTCGGGTCGGGTATTAAAATAAAAGTATTATATAATGTATTATTATATAGTATATAATAATAATAAAACGTCTTAAACCAAAGTGTTTCAAACCGTGCAGTTGAGGAAACAGGCCTAAGTATGTATGGCACAGTGCATTGGCTTCTAACGGAACTGAAAATAAACTCACTCAGCGCACCGTTATTTATATAACGGAACCTAAGTAAATGTCAAATTTATCGTCAATGAAAAGAATTTATAAAATTTTTACAGCGAATGAAACTGTTGATGGATGGGAGGGCGAATATTCACCCTTTCTTTTTCCTTATATAACACGCTTTGCGATATTATTATTGTTATTGTTCTTATTATTCGTCGTCTCAATCATTTGAATTTACATCTGATCTGACTAGGGTCACGTGAAAGTTGGTGATGCAGGGATGTAATTCTACTTGGAATCTGTCAATTCTATGTGCCGAGATCGATTTTTCATGGTTTTAATTTTTTTGGCACAGTTGATCGACGGGAGTTAAGTCATTCATTTATATGTATTTCATCAAATAAGAGTTGTCTTTTTTCAGTATCGTCCTGTGAAACATTCCTTATTGTGTTGCCAATAATAACACTGCTACGTCTATTACATGTAAATTGCACCGACGATGTGTAATAGTTCTAGCATACTTTGACCGAAATAATTATGTTAGTTATTTAACGAGCCATACGCGTAAATAATAGGCATGATACGTTGATAAAAAACATGTACTTTCTCTACGTGTATTTCAGTTGATCTACACGCTTAACTTGCAAAAAGCGCACAGTTTGCGTGTAACCATGATTGTACAGTTCTCAAGAAGAATTTGTGAAACTAAGTAAAATTAAAAACAAAATATAGACACTCGTATCGTATTTGTATAGACGATATGTCTTTGATGTGGTCCCAACTATTTATATTAAGCATCTATAGCATGTTAAACTAGATGCCTGTTGGCAACATGTCGAGCCCGTTGTCAAGAAAGCAACTTGTATTGTGATTATTTTAAATCACATTTTCTAACACGAAGATCTTCCCGTTTGACCTCTAAGTGTGACCTTGATCTTTGAGCTTGGGGCACAGGTCTTGCGCGCGACACGCCGGCTCCATATGGTGAACATTTATGGCATGTTATTTTTAATTTCCATGATGAATGGTGAACTTACATTCCGGACAAGCTGTATTATGCCCATATTTGACTCTAAATGTGACCTTGACTTTTGAGTTAGGGACATAGGTCTTCTGCGCGACACGCCGTCTCTACTTGGTGAACGTTTGTGGCAAGTGTTTTTATTTTGCCTGATGAATAATGAAGTTACAGTCCGGATAAGCTGCATTATGCCCATATTTGACCTTTGACCTCTAAGTATGACCTTGACCTTTGAGCTAGGGATACAGGTTTTGCGCACGACACGCCATCTCCACATGGTGAACATTTGTGGCAAGTTATTTTAAAATTGCCTGATGAATGATGAAGTTACAGACCGGACAAGATCGGACGGACGTACGCACGCACGCAGGGACGCACTCACGGACGGACGCATTCACGCACATTCACCGAACCGCCATTGTGACAACTAAGTCGAGCTAACCGCAGGCGGGCTCGACAATAAAATTAAAATGTCAGGGCTTTCTAAAGACTGATTACGACAGATTAAAATCAAAATTCCAATTTCTCTACACGCATTATCGTGTCATACGTGTGCGGAAGCTTAATCACCCACAGGACACAAGATCCGAAGTAGTTAAAAAGTAGTGTATAAGTTTGCATTCAGACACACATACCAGAGACCTGTAACCTTATGGCATAGACATCACAACCCATGTTTTGCTGCACGTATCTAGTTTGGAGGTCGAATATACCTTTGTAGTTTTTTTCAAAACTTTGTAACTCCTCCCCATCTATTTTTAAAGGATTAATCTTACATTACAAGCACTAAGTTTTAAGTTTTCTTTAGACAACAGACAACATTAACCGTTGTTAAACCTCCAATAAACAACCCGAAAAAATAGTTCCGTAACTGTAAAATATAGTTCGTATTGTAATTGCAGAATATGTTGTCAGGTCATGTTAAAATGAAAATAATATTCGCATTATCGTTGTGCGCATTGTCGTTTTGATGCGTGTATATTAAATTATTATACTAATTCCTAAGCAGATTTATAATTCGCATTTGCAGTTTACTTGTGTACTTCACCTACCTTTTTCATTCGGTTTTTTTGCGCAGCTTCCAAAGTCCTATGTTACACCATAATGTTTCATCTTCATTATTTCGGCGAAGTATTTTCAGCGGTGGGTATTTCTGTAACCTTCATTGTTGTTTTGCTAGTTGTTGCTTCTTGACGAGTGGGTGGTTCAACATGATGTGCGTTTGTCGAATTTTTGTAGTAGAATTTGGCGTAGGAGAATTGCTTCTTGATGGTGTTGTACTGGTAGGGACTGGGACAGGCGTGGTGCAGAGTGAATCGCATTCGACCTTTTCGTGTATCTCCAATTGCACTCAATCAGACATGCGTCCAACGTTAAATCCGGTGTACAGCAAACCGCCTTCAAATGCACCGCATGTTAGTCGACATATGATGGGTTTGTGCAAGAGGTGCAGTTCAGTGGCACAACCTGTTTGTTTACTTTGCAATTATCTAGAATTTCATTTGTGTCGTTAATAAAACAAGCACGTGTTTGACCAGATATGGAAAGTAGAATTAACAGTGCTAATCCTAAACCTACTGTACTATCGAAAACATATTCTAGAACTCATGCTTCTCAGGTGCTAGTCAATAATTCCAGTAGAAGTCTTGCACATTTAAGTATATTGTCCGCTGTGTACTTTTGAGTTGGTATTGTCTCTTCAATCCAGTTAAGTCTGTTTTCCTGGTTACTGTGCATAACCAAAATGGGATGGCTTTATATTCTACACTTGATCTGATAAAAGTCGATTGATCGATACTTATATAGTTCTGTAAAGTAGAAGAACTACTTTTATCCTAAACCTTTTCTTCACCACATTAATTTTGAAGTACCACAATTATTGTGGCACGCTCATTAAAATGAAATATACCTAACCATAATAATTTGCATAATAATGCCGGCATCTACGTTTTTAGGCGTAAAAAAAGTTGTTTGTTTCCATTTACCAGACCGACCATAATTGTCGCCCCGACCATAAACATTTTTAACCGTTTGGAAATTTTTCTTTTACATATTCGCAATTGTTTTCGAATATTATTGAACGTTTCGTTATGAAGGCAGTAACTAGACTGGGATCCGGCCTCTAGACATGTTATTTTAGAACCGCGGAACCAGTCTAGGCAGCAACGCCACTAGTATTGGTGTTGTTTAACCGTTTGTACACAATAGTTGTCGCCCTTTGTTACAACTTTGCCATGGTTTGCTTTTGTAAATAAATCGCATTTTTCAAAGTTCGTCGGAGCTTCCTCCTAAATACTGACAGTAATTTATCATTTGGGCGCACATTTAACAATAACAAGCGTCTATGCCTTAATAAAGTTTGAATGTGTGCAGGTGCTTATGAATAATAAATTGCAAACAAGCGTCTATTGATGCAGAACCTGAGTACTTGTCTCCAAGAGGTGTTGTGACCAGGAACCAATTGCGAAAACGTGTGTGTAAAGTACATTTTTATTGAGAGCACGGGATTATCTCCCATATGGCCATCGCCCCCTGGAAGACTTGTTAGTGGTCTAATTACCCCAAAACGGAAGTCACAACCTCAGGGTTACGTGCTGTCAGTTAGATAATAAGCACATATGGTTGAGTGCAGGATGCATATAATTTGTAAAATACAGTTTAAATGATATGTTTTGGAATCATTTTAAAGGTATATATGTAAGCAATACGAAAACAGGCTGTTTTTGTGCACTTCTTTTTGTCTAGTGGTTCCCAGCTTCATAACCTTTGGCCCATGTATTAATGCGCAAAATGGCAGCCTCCTCCATGCCCGTCAAAACCGGTGTGTTTTTTCTAAGCTAAATATTTTGAGTTACAACTCATAGAATTTTTTAAAATGCTGTTTTTCAAAAGGTTATGTCATCATCTTTCCAACAATGTATGGTGATATATTGGAAAGTAGCTTGGTCATGGTGAAAAGTGAGATCACATTTTGAATATTTTATATCTAACAAAGAAGGAATTTATTTGCGCATGCGTAACCTTAGTAAGGTTACGGGGAATAGTACAAGATACAGAAGACGCCCCGTTCCAGAGGCGTCCCTGGGTCTTTTAGTGCCCGGTATGAAGCAGCGGGGGCTCGAACCTGCGACCTCTGGATTGTGAAGCCAGTGCGTTACCACTAGATCGCGGAACCGCCTTAAAAAATTGTGAAAACCCTACTAATTTGTGCAGTGTAACTGTGTATTTAAATAGGCAAAAAAAACAAACAAGAACAATGCGCCCGCATGGGAAAAGGAAATAGGAACTCATGTCAGAAGTGAAGATTGTGAACTTGGAACTTTGGCTTTGGTTTTCAAATTGTTTTACATAAACTGCGTATTAAATATCAAGTGTGTCTTTGTTTTATTATAAGTTTTAATAAGTTATAAAAATTAAGTTATAACAAATTACTAAAAAAATTGTTAAAGCGGACGTAGATCTGTGCTTGTTGGGTCACAAAGGAAAAAACAAGTAAGCGATAAAAAAAGTTATGCCTACCTACCTACCATACTTCTTTCCAAGACGTAAGCGGAAACGAACAACTGCTTTTTTGGCCTTATGTGTAAAACTAGCTAGGACAACAACAACGTATGTTAATACAGTGTGTAAATATAATTGTAATGTATTTAGTCTACACCATCTTAGCCACAACATTCTGTTTTTTTAGTTGAATGTCTAATACTCTAAAGTGCCTACTTTTTAGTATATTTTTCTTTTGTTGTTACTGCAAGTTGATGTCTAAATGCAAGTTTACAACACCAATATTGAGAACAAATACATACATACATGATATGTACATACAAACACAACATAGTTCCGCAAAATCTTGGTAGCAATGATGCAAGTGTAAGTCAGAGAACTATAAAGTCTACAAAGATTCTTCCGCACCCTTCATGTCTACAGCATAATGTTTTAGTTTAAATTTTGAATATCGCCAGATGAACACAATGTAACAGGATTGCACATAAATACGTAATAAGGTTGTATACTGATACCACGCACACCTCCAGTAACAGCTCTTGTACTGGATTCCACAATCTGGACTGCAAGATGATAGTCTGGTCAACTCTGTACAATGAATGTCCAGATATGCACTCAACGATCGCATCCCGCATATTCGAATGTCATGTACTAAACATTAATCCAGCTCTGGGTTATAGTGGTTGATGCTGTGAATGTCTGTTCTTCCTGAGCGTTTCCTTTCGATGTCGTCAATTTTCGGGTGTCGGAATTTGGAGTTGCGGATTGCGAAGGCAACAATGGTGAACACTGTCACGACGGGGATCAACGCCGAGATGGCGTATATCAACGTGCAGTTCGTCGCTGCAAATATACAACAGGGCATGACACGTTGATAACGAGTAACGGATATAACGGCTTAACAAAAGCGGGACAATCTTTCATTTTTGGAAATGAAAATTGTTTTGATTAAGATTCACGCGTGTTTTTGTACGCTAGATAATTATGAATTTCAATGAGTGATACGAACAATAGTCGATGCTCTGTATACGCTGTCAGTGGGGGACTTACGTGTCGATGATACCGGCGAAGTCTGAGTTGTTGGTAAGTTTGTGGCACTAGGGGATGTTATAGTTACAATGTTAGTAGCCGGATCGCTCGAAGATGTTTCAGTAGAAGGTGGTGTAGCTGAAGATGGTAAATCTATGACGTCAGTAGTTTTCTTAGCAGAAGATGGTATAGTGGTAGTATCTGTCATTTGCACTGTAGTGGTAGTATCTGTAATTTGCACTGTAGAGGACGATCTAGTCGAGGTATCAGTAGTCCTCCCAGGAGATGTTATAGATGCGGTGCCAGTAGTTAGCACTTTAGAAGACGTTACAGGTGCGGTGCTAGTAACTTGCAATATGGAAGACGTAACGGGTGCGGTGTCAGTAGTCAGCACTTTAGAAGATGTAACAGGCGCGGTGCCAATAGTAAGCACTGAGGAAGACAAAGCAGATGCGGTGTCAGTAGTTTGCACTGAAGAGGACGTTATGGGTGCGGTTCGAGTGGTTGAAGGAATGTCAGTAGTCGGCAAAGTATAGGATATTAGTAATCCAGTGACAGCGGTCGACAGAGAAGGTGATTTTATAGAAACAGGTTCAGTTATTAACGCAGTTGATGATGTGTGAGACAGTGTTTCAGTAGTTGATGTAGTAGCGTCATTGCCTGTTGTAGACACACGAGGTGTTATTATTGGTACAGTGACAATATATGTTGTATCCACAGTTACATTGCTAGGCACAATAGGTTGTGTCATTGTTATTTTGCTGGCATCAAACATGGTGGCTGTGGTCGACACACTTGTAGGCATGTGAGTTGTTGTTGTGCAGACTGTTTCACAGTCTTCCTCGTTTTGTGTTTGTAGTAATGTCAAGTTGCAATATTGTCGACATTCTTCTATTGTTTTCATCGTCGGAAGGCAACAAACCGCTTTATTTTCGAGTGCCTTTCGCGAAGTTCTGTTGCAAATAATGGCAAACATTTAGCAATTAACAGTTCAACATAATATGCAAATGAGACAGCCTGATGACGTCTACTTTCTTCGATGCGTAGTAACGCATAAAAACTAGTTCTAGATAAAATCATCAACAATAACTCTTTGACACAAATTTATATAAAAAACTACAACAAAAAAACAGAAAAAATTCAGCAAGAAAGTGTTACTTATTGTAACATTGAACACAATTTTAATACATTTACATCATTTTATCTAATAACACGCGCGAGAAGTAGCAGTCGACAAGAACTTTTCAAAAGATAATGTGTGTAAACATTCAACAAAGAAACTTCAACTTTTCCATCAGCGCATAATGCGTTCAAAGTTAATATGTTTGCGATTGCACTGGAAAACTAAGCCCCACATGTAATATCAAACTGGGTGGGGAACACAACTGTAGAGTGCAGGATTCAGAGATTCAGCTTGCAGTGTTTGTGATGTAGGCTCGTATGGTGTCTTGAATTTAGGTAGTGTAGGGGAATATACTTTAATTTGCCAGTGTTGACTGTTAGAACATGGGTTGAAAAAAAAAACCCGGAATCTTTGCGGAAATTGCCATTTGTACAACCAGTTAACATGATTAAAGTTGAAGTATTTGAAAATTAATTTAAGGGTTTGGGGTGAAATGTTGATGTTGTTGATTATGCTTATTTGTCGTAATAACTTATTTCTTGTTAATTCAATAATGTTTAAATGTTTTGTTCAAGTAAATGATATTTTTGTGAAATAAAATGTTATCTTTGTATAGGTCTATTCTTTGTTTACATTTTAACGACTTAATTCGTGTTATCGGTCAGAAGTATAACAACGCTTAAAAATACTAGGTCAGCGTCTTCCGGTTATTGTGAAGTGTTTCAAGTTTGAGGGTCGTCTAATAAATCTATACCAGTATCCAAAATTGAACAAAAAGATTGGTACAGCAAATGGAGAAAAATTAGGTAATTATAAACAAATTGGCGTGGTTTTTCCATGCAAATTTACTTATTGGTGGTCAAAAACTTACCGAGTGATTTTTAGTTCGTAAATTGTCGAATTTATTATAAATTGTAAACTTCTAAAAGGGTTCAACATGTTTCATAGACGGCCCTTAAAAGGACTTGTCCATTTGATGACAGTTAATATTACCGTTAGAAGTACAGTTATATATGGAAAGCATAAAACGTGAGAAAATCATTACAGTGTTTTAACAATAGAGTGACATGTGTCTTGAACATTTTACGACACAACAACACGCTTTAGGTTTACAGATTTATAATTCGCATTTGCAGTTTACTTGTGTACTTCACCTACCTTTTTAAATCGTTTTTTTTTGCGCAGCTTCCAAAGTCCTATGTTACACCATAACGTTTCATCTTCATTATTTCGGCGAAGTATTTTCAGCGGTGGGTATTTCTGTAACCTTCATTGTTGTTTTGCTAGTTGTTGCTTCTTGACGAGTGGGTGGTTCAACATGATATGCGTTTGTCGAATTTTTGTAGTAGAATTTGGCGTAGGAGAATTGCTTCTTGATGGTGTTGTACTGGTAGGGACTGGGACAGGCGTGGTGCAGAGTGAATCGCATTCGACCTTTTCGTGTATCTCCAATTGCACTCAATCAGACATGCGTCCAACGTTAAATCCGGTGTACAGCAAACCGCCTTCAAATGCACCGCATGTTAGTCGACATATGATGGGTTTGTGCAAGAGGTGCAGTTCAGTGGCACAACCTGTTTGTTTACTTTGCAATTATCTAGAATTTCATTTGTGTCGTTAATAAAACAAGCACGTGTTTGACCAGATATGGAAAGTAGAATTAACAGTGCTAATCCTAAACCTACTGTACTATCGAAAACATATTCTAGAACTCATGCTTCTCAGGTGCTAGTCAATAATTCCAGTAGAAGTCTTGCACATTTAAGTATATTGTCCGCTGTGTACTTTTGAGTTGGTATTGTCTCTTCAATCCAGTTAAGTCTGTTTTCCTGGTTACTGTGCATAACTAAAATGGGATGGCTTTATATTCTACACTTGATCTGATAAAAGTCGATTGATCGATACTTATATAGTTCTGTAAAGTAGAAGAACTACTTTTATCCTAAACCTTTTCTTCACCACATTAATTTTGAAGTACCACAATTATTGTGGCACGCTCATTAAAATGAGATATACGTGACCATAATAATTTGCGTAATAATGCCGGCATCTACGTTTTTAGGCGTTAAAAAAGTTGTTTGTTTCCATTTACCAGACCGACCATAATTGTCGCCCCGACCATAAACATTTTTTGCCGTTTGGAAATTTTTCTTTTACATATTCGCAATTGTTTTCGAATATTATTGAACGTTTCGTTATGAAGGCAGTAACTAGACTGGGATCCGGCCTCTAGACATGTTATTTTAGAACCGCGGAACCAGTCTAGGCAGCAACGCCACTAGTATTGGTGTTGTTTAACCGTTTGTACACAATAGTTGTCGCCCTTTGTTACAACTTTGCCATGGTTTGCTTTTGTAAATAAATCGCATTTTTCAAAGTTCGTCGGAGCTTCCTCCTAAATACTGACAGTAATTTATCATTTGGGCGCACATTTAACAATAACAAGCGTCTATGCCTTAATAAAGTTTGAATGTGTGCAGGTGCTTATGAATAATAAATTGCAAACAAGCGTCTATTGATGCAGAACCTGAGTACTTGTCTCCAAGAGGTGTTGTGACCAGGAACCAATTGCGAAAACGTGTGTGTAAAGTACATTTTTATTGAGAGCACGGGATTATCTCCCATATGGCCATCGCCCCCTGGAAGACTTGTTAGTGGTCTAATTACCCCAAAACGGAAGTCACAACCTCAGGGTTACGTGCTGTCAGTTAGATAATAAGCACATATGGTTGAGTGCAGGATGCATATAATTTGTAAAATACAGTTTAAATGATATGTTTTGGAATCATTTTAAAGGTATATATGTAAGCAATACGAAAACAGGCTGTTTTTGTGCACTTCTTTCTGTCTAGTGGTTCCCAGCTTCATAACTTTTGGCCCATGTATTAATGCGCAAAATGGCAGCCTCCATGCCCGTCAAAACCGGTGTGTTTTTTCTAAGCTAAATATTTTGAGTTACAACTCATAGAATTTTTTGAAATGCTGTTTTTCAAAAGGTTATGTCATCATCTTTCCAACAATGTATGGTGATATATTGGAAAGTAGCTTGGTCATGGTGAAAAGTGAGATCACATTTTGAATATTTTATATGTAACAAAGAAGGAATTTATTTGCGCATGCGTAACCTTAGTAAGGTTACGGGGAATAGTACAAGATACAGAAGACGCCCCGTTCCAGAGGCGTCCCTGGGTCTTTTAGTGCCCGGTATGAAGCAGCGGGGGCTCGAACCTGCGACCTCTGGATTGTGAAGCCAGTGCGTTACCACTAGATCGCGGAACCGCCTTAAAAAATTGTGAAAACCCTACTCATTTGTGCAGTGTAACTGTGTATTTAAATAGGCAAAAAAAAAACAAGAACAATGCGCCCGCATGGGAAAAGGAAATAGGAACTCATGTCAGAAGTGAAGATTGTGAACTTGGAAATTTGGCTTTGGTTTCAAATTGTTTTACATAAACTGCGTATTAAATATCAAGTGTGTCTTTGTTTTATTATAAGTTTTAATAAGTTATAAAAATTAAGTTATAACAAATTACTAAAAAAATTGTTAAAGCGGACGTAGATCTGTGCTTGTTGGGTCACAAAGGAAAAAACAAGTAAGCGATAAAAAAAGTTATGCCTACCTACCTACCATACTTCTTTCCAAGACGTAAGCGGAAACGAACAACTGCTTTTTTGGCCTTATGTGTAAAACTAGCTAGGACAACAACAACGTATGTTAATACAGTGTGTAAATATAATTGTAATGTATTTAGTCTACACCATCTTAGCCACAACATTCTGTTTTTTTAGTTGAATGTCTAATACTCTAAAGTGCCTACTTTTTAGTATATTTTTCTTTTGTTGTTACTGCAAGTTGATGTCTAAATGCAAGTTTACAACACCAATATTGAGAACAAATACATACATACATGATATGTACATACAAACACAAAATAGTTCCGCAAAATCTTGGTAGCAATGATGCAAGTGTAAGTCAGAGAACTATAAAGTCTACAAAGATTCTTCCGCACCCTTCATGTCTACAGCATAATGTTTTAGTTTAAATTTTGAATATCGCCAGATGAACACAATGTAACAGGACTGCCCATAAATACGTAATAAGGTTGTAATACTGATATCACGCACACCTCCAGAAACAGCTCTTGTACTGGATTCCACAATCTGGACTGCAAGATGATAGTCTGGTCAACTCTGTACAATGAATGTCCAGATATGCACTCAACGATCGCATCCCGCATATTCGAATGTCATGTACTAAACATTAATCCAGCTCTGGGTTATAGTGGTTGATGCTGTGAATGTCTGTTCTTCCTGAGCTGTTCCTTTCGATGTCGTCAATTTTCGGGTGTCGGAATTTGGAGTTGCGGATTGCGAAGGCAACAATGGTGAACACTATCACGACGGGGATCAACGCCGAGATGGCGTATATCAACGTGCAGTTCGTCGCTGCAATTATACAACAGGGCATGACACGTTGATAACGAGTAACGGATATAACGGCTTAACAAAAGCAGGACAATCTGGCATTTTTGGAAATGAAAATTGTTTTGATTAAGATTCACGCATGTTTTTGTACGCTAGATAATTATGAATGTCAATGTAAATTGTATATTTGAATGACATGATTTTGCTCCATACTGAGCAACTGTAATACAAATGCAATGCTAGTGGTATAAGAAATAATTTAGAATAACATTTAGTTATATAAGTGACGGAAGAAACATTGGCATTAATACATGTGCTAAGTACATATTGTAAAACTCGTTCAATCGCTATAATTAATTTAGCATAAAAGTTATGATACATACCTTCACTACACCACAGTACGTTTTCGTCCTCGTCGTTGTTATCGACAGAGGCGTCCGAAGTAGTAGCTTGGGGTCCATTAGTGGCTTTTATAATAGGTTGAGGAGTTAGCTTCATCTCGGTCGGTCTAGAAGTCGTTGTTGGAGACACATCGCCAGCGGTTGTTGCTTGCCCTACAGATATTGACGCGGCACTTTCTGTCTGAGATACAGTTATAGAATGTTCCTGATGCCCAGTTGTTAGAGTGACACTTGCGGGGTTAGCAGACATTGCTTTAGACACGGTGGTAGAGGAAAGTCCACTAGACATAGTCTTAGTGTTCGGTGTAGAAGGCGATGTTATAGATACAGTGTCTGTCGTTCGAACACTATGCGATGCTGTGGGTACCGTCGCAGTACTAAGATCATAAGGCGATGGAATAAGTACCGTCTGAGTGATACGAACAATAGTCGATGCTCTGTATACGCTGTCAGTGGGGAACTTACGTGTCGATGATACCGGCGAAGTCTGAGTTGTTGGTAAGTTTGTGGCACTAGGGGATGTTATAGTTACAATGTTAGTAGCCGGATCGCTCGAAGATGTTTCAGTAGAAGGTGGTGTAGCTGAAGATGGTAAATCTATGACGTCAGTAGTTTTCTTAGCAGAAGATGGTATAGTGGTAGTATCTGTCATTTGCACTGTAGTGGTAGTATCTGTAATTTGCACTGTAGAGGACGATCTAGTCGAGGTATCAGTAGTCCTCCCAGGAGATGTTATAGATGCGGTGCCAGTAGTTAGCACTTTAGAAGACGTTACAGGTGCGGTGCTAGTAACTTGCAATATGGAAGACGTAACGGGTGCGGTGTCAGTAGTCAGCACTTTAGAAGATGTAACAGGCGCGGTGCCAATAGTAAGCACTGAGGAAGACAAAGCAGATGCGGTGTCAGTAGTTTGCACTGAAGAGGACGTTATGGGTGCGGTTCGAGTGGTTGAAGGAATGTCAGTAGTCGGCAAAGTATAGGATATTAGTAATCCAGTGACAGCGGTCGACAGAGAAGGTGATTTTATAGAAACAGGTTCAGTTATTAACGCACTTGATGATGTGTGAGACAGTGTTTCAGTAGTTGATGTAGTAGCGTCATTGCCTGTTGTAGACACACGAGGTGTTATTATTGGTACAGTGACAATATATGTTGTATCCACAGTTACATTGCTAGGCACAATAGGTTGTGTCATTGTTGTTTTGCTGGCATCAAACATGGTGGCTGTGGTCGACACACTTGTAGGCATGTGAGTTGTTGTTGTGCAGACTGTTTCACAGTCTTCCTCGTTTTGTGTTTGTAGTAATGTCAAGTTGCAATATTGTCGACATTCTTCTATTGTTTTCATCGTCGGAAGGCAACAAACCGCTTTATTTTCGAGTGCCTTTCGCGAAGTTCTGTTGCAAATAATGGCAAACATTTAGCAATTAACAGTTCAACATAATATGCAAATGAGACAGCCTGATGACGTCTACTTTCTTCGATGCGTAGTAACGCATAAAAACTAGTTCTAGATAAAATCATCAACAATAACTCTTTAACACAAATTTATATAAAAAACTACAACAAAAAAACAGAAAAAATTCAGCAAGAAAGTGTTACTTATTGTAACATTGAACACAATTTTAATACATTTACATCATTTTATCTAATAACACGCGCGAGAAGTAGCAGTCGACAAGAACTTTTCAAAAGATAATGTGTGTAAACATTCAACAAAGAAACTTCAACTTTTCCATCAGCGCATAATGCGTTCAAAGTTAATATGTTTGCGATTGCACTGGAAAACTAAGCCCCACATGTAATATCAAACTGGGTGGGGAACACAACTGTAGAGTGCAGGATTCAGAGATTCAGCTTGCAGTGTTTGTGATGTAGGCTCGTATGGTGTCTTGAATTTAGGTAGTGTAGGGGAATATACTTTAATTTGCCAGTGTTGACTGTTAGAACATGGGTTGAAAAAAAAAAACCCGGAATCTTTGCGGAAATTGCCATTTGTACAACCAGTTAACATGATTAAAGTTGAAGTATTTGAAAAATAATTTAAGGGTTTGGGGTGAAATGTTGATGTTGTTGATTATGCTTATTTGTCGTAATAACTTATTTCTTGGTAATTCAATAATGTTTAAATGTTTTGTTCAAGTAAATGATATTTTTGTGAAATAAAATGTTATCTTTGTATAGGTCTATTCTTTGTTTACATTTTAACGACTTAATTCGTGTTATCGGTCAGAAGTATAACAACGCTTAAAAATACTAGGTCAGCGTCTTCCGGTTATTGTGAAGTGTTTCAAGTTTGAGGGTCGTCTAATAAATCTATACCAGTATCCAAAATTGAACAAAAAGATTGGTACAGCAAATGGAGAAAAATTAGGTAATTATAAATAAATTGGCGTGGTTTTTCCATGCAAATTTACTTATTGGTGGTCAAAAACTTACCGAGTGATTTTTAGTTCGTAAATTCTCGAATTTATTATAAATTGTAAACTTCTAAAAGGGTTCAACATGTTTCATAGACGGCCCTTAAAAGGACTTGTCCATTTGATGACAGTTAATATTACCGTTAGAAGTACAGTTATATATGGAAAGCATGAAACGTGAGAAAATCATTACAGTGTTTTAACAATAGAGTGACATGTGTCTTGAACATTTTACGACACAACAACACGCTTTAGGTTTACAGATTTATAATTCGCATTTGCAGTTTACTTGTGTACTTCACCTACCTTTTTAAATCGTTTTTTTTGCGCAGCTTCCAAAGTCCTATGTTACACCATAACGTTTCATCTTCATTATTTCGGCGAAGTATTTTCAGCGGTGGGTATTTCTGTAACCTTCATTGTTGTTTTGCTAGTTGTTGCTTCTTGACGAGTGGGTGGTTCAACATGATGTGCGTTTGTCGAATTTTTGTAGTAGAATTTGGCGTAGGAGAATTGCTTCTTGATGGTGTTGTACTGGTACGGACTGGGACAGGCGTGGTGCAGAGTGAATCGCATTCGACCTTTTCGTGTATCTCCAATTGCACTCAATCAGACATGCGTCCAACGTTAAATCCGGTGTACAGCAAACCGCCTTCAAATGCACCGCATGTTAGTCGACATATGATGGGTTTGTGCAAGAGGTGCAGTTCAGTGGCACAACCTGTTTGTTTACTTTGCAATTATCTAGAATTTCATTTGTGTCGTTAATAAAACAAGCACGTGTTTGACCAGATATGGAAAGTAGAATTAACAGTGCTAATCCTAAACCTACTGTACTATCGAAAACATATTCTAGAACTCATGCTTCTCAGGTGCTAGTCAATAATTCCAGTAGAAGTCTTGCACATTTAAGTATATTGTCCGCTGTGTACTTTTGAGTTGGTATTGTCTCTTCAATCCAGTTAAGTCTGTTTTCCTGGTTACTGTGCATAACCAAAATGGGATGGCTTTATATTCTACACTTGATCTGATAAAAGTCGATTGATCGATACTTATATAGTTCTGTAAAGTAGAAGAACTACTTTTATCCTAAACCTTTTCTTCACCACATTAATTTTGAAGTACTACAATTATTGTGGCACGCTCATTAAAATGAAATATACGTAACCATAATAATTTGCATAATAATGCCGGCATCGACGTTTTTAGGCGTAAAAAAAGTTGTTTGTTTCCATTTACCAGACCGACCATAATTGTCGCCCCGACCATAAACATTTTTAGCCGTTTGGAAATTTTTCTTTTACATATTCGCAATTGTTTTCGAATATTATTGAACGTTTCGTTATGAAGGCAGTAACTAGACTGGGATCCGGCCTCTAGACATGTTATTTTAGAACCGCGGAACCAGTCTAGGCAGCAACGCCACTAGTATTGGTGTTGTTTAACCGTTTGTACACAATAGTTGTCGCCCTTTGTTACAACTTTGCCATGGTTTGCTTTTGTAAATAAATCGCATTTTTCAAAGTTCGTCGGAGCTTCCTCCTAAATACTGACAGTAATTTATCATTTGGGCGCACATTTAACAATAACAAGCGTCTATGCCTTAATAAAGTTTGAATGTGTGCAGGTGCTTATGAATAATAAATTGCAAACAAGCGTCTATTGATGCAGAACCTGAGTACTTGTCTCCAAGAGGTGTTGTGACCAGGAACCAATTGCGAAAACGTGTGTGTAAAGTACATTTTTATTGAGAGCACGGGATTATCTCCCATATGGCCATCGCCCCCTGGAAGACTTGTTAGTGGTCTAATTACCCCAAAACGGAAGTCACAACCTCAGGGTTACGTGCTGTCAGTTAGATAATAAGCACATATGGTTGAGTGCAGGATGCATATAATTTGTAAAATACAGTTTAAATGATATGTTTTGGAATCATTTTAAAGGTATATATGTAAGCAATACGAAAACAGGCTGTTTTTGTGCACTTCTTTTTGTCTAGTGGTTCCCAGCTTCATAACCTTTGGCCCATGTATTAATGCGCAAAATGGCAGCCTCCTCCATGCCCGTCAAAACCGGTGTGTTTTTTCTAAGCTAAATATTTTGAGTTACAACTCATAGAATTTTTTGAAATGCTGTTTTTCAAAAGGTTATGTCATCATCTTTCCAACAATGTATGGTGATATATTGGAAAGTAGCTTGGTCATGGTGAAAAGTGAGATCACATTTTGAATATTTTATATGTAACAAAGAAGGAATTTATTTGCGCATGCGTAACCTTAGTAAGGTTACGGGGAATAGTACAAGATACAGAAGACGCCCCGTTCCAGAGGCGACCCTGGGTCTTTTAGTGCCCGGTGTGAAGCAGCGGGGGCTCGAACCTGCGACCTCTGGATTGTGAAGCCAGTGCGTTACCACTAGATCGCGGAACCGCCTTAAAAAATTGTGAAAACCCTACTAATTTGTGCAGTGTAACTGTGTATTTAAATAGGCAAAAAAAAAAACAAGAACAATGCGCCCGCATGGGAAAAGGAAATAGGAACTCATGTCAGAAGTGAAGATTGTGAACTTGGAACTTTGGCTTTGGTTTTCAAATTGTTTTACATAAACTGCGTATTAAATATCAAGTGTGTCTTTGTTTTATTATAAGTTTTAATAAGTTATAAAAATTAAGTTATAACAAATTACTAAAAAAATTGTTAAAGCGGACGTAGATCTGTGCTTGTTGGGTCACAAAGGAAAAAACAAGTAAGCGATAAAAAAAGTTATGCCTACCTACCTACCATACTTCTTTCCAAGACGTAAGCGGAAACGAACAACTGCTTTTTTGGCCTTATGTGTAAAACTAGCTAGGACAACAACAACGTATGTTAATACAGTGTGTAAATATAATTGTAATGTATTTAGTCTACACCATCTTAGCCACAACATTCTGTTTTTTTAGTTGAATGTCTAATACTCTAAAGTGCCTACTTTTTAGTATATTTTTCTTTTGTTGTTACTGCAAGTTGATGTCTAAATGCAAGTTTACAACACCAATATTGAGAACAAATACATACATACATGATATGTACATACAAACACAACATAGTTCCGCAAAATCTTGGTAGCAATGATGCAAGTGTAAGTCAGAGAACTATAAAGTCTACAAAGATTCTTCCGCACCCTTCATGTCTACAGCATAATGTTTTAGTTTAAATTTTGAATATCGCCAGATGAACACAATGTAACAGGATTGCACATAAATACGTAATAAGGTTGTAATACTGATATCACGCACACCTCCAGAAACAGCTCTTGTACTGGATTCCACAATCTGGACTGCAAGATGATAGTCTGGTCAACTCTGTACAATGAATGTCCAGATATGCACTCAACGATCGCATCCCGCATATTCGAATGTCATGTACTAAACATTAATCCAGCTCTGGGTTATAGTGGTTGATGCTGTGAATGTCTGTTCTTCCTGAGCGTTTCCTTTCGATGTCGTCAATTTTCGGGTGTCGGAATTTGGAGTTGCGGATTGCGAAGGCAACAATGGTGAACACTGTCACGACGGGGATCAACGCCGAGATGGCGTATATCAACGTGCAGTTCGTCGCTGCAAATATACAACAGGGCATGACACGTTGATAACGAGTAACGGATATAACGGCTTAACAAAAGCAGGACAATCTTGCATTTTTGGAAATGAAAATTGTTTTGATTAAGATTCACGCATGTTTTTGTACGCTAGATAATTATGAATTTCAATGAGTGATACGAACAATAGTCGATGCTCTGTATACGCTGTCAGTGGGGGACTTACGTGTCGATGATACCGGCGAAGTCTGAGTTGTTGGTAAGTTTGTGGCACTAGGGGATGTTATAGTTACAATGTTAGTAGCCGGATCGCTCGAAGATGTTTCAGTAGAAGGTGGTGTAGCTGAAGATGGTAAATCTATGACGTCAGTAGTTTTCTTAGCAGAAGATGGTATAGTGGTAGTATCTGTAATTTGCACTGTAGAGGACGATCTAGTCGAGGTATCAGTAGTCCACCCAGGAGATGTTATAGATGCGGTGCCAGTAGTTAGCACTTTAGAAGACGTTACAGGTGCGGTGCTAGTAACTTGCAATATGGAAGACGTAACGGGTGCGGTGTCAGTAGTCAGCACTTTAGAAGATGTAACAGGCGCGGTGCCAATAGTAAGCACTGAGGAAGACAAAGCAGATGCGGTGTCAGTAGTTTGCACTGAAGAGGACGTTATGGGTGCGGTTCGAGTGGTTGAAGGAATGTCAGTAGTCGGCAAAGTATAGGATATTAGTAATCCAGTGACAGCGGTCGACAGAGAAGGTGATTTTATAGAAACAGGTTCAGTTATTAACGCACTTGATGATGTGTGAGACAGTGTTTCAGTAGTTGATGTAGTAGCGTCATTGCCTGTTGTAGACACACGAGGTGTTATTATTGGTACAGTGACAATATATGTTGTATCCACAGTTACATTGCTAGGCACAATAGGTTGTGTCATTGTTGTTTTGCTGGCATCAAACATGGTGGCTGTGGTCGACACACTTGTAGGCATGTGAGTTGTTGTTGTGCAGACTGTTTCACAGTCTTCCTCGTTTTGTGTTTGTAGTAATGTCAAGTTGCAATATTGTCGACATTCTTCTCTTGTTTTCATCGTCGGAAGGCAACAAACCGCTTTATTTTCCAGTGCCTTTCGCGAACTTCTGTTGCAAATAATGGCAAATATTTAGCAATTAACAGTTCAACATAATATGCAAATGAGACAGCCTGATGACGTCTACTTTCTTCGATGCGTAGTAACGCATAAAAACTAGTTCTAGATAAAATCATCAACAATAACTCTTTAACACAAATTTATATAAAAAACTACAACAAAAAAAACAGAAAAAATTCAGCAAGAAAGTGTTACTTATTGTAACATTGAACACAATTTTAATACATTTACATCATTTTATCTAATAACACGCGCGAGAAGTAGCAGTCGACAAGAACTTTTCAAAAGATAATGTGTGTAAACATTCAACAAAGAAACTTCAACTTTTCCATCAGCGCATAATGCGTTCAAAGTTAATATGTTTGCGATTGCACTGGAAAACTAAGCCCCACATGTAATATCAAACTGGGTGGGGAACACAACTGTAGAGTGCAGGATTCAGAGATTCAGCTTGCAGTGTTTGTGATGTAGGCTCGTATGGTGTCTTGAATTTAGGTAGTGTAGGGGAATATACTTTAATTTGCCAGTGTTGACTGTTAGAACATGGGTTGAAAAAAAAAACCCGGAATCTTTGCGGAAATTGCCATTTGTACAACCAGTTAACATGATTAAAGTTGAAGTATTTGAAAATTAATTTAAGGGTTTGGGGTGAAATGTTGATGTTGTTGATTATGCTTATTTGTCGTAATAACTTATTTCTTGGTAATTCAATAATGTTTAAATGTTTTGTTCAAGTAAATGATATTTTTGTGAAATAAAATGTTATCTTTGTATAGGTCTATTCTTTGTTTACATTTTAACGACTTAATTCGTGTTATCGGTCAGAAGTATAACAACGCTTAAAAATACTAGGTCAGCGTCTTCCGGTTATTGTGAAGTGTTTCAAGTTTGAGGGTCGTCTAATAAATCTATACCAGTATCCAAAATTGAACAAAAAGATTGGTACAGCAAATGGAGAAAAATTAGGTAATTATAAACAAATTGGCGTGGTGTTTCCATGCAAATTTACTTATTGGTGGTCAAAAACTTACCGAGTGATTTTTAGTTCGTAAATTGTCGAATTTATTATAAATTGTAAACTTCTAAAAGGGTTCAACATGTTTCATAGACGGCCCTTAAAAGGACTTGTCCATTTGATGACAGTTAATATTACCGTTAGAAGTAAAGTTATATATGGAAAGCATGAAACGTGAGAAAATCATTACAGTGTTTTAACAATAGAGTGACATGTGTCTTGAACATTTTACGACACAACAACACGCTTTAGGTTTACAGATTTATAATTCGCATTTGCAGTTTACTTGTGTACTTCACCTACCTTTTTAAATCGTTTTTTTTGCGCAGCTTCCAAAGTCCTATGTTACACCATAACGTTTCATCTTCATTATTTCGGCGAAGTATTTTCAGCGGTGGGTATTTCTGTAACCTTCATTGTTGTTTTGCTAGTTGTTGCTTCTTGACGAGTGGGTGGTTCAACATGATGTGCGTTTGTCGAATTTTTGTAGTAGAATTTGGCGTAGGAGAATTGCTTCTTGATGGTGTTGTACTGGTACGGACTGGGACAGGCGTGGTGCAGAGTGAATCGCATTCGACCTTTTCGTGTATCTCCAATTGCACTCAATCAGACATGCGTCCAACGTTAAATCCGGTGTACAGCAAACCGCCTTCAAATGCACCGCATATTAGTCGACATATGATGGGTTTGTGCAAGAGGTGCAGTTCAGTGGCACAACCTGTTTGTTTACTTTGCAATTATCTAGAATTTCATTTGTGTCGTTAATAAAACAAGCACGTGTTTGACCAGATATGGAAAGTAGAATTAACAGTGCTAATCCTAAACCTACTGTACTATCGAAAACATATTCTAGAACTCATGCTTCTCAGGTGCTAGTCAATAATTCCAGTAGAAGTCTTGCACATTTAAGTATATTGTCCGCTGTGTACTTTTGAGTTGGTATTGTCTCTTCAATCCAGTTAAGTCTGTTTTCCTGGTTACTGTGCATAACCAAAATGGGATGGCTTTATATTCTACACTTGATCTGATAAAAGTCGATTGATCGATACTTATATAGTTCTGTAAAGTAGAAGAACTACTTTTATCCTAAACCTTTTCTTCACCACATTAATTTTGAAGTACCACAATTATTGTGGCACGCTCATTAAAATGAAATATACGTAACCATAATAATTTGCATAATAATGCCGGCATCTACGTTTTTAGGCGTAAAAAAAGTTGTTTGTTTCCATTTACCAGACCGACCATAATTGTCGCCCCGACCATAAACATTTTTAGCCGTTTGGAAATTTTTCTTTTACATATTCGCAATTGTTTTCGAATATTATTGAACGTTTCGTTATGAAGGCAGTAACTAGACTGGGATCCGGCCTCTAGACATGTTATTTTAGAACCGCGGAACCAGTCTAGGCAGCAACGCCACTAGTATTGGTGTTGTTTAACCGTTTGTACACAATAGTTGTCGCCCTTTGTTACAACTTTGCCATGGTTTGCTTTTGTAAATAAATCGCATTTTTCAAAGTTCGTCGGAGCTTCCTCCTAAATACTGACAGTAATTTATCATTTGGGCGCACATTTAACAATAACAAGCGTCTATGCCTTAATAAAGTTTGAATGTGTGCAGGTGCTTATGAATAATAAATTGCAAACAAGCGTCTATTGATGCAGAACCTGAGTACTTGTCTCCAAGAGGTGTTGTGACCAGGAACCAATTGCGAAAACGTGTGTGTAAAGTACATTTTTATTGAGAGCACGGGATTATCTCCCATATGGCCATCGCCCCCTGGAAGACTTGTTAGTGGTCTAATTACCCCAAAACGGAAGTCACAACCACAGGGTTACGTGCTGTCAGTTAGATAATAAGCACATATGGTTGAGTGCAGGATGCATATAATTTGTAAAATACAGTTTGAATGATATGTTTTGGAATCATTTAAAGGTATATATGTAAGCAATACGAAAACAGGCTGTTTTTGTGCACTTCTTTTTGTCTAGTGGTTCCCAGCTTCATAACCTTTGGCCCATGTATTAATGCGCAAAATGGCAGCCTCCTCCATGCCCGTCAAAACCGGTGTGTTTTTTCTAAGCTAAATATTTTGAGTTACAACTCATAGAATTTTTTGAAATGCTGTTTTTCAAAAGGTTATGTCATCATCTTTCCAACAATGTATGGTGATATATTGGAAAGTAGCTTGGGTATGGTGAAACGTGAGATCACATTTTGAATATTTTATATGTAACAAAGAAGGAATTTATTTGCGCATGCGTAACCTTAGTAAGGTTACGGGGAATAGTACAAGATACAGAAGACGCCCCGTTCCAGAGGCGTCCCTGGGTCTTTTAGTGCCCGGTATGAAGCAGCGTGGGCTCGAACCTGCGACCTCTGGATTGTGAAGCCAGTGCGTTACCACTAGATCGCGGAACCGCCTTAAAAAATTGTGAAAACCCTACTAATTTGTGCAGTGTAACTGTGTATTTAAATAGGCAAAAAAAAAACAAGAACAATGCGCCCGCATGGGAAAAGGAAATAGGAACTCATGTCAGAAGTGAAGATTGTGAACTTGGAACTTTGGCTTTGGTTTTCAAATTGTTTTACATAAACTGCGTATTAAATATCAAGTGTGTCTTTGTTTTATTATAAGTTTTAATAAGTTATAAAAATTAAGTTATAACAAATTACTAAAAAAATTGTTAAAGCGGACGTAGATCTGTGCTTGTTGGGTCACAAAGGAAAAAACAAGTAAGCGATAAAAAAAGTTATGCCTACCTACCTACCATACTTCTTTCCAAGACGTAAGCGGAAACGAACAACTGCTTTTTTGGCCTTATGTGTAAAACTAGCTAGGACAACAACAACGTATGTTAATACAGTGTGTAAATATAATTGTAATGTATTTAGTCTACACCATCTTAGCCACAACATTCTGTTTTTTTAGTTGAATGTCTAATACTCTAAAGTGCCTACTTTTTAGTATATTTTTCTTTTGTTGTTACAGCAAGTTGATGTCTAAATGCAAGTTTACAACACCAATATTGAGAACAAATACATACATACATGATATGTACATACAAACACAACATAGTTCCGCAAAATCTTGGGAGCAATGATGCAAGTGTAAGTCAGAGAACTATAAAGTCTACAAAGATTCTTCCGCACCCTTCATGTCTACAGCATAATGTTTTAGTTTAAATTTTGAATATCGCCAGATGAACACAATGTAACAGGATTGCACATAAATACGTAATAAGGTTGTAATACTGATATCACGCACACCTCCAGAAACAGCTCTTGTACTGGATTCCACAATCTGGACTGCAAGATGATAGTCTGGTCAACTCTGTACAATGAATGTCCAGATATGCACTCAACGATCGCATCCCGCATATTCGAATGTCATGTACTAAACATTAATCCAGCTCTGGGTTATAGTGGTTGATGCTGTGAATGTCTGTTCTTCCCGAGCGTTTCCTTTCGATGTCGTCAATTTTCGGGTGTCGGAATTTGGAGTTGCGGATTGCGAAGGCAACAATGGTGAACACTGTCACGACGGGGATCAACGCCGAGATGGCGTATATCAACGTGCAGTTCGTCGCTGCAAATATACAACAGGGCATGACACGTTGATAACGAGTAACGGATATAACGGCTTAACAAAAGCAGGACAATCTTGCATTTTTGGAAATGAAAATTGTTGTGATTAAGATTCACGCATGTTTTTGTACGCTAGATAATTATGAATTTCAATGAGTGATACGAACAATAGTCGATGCTCTGTATACGCTGTCAGTGGGGGACTTACGTGTCGATGATACCGGCGAAGTCTGAGTTGTTGGTAAGTTTGTGGCACTAGGGGATGTTATAGTTACAATGTTAGTAGCCGGGTCGCTCGAAGATGTTTCAGTAGAAGGTGGTGTAGCTGAAGATGGTAAATCTATGACGTCAGTAGTTTTCTTAGCAGAAGATGGTATAGTGGTAGTATCTGTCATTTGCACTGTAGTGGTAGTATCTGTAATTTGCACTGTAGAGGACGATCTAGTCGAGGTATCAGTAGTCCACCCAGGAGATGTTATAGATGCGGTGCCAGTAGTTAGCACTTTAGAAGACGTTACAGGTGCGGTGCTAGTAACTTGCAATATGGAAGACGTAACGGGTGCGGTGTCAGTAGTCAGCACTTTAGAAGATGTAACAGGCGCGGTGCCAATAGTAAGCACTGAGAAAGACAAAGCAGATGCGGTGTCAGTAGTTTGCACTGAAGAGGACGTTATGGGTGCGGTTCGAGTGGTTGAAGGAATGTCAGTAGTCGGCAAAGTATAGGATATTAGTAATCCAGTGACAGCGGTCGACAGAGAAGGTGATTTTATAGAAACAGGTTCAGTTATTAACGCACTTGATGATGTGTGAGACAGTGTTTCAGTAGTTGATGTAGTAGCGTCATTGCCTGTTGTAGACACACGAGGTGTTATTATTGGTACAGTGACAATATATGTTGTATCCACAGTTACATTGCTAGGCACAATAGGTTGTGTCATTGTTGTTTTGCTGGCATCAAACATGGTGGCTGTGGTCGACACACTTGTAGGCATGTGAGTTGTTGTTGTGCAGACTGTTTCACAGTCTTCCTCGTTTTGTGTTTGTAGTAATGTCAAGTTGCAATATTGTCGACATTCTTCTATTGTTTTCATCGTCGGAAGGCAACAAACCGCTTTATTTTCGAGTGCCTTTCGCGAACTTCTGTTGCAAATAATGGCAAACATTTAGCAATTAACAGTTCAACATAATATGCAAATGAGACAGCCTGATGACGTCTACTTTCTTCGATGCGTAGTAACGCATAAAAACTTGTTCTAGATAAAATCATCAACAATAACTCTTTAACACAAATTTATATAAAAAACTACAACAAAAAAAACAGAAAAAATTCAGCAAGAAAGTGTTACTTATTGTAACATTGAACACAATTTTAATACATTTACATCATTTTATCTAATAACACGCGCGAGAAGTAGCAGTCGACAAGAACTTTTCAAAAGATAATGTGTGTAAACATTCAACAAAGAAACTTCAACTTTTCCATCAGCGCATAATGCGTTCAAAGTTAATATGTTTGCGATTGCACTGGAAAACTAAGCCCCACATGTAATATCAAACTGGGTGGGGAACACAACTGTAGAGTGCAGGATTCAGAGATTCAGCTTGCAGTGTTTGTGATGTAGGCTCGTATGGTGTCTTGAATTTAGGTAGTGTAGGGGAATATACTTTAATTTGCCAGTGTTGACTGTTAGAACATGGGTTGAAAAAAAAAACCCGGAATCTTTGCGGAAATTGCCATTTGTACAACCAGTTAACATGCTTAAAGTTGAAGTATTTGAAAATTAATTTAAGGGTTTGGGGTGAAATGTTGATGTTGTTGATTATGCTTATTTGTCGTAATAACTTATTTCTTGTTAATTCAATAATGTTTAAATGTTTTGTTCAAGTAAATGATATTTTTCTGAATTAAAATGTTATCTTTGTATAGGTCTATTCTTTGTTTACATTTTAACGACTTAATTCGTGTTATCGGTCAGAAGTATAACAACGCTTAAAAATACTAGGTCAGCGTCTTCCGGTTATTGTGAAGTGTTTCAAGTTTGAGGGTCGTCTAATAAATCTATACCAGTATCCAAAATTGAACAAAAAGATTGGTACAGCAAATGGAGAAAAATTAGGTAATTATAAACAAATTGGCGTGGTTTTTCCATGCAAATTTACTTATTGGTGGTCAAACACTTACCGAGTGATTTTTAGTTCGAAAATTGTCGAATTTATTATAAATTGTAAACTTCTAAAAGGGTTCAACATGTTTCATAGACGGCCCTTAAAAGGACTTGTCCATTTGATGACAGTTAATATTACCGTTAGAAGTACAGTTATATATGGAAAGCATGAAACGTGAGAAAATCATTACAGTGTTTTAACAATAGAGTGACATGTGTCTTGAACATTTGACGACACAACAACACGCTTTAGGTTTACAGATTTATAATTCGCATTTGCAGTTTACTTGTGTACTTCACCTACCTTTTTAAATCGTTTTTTTTGCGCAGCTTCCAAAGTCCTATGTTACACCATAACGTTTCATCTTCATTATTTCGGCGAAGTATTTTCAGCGGTGGGTATTTCATTGTTGTTTTGCTAGTTGTTGCTTCTTGACGAGTGGGTGGTTCAACATGATGTGCGTTTGTCGAATTTTTGTAGTAGAATTTGGCGTAGGAGAATTGCTTCTTGATGGTGTTGTACTGGTACGGACTGGGACAGGCGTGGTGCAGAGTGAATCGCATTCGACCTTTTCGTGTATCTCCAATTGCACTCAATCAGACATGCGTCCAACGTTAAATCCGGTGTACAGCAAACCGCCTTCAAATGCACCGCATGTTAGTCGACATATGATGGGTTTGTGCAAGAGGTGCAGTTCAGTGGCACAACCTGTTTGTTTACTTTGCAATTATCTAGAATTTCATTTGTGTCGTTAATAAAACAAGCACGTGTTTGACCAGATATGGAAAGTAGAATTAACAGTGCTAATCCTAAACCTACTGTACTATCGAAAACATATTCTAGAACTCATGCTTCTCAGGTGCTAGTCAATAATTCCAGTAGAAGTCTTGCACATTTAAGTATATTGTCCGCTGTGTACTTTTGAGTTGGTATTGTCTCTTCAATCCAGTTAAGTCTGTTTTCCTGGTTACTGTGCATAACCAAAATGGGATGGCTTTATATTCTACACTTGATCTGATAAAAGTCGATTGATCGATACTTATATAGTTCTGTAAAGTAGAAGAACTACTTTTATCCTAAACCTTTTCTTCACCACATTAATTTTGAAGTACCACAATTATTGTGGCACGCTCATTAAAATGAAATATACGTGACCATAATAATTTGCATAATAATGCCGGCATCTACGTTTTTAGGCGTAACAAAAGTTGTTTGTTTCCATTTACCAGACCGACCATAATTGTCGCCCCGACCATAAACATTTTTAGCCGTTTGGAAATTTTTCTTTTACATATTCGCAATTGTTTTCGAATATTATTGAACGTTTCGTTATGAAGGCAGTAACTAGACTGGGATTCGGCCTCTAGACATGTTATTTTAGAACCGCGGAACCAGTCTAGGCAGCAACGCCACTAGTATTGGTGTTGTTTAACCGTTTGTACACAATAGTTGTCGCCCTTTGTTACAACTTTGCCATGGTTTGCTTTTGTAAATAAATCGCATTTTTCAAAGTTCGTCGGAGCTTCCTCCAAAATACTGACAGTAATTTATCATTTGGGCGCACATTTAACAATAACAAGCGTCTATGCCTTAATAAAGTTTGAATGTGTGCAGGTGCTTATGAATAATAAATTGCAAACAAGCGTCTATTGATGCAGAACCTGAGTACTTGTCTCCAAGAGGTGTTGTGACCAGGAACCAATTGCGAAAACGTGTGTGTAAAGTACATTTTTATTGAGAGCACGGGATTATCTCCCATATGGCCATCGCCCCCTGGAAGACTTGTTAGTGGTCTAATTACCCCAAAACGGAAGTCACAACCTCAGGGTTACGTGCTGTCAGTTAGATAATAAGCACATATGGTTGAGTGCAGGATGCATATAATTTGTAAAATACAGTTTAAATGATATGTTTTGGAATCATTTTAAAGGTATATATGTAAGCAATACGAAAACAGGCTGTTTTTGTGCACTTCTTTTTGTCTAGTGGTTCCCAGCTTCATAACCTTTGGCCCATGTATTAATGCGCAAAATGGCAGCCTCCTCCATGCCCGTCAAAACCGGTGTGTTTTTTCTAAGCTAAATATTTTGAGTTACAACTCATAGAATTTTTTGAAATGCTGTTTTTCAAAAGGTTATGTCATCATCTTTCCAACAATGTATGGTGATATATTGGAAAGTAGCTTGGTCATGGTGAAAAGTGAGATCACATTTTGAATATTTTATATGTAACAAAGAAGGAATTTATTTGCGCATGCGTAACCTTAGTAAGGTTACGGGGAATAGTACAAGATACAGAAGACGCCCCGTTCCAGAGGCGTCCCTGGGTCTTTTAGTGCCCGGTGTGAAGCAGCGGGGGCTCGAACCTGCGACCTCTGGATTGTGAAGCCAGTGCGTTACCACTAGATCGCGGAACCGCCTTAAAAAATTGTGAAAACCCTACTAATTTGTGCAGTGTAACTGTGTATTTAAATAGGCAAAAAAAACACAAGAACAATGCGCCCGCATGGGAAAAGGAAATAGGAACTCATGTCAGAAGTGAAGATTGTGAACTTGGAACTTTGGCTTTGATTTTCAAATTGTTTTACATAAACTGCGTATTAAATATCAAGTGTGTCTTTGTTTTATTATAAGTTTTAATAAGTTATAAAAATTAAGTTATAACAAATTACTAAAAAAATTGTTAAAGCGGACGTAGATCTGTGCTTGTTGGGTCACAAAGGAAAAAACAAGTAAGCGATAAAAAAAGTTATGCCTACCTACCTACCATACTTCTTTCCAAGACGTAAGCGGAAACGAACAACTGCTTTTTTGGCCTTATGTGTAAAACTAGTTAGGACAACAACAACGTATGTTAATACAGTGTGTAAATATAATTGTAATGTATTTAGTCTACACCATCTTAGCCACAACATCCTGTTTGTTTAGTTGAATGTCTAATACTCTAAAGTGCCTACTTTTTAGTATATTTTTCTTTTGTTGTTACTGCAAGTTGATGTCTAAATGCAAGTTTACAACACCAATATTGAGAACAAATACATACATACATGATATGTACATACAAACACAACATAGTTCCGCAAAATCTTGGTAGCAATGATGCAAGTGTAAGTCAGAGAACTATAAAGTCTACAAAGATTCTTCCGCACCCTTCATGTCTACAGCATAATGTTTTAGTTTAAATTTTGAATATCGCCAGATGAACACAATGTAACAGGATTGCACATAAATACGTAATAAGGTTGTAATACTGATATCACGCACACCTCCAGAAACAGCTCTTGTACTGGATTCCGCAATCTGGACTGCAAGATGATAGTCTGGTCAACTCTGTACAATGAATGTCCAGATATGCACTCAACGATCGCATCCCGCATATTCGAATGTCATGTACTAAACATTAATCCAGCTCTGGGTTATAGTGGTTGATGCTGTGAATGTCTGTTCTTCCTGAGCGTTTCCTTTCGATGTCGTCAATTTTCGGGTGTCGGAATTTGGAGTTGCGGATTGCGAAGGCAACAATGGTGAACACTGTCACGACGGGGATCAACGCCGAGATGGCGTATATCAACGTGCAGTTCGTCGCTGCAAATATACAACAGGGCATGACACGTTGATAACGAGTAACGGATATAACGGCTTAACAAAAGCAGGACAATCTTGCATTTTTGGAAATGAAAATTGTTGTGATTAAGATTCACGCATGTTTGTACGCTAGATAATTATGAATTTCAATGAGTGATACGAACAATAGTCGATGCTCTGTATACGCTGTCAGTGGGGGACTTACGTGTCGATGATACCGGCGAAGTCTGAGTTGTTGGTAAGTTTGTGGCACTAGGGGATGTTATAGTTACAATGTTAGTAGCCGGATCGCTCGAAGATGTTTCAGTAGAAGGTGGTGTAGCTGAAGATGGTAAATCTATGACGTCAGTAGTTTTCTTAGCAGAAGATGGTATAGTGGTAGTATCTGTCATTTGCACTGTAGTGGTAGTATCTGTAATTTGCACTGTAGAGGCCGATCTAGTCGAGGTATCAGTAGTCCACCCAGGAGATGTTATAGATGCGGTGCCAGTAGTTAGCACTTTAGAAGACGTTACAGGTGCGGTGCTAGTAACTTGCAATATGGAAGACGTAACGGGTGCGGTGTCAGTAGTCAGCACTTTAGAAGATGTAACAGGCGCGGTGCCAATAGTAAGCACTGAGGAAGACAAAGCAGATGCGGTGTCAGTAGTTTGCACTGAAGAGGACGTTATGGGTGCGGTTCGAGTGGTTGAAGGAATGTCAGTAGTCGGCAAAGTATAGGATATTAGTAATCCAGTGACAGCGGTCGACAGAGAAGGTGATTTTATAGAAACAGGTTCAGTTATTAACGCACGTGATGATGTGTGAGACAGTGTTTCAGTAGTTGATGTAGTAGCGTCATTGCCTGTTGTAGACACACGAGGTGTTATTATTGGTACAGTGACAATATATGTTGTATCCACAGTTACATTGCTAGGCACAATAGGTTGTGTCATTGTTGTTTTGCTGGCATCAAACATGGTGGCTGTGGTCGACACACTTGTAGGCATGTGAGTTGTTGTTGTGCAGACTGTTTCACAGTCTTCCTCGTTTTGTGTTTGTAGTAATGTCAAGTTGCAATATTGTCGACATTCTTCTATTGTTTTCATCGTCGGAAGGCAACAAACCGCTTTATTTTCGAGTGCCTTTCGCGAACTTCTGTTGCAAATATTGGCAAACATTTAGCAATTAACAGTTCAACATAATATGCAAATGAGACAGCCTGATGACGTCTACTTTCTTCGATGCGTAGTAACGCATAAAAACTACTTCTAGATAAAATCATCAACAATAACTCTTTAACACAAATTTATATAAAAAACTACAACAAAAAACAGAAAAAATTCAGCAAGAAAGTGTTACTTATTGTAACATTGAACACAATTTTAATACATTTACATCATTTTATCTAACAACACGCGCGAGAAGTAGCAGTCGACAAGAACTTTTCAAAAGATAATGTGTGTAAACATTCAACAAAGAAACTTCAACTTTTCCATCAGCGCATAATACGTTCAAAGTTAATATGTTTGCGATTGCACTGGAAAACTAAGCCCCACATGTAATATCAAACTGGGTGGGGAACACAACTGTAGAGTGCAGGATTCAGAGATTCAGCTTGCAGTGTTTGTGATGTAGGCTCGTATGGTGTCTTGAATTTAGGTAGTGTAGGGGAATATACTTTAATTTGCCAGTGTTGACTGTTAGAACATGGGTTGAAAAAAAAATCGGAATCTTTGCGGAAATTGCCATTTGTACAACCAGTTAACATGATTAAAATTGAAGTATTTGAAAATTAATTTAAGGGTTTGGGGTGAAATGTTGATGTTGTTGATTATGCTTATTTGTCGTAATAACTTATTTCTTGTTAATTCAATAATGTTTAAATGTTTTGTTCAAGTAAATGATATTTTTGTGAATTAAAATGTTATCTTTGTATAGGTCTATTCTTTGTTTACATTTTAACGACTTAATTCGTGTTATCGGTCAGAAGTATAACAACGCTTAAAAATACTAGGTCAGCGTCTTCCGGTTATTGTGAAGCGTTTAAAGTTTCAGGGTCGTCTCATAAATCTATACCAGTATCCAAAATTGAACAAAAAGATTGGTACAGCAAATGGAGAAAAATTAGGTAATTATAAAAAATTGGCGTGGTGTTTCCATGCAAATTTACTTATTGGTGGTCAAAAACTTACCGAGTGATTTTTAGTTCGTAAATTGTCGAATTTATTATAAATTGTAAACTTCTAAAAGGGTTCAACATGTTTCATAGACGGCCCTTAAAAGGACTTGTCCATTTGATGACAGTTAATATTACCGTTAGAAGTACAGTTATATATGGAAAGCATGAAACGTGAGAAAATCATTACAGTGTTTTAACAATAGAGTGACATGTGTCTTGAACATTTTACGACACAACAACACGCTTTAGGTTTACAGATTTATAATTCGCATTTGCAGTTTACTTGTGTACTTCACCTACCTTTTTAAATCGTTTTTTTTGCGCAGCTTCCAAAGTCTTATGTTACACCATAATGTTTCATCTTCATTATTTCGGCGAAGTATTTTCAGCGGTGGGTATTTCTGTAACCTTCATTGTTGTTTTGCTAGTTGTTGCTTCTTGATGAGTGGGTGGTTCAACATGATGTGCGTTTGTCGAATTTTTGTAGTAGAAGTTGGCTTAGGAGAATTGCTTCTTGATGGTGTTGTACTGGTAGGGACTGGGACAGGCGTGGTGCAGAGTTAATCGCATTCGACCTTTTCGTGTATCTCCAATTGCACTCAATCAGACATGCGTCCAACGTTAATCCGGTGTACAGCAAACCGCCTTCAAATGTACCGCATGTTTGTCGACATATGATGGGTTTGTGCAAGAGGTGCAGTTCAGTGGCACAACCTGTTTGTTTACTTTGCAATTATCTAGAATTTCATTTGTGTCGTTAATAAAACAAGCACGTGTTTGACCAGATATGGAAAGTAGAATTAACAGTGCTAATCCTAAACCTACTGTACTATCGAAAACATATTCTATAACTCATGCTTCTCAGGTGCTAGTCAATAATTCCAGTAGAAGTCTTGCACATTTAAGTATATTGTCCGCTGTGTACTTTTGAGTTGGTATTGTCTCTTCAATACAGTTAAGTCTGTTTTCCTGGTTACTGTGCATAACCAAAATGGGATGGCTTTATATTCTACACTTGATCTGATAAAAGTCGATTGATCGATACTTATATAGTTCTGTAAAGTAGAAGAACTACTTTTATCCTAAACCTTTTCTTCACCACATTAATTTTGAAGTACCACAATTATTGTGGCACGCTCATTAAAATGAGATATACGTGACCATAATAATTTGCATAATAATGCCGGCATCCACGTTTTTAGGCGTAAAAAAAGTTGTTTGTTTCCATTTACCAGACCGACCATAATTTTCGCACCGACCATAAACTTTTTTGCCGTTTGGAAATTTAACTTTTACATATTCGCATTGTTTTCGAATATTATTGAACGTTTCGTTATGAAGGCAGTAACTAGACTGGCATCCGGCCTCTAGACATGTTATTTTAGAACCGCGGAACCAGTCTAGGCAGCAACGCCACTAGTATTGGTGTTGTTTAACCGTTTGTACACAATAGTTGTCGCCCTTTGTTACAACTTTGCCATGGTTTGCTTTTGTAAATAAATAGCATTTTTCAAAGTTCGTCGGAGCTTCCTCCTAAATACTGACAGTAATTTATCATTTGGGTGCACATTTAACAATAACAAGCGTCTATGCCTTAATAAAGTTTGAATGTGTGCAGGTGCTTATGAATAATAAATTGCAAACAAGCGTCTATTGATGCAGAACCTGAGTACTTGTCTCCAAGAGGTGTTGTGACCAGGAACCAATTGCGAAAACGTGTGTGTAAAGTACATTTTTATTGAGAGCACGGGATTATCTCCCATATGGCAATAGCCCCCTGGAAGACTTGTTAGTGGTCTAATTACCCCAAAACGGAAGTCACAACCTCAGGGTTACGTGCTGTCAGTTAGATAATAAGCACATATGGTTGAGTGCAGGATGCATATAATTTGTAAAATACAGTTTTAATGATATGTGTTGATATCATTTTAAAGGTATATATGTAAGCAATACGAAAACAGGCTGTTTTTGTGCACTTCTTTTTATCTAGTGGTTCCCAGCTTCATAACTTTTGGCCCATGTATTAATGCGCAAAATGGCAGCCTCCATGCCCGTCAAAACCGGTGTGTTTTTTCTAAGCTAAATATTTTGAGTTACAACTCATAGAATTTTTTGACATGCTGTTTTTCAAAAGGTTATGTCATCATCTTTCCAACAATGTATGGTGATATATTGGAAAGTAGCTTGGTCATGGTGAAAAGTGAGATCACATTTTGAATATTTTATATGTAACAAAGAAGGAATTTATTTGCGCATGCGTTACCTTAGTAAGGTTACGGGGAATAGTACAAGATACAGAAGACGCCCCGTTCCAGAGGCGTTCCTGGGTCTTTTAGTGCCCGGTGTGAAGCAGCGGGGGCTCGAACCTGCGACCTCTGGATTGTGAAGACAGTGCGTTACCACTAGATCGCGGAACCGCCTTAAAAAATTGTGAAAACCCTACTAATTTGTGCAGTGTAACTGTGTGTTTAAATAGGCAAAAAAAAAACAAGAACAATGCGCCCGCATGGGAAAAGGAAATAGGAACTCAAGTCAGAAGAGAAGATTGTGAACTTGGAACTTTGGCTTTGGTTTTCGAATTGTTTTACATAAACTGCGTATTAAATATCAAGTGTGTCTTTGTTTTATTATAAGTTTTAATAAGTTATAAAAATTAAGTTATAACCAATTACTAAAAAAATTGTTAAAGCGGACGTAGATCTGTGCTTGTTGGGTCACAAAGGAAAAAACAAATAAGCGATAAAAAAAGTTATGCCTACCTACCTACCATACTTCTTTCCAAGACGTAAGCGGAAACGAACAACTGTTTTTTTGGCCTTATGTGTAAACCTAGCTAGGACAACAACAACGTATGTTAATACAGTGTGTAAATATAATTGTAATGTATTTAGTCTACACCATCTTAGCCACAACATTCTGTTTTTTTAGTTGAATGTCTAATACTCTAAAGTGTCTACTTTTTAGTATATTTTTCTTTTGTTGTTACTGCAAGTTGATGTCTAAATGCAAGTTTACAACACCAATATTGAGAACAAATACATACATACATGATATGTACATACAAACACAAAATAGTTCCGCAAAATCTTAGTAGCAATGATGCAAGTGTATGTCAGAGAATTATAAAGTCTACAAAGATTCTTCCGCACCCTTCATGTCTACAGCATAATGTTTTAGTTTAAATTTTGAATATCGCCAGATGAACACAATGTAACAGGATTGCACATAAATACGTAATAAGGTTGTAATACTGATATCACGCACACCTCCAGAAACAGCTCTTGTACTGGATTCCACAATCTGGACTGCAAGATGATAGTCTGGTCAACTCTGTACAATGAATGTCCAGATATGCACTCAACGATCGCATCCCGCATATTCGAATGCCATGTACTAAACATTAATCCAGCTCTGGGTCATAGTGGTTGATGCTGTGAATGTCTGTTCTTCCTGAGCTGTTCCTTTCGATGTCGTCAATTTTTGGGTGTCGGAATTTGGAGCTGCGGATTGCGAAGGCAACAATGGTGAACACTATCACGACGGGGATCAAACTCGAGATGGCGTATATCAACGTGCAGTTCGTCGCTGCAAATATACAACAGGGCATGTCACGTGGATAACGGGTAACGGATATAACGGCTTAACAAAAGCAGGACAATCTCGCATTTTTGGAAATGAAAATTGTTTCGATTAAGATTCACGCATGTTTTTGTACGCTATATAATTATGAATTTCAATGTAAATTGTATATTTGAATGAGATGATTTTGCTCAATACTGAGCAACTGTAATACAAATGCAATGCTAGTGGTATAAGAAATAATTTAGAATAACATTTAGTTATATAAGTGTCTGAAGAAACATTGGCATTAATACATGTGCTAAGTATATTTTGTAAAACTCGTTCAATCGCTATAATTAATTTAGCATAAAAGTTATGATACATACCTTCACTACACCACAGTACGTTTTCGTCCTCGTCGTTGTTATCGACAGAGGCGTCCGAAGTAGTAGCTTGGGGTCCATTAGTGGCTTTTATAATAGGTTGAGGAGTTAGCTTCATCTCGGTCGGTCTAGTAGTCTTTGTTGGAGACACATCGCCAGCGGTTGTTGCTTGCCCTACAGATATTGACGCGGCACTTTCTGTCTGAGAAACATTTATAGAATGTTCCTGATGCCCAGTTGTTAGAGTGACACTTGCGGGGTTAGCAGACAATGCTTTAGACACGGTGGTAGAGGAAAGTCCACTAGACATAGTCTTAGTGTTCGGTGTAGAAGGCGATGTTATAGATACAGTGTCTGTCGTTCGAACACTATGCGATGCTGTGGGTACCGTCGCAGTACTAAGATCATAAGGCGATGGTATAGGTACCGTCTGAGTGATACGAACAATAGTCGATGCTCTGTATACGCTGTCAGTGGGGGACTTACGTGTCGATGATACCGGCGAAGCCTGAGTTGTTGGTAAGTTTGTGGCACTAGGGGATGTTATAGTTACAATGTTAGTAGCCGGATCGCTCGAAGATGTTTCAGTAGAAGGTGGTGTAGCTGAAGATGGTAAATCTATGACGTCAGTAGTTTTCTTAGCAGAAGATGGTATAGTGGTAGTATCTGTCATTTGCACTGTAGTGGTAGTATCTGTAATTTGCACTGTAGAGGCCGATCTAGTCGAGGTATCAGTAGTCCACCCAGGAGATGTTATAGATGCGGTGCCAGTAGTTAGCACTTTAGAAGACGTTACAGGTGCGGTGCTAGTAACTTGCAATATGGAAGACGTAACGGGTGCGGTGTCAGTAGTCAGCACTTTAGAAGATGTAACAGGCGCGGTGCCAATAGTAAGCACTGAGGAAGACAAAGCAGATGCGGTGTCAGTAGTTTGCACTGAAGAGGACGTTATGGGTGCGGTTCGAGTGGTTGAAGGAATGTCAGTAGTCGGCAAAGTATAGGATATTAGTAATCCAGTGACAGCGGTCGACAGAGAAGGTGATTTTATAGAAACAGGTTCAGTTATTAACGCACTTGATGATGTGTGAGACAGTGTTTCAGTAGTTGATGTAGTAGCGTCATTGCCTGTTGTAGACACACGAGGTGTTATTATTGGTACAGTGACAATATATGTTGTATCCACAGTTACATTGCTAGGCACACTAGGTTGTGTCATTGTTGTTTTGCTGGCATCAAACATGGTGGCTGTGGTCGACACACTTGTAGGCATGTGAATTGTTGTTGTGTAGACTGTTTCACAGTCTCCCTCGTTTTGTGTTTGTAGTAATGTCAAGTTGCAATATTGTCGACATTCTTCTATTGTTTTCATCGTCGGAAGGCAACAAACCGCTTTATTTTCGAGTGCCTTTCGCGAAGTTCTGTTGCAAGTACTGCAATCCCAAACCGAATATGTAACACTTATTTCACAAAGATGAAGTTCGCCTGATTGATTGAATTTGCAGGAGTACAAATTTGAATCAATTGTTTCTGCGTTTCTTGTTTGCAAAGAAACCACAAACAGTATAAATATTGTTAACAACATTACTGCAATATTATCCCGTGTTTGTTAAACAAAACTAAGTTTAAGTATTTGTTTCTCAAATTTAAACTGCCGTTACCACGAGTAAATCAAATAAATATAAAATACTCGTATAATCAAATGTTTCCTATGTTCGTAAATAATATTGAGAACAAATCAGACAATGATAAACACGGCTCCTTTTATACCAAACCAGAAGTAGCAAATCAATAAGGTCGATTTTGATTTTATATCAAACGTGATGAATGGCTGCCAAACAATTTCATAGAGTACATACATATTAGCAAATAACGGTCATTTTAAACATCAGTATTGATCATTAGATTATAAGTGTTAGTTTAATCTATGAAGTTCTTTAGGGATCTTACTTTTTGCTGCCCAATTACTTCGTAAGGTAATTTTTGTTTTTGACATTTCATGTTCTTAGCATTTAATTGTGGGTCACGTTTCGTAGAACGCAAGGCATACTTTTGGAAAAGCCAAACTTATGTACGTCATGCATACATGTATGTTATTTTCATTTTGGTGCGCGTCCAAAAAGGTCATCTACAACCTGTTTAAAGGTTACCTATAATTTTAGTTAAATTACTAAACAAAACCTAACCATACCTTGCGGTCTGGTCAAAGTTACGATCAGTAATTGTTGTCGTTGGAGTTTGCTCCCTGATTCAAAGTTTTAAATGTTTCTTTAAGATAACGATCACAACCATACGTTCAATTTGTTGTGCAACATACACAAATATGTGTTTCACCACTGCTAGTTGTCTTAGAGTTTGCTTTTCACGATAACTTTAATTTGTCTTATCTCACCAAGGTGTTGCTTTATACAGACAATACCAGATATATCAGGCGGTCAAATAGTAGTAATGTCTGACAAAAATGGGTGTCTCCAAATTGTTTCAGTCTCAGACTCATTTTGCGTTAATCAACCGCAGTGAAGTGTTAAAACTGCATAATTAATGTAGTGTTTACCTCTAGAAATCCACTTTTCACTTTGGCTTTGGTTTTCAAATTGTTTGACATAAACTGCCTATTAAATATCAAGTGTGTCGTTGTTTTAGTAGTAGTTTAATAAGTTATAAAAATTAAGTTTTAATTTTCCCAAGACGTTAGAAGAGACAAACAAATTTTTTTTGGCCTTATCCCGCAATAAGATAGTAAGAAATGAAATAGTTTTTAAAGTATTCAAATTATTAACAAAATGACAACTATTAATTGTCAGTGAAATATTAGTGTGTACAAAAGATGTGTATATATAAAACATTGTCAACTGAATGTAAATGAGGCAATAATGTATCGGCTTCAGAATGCACACAGACAAAAACAAGACAAAAACAGGTTGCACATTTATTGTTCAATTTAATATTTCGCAATGTACGAGTACATATATATTGAGGATCTGGCACGAGTTATCATTTCATACAAGATTTTATTAAACAAGTTCAGGAAATTTGTTAGAAAGAGAACCTTACTCACAAATTTTCAGGACGAGTTTAATACAATAACACTTTCAACCAAAATGCCAACTGAAGAAATTTTGATGACGTTATACGGAAGAGTACTTGCAATACATGACGTACGTAAATAAGTGATGCGTATAGCAGTTGAACTGCTCGATAGGTTGTCTTACACATGTAAATAGCAAAAATATTCGTGATGGGTGTATTGCACGGAAAACAAGATATAGCATGGGATAAACTTGTTTATTTGATACAAGAACATAATTGCCAGTGCTACTCCGCCGCACATTGTTTGTCCACAGATTCACACACAAATTGTTTTACCATAAAATGATTTCATATTTAAAGCGATAATGAACGCATTTTCCTAAACAAGTATATTTTATATATTAAAATATACTCAAATCTTCTCAATAAGAGGTGAAGAACATCATTTACAACAAATCTTGAACAGGTGTCTTCATTCATCGAAATTTCTTGCTGCGATTCCCAGAGTAAACATATGGCATAATTCTTCCCTTTGCCGACATGAAATGCATGTTTTACTGCTCTCTGTCCTAGCCTGAATTTCAGATTCTTGTTTCCTCAGTGCCGTGTATCTGTGGGTGTCGAAATCTTGACTTGCAAACAGCCACGACGATGATGATGACAAGGCTTACCCCCTTGGATCAGCGATAGGATGCCGTAGATCAGAGTACATGTCGTTACTGGAAGTAAACAACAACGTTAGCTATGAATTGGTTGCCTATGTTTTAATTTGTCTAACAAAAACGTTTTACCTAATACAAAATAAAAATGAAGTTTCGTCAACCAAAGTTCGGAGTGAAAATTGCTTAACATTCTTATATTACATTCGTTCGATTATCAAACGGGAGTTCAAATATAACATGTTAAATGCCAAATGCAATGCTTTTTTGAGGGGTTTTGTTTAAGAACAAGACGTACCCTTTTCAGGTGGCTGTCTCTGTAACGTCCATGGACCTACGCTGCAGCGGCGCAGTTCGTCGTCCTCCTTTCTGTGTCTTGTTGAAATTCCTGACATCTGTAGACGAGTCGATGGTTGATGACTGTTGAAGTTTGTTTAAATTAGTAGTGATCTCATCTGTGAGTTGCTTCAGGTTTGGTGTCTCTGTCCTCGATTCGAGACTGCCGTCAGTTTCTCTATATAATTGCGTTTGTTTCACTGTAATTGCTGTGGGCACCTGTGAGGTTTCTATTGTACTCTTTTGAGATGTTTTGTCTCCCGTCAGAGGTATTAAGTGTATTGTTGATGAGCTTGATCTGTTGGTCGTTGAAATAATTGTAGAAACTTACGTTGGGCTGCAAAGTGTGGAACAGTCCCCCTCTTTTTGTGTCATATTTGTTGTCATGTTACAGACCTTTAAACACGTATCCAAAACTGACACATTTTGAGGACAACAAATCCGTCTCTTTCGTATTGCCACCGGGGCTGATGAGGTGCTATTGCAAGACGAGCAATCTGTTTCCACAAAAGAGTCGTTAACATGACACGGATATAGAGTTTCGTTGTTAACGCGGTAACTAAAATTAGCATTGACAGCGTTTCCAGAAAACATGTTACAACATGAAAGACATATAATTGCTTGAAAAACGTGAGCGTTTTTAGAGATCATATGAAAGAAATTGTAAATAATATTTGTTATAATTAGATGAATGTAAACAATGTAAAACACCAGCTGCATCAGCAAGAGAAACACCTTTGCAAAGCACACTGTCATTTATTGAAGGCAAGTGCCAAATTGCCAATCATTTATTCAAGGCAAGTGCCAAATTGCCAATCATTTATTGAAGGCAAGTGCCAAATTGCCAATCATTTATTGAAGGCAAGTGCCAAATTGCCAATCATTTATTGAAGGCAAGTGCCAAATTTCCAATCATTTATTGAAGGCAAGTGCCAAATTGCCAATCATTTATTGAAGTCAAGTGCCAAATTGCCAATCATTTATTGAAGGCAAGTGCCAAATTGCCAAAACCGCCCAGAGAACTTTCTGAGTAGGTTACATGGTTTGAGCGTATCCGGACACAGTGATATATATCCTTTTCACCACGCTTGCATAGTCTTTATCATACACATATATAACGCGTAACGTATGAATTGAGAATGACTGGAACATATTTTATTTTAAAAAAACCAATGCAGGGTCCAATAGGTCCAATAGATAGATAGATTGGTCGGTTGTAAACGTGAGACTCCAATGTCTGCCAACCCAGACCTTACATTTTAATAATCACGCTACATACGTTTATCAAGCATGTATATATCACACGTATCTACTTGCAGGTTATATTATTTTGACAAAATGTGATTTGTCATGATATCCGTCACCCTGTCCATCACATACTTTCACTGATCACTTTTTTTTTTTTTTTTTTTTTTTTTTTTTTTTGGCCCCGATCGCCTTCCTTGCCTATCTTTCATGTCCTTTTGACTTATTCTGGCCTCCGCTGGTATGGCACTGCAGCTGTATTTATCTGTAGTACTTGCATATCTTCATCCGTAGATACTTATGATTTCGGGCCATGGTTCAGCATCCTAGTTGTTTCTGGTGTTGCACTGTTTTCGCTAGCAGTCCCTAGCCACAGCTCCACTTAGACTACTTATGTTTTGTCCATTTTACATCCACTTTACATGCACACTGATAACTGTAAGTCACATAATTGGACATGGGAACTTTTAACACTTTTAACACCTCCTTGTGGTCAGTATGATTTATTGTGGTATGTCATTTGGGCACATGTTTGTCATTTTTAATATTCCTGCAGCGGTCAGGATGCTTCCAGGTACCACCAGTTTATACCTCACAACAATCGGATGCAGAGTCTGGGGTTACTTTCAAGTTCACTAGCGTTTTTTTGCATATGCTTTGTAACCACTTTGATCTTATGCAGTCTGCTTGACAAACCTTGTCACAGGTCAGCAACGTGTTACTCAGGAATTTAGTGCTAGGCATTTCTGACAGTCCAGGGTGTTTTATTATTGATGATAAATGTGTGTAATGATTGGTGAAGAAAGTGAAGGATGAAAGTGGGGACCAGGTTCCGGACCAGGAATTGAACCCCGGACCTTCCGCTCTCAAGTCCAGTGTTTTACCACTAGACCACAGAGGCCCCCTGATCACTTCAGTGTTTGTTTTGGTATTACTTCTAACGATAAGAAATGGTATTGACAATGAGTGCTTAAAGCGCGTAGGATAATTACTAGCAAAACGCCTAATGATCAATATCATAATATCATTATAATCTATTTAAACAAATACTATCATGTACAAATAGCATACATGTCTAATATATGAGTATAATGAAAACCAGTTACACAGATCTATTTTATGCATCAGCCGATTTGATAAAACACCGACCTTTCACCCCTATAATGTATAAGGACGATTTTATCTCAGCAAATCTGAAAGCAGCGGAAACGCTATTTTTCTGACCTAGGTATCCACAGTTACTTTTGAGTGATATTTGGTAAATAAATAGATTTCCTACGCTGTCCTGTCCTAAATGTGACCAACTTAAACTATTACTGACATTTCTGTTCAAACTTTCAAGACGCGCATCACCTGTTTGTCTGGTGGAACGGTGTTTTGAATATGAGTTTCTATCGGGTTTATTCTTCCTATCTTTTCGAGTGGCATAATAATCTCATTATTCAAACCGACTACCAGTGTGTTGGCGCTCTTAATTTTACTTCAATAACTCACATTATATATTGATTCTTAATTGAATACAGTTGAATGGTCGCACCCAAAATATTTTACATTACTTTTAAAGGATTTGTTTTTAGTTGATCTACAATTCTTATTCATTTACTGCAAGATAACGTTTTATAAATTCAAGTCAGAACATATATGCACCATTACATTAATAGAACTTTCCAGATTTTAGGACTTACATTTTAAACTCCTCTCCAGCAATTATTTAAATAATAGTTACCTTTCACAGGGCTTCACATGTGCTTCGCGCGCTTTGCGATCTGCTATTATGCGTTAAGCTGGGTAAATGTAACATATTGATGCAATTTGATACCAGTGGTTAGTATAACTTACCTCTTCATACATTTGTTGATAACTATTGATACAAAGTACAACATGTTCAGCCTTAATGTAGTTTATAACTACATTAAATTTTATTTTTCTTTATATCCCGTGTTAATTTTAATGTACTCAAGCTTCTGTTATTATTAAGCTACGAGTATATCAATGTAAGAATTCAAGCCATGTTTGTTCAATTTAGATTGTGCCGTGGTAAAGGTAATGTCACGAGTCACCACACATTTTCTCAGTTTTATTATGTTGTTAATATACGTAGTATACTGTTTTTATGCACTTACGAGAGGTAATATGTTACATATTATAATCTGTATTTTTTCATGTGTATAGTCACATACATGAACTCCAGAAAGAAAAAATAACTGTGTGTAATCAGGGTAACATACCTGCCACTGCTGAAACGTATATGAGCTTGATATGGTGGGGTCATTGCAGGAAGTGAAATCTAGGTTTACTAAAGACTTAAATAAATTATGTTACTTTCGAGCGTTATTCGGGAAATGTATCAGCTATTGACACACTGGTACATGCCCTCTATTAGGTCAATGGTATTTAACACTTTAAAACGCGTTTTGTTTTTGTTTTCACACATAGCAATACATTTTTCGCTTCCAAATTATAAAATTGAATGCGATTCTTTAATGGACCTTAATGTAAGTATCTTGTACCCTGGCGTGTATGTCGTTTAAACATGACACATCAACTGACGTATTGTTACGGACCCAGGTTAATGTCACAAAATTAAAGCGCATTCTTCATGTAAATAATGTTTCAAGAAAGTCACAGTTGATAACTGTTTTATATAATGTTGTTGTTTTTGTTTATGAAACTGATGTGTTCAGATAACGAAAACGAGGGCTGTTTCATAAATTTGCGGAGTTAGTCTTATTTTTTCTACCATATGTGATTTATCGAAACACAAAGCACATCTTGAGATACGTTTACTTATGACTGACTTTCAGATAAAAAAATGAAGTGATACACATAACAGTTAATTTTATATGGAACATTGAAAATGAGTATTGGTACATACTTATAAGCACACCGACGTCAATTTAACGACAACTACACGTCCAATTTGATGAGTGCGGTTCACTTTCTCGACGTAGTCAGCAACTGTATCCACACACTTGTCTATGTACACACTGATCAAATGTAACCTTGAACCAATCCTTATTGAATGATGAAATAATTTCTCTGGATTTGTTGCGTAACTCTAACGACGTTTCAAAGCGTTGTCCTCTCAGTTCATTTTTAAGGTCGGGAAATAAATGGAAGTCCATAGGGGCTAAGTCCGGATAGTAGGGAGGGTGTTGGTTACGACTGCAGTAGTAATTCGGATACACCAGAGTCAGAAGGAGCACGTGTTGTTAACTTACAGCTATTTAAATGTAGACGCATATAAAACAATGTGTTTATTGGTTAATATTAAAAGGATTTAATGTTTCAAAGAGCTTAAACATTAACTTGAAAGCAATGTGGCGAGTATTTACTTTATTAATATGGATATCGATAAACTTAGGATTGCAACACATTTAGGAGTAATATTCCTTGGCAAATCTGCACGCCACCCGAAATGACCTATGTTTTGACCAAGGATTTTTATTACACAAACTTTGACAAGTTTTACCATTGACTTTATCCAGTCTGCATAAGTACATGTTGAAATTGCCCTAAGATTTTCCAAACTACGCAGTAACCATCAATTCTGATTATATGTACTTTTTATTGAAATACAACTTTTACTCTCAAATTAAGGGCATGATTTTGTTATTTTAAGGTATCTTACTCGGTGGATTTAATAAATGGCTGCGTAATAGAGTTGTTTTAATTATTGTAAAAACCACAATGTTGAAGTGCTTCGAGTGCCAGAGATTCTTGGACAGATCAGGCATTGTCCAATATAGCTGGTGTATCATATGTTGTAAAAATCTATAAATATAAAAAGTGACAAAGAAAAAAGAGGTCAGTAGATGGAGCAATTTTTACAGCAAAAAGTTTCTCTTCCTACTGAAACGGCTACTAGTACATCAATACCTACACAATAAAGCATAGGTACTAGACGTGATTTTTGAGAAAAAAGACAGAACAACAAATGGAATCTGTAAACAGCAGCTTTATGTAAGGAGACAAAACGTGGAGTTTTTGATAGAAGAAAACAAGCAACTAAAAAGAAAATTGGAAAAGAGAGGTCACGTTGAAATAAATCAGAGCCCAGCAGGTACATATGAAACAGACTTCCGCTGTGGAAGAAAAAGGGGGAAAGTGTTAAGGAAATCTTTGAAAGACGCATCAATACTGACTTTAAAAACGCTTCAGAAACACACACATCAGTTGCAACAAGTGCAGAAAAGGCTGAAGGCCAAAATGAAAATGATCAAGAATCTACAGAACATGATAGAATCTGTTTTAAGAACCAAACGTTTGAATTATAACGAAAAGTAACGGAGTATTCAAAAGTGAATAAGCAATATGAAGGGGATACAAATAAAATGAGAATCACTAACAGCGAACTAAAAACAGGAGTCACATATATTGAATCTCCGTTACATGACAATTTACCAATTAATCTAACGGCCACAAATGAAATGACATATAGTAACGAATTAGTTGAGTGTGCAATCAATTTAAGAAAGTAAAAGTAGCAACCAGACATGTTGGTCCAGTTATCATGGAAATAGCGAAACTTTGTGGAAAGACTGTAATTAACATTCCATCCAGAGAGACAGTTGACACATGTGTTGATCGCAAAGTTGCCCTTACCCATAAACATTTTGGCAACATCATAAGCCAGCACTAGTTTTTGTACAGATGAAACTCGCAAACGCGGAAAAACATACCAGACCTACATATTACTAGTATCTGATGAAGACAATTCCTACATGCATGGATTGAGAGAGATGTCAAATAATGTCAGATGCATGACATCTCTACTCACTGTGATAACAAAAGGAAAGGCTTACAATTTACTTTTATATATGAAGAATACAAGGTTGGACCGTGCCAGCAACGGAGAAGACGTTTAATGGTTTGCTTAATGCCTACAAAGAAGAGTGCCTGTGCGAAGTAATTGACAACTATGATCAACTGGTGATCAAAAAGAACTTTGTGGAAGCATGAAAACTTTTTCTGCGAGCTACACCTACTGGTAGGTATGGCAAATGTGTGCGAAAGTACCATCGCAAAATTGCAAAAGAATTATAAAGCAGCAGATCTTCTATCTGCAGGATACCCAAGACTGAAAAGGTACCACAAAGCTGCAAGTGGCTCCTGAAAACCTGTAGCTAAGTCTGTGCTGCAGGGGAAGATGAAAAAAAGTGGTGCTAGCTTCCCGTTTAAAGCCTTCATTGTTACTAAATTGCAGAAGAACCACATAACCCGATTTCGACACAACAGGTTCAACATTGGGTGAGATCTCTCTTAATTCCACAACCAGGTTATCGTCAACAAAACAATATTGTCAACAATAACTCGACATACAAAATTAAACCAAACTACTTTTAATTCCCTGCTCCATCCCTTGGTACAGGCAAAGAAATTTCAGAATCAACACTGTTTATTATTTTGACATAGGTTTCTACTGCAAAACGTGTACTTACATATTTCAGATACATGTATGTATCACAGTTTGATGACAGCTATAAACATATACAATTTTCGTTCTTAAACAACATTTAATCTTTCTCGTATTATTAAAAGTAATAAGCTATACATATATTTAAACTCCTTTTTATTTTACAAATGTCAAATTGATTTGTTACTTGCTAAAAACAACACGGTAAAGAATAACACATTAAATGAGGATCTCATGCAAATTTGCTCAAACTAAAACAACGTACGAAAGCTTTTTTAGAACAAAATACTGTTTTTGTTTTTTATTCTAAAAAGTGTTGTGTTTTACGCTTCGTTGCTATTATTCATACTAAAATATACGTAGTAAAAGCCCTGTTAGTTGCCTATCAAAATGTTCATTTATTTTTTCATGTTTGTTTGTTCCGCCATTTATTTATTTATTTTCCGTTTTGCGTTAAAAACAATTAATGCTTTACAAGGTTTAATTCAAGTGCCGTGTATTATATTATTACAACTTAACATCACTATTTATATTAATGAGTGATCTTAAAATTTTATCTGTCAACTGCACAGGCCTCCAGAGCAAAAAGAAAATATAACAAGTTTTTCAATATTTAAAAGACACATATTGTGATATTTACTGCCTACAGGACACGCAGTTTATTGTTGATCGTATAAAACTATTTACTCAGAATGGGGGCAGAATGTTTGCTTAATTGTGGCTCTTCTAATTCTCGCGGTGTCGCAATCCTGTTTTCGAAGAAGCTTGAATATAAAATATATACAGTACATTACTACAGTTTTGGCAATTATATTGTTTTAAACATAAACGTTGGTGAAACCGGACTCACCATCGCCTCTATTTAAGGGCCAAAGTCTGACAATCAGGACTTTTTTATCGATGTTTTTCGTATAATAGACGCAATTAGAAACGATTCTTACTTTATCTGTGGTGATTTTAATTTAGTATTAGACCCGGTGTTAGATTATGGTACCTATAAGTCAATAAATAATAAACATTCAAAAACGTGTCTACTGAAACATATTGGAGATCGTGATCTCACAGACCCTTTTAGAAAAATGTATCCTAATACTAGACGGTATACTTGGAGACGAACCAATCCGATACAGCAAGCCCGGCTTGATTTTGTTCTTTTATCGACAATTTTATTGCCAGCTTTCCATGATGTCATAATAGTTCCTAGTTACCAATCGGATCATTCCATTGTAATGACGACTTTTAAATTTATACTAATTTTACACTCGGAAATGGACTGTGGAAACATAATAAAATGCTCTTACGTGATACGTCAACTACATAAATACAATAAAAACAAATTCAGAGAAAACAAACAGCAATACAAGTTATCCGTTTAGAACCAAGATAATTTCGATTCAATACAAGGTCAGGATATTCAGTTTACCATACATGACCGTAATAATATCGAACTACAGATAAAACTCGAAATAAATAACCAAGAAGAAACTCTCTCAGATAATTTGCTTAAATTAAAGGATGAACTTAAGCAAATTCAAGATGAACAATTAAGGGGGGGGGGCTATTATAAGATTATTAGCGGAATGGATAATGTACGGAGAAAAACCTTCTAAACTAGTAATCTTGAAAAATACAATTATACAACAAAAACCATAAACTGCTTAATAAACGATGAAGGAATTGTTTTGGAAAACCAAGGCGACAAGAAACGGCATTGTTTTATAAAAACTTGTATCAAAACAACGATAATATCGATATTGATGTGATCTGAATTACTACATCACGGGTATAGACATACCGAAATTATCAAATGAACAATCTAAAACATTAGAAGGGCCAATAACACTGAAAGGAGGCATCGGTCATTTTAAAAAATATGGCAAATAACAAAAACCCGGTTCGTCCGGTTTTACAATAGACTTTTAAAAAGCATTTTGGCCGAAATTGGGCAATGTTGTTTGTGGAGCTTTGAATCACGCATTTACAAGTGGAAATTTGTTTTTAACCCAAACACAGGGTATAATTACATGCATACTAAAGGGTGATAAACCTAGACAACTTAAAAAAGCTGGCGCCAAATCACTTTGCTTAATATTGTTTATAAATTGGCTCTGGTTGTATTGCAACAAGGTTAAAACGTTATATTGATAAATTAATAAATAGTGATGAAACTGATTTTATCAAGGGTATGTTAATAGGGAAAATAATAGACTTATTTACGACATTCTTAGCTACACTGAGGAAAATGATATCCCAGGACTTCTGCTAATATATTTTAAAAAGGCTTTCGATTCTCTGTCATGGTCATTTGTAAACAAATCTCTAGCGTGGTTCAATTTCGGTCCGGACATCATAAAGGGGTTTAATGTCTTGTATAAAGACGGAATTTTAGCGGTGACGCAGAATGTGTTTTCGTCAGATTTTTTCATATCCAACGTGGTTTCCGACAAGGTGATCCCCTATCTTGCTATATATTTATACTGTGCGCTGAAATACTAGCCCTTAAACTCAGTTCAAACCCAAAAATTAAACGAATCAAAATAGATAACATTGCATACAAGTTGTCCCAATTTACTGATGACATTTCTATACTCCTGGATGGCTCTGCAGAATCTCTTAATGAAACACTAGATGTATTGTCACATTTCACGTTGTACTCCGGTTTAAATTTAAACTTTGATAAGATAAAAGAAGTTTGAAGCATAAGTTCAGTTCTGAAAGCATAAAAACACGATGGAAATTAAAATGGAACCAGCATACGTTTGACATGTTTGGTCTATGTTTTCGTATTGACCTTAAAAGGATGGTAGAACTAAATTTTATGGACAAATTAACCAAGGTAAAAACAGTATTGACAAACTGGTCAAGAAGGATACATACGCCTATTGGACGAATACAGGTGATAAAATCAATAGCACTGCAAATACTTAATCATCTTTTTGTTTCTCTTCCAAACCCGTCAGATAAATATTGACAGAGTTATCTATTGTTAAATTTTGTGTGGAATGGTAGATCAAAAGTATACAAAAATGTAATAATAAACTGTCCATAAAAACAAATCTGACAACATAATCTATAGAGAATATCCAGCTACTATTCCAAACAGTGACCTTATAAAGCGGTGACCGTATAAACTAGTTGATATCCGGCAGCAGATAACGTGACTGTGATATACCGTCAATAGGTATTCCTACGCGCCGGGTAACAACGTAATAGAATTTGACCTTTAAATTGACAGATCGATTCTGATACATGCTTACAACAATAATGACATTTTCCCGAGGAACTATCCAAATTCATTATAAACACTCTTTAATATATGTTTACAAAAGCAATTATCATTGAACTGTTAAGCGTATTCATTTTAATTTATTTAACAATAACCTTAACTATAAGGCGTTTGATTTTTAGGATATCAATGGTTACACTCCACTAATACAATATCAGTATTCCGTATCGTCTGCAATTTATTTTCTTTGGAAGCAAACTTAATTTAACAGTAAAATTTATCAAAAAATGTGAAGAACAATGTCTGACTATATTAATCCAGTAACTTTTTTATTTAATTTGGGAAGATATACTGACAGTAACCCAGGCAAATAATGATTTAAATGAGGAAAATAAGGAACAAGAAGAGGAATATAAGAAGCTTCGTGAATAAAATAAGAAAACCACTGCAGTTATGGGGAACATTGAACAAGTATGTCGCAAACCTTTTGAAGACTTGCAGTGTCACTGAAATTAGTCCTTCTGATTGTCAAGCTCTCTATGGCATTGATCTTAGTGACTATGACTGTCAAGAACCAACAGAAAAAAACTTGTATTGATAAACCATATACTACATCTGCCAACAACAACACAACCCCCAAAATAAATGATTGTTTCAAACTACTTACTAATGAGGAAGTCAAAGAACAAATCTGCCAAGCTCAAAACAAAAATACATTAAAAAACAATGGCTGATGTGAACAAGTTCAAAAGATTTTTACTTACAAAACAAGAAAAAAGGGATATTCATGACATTACACCAGATATGTTAGACGAGTACTTGGAAAATTATGTGCTTTCAGGTAGAAAACTGGTGGCTCTGAATATGAACCAAGCACAATCAGGAACATGATTTCAAGCATTGACCGGAAACTAAAACGCAACAAATACGCAGTACAAATTATGCAGGAAAACAATACAAATCACTTCCAGCTGACAAGGGATGCATTAAAGACAAAACAAAGGACACTGAACAATGGGAAAGGGCAACAAACCAAACGCGGCAGATCCAATAAGTGACCAGGATATTGAAATGTTGTTGTATGATTGTGAAGTGCTTGGGGGCACATCACCAAACTCCTTGTTGAACACATTAAGGTTTAACAATTGTGTGTTACTTGGATTGAGAGGAACCCCCGAGAATTACAACTTGAGGTAATAATGTACTTTTAACAATATAAAATATATGTGAACTATTCTTGCAAGTAACGTACGATAAATGAATAATAGTAACATTTTGTAGGAGTGAAAAGTCAGGTGTAAAGTTTCTGCTGAGACTCGAACTCAGATACCCAAGTTTTACGGAAGACAGGTGTTCTTCCTTGAAATACAGAACTATGTTTACACCGTAGTGACTTTGCAATTACTAACACAACCATTATAACAATTTTTAAAAGCTACAAATAAGTAAAAATTAACTCCAACTAGTAACGAAAAGCTTGTCACTAATGTGAGACATATATTACATTGAACTGTAAATCTCAGTACATTAGCAAAGTACTTTTTCATTTCAAAGCGTAGCGTATTTGAGGAGGTGATTATAATCAGATTGGGGAACGATGCAACTACATGGTGGAGTAAATATTGTAAGATACGTCATCAGCATGACGTGCTAAAACAGGCGAAGACAAAATGGCGTACAAAATACAAACAATGTCAGAGAGACATTGAATAAAATAACTGTAGTATGAACTATTAATGTATTTAACGCGCAATATCTTCAAGGATGATAGATGTATGTCAAGGCATAAAATAATATCCCACCAAATAAACTTAAAGCATTTGAATTATGAGTACATTGTTGCTAAACAGGAAACATTTGTTTGAATTTAATTTGTTGCAATTTTCCACCTTTTAACTTAATAATGTGGCTTCTTCTTAAGTATACGATATCATAAAACTAATTAATGTAAGTAACAAGGAAATATTGTTTCGAGCTAAATATCTTATGCAAAGGAAGTATAAACATAAACAAATTGCAAGAGTTGAACCTTTGTATCAGAAAACTGGTAATCTAGATGCTGAAATCTACAGACCAGTCAGAATATTGAGTGTAGTTTCAAAATTTTTAGAAACAATCAATATATTGAGAAGTGGAACATTTTTTTTTTTTTTTTACAGACAATAGGCTAATTTACTTTATGAACTCCAATCGGGTTTTAGAAATTCCTATTCCACTGACACTTGCCTCGTGCATCTGCTAGACCATATCAGAACAAATAATTTTTAAGGGACTTACACGGGCATTATTATGTTGGATCGTCAAAAAGCGTTCGATACAGTGGACCAGTAACATGTGGTATCCCCTAGGGTAGTACTTTGGGACCACTCCTGTTTTTATGCTATATAAATGATATGATTATTAGTATTGATCCTGATTGTAAATTAGTTTTGTATGCAGATGATAGTGCTATTGTATTTGCCCATAAAAATCCAGATGTTATTTATACAAAACCTGGTCATGTTGTAGAGCGTTGTACGTCCTCGCTGGTGGACGACACATTGTCTTTGCATCTTGGAAAAACAGAATGTGTAATATTTGGCTCCAAACGTAAATTAAAGCGAGTAGGAAACTTCAAGATTATTTGTAATGATCACACTATTTAATCCACTCAATATGTAAGATACCTCGCTTTTAACATTGATAGTTCTCTGTCAGGTTATGTTGTCAACAAAATTGTTTCAAAAGTGAATTCTCGTCTTAAATGTTTGTATAGACAAGCGAATTTCTTAAATGTTGCACTCGGAAATACCTGTGTTTTGCGCTCATTCAATGCCATATGGGCTATGCTTGTTCTTCCTGGTAATCTAGTTTGAATAAATGCTTAAAAACAAACTTCCAATCTGCCAAAACAAAATTGTCAGATTTATTAACAATATGGGACCTAGAGAGTGTGTAAATAACAATATTCTGTCCAAATTGCAACTGCTTAACATAGATAACAGAAAAAAACAATTACAACTTAATCATGTTTTTTTTAAACATTTCATAGCAAATGTCCTTCCTATATGAAAAAAAGTTGTGCTTGTTAAATGCACCATTATTCAACTAGATACCAGATGTACAATGTCAATGTTTCTAAAAGTTACGATAAAGCTTTTTCAGTGTAGCCATTAATGACTGGAATTCTTTACCAGATTACATTAAAAGGATAGATAAAATAAATCAATTTAAAACAACTGTTAAGAATCATATTTTAAGCATTGCAACAAATAACTGAATTGCGGAGTAACACTTGTAATAAATTGACTTTTTAGAAACAGTAATTGTTATAAATCAAATTATATACACATTATAATACATGTGACATACATTATCTTAACTAATTAAAAGATAGGAAAACATGCGTAAATTTTGCTGTTTTGAAGAAGGACCCTTTCAGATTTTGATTTTTACTGACTCGTTGTCTGCAAAGAAAAGAAGTAGTTGCCCGTGATACAGGTTCTGGATATGACCCTCTCAAAACACCTTTGGCTTCCACGAACAGACTCAAAGCCCATGGCACAAACACAACCCAATACACTCATAACCAAGCAGCTGATGATTAAACTGTTTAAATGATTAATGTACTGTTGTATAGTAAATCGTATTCGCTTCAAAGTCGAATTGTAGTTGTGCTACAGTGGAAGTTCGATTTAAATTCAAACTTTACATCCGCACTGATCACAGTTTGATTGATCAGGCCGCTCTGTGAGCGATTTTATGCGAATGCCGACGACATTGTACATCACTCAGCATGTTGACCGAAAGGCCATTGCGAAGGCAGCAGAAATTGTTCAGGAACACCCGAATAACGCAAGATTTATATAAGACTCCCTGAGTATATATATTCAATAATAACGAATAACATTTGTAGAATCACTGATGATGCCGATGATAAAAATGGTGGATAAGTGTTTCCAATCCACCATCTATTAATTGTTATCAGTGCATATTTGCATAAATATTCGCAAATGATGAAATGTTTGATGCTAAATGCGGAATCATGAAAAGCGCGTCCGTATTGTGGAAAAGCGCGTCCGTATTATAAATTTTATGCGGATACGGACACGGATGCAGACATATGGAAAACGGCCTAATAATGAATGTTTTCAGTCGTTAATTGGCTGTCACTAGTGCATGTCTTGCAGTCCGGGTTCGCCTTGAAAACATTGCATTGACTCAGCGTTTTTTTATTACGTCCACGGGAGTCGTAGGCTTAAAACAGTATTAGTAAAACCACTTTAAAATCATTTCATTCACTTTCTGTTGGAACATTTTTGTGACTTTTTGATATTATACCGGAATATAACTTTATATCCAGACGTGAACTAAATTTAATAGAGAACTAAGACACTGGATTTAACATTAATACCACTCGTGTGTAACTGATTCAGTTCCTTATTCAGCAAGATGACACCACGCACCAATACTATATTGACATAAAATATTCTTTTTTAATATTGTATGAAGCCTATCAATCATTTAAAATATCAAACAAAATTGACTATAAATAATTACCACCATGTTTGATCTCGCTGAAAGACGAAATATAACGAGTATGTGTACGCTTGTTACATTTACATTGAAGCCAACACCGACATATTTATATTTGATCTATTTGATGGCAGATTGACACATATTGATCTTTACCCTGGCGTACTGTTAGAAGGCTTGCAACTTTTATTTTTAAGGCCTTTCAATTAAGAACACAATTATATTACGATTGAAGTGTCTCTCCAAAACAAGTATACATATCATGTAAAGATTTACTTATTAATTGTATTGCCAAAACGAATCTTTATACTATCTGTAAGTATTTTCAGAAAAGATCTGTATGACAATAAAATATGCATAGAAAATATTGCCCTGTGAATTTATACACGTTTTATTGACATTATACATATACGTTTATGTATGTGAACCTGTATGCTATTGGCCGATGCATTGTACTTATTATATACATGCGTATCAATGTATACCCATGGGCACAATGCCTACAGTATTAGAAATAAACTATCAAATTCTGATATCGTGATTAAGCAAAAGCAGCTACAAGGAGGATTTGTAGATCATTGCATCAATACAGATTTGATATGGTTAACTAAATATTTCAAAACAAAATGCAAATTCATCAAAACGTAATCTGCTCCTAATATCAGTTTACCTATGTCACTTATATAGAGCAAGTATAAGAACTCAAGTGTACACCATCACCGCAATATATATTTAGCACTAGCATTGTACAATTCTCCCCACTTTAATGATTAATTTACATTTTTAAATCGCGTCATAATCCATATTTCGTACTCTTTTATGCAAAAAGGCTGTAAGTTAAACACATGATATATAAGTACGATGTCTGTATATAAGACTATAATAATTCGCGTATGATTTGTAACTATGAAAACGTCTATATTGAAAACACTCATTTGAAACTGTTTATGTCTGTTTTCAATTTTACAATTAATGATATTCATAATTAATTATTTGGATATGCTCCTTTTGAATTGTTCATGATCATAATGGTAACATATAGTTAATGGTGTACAATTCTTTTTCCGAGTTGTTAACAAAAAAGATAGCTATAACAAAAACTTCTATATTCGAGTACATCAACGTATCAGTTGAACTTAGTGCCTAAATTAATAAATGTCAAGGGTTGGTTCAGAAAACAGAAAACGATCCCCATATTTTGTTTTAAAAAATGACATCTTTCTAGTGATATAGACATCGATGTCGACCGAGATCCCATTGGTAACTATAATCTTCCTAGCTCTAACGTTTTATAAAGTTAGAAAAACACCATCGTATATGTTTATACGTCGTTTTTGCTCGTGTTCAAATATGAAACAAATACATATAATTCCTATTGACTATGAAAGGAGGAGTTCTTCATACGTAAAACAATTATGTAGCGTAGGTGTATCGTATATATACATTGGACATTAAAACTCCTAATAAACATCTTTCACTGACGGTAATTTAGTCAGTAGTAACTGACTGGTTACTACAATATTCCTAACTATAACTTGTCGTTACTTAGATCTATTACTCAACAAGACAAACAGTTTGTTTTTGTGAGTGTTTTTGTTGCTGTTCAAGCATTACCGACCATAAAATGAACACTGTATATGTACAATCGTTATATAATGTACGTGTACATGTAATATGTTGATGTGTTTCCTGAACGAATGGACATTAGGCTCCAGGCTCGTAGAACGTTGAATTCGTAAACCTTTAATGTCCCTGCGAACAATCCAGAAACGGTCAACTTCGTAGAAAGTTGCATAACCCTTCAATGCCCTTTTGAACAATCCAGAGGCAGCCAACTTACTCGTGTCGACATTATCCTAAGTCTTAAAGGCTCGTTTAAGATAGATGAACATGATGAACTCACAAACACAATAACACGATATTGTTATAATGTATAACATAAACAGGCATTGTTATTAGGCATGGTTAACAGGCTGATATTTTATATAGAACATATCACAACAAAGCATAACAGTGTCAATTAAGACAATTACATTATTAGTAAAGAGAGGATATTTGTTTGTTTCCGGTGTGATAACGAGAGATATCATCACCGGAAAGGGAGACAATAAATATTAAACGAGCGCTTGCGCGAGTGAAAATTTGTAAATTGTCTCCCTTTCCGGTGATGATATCACGCGTTATCGCACCGAAAACAAACACATTTCCTTTTAATGCTATTGAGTATTCTTTACATTTGAATTATTTTGAAGGGATTTTTAACACGATGTTTTCAGTTTTATGTCAGTACTATTTTCTCTATAATGCGTAGTAATCGGTGTTACTAATAAACATTCCTGCGCCATGTTTGATTACAATAAAATGTGCCGTGGATTAGTTCAGCAATTTAAACCGCAAAATTATGGACTCTATGCATTATCGTGGCAGCGTGTTTACAGTACACCAGTCTACTATGCTGTACAGTATATTCATAAGCAACGTAGAATCCGGGTTTCTAAATTTATTTAAGTTGAAATACATGCAATTTGATACACGTAGTCGTTGAATAATGTCCAGCTTTTAAATCAAACAGTTAAACTAACACTCACTGCTAGGTTTAAATATATTTATAATAAAAGTACGTATTGAAAGTGACAGTGCCGTCAGTTCTCCGAAATTCACATTGTCTAAAAATAGCGCGAGCATACGTGTTATGATGTAAACAATAGTAAACACAGTCACGACATTCAAACGCACTAGGTATGTGTTTTCGAAAGCAATTCAAGATGATTAAACTCGTAGATGCGCGTTAAAATGTGAAAGGGTGTTCTGAAATGGATTACTTATACGTATAAAGAGTTTTTAATATTAGTTATTCGGATTTAACAACACAATTGGGTTACAAGCCGGTCGAGAATTAGGAGAAAACAAGATGGCGGAGAATAGAACGCTGAACACTTCTTACATCAGCACATTGATACTTCAAATACTTAAGCGTGATTACTGGATATACAGACTGAATACACTCAAACTAATATATAAATATGTGCTTGCTTAATGGACACAAGTTATTACTTAAGGCTACGTTGGATTCTTGTTGGAATTTGGAGAACCGGCAATACAGCAATCATGTAAACAAAGGGAGACTACTGTTCACAGCAACAGTAAACAACAAGTGCAACTGCAAGTGTAGTATGCGGGAATTAATAAAGTGTAAAGAATAAAATAAATACTTTGGATGCTAAAATAAACTTTCGACCAAGGTGACCAGCTCCAATGCCTTGTGGGTAAGACTTGTACCCTCAAGACATTGTCTGTACTAGTGTCCTTGGCTCAATACGACTGATGAAAATCCAAGAGAAAAAAAGAGGAAAGACAGTTCAATATATTGGAGAGGTATTCTTAACATTACTCTATACTACTTTTCTTTTTGGTAATTCAGTATGATAAATGGTGACAACAACTACAATTAAATATTGTCCAAATAAATTATTATTTTTTTAAAGTAGTCCCTCACTGTGAGTGATATGATACTTTTCTATATTTCACTACTTAACATTAAATAAATTATGACACTCAACATACGGATATTGATATGATCTTATTTGGATAATACTGTATATTCCATGAAAATACCTCTTTTATTCGGCTCACTGTGTAATGTCCATGGTCCTACACTACACGTCACATTGTTTTCTTCATTGACGTGTTCCGGCGAATCAATGTTTGTGGTAGTCGAATCCAAAACGGATGTTTGGATCTTACTTCCAACTGTCACAAAGTATTGCGTGGGTGAAACCGGTTGGTTTGGAAGTCTTTGATAATCTCCAGTGTTTGCTGGTATGTGAGGGCTTGTTATAAAGGGCGTAAGGCTATTGTAAATAATGGAGTGCGATTGATAATCCGAAACAGGTGTGTGTGCATTGTGCAATGTTGTGATTATAGAGTTAGTTATTGAATTGTCCAGTTGTCCATCTTTCGTTGTAGATTGATCTATTTATGCCGATGGTGACACTGGGTGTGTCGCTACTGGACGCTTTTGGAGTTGATATGTGCGTCGTAGTTGCCATTACCGGGTGTACTGACGTAGACGTTTTGAGAATAGTTGAAGTTTTTGATGGAGTAGCTAACATATTTGCTAGTACTGATGTTGGATTTAAAACTGTTGTTTTAGGGCAATCGTCACAATGAAATTCTGCTTGTATGTCGTTCAATGTTCAATTGCAGCGTTCAGACACATTTCCATGGAAGTTACTGTAGGTGGACAGCAAACCGTTTTCATTTGTAGCGCAACTCGATGGTCTTTGAACGTACTGTTACAAGAACTGCAGTTCCACACCACAGCCAAACTGCTTACCTTGCACCCCATGATAAGCTCGTTAGTTGTATTTAGTTGGCATGAATGTCCACTGACAGAGATCGCTGAAAACAGAAGCACTATTACAACAGAATAGCACAGAGACATACGTGTTCGGATACTATAATTGTTTCTGAAATGCATTGTTTTATTGTCTATTGTTCAAATAAATTTCATTCCAAATGTTCTTAAACGTCTACACTCTGATAAAACTCATGTGGTGTCACTTGGAGTCCAGCGTTACTGTTCCTTCGACACTCTTTGAACTTCAGGTCAATCATATATGCAGTGATCTAGCAAAACTAGTCCTATAATGTGATTGGAAGACATTTTATAGCCGATTTAATCAAAACTCGCCAATCAAACTTTCTCAGACCGCAACGACGTCATGAAATCATACCTTACCCTGATAACAATTTGTCAAAAACTGGATCAGTTTTATTGTACAAACCTCGCAGTGTATGTAAATCTACGGTAGTCTATTAGATACGTATTTGTGAACGGTTTCGTTTGTGTGAAACCTTTTGATGCTATAACGATTACACAATATCTTTGATGTCTTGATTTTAAATTTGTGTCGAAAATTTACCAGGTATCTTCCCCGTTCGGATCTTTTCGGCGTAACCGACAGACAGTAGTTCGATAGTTTGATAAAAGCAGCTAAATTACAAATATCATTTTCACTGACTACAGCAACTACTAATACACAGTCTTGCACAGTATTGCCACTACAACGTTCATTTCAAACGGACATGTTAAACATGGATCATACTTAAAATACGAGTATATTCAGTTATCATATGTAATACAATATAAAGGAAATTGTGACGAAATCCAAATACATTCGTAGCTTTCCGAAGTCAACAGAATGTCGAGTGCCACGAAATTGCAATGTCCTTCTTTCAACTGAAAATTTTGGACGCATTCTGCAGATGCACAGCGGCGTAATTACTAACAGTTTTAGCTGAAAGTTCGTTGTACATATTGTGTATTTTATTTGCATTATGTGCGTCGTTTTACTACCTTTAGTGCATAGTGTACAGTTTATATGTAAGAAACTCTATACTGACCAGCCTACAATGAAGTGACTTGGAAATTACTTCACATATCAATGAATTTCGAAACGATCTACTAGTAATTGTTCGCTCATCTATTGATATTATATGCAATGTTTGACCACTTCGTTAAAAGGACTATGTCAACGAAAACGGCCTCAAGGAGATACATTTTTTGATAAAATATGAAGTTAAGAGGTCGTCGCCGCCGGTCCGGCCGGTGCGGCCATGGCCAGACCACTTTTTGGCCAATTAAAGTATTGGGCTGTACCATTTTTAACTTCCTGAAAAGTTAATTTTTATTGTCATAAACATTCATACACGGGGTTGTTTTTACAACCTGGCAATAAAACAGACCCGACTTTAGACTGTCCGTAAAATCATGGTAACTGATAAAATCAATATCCTTAATTGATCGATGCGTTATTTGGGCAATAAGAGTTGTAATATCGTTCGTGCCAATTAAGCCAACAGTGCTAGTGGCACGCGGCGTCGTTGCGAAATAATAAAGTGCGATTCTCCGTCTTGAGTGATGTCTAGAGTTGTGAAGAAACTTATTAATTGGCATTAATTGATACCGATGTGGCTTCAAAAACAATATGTGTATAAATAAAGCGCAATCAAAGTTTATTTAATTAGTAAACTTTTCACTGTACATATATAAGTATATTATTGAAATAAAACATAGCCTGTAGCACTGTTCCTTCGAAACCAAATCAACCAAAAACATTCAAATTTCCAAAACGAACGATTGGTCAGCAACGAAGGCAAGCTCTCCGCTTCCCATGTCGAAAAGGCGTTCTTGATGACGCGCTTTTCCAATTCGAAATGCGCAACCGTGGGCTTCAAGAATCACGAAATTTCTGCCACCGAGAAGCAATCGAGCGGGTGCTCACCTTGCCGACGGTGACCAAGGACGTCGGTGAACTGTTGTTACAGTCTCATGCCGATGAAAAGGACAACAACCGGGAATGTCTGTTAAAGATTCTGTCATCTCTGAGATTCATTGCGCGTCAGGGACTAGCGATACGTGGTGATGATGACAGCGACAGCAATTACATTCAGTTACTTAAGTTAAAGGTGATTCGAAAATTATGTCATGGATTAACCGTAAGAATGAGGAATACACTTGTACCTATTCTCACAATGAGGACGACGATACTGACGACGAAGATGACGCCGAACACGATAACTGCCGAAAAGCAAGAGATCTTAATATAAAATTAATAAGCCTTAAAAAGCTGGAAAAACGGGTTAAAATAGGCTCAGATATGCTGGAAAACGCTCCTAGGGGCTTCTAGAATAACAAAATTTCCGGGGTGCAATCCCCCGCACCCCCTACAAGTTATTCACATACTCTTTGGCCGGACCTCTTTTTAAATGCCGGCTACGGGCCTGTAAAATATTAATAATCGCATATAATAACGGTTAAAATAAGGTATATATAATGGGGGAAAAGATGTAGCATTCTGAGATAAAAATCAATTTATAATATGGGTCGTGTTTTTTTGGCCCTTTTCATGTTTACAGTTTGACGTCAGAAGTGTGAGTATTTTGTATAACAAGTTTACGTATCTTTCCTTACAAAGCAGAATAATGCAGTTGGTTAAAGCGCTGTCTACTGTCATTTCTTTGTATGGCTATAAAGTCGTGAGGTTCGATTCCCGCTTGTGGTTTTAAATTTTACAAACATTTTTGCTGATTCGTTTTATCAAATATCTTATTATGAATTATATTATTTATTCTTTATTTTATGTGTATGTCTAAGTATTGCGCATTTCTATCATCTGATATCATTAATAGTGCACTAGGAAACACAATTTTCGTTGCCATAGTTTCTTTTAGTTGCTTTTAAAGCGTGTTTGTTTTTGTATTTACATGGTGTCAGTCGAATGTTCCCACCTTCTGGCAAGTATTTACCAATTGACATATTGGAATTTGGAAGGGTTGTACGATGCCCCAAGAGAGCCATCCTGTACATATCTGCCTCATCAATGGGACCGACCCTGAGGCAAAAAGATCGCACCTGAGCCAGTCTCAGCTAATGTTATCGCCAAACCGGGCAACCGAAACAGGAAGAATATGCCACTTGTTGCAGAATTTACAGACACAAGATATGAAACAAACGCTGGATGGTGCTATAGATAAGGTGTCCGCTATGAAACAAACGCTGGATGGTGTAATGGATAAAGTGTCCGCTTTGCAATCTAGCGGTTTTGAGCTCGAGCTGTACAAGGGGGGTGTGAATGATCTTTTCCAAATACACCAAGTACTGGTTCTTCCAAGAAATGAGACTCAAGAGTGTCTCAGTAAGCCTCAGGCTTTCGACACAATCGATCTAAAATAAATAATTTAAAACTGAACTTAAGAAGCAACTAAAAATAGGCTTGAAAAACACGATCTCCTCAGGGCTGCTTCCAAACACCAATGGATCGAGTACAAAGAATCACGCAAATTCCATGTGTTCTTTAATGACACTGTTGCAGCCATAGGATACTTTTCTAGGAACTGATATGCTTTTGGTTGGAAAGTCGTATTAGTTTGTATTCTTTGGCCCCGTATTCACCAAGCTATTCTTAGACTGAAGAATACAGAATAGACCAAGACGCAAGAAATGATTCGTGTGCCTTCGCAAAAATGCTGAGCACCAACGTTGCTTATGTCTTTAATAAATCTTTCTAAATAAAGAATGCTAAAATTAGCATTTGTGAATACAAAGTAAAATTAAAATTGACAGCCTTTTTACACTATACGAGCATCGTTTGCGAGTTTGTACTTTTGTTTCTTATAAATGTGACCTATGGCTAATGTGTTATAGCTGACTATGTAAACATACTTTAGACTTCATTGTCAGTATACAATTTTTTTTTATAACTTTGTTAGTTTTTGTTTTGTTATTGGTGTTTAAATGCGTTGTTTTATGTTTTGAGTATCCATCTGAGACGGCATGACATCGCGATTGATATGTTGTTTGAATAAATGAGGCGTGCCGTGGGAAAACCTGGCGTAATGCATGTGCATAAAGTGTAGTCCCGGATCAGCCTGTACAGTCCGCATAGGCTAATCCGGAACGGAACTTTCCGCCTGTCCGTGGATTTATATATAGAAGAGACTTCCTTGAAACAGAAAATATCCGGTTTTCCCACGACACGCCTCAAATCAAGAACGTGAAAAACTGACAAATAAACTTCTAATTTCTTTTTTTTTATTAAACACGTACGGGAGTAGGAGAGGGAGGGGGGTAAATACAAAATAAGCAAATATATGAAGGAAAGATTAAACAAAAATAACGAGGGATAAAACAATATGATTAGTCATCATATATTCTGAGAAACAATGGGAGAACAGTTTTATTATTATAATGCGGAATAAAGAAGTTATTAAATCACAAATTTCGGCAAAAGATCCACGGTCGTTCGGTCGTATATAACAATGGAATTCCTTACGTTGCAAGGTAACGTCCATTCTATACATAGTGTGACGTCACTGCTTTCGTCTAACATCTATACTAGAAACTGATTACTATCCATATTTTGCTAAATGGTGCATACACAAAGATATAGTCCGCGGAGGAATTAAATAATTTCCAAACAAGCACAATTTCCGTATATTCTTGCTAAGACCATGTTTAACCATGATAACTATATCATCATTATTAACTTCAACACTCAAAGCATTGTGTTTATACCTGTTCGTGCAATAAAATGCGTTTTACTTGCGTTGTCATGCAGTTTCTACTTTCACTTTCGAACATTATTTACAAATGAACACATAGAGATAAAACTGTTTTACTATTGAAAACAACGGCGGATTATATTTTCAAATTGAATTAAAATGATGCACAGATTGAGTACTTGCACCAAGTTACGTCCTACAAGACTCTATGACGATTTTTCTTATGTTTAAGAGCTTGCCCATCATGCACAGCGCGAAATCACACAGGTTAGTTGCGAGAAGCGACACCTGGTGGACACAATGCGGTAACGTCTATAACTAGCCACCATATAACTGTCTTTACAGATGGTCAATTGAAAAAAGCTCAACAGAAACATATAAACTAACAGACATTGAATTCAATAACGTTCCGTTGTAAAAAAAAAAAAAAAAATTCTAAAGCTGGGCTATCCTATTGACATTTTCATAATATTACACTATATTTATACATACGAAAATTATAATATAGTTATATAATTAACACGGAAACGTTTATAGTTAAATTTAAGCGCTACTGTATATGTTTATATGTTTCTTTTTTTGTTTCTCATCTTTTATGTACCAAACGTTTCTTCATAGTTGTTGGTGATGTGAATACCGAGCAATCTCAATACAAGTGACGAGTCAACTGTTTCTAATTGGTTAATTGGTAACTGGATTAAATATTGCAATAATGAGGGCTGGTAGCTTTCCAAGTAGATGTCTGTTTCAGAAGTCCATATGTCCCGATGGATTCCGTGGTAGCTTTCTGTCTGCACTTTCTTTGTCGTTACTCGCGTGTATTGGAGTTGACCGGGCTTTGTATTTGCGGGTTGCCACCGTAACTATGACAACTAGGATAACTGTCGGGATGAGCGAAAGACCCACATAGATCAGAATGCAATACTTCACTGAAAAGAAACAATACTACAGAACTAAATATCATGTTAAGCGTGTATGTACTATCTTACAACAGATAGTGCATAAATACAAATAACCAAATACAGTTAATTAATATACTCGTACATTTTTTTTTTCAAATACATAAACAGTTAAGAACAAACATTGCTTTTAAACGCACAATATGCTAATTGTTTTGTATCACAAAATAGTTTTAGGCTGCACAGCCGGTAACTCCTTTATGTGTATACACCGTTACTATACAGTTGTTTATGTTACACAACACAAATAAACGATGCAAACGTCGACACTCGTACTTGTCCCAAATACATTAACTTTCGAAAACGTCGTATAAAAGTAAGTGAATAAAACGTTGAGTCAAAGTCTTTTTCTTTGTCCTTAAGTCTACGAATAGGTTGGTGAATACGGGCTCATGTTAAAAGTGTAGTATCTTAGAATTGTAGTATCTTAGATGAGATAAAAATATGTACCTTTTTCATGTGTAACCCTGTGTAATTTCCATGATCCAAGTCTACACCAAGTGATGCCACTTCCAGTGACGTATTTCGGTGATATTCCACGAATGGTCGGTAGTTCTGGACTAGATGTGGTAAAGGCTTTTGTAGTTGTTACCGTAGTGGTAGGTGCTGACATGTTGCAATGGTCATTACAGTCTACCTCCATTTGTGTCTCATCCAAGGTCAAATTACATTCTTGTAAACAATCGTCCAAATCGGTCACATTCGTATTACAACACACAGCCTTCTGATGAAGCGCCTGTCCGTAGGTGTGATTGCAAGGTGCGCAGTTCAAGTTCTCGAAGGATTTGCTGACCTCACATAGATCGAGGTTTAATGTTTTACAGAATTTATCATTACCTTAGACATCGCCTATCTGGGCCGCTCACACAGGCAGGATAAACAACGGAAACATCATATTTTTTTCATATCACTGAACTGTTCGATATATAGAAACTACAACAGAGAATATGCGCACAATTTCAAAAAAACAAAGGTACAAACGTATCTAAAAATTTTACATGTTGAAAAGCATCGCTGTTTCGCAATTTAAATATATAACTGCGGAATGACGTGGACAAAAAAGTCCATGTGAAGGACTTGAACACTTTAATAATAATTAAGAAATAATTGTATCGATACGGCCAATTCCAACCCATTGTAAATTTGTGGATCTATAATCTTATGTCAATATATATATGAGCTATAAATTTCCTCACGTAAGTACTGGGATAGACGACGTGAATATTGTCAAATGTCTGTATGATAAAATGGAAAAACAATTGCCACCACATGTGTTTGATCAGGATCATATACACAATCATGGGATTAGAGAACTTTACTTAATGGATTTTATTCTAATTTGATGTTAATTTGATGTTTGGTTTATTTGCAGCATTGAAAATTACCAAATTATTTTCATACATGACACGCAATAGCACAAAAATTAGTTATTTCCAAAATTAAAATGAGTTATATCAAATTACGTCTTAAGTTCTTATGTCTTGATTGATCTGTGTTATTTTGATCTATGTTATTTAGTAGGAAGGAACGAAATGGTGACAGGGCCAGATTTCTTACTCTTTTCAAAATGTTGCATTCATAAAAATCTTAGAACTACATTTTTGATAACGCCTGATTGCAGAGCTCAATAGGACTAGACGTTGTCCGCGTTTTGAGGATGTCGTTGTAGCACCATAATGTTATTATTATTTATTTACCAATCAATTGGTTATCAAATGAACAATACCATCGGAGGAACTTGCTATTAACAAAAAAAAAGAAATTGGCATATCGTCTTATTTCACGTGCGTTAAAACTTGGGTCACCGTCGTGGAACGGTCAATATAAAAACTTGGTGGTTTAAACCGGTTTAAAAGGGCATGCCGACCCTCACACTTAGCCCAGAATATTGATCGCAATAAACACACTTCTAAATAAAATTTTAACCTCATAGCATTGTGACTCCAATTAAATAGTAATAAAATAGAATATTACTTCAATTTAATTACAATTAAATTATTGAACGCTAACACTTTGCTTTGCTCTCTAGGGGGAATTTCATCAGCTTCATAAATGTTAATTGTTCACCTTTTCGGTCATGTTATCCCGTTCTTATGTCATAATTATATTATGACATCATAACTAGAGTTTATGGATTATGTAGTAATATGCTGATGTGACAGGTTTTGTACTTCATTACAATATAGAAAGACGCATGTCGGAAATTCAGTCCATTATATCGGGAAAACGGGTTCCGCTGACCACTGTTTTTTAGCATTTGTATATGATTTTATGTCTGTGTGTTATTGTAAATTAAAAAGGAACATGTTTTGGCAAGAAAGTCATCATTATGCCCCAGTCACAAATAATGGCTTGATACCTCTTTCAAAAATTTTTAGTTGCAGTTATCTACAGTCTTGCTCGGCGACCGCCCGACTCACATATTCACTTCACGGACGCCGTCCGGTCACCGGCCGGTCGCCGCCCGCAGCGCAAACGGCTGCTTGTACCCCATGTCAGTCAGCGTAATCGTCCGGCGCCCGATTGGGTGTGACCACGCGAGAAAAAATATATAAATCACGCGGCGCCTGTCAGATTCCAAAAATCGCCGACGCTTTCCGTTCGTTTAAATCGCCGGCCCGTTCTAGTTGTGACCTAGGCATTAGCAGAGCAAGCTTTAAACATTTACACCAAGTGAACTGCGGCTTTCGGTGTAAGTCCATGTGACCACAGTTAGTTGTTGTTATCATACTGAGCCTAAGGGCAGACAAAGCAAACATATGTCAGTTCTCGCATGGCCCCTAAATTGTTATCTCAGGCTTCGCAGTACAATTCCTGTCCTATATGTCAGTCTGTCAAACATCACTGAGTAACATTTGTATGTAAAAAGTACGAAACTAAAGCATGGTAGTGTTCAAACGCGGAATACGTGCACTTCTGCAGGCCCGGGCTGTCTTCAGCGGAAGGTGTGTAATTTGCAGTCATCTACAGGTATTAAAGGAACTTGTTCACAGGTTGTTGTTGTTTTTTTTTAAGTTTGTCATAAAATGTCTTTACTTGAAAGATTTAAGCATCTGAATTAAAGGGCTCAAGTATAAATGCTCATGAAAGAGATGAAAAAAGAAGGAAAGAAAACAAGTTGCTCCCATCGGGGTTCGAACCTCAGACCGCCGGATCAAAATACGTTCGCCACTCGGCAATTCTGATTTCTATACCTGAACCTTCATGTTTACTGTACATAAGTGATCCACGTGTTGTCAACAATTTTAACTAAAACAACAGAAATATTCCTAATTATTATATCGTTTAGCGTTACAAACGCTTCATAATTTTATCAATTTCAACTGATGATTATACATTAACGAAACGGTATGTACAGTATATTTGTATGTCCCTAGTGTTATTTCGCTCCTTTATATGCATTATTCTTTTATTTTTGGAATATGTGACAACAAGTTTGGAAATTGTCAGTCTGTGAACAGGTCCCTTATTGTCAGTCTGTGAACAGGTCCCTTATTGTCAGTCTGTGAACAGGTCCCTTTATGCACAATGTAGTATCTCAGAGTTTGTAATTCATTCTTTGTTTTGGCATTTTTTGGTATCCCTCTAATATTAAACGAGCAACAACGGAATAAACCCTCCTATATAATGCATAGGTACCGTACCTGTAATATTTGTAACCAGAAATGTCTTTAAAAAAGACAATCGGCGTTTAAATTAATATTGAAATGTCATTTTTACCCTAAACTTAATACAAGAGGGCCAAGATGATTGGTTACGTGACTTCTCGGACCCCAGTTGTTTTCGATCCCCACCTTTTTTTGGATAACATAAGAAAATTTCTCGGACCCCAAATTCATTTTGAGATAATTTTAATCATTATTAATACGTGTACTGTGAATAAACCGAGCATATCGATCCATGTTTTCACCATTAATACACAAATAACCTAATTAATTTACGTCGAATAAAATATGTGATTACCTTTGCAGTCATGTATTTTCCCAAATTAAAACTGTCAGTGTTGTTTATTAACAAGTCTTTTAAGTTATTTAATGTAGCCATATTACGTCACTCACCAATATAGATCATTTTTAAAATGAATAATTTTTTTTGCTTTAAACCGCGGTACAGTAGCACACTGACGGGTTGAATAACGTGACCATACGTATTAACAAAGTGAAACTCCAACCATATCAGCAGCAGAGAACTCTTATTAGCAGCACGAGGCCCTTTATTTACGGCAAGTTACCAATTGCGAAAACAGCACAGCACAATACAAAAACACAAAACAAAAACATAACACAAACATGAATAAAACTGGGGTCACTGCCTTGGAACGGTCAGTGCAAAGCATTTAGGCTTTAACCGGTTTACGGGAGCCAGAACCTTACACTCGGTCCAGATTTATTCATAATACATGTAAATCCAAATTAAGATTAACACCATAGCTTATACTTGTTCAGTTAAATCACATTTTAATTACTCAATGGTTGGATGTTAAACAGAGTGTCATAGTTTAATTTCTTTTCTTGAATGTGTCATAAGGATGCCTTCTATATCCATATTTAAAACGTGATTCACGTCTAGAAAATACGTAGCCGTGTCTTTAACTGATTCCGAATTCCCGTCCACCATCAGGATGATTATCACATAACAACGTTGGAATTCGTCATTGATAATTGTGAACGTGATGCCATGGATCAATGTATTGACAGCATTTTGATGATCAGCATTATCATCAAAGCTGCTCTGTGGGTATTTGCAAGGCAATCGAGGCTAAAACGTGACACAGATCACTTGAAAACAGAGTGGTCACGTGGTAGAACTGGTTATTTGGGACTTAAATATGTGATAAGAGAGTCATTGGTGCAAGCCATCAAGGGCCGATATGAGATAACTGGTAATACTAAATGATTTAATTGAAATATGATGTGAAATACGGAAATCAACAAAACAATTATTTCGCTGTTAAAATGTTTTATTGACATGTGAATTGCGCTCAGCAAATTCGTAGCTAATTGTATTGTCTATGTTCAGTGTATAATGCTAAGTCTCTGAAGCTTTGGCAAGGACAAAATGCAAAACCCGAAAAATAATACGAATGCATACATAGCAAAATGTGAGCACCGGGCATTTGTTTTGGGTCTCGCTCTGCTTTACAACCAGCCATTGAGTAATTCAGTTGTTATAAAATTGAATTATTATTCTCTTTTATTATTATTTAATTTGAATTGTGATGCTATGAGGTTAATCTTTATTTACATGTTCATGTATTGTGAATTATTCTTCGACATGTGTGAGATTTTGGCGCCCGTAAACCGGTTTAAACCCCAATGCTTTGCATTGACCGTTCTTTGCGGTGACTCCAGATATATTAATATTTATACTTTGTGTTAGTTGTGTGATTTGTATTGTTTTATATTTGCACTATTCTATGCTTCGAGTCGTGAGAATCTACATAAAATAAAGAAAAAATAATTTATAGCATACCTAACATAAATTAAAATCCATTAATCAATTCAAACGTGTTAATGTATTAATCATTAAAACATAATATGAAGCTTCATGTTTTGCGTAACCTGCATTGCAATAAAATGCATGTTATAAAAACATCAGATTTATAAATAATGTTTTATACGACTCGCCTAATGTTGTAATATCATGCACCAAAAAAAGCGTTGAATAGTTGAAGATTTCGAAAAAAATGTTTTACGCTAGGACATCAAATTGCGTTTTTCGGAATTTGTTGCATATTCATTAACAATGGAATGAAATTACGAGCCTTTTGTACAGATTTATTCAGATACGTCAGTGTGTGCGTATTTACTTTATATGTCACTGAAACGTTGGGGATACAGGTCACAAAGTCACTGGTCTTACATGTCACTGATAGATTGACAAGAACGGTGCCAATGGGAAGATCGTATTGTTTCATGTTTTCTTTGCATTTTTTTTGGTAGTGATTACAATTTGACGAACCACCCGACGCACAGATAAAGCCCCCTGAGAGTTCATGCTGCACTGAATGAACGGTCGAATGACACGAATCTGCACTAAAACACAAATATCAGCCAATAGATGTGCTTGCTTTAAGCCGGACCACCAGCTGGAAAAGCGAATGACCAAGCGGGTTTAATCCATAAACAAAGTTTACAAGTTTGGAAACGATTACAGCAAATGTTCATAATGACTACGCTTTACCAGTCACTGTGTCAAAGATTTCATGTTATCATAAATCGTCACGTTTCGATCCCAAAGTGCTGTCTCACGCTATCTATAATAATAGTTCTGTTCTTGCTGCTTGTGTTGAAGTCCTTTGCAGTTGAACTATTGCAAAACGTTATCAGTAACGCATACTTTAACCTATCTGCACATATGCAAACGCTCAGCAGGAACGTTTGATGAAAACAATCCTGATGGTGGAGATGTACGTGAGCAGAAGAACGGGTTTTCTAGTGCGAAACAAAGGTCGCAGTATATGAAATTGACAATACAAACGTTGCAATAAATGTCTTATACTCATTGGTGTTGCGATTGCCACTTATCAGCAATTTCAATATGCATCTAACTTCACTTAATTACGATAATGACATGATGGCATATCTGGACTTAATTAAAATACAACAACAATTTACCCATACTGATAATAAGAAATGTCTTTAAAAAAGACAATCGGCGTTGAAATTAATATTGAGATGTCATTTAAAAATTACCAAAACAGACGGCTACGATGATCGGTTACGTGACTTCTTAGACCCCAGATTTGTTGGTCCCCACCAATATTAGGAGACTTGTTGGACCTCAGATTTTTTGGACACTATAAGAAAACTTCTCGGACCCAAAAGTTTATATAAATGTAGGCTAAACAAAATAGTTATTTCGTTACGTGAATGAATATAGCATTCTGTTTATGGCATACAATGAGAAAATACGTTCATAATTAGCCTCAGTTCTAGAGTATATGTCGAGGATATGTTTATAACTTTATTTTAACCACTTATGTAGACAATTATGTAAAATGTATTCCTTGAAAGTATGCATCAATAATTGGTAGACATTAAACGATTGTTTTAAGTTTGCATTCCCTAAAATTACAAAATGTGCCCAATTCTATGAGCATGAAGATAACATCTTATTCAGCTTCAGCAGTAAATGACCTCTTCGTTGTATGGTGTTATCATATTAGAAAAGTCGCTTAATTTTGTTAAGCATAAGGTCAACTAAAACAAATGCATTACTACTAAACAGATGCACACGATTAATATGCAAGAAGAAGCAAACAAAATAAATGAATTTCAAATTCTTTACTTTATTTCAACAAATCAGTAAGAATAACATTCTACATGTTTTTTTTTCATGTGCATAAGGCGCTACGAGTGCACCACAGTGGAGGCACAGACGTATGAGTTTGAACCAATGGCAAAAAACGAGATTTTTTGTGTTTATTAGGCGTTGCGAGTGCAGCAACCTGGAGGCGCCGAAGTACGATATTCGACCAATGAGACGCTGCGACATCCAGGGTTTGTACGAGCTCACGGCGGAGAACCACTGGAACATGGAGAAGGCGTACCTGGAGTGCGTGTTCAACACGGACCCCAGCGGTCTGGTGGTGGTCGTGCTTGAGGACGGGACAGTCATAGGTGAGAGACGTTGCCACGTTTCTATGATCGATTGGAAGAGTGATTGATGACGGTCATATGTAAAAGACGTGTGGATAGGTGATTGATAGATTAGAAGAGTGATGAGTGACGAATGTAGGTGAGATAGATCTGCATGGTTTGTATGATAGATTGAAAAACTGACGAGTGACTGTTATAGTTGAGAAACGTGAGGAGAGGTCTATGATATATTTGAAGATGAATGAGAGGCGGTCATAGGTGAGAGACGTCGGCATGGTTTGTAAGTGATGTGTGACGTGCATAGGTGTGAGATGTGTGAAAGGTTGTATGATATATTGGCAGAGTGATGAGTGACGGTCATGGGTGTGAGATTTGTGAAGGGGTGTATGATAGATTGAAAGAGTTATGAGTGACGTTCAAGGGTATGAGACGTGTGGAGGGGTGTATGATAGATTGAAAGAGTTATGAGTGACGTTCAAGGGTGTGAGATGTGTGTGTGGTGTATAATAGATTGAAAGAGTTATGAGTGACGGTCAATGGTGTATGATGTGTGGAGGGTTGTATGATAGATTGGATAGTTATGAGTGAAGGTCAAGGGTGTGAGATGTGTTGAGGGGTGAATAATAGAATGGAAGAGTTATGAGTGACGGTCATAGGTGAGAGATGTGTGTGTGTGGGGGGGGGGGGGGTATGAGCGATTGGAAGAATGATATGCGACGGTTACATAGATTGAAAAAGTGGATGTGTTGATTATAGTGTGCAGTGTTATATTTACATTATGAAACACAATGAAACACCAATAAATGAAATGAACGAAGGACATGGAATTATTCATTATAGTATAGTTGAAGTGGCGGTTCTTATTTTACTGTATTAATAGACAGAACTGAATTAACCGACTAAATACGCGATTTTATAGTTTATGAAAAGAATATTAGTTTAGATATTTTCATCAGTAAAATGCAACATAATTAATATTTTACACAGCTTATTTATTATACAATATACTCTTCTTCTTTTTAAATATAAGGTGAAACATTTAATGATAACATGTTACCATTATACTTTTTCTTCAAGGTCATAACGGGATATTAGCCCACAGCGACACCATCGCATCTTCCGGTATGAATATCGTTAAGGAGCAGTACCGGAAGTATGGAATCGGAAAGAAGCTATTCAGAAGTGTCATGGAGGTCATGAAAGACCGCAACGTGGGCGGAACGTCACTTAGCAACCGGGTCACGTTTTATGCACAGTTCGGATGGACGATAAAATCATATACCATCCACTATAATGCCGGTCCGGTGAATCCGGATTTTATTCGCGATCCACCGCAAGGCGAGTTCAAGATTGTCCCGTTGAGTGACGTCAGCATATCTGACTTCATAGCCTACGACTCGGAACTTCACACGGTTCCACGTGCAGTCTACATCTGCAGCTGGGCCGGCTGGCACAGAGCCAAAACTTACGTGGCACTGCGCAGCGGTCGCATAGCCGGATACGGCGTTTTACGACCAGCAGATTTGGGTCACCGGATGTATCCGTTATACGCCGACGACAAACAAATCGCGCGTGCGCTCTTTTGTAAACTAGCAGAGCACGTGCCAAATAACGAAGCCGTTATATTTTCGCAGCCTGTAGATAATGAAGACGCTAACGAAATCGTGGCAGCTAACCGGTTCACCTCGTACCTGTCCATGACGAGGCTTTACAATAAGTGGGACATTAAAGCAGACCTCAGTCGCGTGTATTCCGTATCGTCTACGGAGTATGGTATAGTGTAATGTAACCTGTTTGAATTTGAAATAAAAATTGTTCGCAAGACCTTTGATGGTTGTGTAACGCCTTTTTAATCAACAAGAAGTTGTTAAGCATTTCAATATGTGTTTATAGCTGAATATATGTGGTTTTAAATAATAATAATACATCGTAACAAAATATATTCAACAAATTGTCGATGCAAGTATACAGTCCTCGTGACTACAAGAATATGCACATCTTGCGAGAGAGTCCACATTCCAGACAAAGTCATGAAATAATAGTATGTTTTCAAAAGCACAAATATACAGAGAAACCTTTTAAAATGTTGCTAATGTCAAATGAAATCAAGAAAAAATATGTTTTTCTTAGTTATTACAACCAGCAGTGGGATATACTATATTTACTGTGATAAACTTTAATGAAAGCATATTATTTACCACAGACGACACACAAACAACCCGCCAAAATAAATTATGTTAACACATTAGTGAACAAACATGTTGAAACTGTTATTTAATGAACATACATATACATCATTGTATGTTATTAACGTTTATGTTTAGTAACATTATCAAAATCGTAATCGATTGATTCCACATAATGTTATAATCACTCATTAGTTTGTGAATGAATAAAAAAAACAACAACATACATTGCATACGTTTGGTGTATTAAAATGACTGCAATTATAGTCATTTAGTGTCAATAATGTTCTTCTCATGCCCTTATTGTACTGTTTAAAGAGGGACTGTCTAATTTGTATCGATTTATTTCATGTCTCTTTCGTTACCCACTAACTGAAAACTGTTTAATATAACATAAATAAATGTCAACATCGACGAAAACTATTTCTCTAATCGAAAAATGCAAATATGAGGCGCGTTGTGGGAAAACCGGTCTTAATGCATGTTGGTAAAGTGTCGTCCGCACAGGCTAATCCGGGACGGCATTTTCCGCTTTTATGGTACATGTATTTTCTGTTTTAAGGAAGTCTCTTCTAAACATAAATCCACTGTAGGCGGAAAGTGCCGTCCCGGATTAGCCTGTGCGAACTGCACAGGCTAATCCGGGACGACACTTTACGCACATGCATTAAGCCAGATTTTCCCACGACGCGCCTCGTATATATTTTGTGTCGATACAGACCTGTTTATTTAGGAATATATCTCTTTATATCAAGATGAAAATGTGGACACTCAAAAATATAATGAAATTCGACACCAAGAGCTGAGGGAACTGTACAAAAGTGAATATTCTAAGATCTTGAGATATGTTCAAAAATCTTCCATTTTCTGAAGGTAGATTATGATTGCTACATCTGAAACGACAAAGAGACAAAGCTAGCTTGTTAGGTAAAAGATTTAGGTATGATTCGAGATGAAATTCCAATTTAATAATTCTGCAAGTACGGCATTTATTGGAAACTGCCATTTCACCATTCCAGCCTTGAATAAGTTGATCTTTAATTCTTTTTTTAAAATGTGCTAGACTAACAATTGATTGGTTATCCCAAAATTCAGAAAAACCAAGGTTTTTTTAAGATGTTTTAACAAATGTTATCCAAGGTAATTGATAAACATTCAGTTTATCAAGCTCAAACGTAAGTCTATACATCATATTTCATATCTTACTGGTTTTAGAGACTATAATTCTACTCCAGAAAATATGTATTCTTTGTTGAATAACTTTATCGATGGGTAACAGAACAAGTTCACCAAAAACCATACAGTTAGGGGTTAGCAATGATTTTAATATTTTATTTGAAATTGTTTGATTATATTAATATTGGCTGAACCCCAAGTTTCAACTCCATATAATGGGAGTGATCATTCTATCAAACAAATGTAATTGCAAGTCTATATCAAGAAATAGACTTCTGGACTTCCTTAACAGTGCATACATGGCCTTCCCTGCCTGATCAGTTAGGTTCTTCGTGTTTTTGGCAAATTTACCATTGTAGTTAAATTTAACACCAAGATAGGTAAAGTCATCTGTAACATCCAACTTTGAATCATTAAAATAGAAAGATGGCATGGTCTTTATTTTTTGGTCCAGAATACTACAACCTCAGTTTTTGAATCATTAACTTCAAGTTTCCATTCATTACAATAAGTGAACATTAAGAACTGCTCATGCGTCATCAATTGATCTGACTCGTATACACGCTGTGTATACATGTATTTTTATAGTTTTAAATTTCTCTCTTAAAACGCCTTTCTGAACACAGGTTATTCTCAACATTTATTATTATATTATTTAAAAAATACTGACACCACTATAATTATGGATGAAGTTACATTATAATTTGTGTACAACATCATACAGTCCCTCATTAATATGCTTTTAATGAGAACCTGTTTATCCGACAACGTCTCTTTATCCGACATTTTGAAAAACGGAACTACTGAGTGCCGCTATTGACAGGTTTCTCTGTAGTACATGAGTTATGTTTGTGTAGTGTAATTGTTGGCTGGACGGATTTAACTAAAATGGCATGTTACACGACTCAAGGAAAGCCAGAACAATGTTTACGTTATTTTTGTAGAGAGCATACATTTGTGCACACTATTTTAGTAAGAATACAACAATATTCACCCCCATTTCTTCATTGTCAACGTTTCACACATCTAGCCCAATGTCGTAGTTAACATCCTTATTTCGTACTGACGTCACGAATTTCTTGAATATTTCGTCAGAAATTATCGTTTTCTTCACAACCGGGATTTCAGCCATTTTGTTCATCCATGACGTCATCACCGGATATCGTTCTGGGGTCAACGTCACATCCGGTACGAAGCATCTAAAGAGAGCAGGTATCCTGTATGCGTGAGGCCAAATGTTAATATCCAGCATCATGGGCTTCTCACCTGAAAGTCGAAGAAATGAGTTAAAAACCCAGTGTGTTATACTTAAGAAATAATTTTCGATTTATCGTCGTTTATCGGCCAATAAACAACGGTTTTGAGCTCTGATGCGTAGGAATTAAACCACGAGTGCGTTGGCCCGAGATGTTTAATAGTCACGCATCAGAACGACAAAGAGTTGTTTATTGGCCGATAAAGAACGAAAATGCGAACATTATTTCGATTCTAACATGATTGACATTTATTTGTGCAATTATAATTGGAACTACTTTTTACTACGCTCCTTTCAGAATCGGGACTAAATTTTAAGTCGTGTATTGGGTAGTTTAACAACGCTAATTTTGTTCTTTGTCTACGGAAAAATTAGCATGTATCATGTTAGAACTTAAAATCGTTGTATTTAGCGTTAGTTTAATTTCGCGTACTTCGCGGGCCAAACAGAGCGTTAATTTAAGATCCCGCGCAAATTTGATTTGCGAACGATCATTAAAACTACATTTATGAACATGAAAAATGCGCGAATTGAAGACCTCGCGAATAAGCCGTTTTTCAAGAATGCGCGAAATAAAGACACCGCGAAATAACATGATTTTACAGATTGAAGAAAATTTATGCTTTTCGTTTTAAAATTTAAAATATGTCATTAAAGCAGCAGTCCAGAAATATGTAATACATTAAAATGTTTGCAGAAATCGTTTCTAAAATGGACATGTTTTCGATCAAAATACAAAAACCGCATTGAAATCGATAAAGTAATATTTGTTCGTAGCCTATTTGGTCAAAAGTAGGTCATTCGATGCAAGCTCTCGATTTTGCATAGTACTGTTTAAAATTAATAAATTGTAGTAATTTCTTGTCAAAATATTCAGATAGAGAATTAGTAACAAGAAAAAACACTTTCGCAACGAGTCAAAAATAACCGATGTAGCGCATTAATTTGTGGTCTCATTCTAAGACACTCAGGTGAATATTTCGGTTACATACAAGTTAATAGCAAAAGTAGGGGTGTAATTAGTTGAAAGTTACATTTTTAAAAATTGACCTTTTTTTACAAACTGCTATTGTAATACATCACATGATATACACATAATAATACATATTACATACATTATCTTTAAATAATAAAAAGGTATGAAAACGGGTGTAAAATTTTGCTGTTTTGAAGAAGGACCCTTTTTGGTTTCGATTTACTGACTTATAGCCTGCAAAGGAAAGAAGTAATATTGCGCGATAACTGCTTTGGAAATTACCCTCTCAAAAGACCGTTGGCTTCCGCAAACAGTCTAAAAACGTTGTCAATATGTTAACGCTCGTTAGCCTAATTGATCTTCAAAGCGACCTGTTCACAGATTTGCAAATTGACCATTTTCAAAAATGTTGTAATAGATTCCAACAAGAAATTATACATTATATACAAACAAGCGAAATACCACTCATGACTTAATTTAATTAATTAGAAATATCGTAACGTTTATAGATTATCATCAATCGAAATGGACCGAATGTAAATGTTTGTAACGCTTTTAATGGTATTTTTGAAAATATGTGTATCACTTACCACTTACATAGCGTTAAAACTACACAACTAAATTTATATAAGTCTGAATGGCCGACATTTTTTATCTAAAAGGTCCCGGGTTCGAGTCCCGGCGAAGGCAATTTTTTTTTAGTTAACTTTTTTTCCATAAAAAAATATTTGTTTTAGATTATTCCAAATTCTTTCGATTTTGCAGTATAGGCATATAATGACTTTTTTTTCAAAAGTACGTAAAATCTGTGAATAACTCCCTTTAAAGTAAACTGAGCAACTGAACCTAGGTTAGTAACCAAGAGGGTGAATATAGCTGTCACATAACGCGTCCAGTAGAAACAATTAGGTACCTCCATAGAAAGGGCCGGTTTTGCCCTGTATTCGCTTCTCGAACATGTCTAGATCCCCCAGTAGGGACTCCACGGCCCCAGGGTCCTGGCAGCACGACAAGAATACCTTGTAGAAACCGGGAATCACCTGGAACACAGGAACACGACGTTTCCAAATATACAGTAAAATCATTTTATTTCGCGGTGATAAAAATTTCGCACATTCTTAAAAAACGGCTTATTCGCGTGGTCTTAATTGCGCACATTTCTTTATTTTCATGTATATATTTTCGTAACATCGTAAAAGAAAATTTACGCGGAGTCTTAATTTCGTGCTCTATCTGGACCGTGTAATATAAATGTACGCGAAATTTCGACCACCGCGAAGTAAAATGATTTTACAGTACTCAGCCAAAAAAAAAACCTGACAGCGTAACTTTAGTTTATCGATTTTTTGAAAAACAGAATAATAAATGATTGAATGTTCTAACATGATACTCGCTAATTTTTCAATAGACAAAGAACAAAATTATCGTTGGTAAAGTATCCAATAAACAACGCAAAAAGTAATCCCTATTCTGGGCAGATCAGAGACAAATGTAGTTCTCATTACAATTGCAAAAATATTTGTCAAATCATGTGGGAATCGAAATAATGTTCGCATTATCGTTTTTTATCTGCCAATAAACACCTCTTTGTCGTTCTGATGCGTGCTAATAAACCCTAATTTAATTCCAATGCATGAACTCCAAAACGTTGTTTACTGGCCGATAAACCACGATAAATCGAAAATCATTTCTAAATTAGGCATCTATTGATCATTGTTTTTGACCACGCGGTTGAAATTTTATCCAAAAAAAACACACACACAAAATACAATACACAGAGGTTTGCGAGGGAAACAACCACTGTACTGCCAAAATAAAGCTGAGACGGAGTTTCTGCCAAATCTAAACAATTGAACAATATAAAATCATCTCTGTAAAATTAATAGCTTTTAGACTAATTCGGTTATTAGCTGTACTGTAGCCACACTAACGTGGCTTCACTTTACTGTCCAACACTTAAGATAATCCTAGACCGTATTTACAAACCTGTTCTTAAACTTAAGACTTAAGACCTAACAATAAAGAATATTCTTGAACCTGTTCTGTTTAAAGAATGCTTGTATTTGAATTTTACGTGGTTAACGCCAACACTAAATTTAGCATTATTTATTTTAGAATTGTTTTATTTATGACATTAGTCACTTGTATCCAGCATATTTGTAAACACAAGTATTATTTCTTGAGTCTAAGTCTATTCTTCATTCTTAAGTCTAAGAATGGGTTGGAGAATACGGGTCCAGAGATCGAATTTCGAAGTTATAAAGAAAGATCTGGGATAACAAAGGTAAAGGATGTTGCTCATGCAAAAGGAGCAGGGGGAAGCCGGACTAGTTATTTGACATGTTCTTATAATAGGCAAAATATTGGGGTATAATAATTTTAATAAATCTTATCAATTTACGTATTAGTAGGTGGTCTCTTCATTAAATTTTGTCGTTGACTATTTGCAAACATTATATTTCATAAAATACTCAAAACCTCTGTATTGGTTAGTCATATGGGAAAGCAGAAAAACTCCTAAAAATGAGCAGAGCGCCCTGTTATTTCACACTGGATCTTTTCCTGGAGCTATGACTGACCCTGAAAAAAGCCCCTTTGCCTACCTTGCCCCACAGCTCCAGGATCATCCGGTGTTGCGCAGCCTCATAGGGGTCAGCAGGGGTCAATCTTACTTCCGGGTATACAGCGTCCAGATAGTCGTTGATGATCAAGGAATCGAAGACTATTTTGTCACCCTGCTGAATGGTGGGTACCAGTCCAAGGGGGTTAACTCGTTCCAGGTACCATTCCGGCTTGTCACTCAAGTGGATGTTAACCGTCTCATGACTAGATGTGGACATAACACGTTTATTTTATTGATATACGTGTATATATATTGATCTTTTATTAAGGCATGTACACATACTGATATATTCGTTAGTAGATCAGGTCGCGGTTGCACAAACTCATTTATAAAACACATTTCATTGTAATATCAATCGCATGACCTTGTGAATATAACGGGTCGTTAGCTTACCATGCAATTGGCCCTCTATGTTTTGAGCCACCATACCCTATTGATTGCACAATTTCATTGCAAACAACACTTCACAAAACAATTTTAAGCAAAAAAAAACAACAAATTTAACAACCATTTTACAGTAGACAGTGTCTGATAAGCGTTTCCATTGAAAAGCCAAAATTTAATATGTGTTTTCAGCGCTTTGATTACGTTTTTTCATTTTTTTTTTGCTTTGAATATGTGGTTTCAGTGCTTTGATTACCTGATTTCAGTGCTTTGATGACGTGTATTCAGTGCTTTGATTACTTACTCGATATTTTTCATCAGCAGCAGCAATCTCGTTCTGTCTGCGTACGGACAGAACTGCATGCTGTACAGCCGCAGTTTGCCGTCGGTCAGCGGGGGGAACTCGCTCCCTGTGAATAGGGCAGTTGTAATGCATCTATCAATATTTCCCCCCAGGGGCGAGAATATACTGGACTTTAGACTGAAAGCGATTCCCGACAGGCGGGAATTTGACAATGATTCCTGGTCCCGGGAAATAGACTTTGGTCGGATTTTAGATCAAACTGAGGGAATTTAGACAAAAATGCTTGGCTCAAGGTGGGGAATTAGACCCCAAACAATAAAATTAGTAAAATTCCCCTGGGTCAGCCTGGCCCCCCTCCCCCCCCCCCCGCCGCCTGGGGGAAAATATTGATAGGTGCCTAAATAACAATGTAATACAAGAAAACATTGGTGTAAAGCATCAAATGGCGTCGCAGTTCATCTATTCAATGATGATAACGCATCTTCACAGAAATGTTAATGGTGTTTGGACTAAGAACACTACATAATTGGAAAAACCGGGGTTAAAGAATGTGCGTAAAGTATCGTCCCGGATTAGTCTGTGCAGTCCGCACAGGCTAATCCGGGACGGCACTCTCCGCTTTTATGGTATTTGCTGTTTCAAGGAAGTAACTTCTAAACATAAAAACACGGTTTGGTTCGGAAAATTTATTTTTAAAAAATAGTACACGTTGTTCAGTATTTTAACTTGTCACGCTAGTATCATGTCTAAGATTTACATTCCTGTGGCGGCCCACGCTTAGTGATCCGAACGATTCTAAATCTAAGTCTCTTCTAAACATAAATCCACTGCAGGCGGAAAGTGTGGTTCCGGATTAGCCTGTGCGGACTGCACTTTGTAATGTAAAGAAAAGAAAACAGTGAAAAAAAAGTATTTTTAACGCTTTACGCACATGCATTCAGTCCAATTTTCCCACGACACACCTCAGGCGTAAAAAAAGTATGTTTGTTTCAGGTAACCCGACCTACCCTAAAAAAAATGCCCCGACCCTAGAACATTTTATTGGGTTTGTCAGATTTATTTTGGTTTTATTTACCTTTATCAATAATTAAATGTGTTTTTGATAAATAAGTGTTTTGTTTTGATAGTATCCACTTATAAACAATGTTCAAGGATATTACTGATATGTTTTGAATATTTATTCAGTTTTAGAATCTTCAAGTTGACCATTTACCCCCCCCCCCCCCCCCCCCCCCAAAAAAAAAATCCCGACCTACCTACCCTAATTTTTTGGGGCATGTTACCTGAAACAAACATATTTTTTTACACCTCATGCAGAATGTAATTTAATTCGAAATCATATCTACGGAAGCGTATCGGATTTGTTTGGGCGTAACTTGCGGTTAGAACACGTACAGTAGTAATGGTTATAAAGATAAGCATATATCCTTTAGGGCAACCGCGCCTTAAAAATTATGAATCGTATCACAGAAAAACAACAACAGATTGTTAATCTTGTGTTTACTTGTTACTCCTAGACTAATTTTAGTCCATGAAAACAAACTGCTGAAACTGTGTATGGAATGTAAAGGTCGACAAATCCTGTTTCTTGTTTTATCTTACTAAGTTACATTTCCTTGGGACAGTTACTGTCTTGAGCAAGATCAATATGGCAAGCATGTTATACAGGGAGCAATGTAGGAGAAATGTAAAGGTCGACAAATCCTGTTTCTTGTTTTATCTTACTAAGTTACATTTCCTTGGGACAGTTACTGTCTTGAGCAAGATCATAATGGCAAGCACGTTATACAAGGAGCAATGTAGGAGAAATGTAAAGGTCGACAAATCCTGTTTCTTGTTTTATCTTACTAAGTTACATTTCCCTTGGGACAGTTACTGTCTTGAGCAAGATCAATATAGCAAGCATGTTATACAGGGAGCAATGTAGGAGAAATGTAAAGGTCGACAAATCCTGTTTCTTGTTTTATCTTACTAAGTTACATTTCCTTGGGACAGTTACTGCCTTGAGCAAGATCATAATGGCAAGCACGTTATACAAGGAGCAATGTAGGAGAAATGTAAAGGTCGACAAATCCTGTTTCTTGTTTTATCTTACTAAGTTACATTTCCTTGGGACAGTTACTGCCTTGAGCGAGATCAAAATGGCAAGCACGTTATACAAGGAGCAATGTAGGAGAAATGTAAAGGTCGACAAATCCTGTTTCTTGTTTTATCTTACTAAGTTACATTTCCTTGGGACAGTTACTGCCTTGAGCGAGATCAAAATGGCAAGCACGTTATACAAGGAGCAATGTAGGAGAAATGTAAAGGTCGACAAATCCTGTTTCTTGTTTTATCTTACTAAGTTACATTTCCTTGGGACAGTTACTGCCTTGAGCAAGATCAATATGGCAAGCATGTTATACAGGGAGCAAAGTAGGAGAAAAGTAACATTATATTCATAATTATGATAAATTCGATTTTTAACAGAAACGACTGTATCAGTCTATTGTTACTCCCTGTATTATTTGTTACTTATGTTAGGTTGAACAAAAGTTCGTTGTAATATTTACTAGCAGTAGCAATGTTGAGGGATTGATTGTTTAAACTTTATAAAGGTATTAAACACAAGTGTTTCTTGTAGAAAACGTCTTGTTTAACATTCTCTGTTTTCAAATAACTTTCACATTTAAACTTAGTACATTCACACGTTAAAACAAAACTTAGAAATTAGAAATTATTATCTACGCACTAGTTCGTGTTCTATATTAAACTGCCTTGAGTAATCCGGTAAAAACTGACGAATACATGTCAGTTTTTATAGAAGGTACTTGCATGTGTAAACAAACACGCGGGTCATTGATTAGTTATTGAATTAGTTTATAACGCGTATTAGAGATCGTATTTGCAGATTGTTCAGTGAACCGTAAAGCAATTCAATTGAATATTTATGTATTGTCGGAATTTGTAAACATGATAACATAAGCTATGTATAGCTTTTGACCGACATTATGTGTAGACGATGGATATCTTTACTTTATGTGTGTCCCATACCAAAGTAAAAGAATATATCGTTTATATTTAGTATTCATAGTACAATGTTCACAATAAAGTAATGTTATCTTAAGTAATACGCTTGTGTAGAATACGACAGTGTATTCAGGTTATGTAGGATCATATTTCACAAATCGTATTTGTCACACACCTGTGAATAATAGGATCACATTTGTCACAATTTTAAGTGTGAAGAATATGATTGGCCAAAATACGAGGTATGCGTGAGGATCACAGAAGAATATGATTTCGTTGCGTATCAAAAACTAGATGCGAGCATAAACTTCACAGATAATGTGAAGAATAAAACTGTGATGTGTGAAGAATAAGATCTCAATTTTCACACCTGTGAAGAATGAGATCCCATTTTTCACTGATGTGAAAAAAAAAGAATTTGTGACAAATATGGTCATACACAGGTTATACTGAAGAAAGCTTATGGCCGATGTTAACGCTACTCTAAAATGCTTAAACACATGCTTTGTATTGTACCTCATGTATATTGAGGTATTCATCGCCTGTTATGTTTACACATTAATTTAAGTCTTGTCGTATCTATTAGCATTATGCTCAAGTATGTACAATTTGAAAACGATAAAACTAGCTAATATCTGGACACATATTCATTAATAATGGTTTTCGTGAAAATACATTTATAGTATTTTAATAATTATAATGAATACATTACATTGACTGTACAAGTAAGCTATGATTTAAGAAAATAAAACAGTATGTTTACCTGAACGCTGGTGTTTTAAGATGTCAGGCATTGTTCCGATTTATGTCCCTAATACACATAAGCGACCTACTCAAGCTGGTTGATCGAGATCACTTTGAACTTCCTATTATTACCCATTCATACGGTAATGCAATCCAGATCACGTTACACTTATTTTAAAGTCGCTACGAAGTATGGTGCACCTTTAGGCGATGGCGATTTTAATTTTATTCGTTAACATAACATAACTATTATTATGTTGTATCATAATGAACACGCTGTCTTACATTTACGACAATAATGCATGCTACTAAACATAGCATGCTTTATGAATTAATATCGCACATGACACAAGAAAACATTTGTTAAACCTTTCAATATATACGCCATCGTCTATTACATTTTCCTAAAGACAGAGTTAACATTCGAAGGTTATGTACGTTTCATTAAATGAAACGGGACTGTGTAACGAATTTGAGAATACTAATATATTATCACTAAAATTCATTTACAGTAAAGCCCCGCTAATACGACCTATGGCGTACCCTTTGTGTCAAAAGTACATATATGTACGGCAGCTAAATATAGATGTAACTGTTGTTGTAAACTTGTAATCGCAGTAACGAATTTATGACTGCAGTCATACATTTGTAACAGCAGTTACATTTACAGATATAACTGCAGTTACAATTTATACCGAAAGCAAAAAAATATGACAATTGTCATAAAATTATATCTGCAGTTACACTTTTTTTCTGATTCATTTATTTTTAAAATATGTATCTTTAAATTGTTTTTATAATTTAAAAAATCATATTTAAATAAATAAATGCAATTTTGACAAAAAGGCATTATATAAGACGTGATTTTATTCGCCAAACATACTTGAAGCTGAAGTTTAGCATTTGGTCCGAAAAATGTAACCGCAGTTATAATTTTATGATGATTGCCATATTTTATGACTGTTAGTATAAATTATAACTGCAGTTATATTTGTAAATGTGACTGCCGTTACAAATTTATAACTGCAATCATAAAATTGTAACTGCGGTTACAATTTTATACCAACAGTTACATCTATATTTAGCTAGCAGGCGTATATATACTTTTGACCCAACGGGTACGCCATACGACCATTTGGGTGTCTTAACAAATGTGGTCTTAATATTTAATATGTGACATCCTCTAGAGGTCCTCTACAAACTTTGTTCAAATTATTACCCTGGGGTTAAAACTGACCATGCCCCGGGGGTCACATGGTTTATATAGACTTAAATAGCAAAATGATTTTAAGTCTTCTCCCTGAAACCGCAAGGCCCAGAGGTTTCATATTTGGTCTGTAACATCCTATAGTGGCCTTATACTAAGATTGTTCAAATTATGCCCCTGGGGTCAAACATGGCCACGACCCGGGGGTCATATGGTTGATATACACTTAAATAGCAAAATCACTTTAAAAATCATCTTCTCTGAAACCGCAAGGTTCAGAGGTTTCATATTTGGTATGTAACATTGTAAAGTGATCCTCTACAAAGATTGTTCAAATCATGCCCCTGGGATAAAAAGTGGCCACGCCCCGGGGGTCACGTGGTTATATAGACTTAAATAGCAAAATGAATTTAAAACTCTTCTCCTCTGAAACTGCAAGGCACAGAGGTTTCGTATGTGGTACGTAACATCCTAGAGTGGTCGTCTACAAAGACTGTTCAAATGATTCCCCTGGGGTAAAATTGGCCACGCCCTTGGGGTCATATGGTTTCAAAAGACTTATATGGCTAGGGACTTTACAAATCTTCACGGAAACCGCACGACCCAGAGGTTTCTTATTTTGCATGAAACATTGTAAATTGGTAACCTACACAGATTGATCAAAATATGCCCCTCGGGTAAAAAGAAGCCACACTTCGGAATCACGTGGCTTCTATTGACTTAAAGAGCAAAATGACTTTAAGAATCGTTTCGTCTGCAACTTAAAGTATTACTATTATTATTATTATTATTATTATTAGTATCAGCATCATCATCATCGTGCTCGTCATGCTCATCATCACCATTATTATCATCATTCAGCAGCAGCAGCAGCCGCAGCACTATTATGATCACCACCAGTGTCTTCATAAAAATCATCATCATTATCAGCAGCAGCAGCAGAGGCAGCAGCACTATTATTTGCGCCACCAACGTATGTATCACCATCATCATCATCATCATCGTTATCATGTATCGTTTCATCATTCTTTTATGTCTGATACATATTAAATGTCAAGGGATTAAAACTCTTGATGGCTATCAAGCTGACTTCTTCGTCGAGTTAAATTTGTGAAATCTCGCAGATATGTAAACATTTCAGGTTAGATACCAGTAAATCATTGTGTATCCCTCCGTGGTCCATTCGAAAGTAGTGCCTATTACTGAAGAGTTCTTCTTCTCTTCTGGTATAAAAGCCATTTAGCAATCTCAGACATGCCTTTTGTGGTTATTTCTTATATCACATGTGTGTCTGGAACATGTTGGTGTATTTCATTGGAGGCTAACTTTAAAGGTGAACTTTTGGGGTGTGTTTACTGTGGTAAAGCCCCTTTTGTCGAAATATGACTGCCGAAACCCTGTTTTCTACCGGTGTCTGCATTCAGGCGAGATGCATTTTCTTAGAAGTAACATGACATATATTTTTATTGCAATTTTTGAAAGAGGAAATATTCATCTTTAAATTGATAGCATGCTTGCACAATCTGAAATAAAGATAAGGCTAAAAAAATGCTTGGAAAGTTCGCCGTTTTATAATGGGACCCTATGGGAATTGGGATTACTGGTATCTAACCTTCAGGTACATATTACTAACATTACAACCTAACTTAACGAGAACAAATGTTGCTAGTACCTGTGTACGCCTTTTCTCAAAAGGAGTTGTTATTTATACGAGTTTATTTCTCAAGCATTTATTCATGTATAACTATATAAATTGCAGTTACACAAAGAAATCCAGGTGCAAGCTAACCCAATAAATTGCCTTTGATTTGTGACGTTAAATCGATCTGCAGTGTACTAGACAAAAACAAGCTAACAGGCTTTTGCAACGGGGGTATATTGTAACGTTCATTGCGAATGTAGATAACAAATAAGATGGTATGGCTATTTGCGAAAATACCCAGACGCACACCAGAAAACGATATCAGAGAAAAAATTCCGAGCTGCAACGTTTGTTCATTACTTCAGTAAATGAGTGGTTACGCAGATAGAAATATATAGTAACATGTATGCTACAGCGTGGTATTTTTGTAGCATTAGCAATGTGGTATAAGACATGCAGATAAATGAACGCGTAAAACGCATCGTACATCTAACACTACCTAATAATCTGTAGAAAGGTTCACGTGCGGAAGGTGAATAACCAGGCGATCAATAAGAAGTCTTAAAACGCGGTGATTATTTCTCTCTTAATAGCATGTCATTAATATTTAACTATCCCTGACGTACCAACATTGTGTACGACCAACATACTGCTAGCGTTAATATAACTCCCCCCCCCTGGGGTCCTTATCTGAAAGCAACCTTAAGGCTATAATTCTCGTAACAGTACCCGAGTGTCACCTTAGCGGATTTTTTTTATTACCTCAAAACACCCGTATCATACGAGACCTCGTAAACCGTACCTTAAGTTATGCGCACAAAATCGGCCTCACAGTGATATCATAAGTTATGTGATGTATTTGTTCGTTTGTTTGTTTGTTTGGATTTTTCGCCGTTTTTAACAGTATTTCAGTCATATCACGGCGGTGACGGGTCAGTTAACCTACACACACTTTTCCTGGGCAAGGTTAGCCGATCTAAGCGTTTTACAAGTAATAAGTGCACATACCTATGCCAGTAACTGACAACTGCCCTATTTGAATCAGAGGTACGGGGAGAATGGCCGTAGAAATAATTGCATGACCAATCCCCACACAAGTTGTGTGGCCGTTCTGTCATGTAATAAAATCAAATAAAATCATTTAATATTAGGTGTACCGCATTTTGTCATTTAGATTATACGTGTATATTTCAATATGTATTTGACCTATACTTGTAACTGAATCAATGAACGTCAAGAATCCAAGCCTCTAGTTTTACTACATTTTCCAAATGTGTAACATCACATTTTGGCAGCTAGATTTGGAAAATTACCTCAGTAGCTTATGCTATTTCAACCTGTACTGAAAAAAATGTAAGACAATCTAACACCATTACTGAAAAGAGCGTCTTTTTCATCATTCTCTGTCTATGCCATTCATATAAGGATTCTACCTTGGAATGTATTAGTGTCAGTTTAATTCCTGTGGCGCTGTTAGGCCGTATTCAGCTCACGCCGTATATAGCTTACCTGTGAGCTGTAGAAGTGGGTTGACAACGTATACAGCTTACAATGAGCTATATTCGTTTGTTGACAACATATACAGCTTACGTAAGCTGCATACGTTGGATACGTACATATACTTTTGAAATATGTCATTCGTCTTAACGTATTTAGCTCGCATGGTGAGTGACTAGTATTAAACATAATTGTGATTACGGTAGTAGTAGTAACAGTAGCAGTATCAGTAGCAGCATCAACAGCATCAGCGGTAGCATTTCGACCCCGCTTGTAATACTATGACCCCCCCCCCCACACACACACACACACATTAAAAATGCATTGAGAATTAGATTCCTGTTGCGTTGGTCTAATCTTGTTTGTAGTTAACTTAAATTATTGTCTTTAAAATAATAAATTTATATCATTTTGTAAAAATATACACATTTTATGCTTTGCTGTTTTGCTGTACATACTAAACCACTGGAAATCGCAAGTGAAATTCTGAAATACAATATACAATGTACGTATATTATATATATATATATAGAGAGAGAGAGAGAGAGAGAGAGAGAGAGAGAGGGAGAGAGGGGGAGGGGGAGAGAGAGAGAGAGAGAGAGAGAGAGAATAGCTATTGCAACCTGGTTAAAATGTACATGTACATCGAATCACATTTAAAAAATGTAAGAGCATTGTGTTCAGTTAAGATGTCGTAAAACGGTAAATAGTTTGAAAATGATAATGTTTAGGCAACTGCATGTTATTGACATTTTATAAAAGGCATTCTACGGACGCGAAGCATGGTGCGGCATTCTACGGACGCGAAGCATGGTGCGTTACGATAGAGCTGAATGGTTACTTAGGACTTAACTTTGGAAAAAATATCAATTGAAGGCATACCAGTTGTTAGATTCTTAATTAAAACGTTACGCCACATCTTTTATAACTAATTTTACCGCGGCTGCCATAGCATGATTTTGTATGCGGCATTTGGCGGGCTTTTTCTGATGCTCAGGATTGGGCTCAGGTTCTCGGTTTTTAAGGAACAACATGTGGTAACTGGGAACACAAAATCTGGTTGTTAAATCAACGTTTGGGGATAAATTTATGATGTTATGAACATTTGGCTAAAATAAAACGCCCTCTGTTATATTAGGGTAAAACACCTGCCACGAAAGCGCTGACAACCTCTTCTAGTATAGTATCCAATTTCTATTTTTAACTTTTACATTTAACGTATGCTTTTGATCCATGTAACAAAACAAATCAGGTTTATTTTAAAAATCAACACCTTATCCGGTGAGGGTACATTGTTGGCATGTTTACATTTTTCATTAAAATGTGCGCATGCCTGAAGCACGGATTGAAGTAGAAATTCAGTGTCAAAGGCACCAACAAGGTGATCCACGTTAAACTAAACATAAAAAGTTTAATGTTGAAACAAGAAACATATCAAATAATGCATTATGAGCTAAAAGTGTATACACATGTTCATTAAATAAATGGATTTTGAACAGTTTGAAGTTCAGTTCAGTGTTTACATTTTCAACACTACCAAACTAGCCAAAGTTCCTCCTGTTTTATGTACAATATCGTGCAGCTCGCCGAAAGTTAACGGTGAATAGTCGGATTAAATCCGCATCGCCACGAAATTCGGCAGTAAATGAAGATAGTGTTCGTAAACAGTTTTACTTGGAGGATCCGTGTTTTTGCAATAAACAGTATCCAGCAAACCAAATGTTTTTGACGTAGGTTATATACTAAGGTAAACACGTGCTAAGACACACAATAAGATAACCGTTTTATTGCCGATTCAGAATTTGGCCATTGTAACCTTTTGCGCGGCTTTCAAATCGCTATGGATATCTAAATGAGCAGGAAAATGAGCACACTATTTTGAACATGGAAACTGCGGCGAACTTAGTAAAATATTTTCGACACCGCAAAGTGCAAAGAAAAATGAAACGAGAACAAAACCAGCTGCTTTGAAGAGTTCGTTTTAATGCGTATTCGTTATAAAATAGAAAAAAACGTGATACAAACATGAATACAACAACGAGGAAAATATCCATAACAAAGTTCATTAGCAACAAAACAAAACGCTTTGAATGCCCCAGTATATATATGTATTGTTATTTTGTGCTAGTTTATTTATCATCATCAGCAGCATCATCAGGACCATCTTCTTCTTATTGTTCTTCTTCATCAGTATCGTCGTCGTCGTCCTCCTCCTTCTCCTCATTATGCTCATCATTATCGTCGTCATTGTCGTCGTCATAATTATAATCATCATCAGCATCATCTTCATCTTCATCATCATCTTCTTCATCATCACCGCTATTACTAAACAGGTTTCTTAATGCCAAATTAGATATATTTTCTTGGCCTTATTATCATTTTGGATTTTTTAAAACATAACTTGGCAACTGCATTAAAGAAAATTATTAGAAACACCCGATTCCGAAACTTGTATTTTATACACTAAATAAAAGTTTTTCAACAAGAAGTAGACGGGCCATATTTATCACAGTCCTGATCAACTATTACAACATCAATGCTTTCCCATCGTCTTACCCGATTTCTAGTCAACAAGTGAGCAGCCATTAAAAACAGTACACACAGAACGGCCTCAATAACAAGAACATACAGAAATTGCATATAGGAATACTCTTCCATCATGAACCCGAGGAAACTGGGGTTGCTTGCAAGACCGATACCCGTGAAAATGATGATCAACGCTGCAATCTTTCCGTTCACGCGGCACACGTTTTCCTCAACCCAGGAAATAGACGCTGGAACGATCTGAACCATGAAAAATCCAGACCCTGGGACGCAGATCCAGATGAGGATGTCGATGCGATAGAGACCCGCAATGAGCGCCCCCACGAACGTTAACGTCCACAGGATCACGGTGACGTAAAGCAACGTGCACGTGTACATGACGCGCACGAGGAAGATGCCGCTTACGCCTCCCACAGCGCTCGTCACCCAGTAGAGGGAGTTCAACGTTGCCGCCTGCATGTTAGTCCAATCCAGGAAGTCGATACAGAATGTCACAATGAACGCCCCCAGGCTGTCCTCGGCCGCCCCGTATAGCAGATTCAGCATCCCGATACAAAACAGCACGGTGTACATTCGAATACCAGCTAGCCCCTGAGTTGTGTCACAATCCTTTGTTACCGCATTTATTTCAACTTTCTGATCTTCAGTTTCCATTTTCTCTAGTTCATGCCGTTCCGTATCATCTTTTTCTACCTTTGACTTGCCCGCATTGAAGTTCTTCTTAAAACACATCAAAATATACGGAAAAGAAGACAACCCCGTAAGAACACATGTAATAATAAACGCTATGTGAATATATTCTGATGTTAACGATTCTTCCCATCCCGCATGAGCATTCTGCGTAATATTGAGCTTACCAGCAACAAATATGGACTGGCTCTCATTATAGACCACACTAGTACTAGATGCGGATGTTGAATTTGTGACGTGTGTGATCGGTTCCGCTTCCGCGGAGCGTTTCGGGGCCATGAAGGGCTCGGTAGCGAAGGGGGACAGGGTTCCCCCAAGGGTGTAGGAGAAATAGAGCGCCTGCATGAAGGAGCTACCCTTGGTCCCCCAGATAGACGGCACAATCGTATTGGCGCCTGGAATAGATGGAACATATAAATGCAGTTTACATTTAATTAGATACGAAATAGTTTACACGTTGCAGGCATTTAGTACATGCTCCAAGGAAAGCTTTGAGACGTATTCGTATCCATGGGACAACAAAATTCTTGCAAAGTAATTAGTGTTCTGAACTCCATATGTAATTACAAGATTATATGAAGATGAATAAGAACACTGGCCTTACCGGTATCAATACCGCCACAAAAGATTCCGGTTACAATTCGCAACAGAACCATGGAGGTAAATGATGGCATATACGGAGTCACCAGCGCGCACGCCGCCATGCCGAGGCTACACACCACCATGATGACGAGACGGTTAAACCTGTCAAACAGGAATCCAGCAAGCATGCAGCCGAGCAGGAAGCCCATGGAACGCGTGGTGAAGTACCAGGAACCGGCCTCCAGGCTCACGTCGGTGATCATCATGAGATCCGGAAGTGCCGTCCCAAACTGCAGCACCACCCACGCCTGGAAATACACATTGGTGGTAACTTATGATGACGTATGTATATGAGCAAGAGAGAGGTCTCGTGATAGATGACTCAAACATCGGTGTGGACTATAGAGTGCGTACACATATGCCTAACGGAAAATAAGTGCCGTACATATGTGCGAGACAGAGGGAAAGTAGTGACAACAAAACTGTTGTGACAGCGAAAATGTGCTGACCGCGAGAATGTAGTGACAGGGGGTATGTGGGGACAGAAATAATTCAGTAACAGACAGTCTATATACTTTTATATAGTGATAGAGAGAATTTCATCACAAAGAAAATGTTGTGTCAGAGATAATGTAACATAGCGAATTCATGAGACAGAAAGAACGTAGTAACAGTCATCGCGAGAGAATGGTTCACAGATGTATGTGAGCAAGACATTTTGATGACATGAGTGTTACAGAGAAGGGTAAGAGAAATGAAAGATGAGCACATGGACCTACAGAAATACAAAATACTTGTTTCACTAGACAGGCGCCTACAAGCGTGCATCTGTACCGCTTAACACCGTCGATTGGCTAGCTTGTACGTATGTATTTTCGAAGTTTATGAGGTCCTTCTGCGCCGAAGCTGCATTATGTTAGGACCCGGGGTGTGTCCCAGCACCCCTGCCTAATTTACTTTTAGACTCATCGAAAGTTGGGACGAATTTCGAATAATAGCTGCAATTTCCCGCTATATATCAATTTCCAGCTATTTATCTTTTACTGAAATATTTTTAATTTTGGTGTGGCCTTGTGCTGTGGGGGGAAGCCGAAGTACCCGGAGTAAACCTGTCCGGTATGGTGACCAGCAACCACTTGCGCCGAGTGGGGAGCGAACCCGGGACGCCTAAATGAGAAACGAGTGTACCAACCACTGCGCTTGCCGGACAGCCCGATTGGCTGGCTGACTGATAAAATTGCTTGTGTCGTGGCCAAGAGCGCTTACAGTATGCAGATGTAGTGGCATTCCATAGAGGCCACAAGCTGCGTACCAAGAGCGCTTACAGTATGCAGATGTAGTGGCGTTCCATAGAGGCCACAAACTGCGTACCAAGAGCGCTTACAGTATGCAGATGTAGTGGCACTCCATAGAGGCCACAAGCTGCGTACCAAGAGCGCTTACAGTATGCAGATGTAGCGGCGTTCCATAGAGGCCACAAGCAGCGTACCAAGAGCGCTTACAGTATGCAGATGTAGGGGCGTTCCATAGAGGCCACAAGCTGCGTACCAAGAGCGCTTACAGTATGCAGATGTAGTGGCGTTCCATAGAGGCCACAAGCTGCGTACCAAGAGCGCTTACAGTATGCAGATGTAGTGGCGTTCCATAGAGGCCACAAGCTGCGTACCATGAGCGCTTACAGTATGCAGATGTAGTGGCGTTCCATAGAGGCCACAAGCTGCGTACCACGAGCGCTTACAGTATGCAGATGTAGAGGCATTCCATAGAGGCCACAAGCTGCGTACCAAGAGCGCTTACAGTATGCAGATGTAGCGGCGTTCCATAGAGGCCACAAGCTGCGTACCAAGAGCGCTTACAGTATGCAGATGTAGTGGCGTTCCACAGAGGCCACAAGCTGCGTACCAAGAGCGCTTACAGTATGCAGATGTAGCGGCATTTCATAGATGCCACAAGCTGCGTACCAAGAGCGCTTACAGTATGCATATCGCACGTTTACAAATTTCTGCTGCTGAGCTATGTATGGTTGTATTCGTTATCTGATCTTATATAATCGTCTATTAAAAATATTGCACGGGAAATAACAGCTCACATTGTGACGCTCTATCATGATGTATTCACCACATACAATCTTGCTATCTACATATCTACAGCGCACATGCAATCAGTGGGTGGCCGACTGACCTACTTAAGTCAGATAAAAAGGGTAATGCACATACAGAGCAAATGAAACAAACGTGCTAGGTAATTGTCACCTATTCGACAAAATACATGGTTTATCCGAATATGAATACTGCAGTAACATTATACTGGGCTTTTTACTGAATTAAAATTAATGCGTTATTCAAGACGATACTTTCCGCCTACAGTAGATTAATGCTTAGAAAATACTACATCGAAACAGAAAATACCATAAAAAATGGGAAGTGTCGTCCTGGATTAGCCTGTGCGAACTGCAATTATTTCAAAGCAGTGTCCGACAAATCCATAGCCCGGAGCCCGGGAGCTCCAAAAATTTTAGTCGGGCTACCTAAAATTCCAAGCACACGCCCGTCGGGCTACTTAAAATTTCTATCATCGGTAGCCCGGTATATTCACAAAACAACCTTGCAATTAATGACGCTGAGAGTGTGACTGTATAAAAAAAGATGTTTGTGTACACTGTGTATTGTTTATAATCTAATCAGCGATTGTTATCAGTCATTTACGATAATCTCGCTTTCGATTGTCAACAGCAACGCTGTATCATGGCCATCCAATGTGAAGCATTCAGTGTCGTCTGCTATTAATGTTATGAAATACAAAGTCAAAGTCAAAAGTTTATTGGCAATCCGGCAAACTGCCTTTGGCCAAATACATATACACAAATGCAAAAAAATATGGCCGAGACAGGGAATCATACACTATAACGTATTTAAAGATGAATACATATGAGATTCAAGAAACATTTGCATATAAACAAACAGTAACAGTACATATTACAATATAGTACGTTTTTGTTAGTAAACAAGCAATTAAGAAGCAGCTAAACGGTTATATTCTCACATCTAAGTTTGAAAGCTTCTACCAAAAATTTTGACATGTTTTTGAGTTTTATAACATTTGTGCTAGACATCATTGAAATGAATTTATTTATGTTAGGCCAGGATGTCCTGATATTATATTTTGTACGCAATTCGTTATATAATGGACAACACAGTAAAAAGTGATATTCTGATTCACATACATTTTGGTTACAAAGTTTACACTTGCGTTCTTGTCGGGTTAATCTATTATATCTGCCAACTTCTATTTCAAGACAATGAGAACTTAATCGAAATTTGCTCATATGAATTCTGGCCTTTTCAATGTGAATGCAATCAAGGTATTTTTCATATTCGAAGCTTTTTTTAAATTTTAAGTAGAATTCCATTTTGGGCTGTGATGCTAATTTATCATTCCACTCTTGTACAAATTGATCTTTTAGTCTTTGAGTTACCATGTATGCAATGTCACCTGTGATATCTGGTGTATTAAGCATAAAGCCAAAACCTAGGTTGTCTAAAGTTGATTTCAAAGATTTGCACCATAGTTTGTTGTTCGTACAATTGAAATTAGTTAATATATTGATCTGATCCATGAACACTTTGTATAATAATGAGTTATTGTTATTTACAATTTTCATCCAATAACGTAATGCCCTAAGTTTGCATATAACGGCTAAAGGGAATCTACCCAATTCACCGAGTACAGCATAGTTAGAAGTAGATTGTTTTACACAAAGAATATTTTTACAGAATTTGTAATGTAATTTATCAATATCAGGGTTGTCATAAATGCCCCATACTTCAGAACCATATAGTATAATTGGTGTTACTAATGAATCAAATAGAGCTAGTTTGGTTTTGATATCTAATTTGACACGGCTAAAAATAGATACAAGATGATGATATGCTCTTAGTGCTTGTTCATTTAATATTTTTACAGTGTTGGACATATTTCCAGTGTAGTGAAATTTTACACCCAAATACACAAAACTATCAACAATTACAATACGTTCATTATTTACTGACCATGAATAGTTGCACCTGCTTTTTCGTTTTTCAAATATGCATATTTTCGTTTTATTAACGTTTATTTTAAGACCCCATTTAGAAGAGTAAAGGTATATTTCGTTAAGTTGGTTCTGAAGACTTACTGGGTTAGTAGTATATAAAACAATATCATCCGCAAATAATAGCATAAAAACAGAAAGCAAATGCAAATCATCATTTGTAAAATTTTGAACATTAATACAATCTTTAATATCATTTATAAACAATATAAAAAGTAGAGGTGACAGAGGTTCCCCTTGTTTAACACCAAGAGAGACATTAAAGAAGTCGGAATATGACGAATCCTGAGTGTTTTTTATACATGATTTAACATTTGCATATATACTTTTTATCATTGTTATCATTTTGCAACTAAGACCAGATTCAATCAATTTTATCCATAAAGCTTCGTGTATAACTGTATCAAATGCCTTTTCATAATCAATGAAAACACAATATAACTTGTGTTTCTGTAATAGTACATTTTGTATAATGCTGTGTAAGATATAAATACAATCGGTTGTACTTCGATTGTCTCTAAAACCGAATTGAAGTGGATTAAGTACATTTTCTTCCTCACACCAGTTGTTAATTCTGTTTCGTAAACATAATGAATATATTTTTGAAATTACGTTAACAAGAGTGATTCCTCTATAATTGGAAGGATCCTTCTTATCGCCTTTTTTAAATATTGGTATTATAGCACCTTTACACCAAGAATCTGGATAAATACCACGATCAAAAATGTAATTAAATATTATAGTTAAATATGGTACGATAAAATCTTTCGAATCAATAAAGAAATCGGCTACATTGTTGAACAAGTCACAGCTTTTATTACGCTTCATGTTAGAAATCGTGTTTCTTATTTCGTCTTCAGTAAAAGCACAATCAAGCGTTTCAACGGAAGGCGACGAATTCAAGTCATTAGTGTCATTAGCATTAAATGTACTGCTATGTGCAGTATTCGATGATTGTCTAAAATGGTTTAAAAATTGATCCATGTTGATATCATTACTGTTTGAAATATTTTTATTTTTATATTTGTTTATATATCGCCAAAAATGTTTTGGATTGTTTTTGCTTAACTTTGCTAATGTATGTTTTTCTTTATTGTAATATTCGCGTTTTGCTTCCCTTTTGACGCAGCAATATTTGTTTCTGGCATCTAAAAATCTAATCTTGTTTGCGGCACAGGGATAACGTTTAGAGATTCTCCTACATTCATAGAACTCTTTTTTGTTTTGTCTGCATGCCTCATTAAACCACAAGGATTTCTTCACATATTTATTTTTACGTTTGGTATTGCCTGTATGTACAGTTTTACCGTTAAGCTGAAAAGAGATATCAAAAATAGTAGTCGATAAAGCATCGATACAGCTATCCAGATTGTCACGCTCCGATAACAAATTATTTGTAATTTCATCAAAAATGTACCTTTTTTCTTCTAAAGTGTTATTTAACAAATCTATATTATGTTGTTTCCAATCTATCTTTTCAAAGATGTGGCCTTGTTTGTACGTTATACATTTATCACAAAGCAAAGTAAATTCAATCGGACAATGATCAGAAAATTCGTTCAAATCAAGTACCTTCATATTACTTATACACGTGTACATATTGTAATTTACTATCACATAGTCAACAGTGCTTGCACCTAAAGTATTTCTACAAAAATTATAACATGTGTAGAGTCCTGGTTCAAGACGCCCATTAGCAATAAACACACTATTTTCTTTACAAAGCGTAAGAAGTTTATTACCGAACGTATTCGTTTGCTGATCCGCCGATAATCGTTGCGGTATAATATCAACAGGAACATCGGGCACAGGCATATTAATGTAGCGGTCGAGATTTAAATTATCTATCACGTCCGACCTTTGACCTATTCGCGAGTTAAAATCTCCTGTTAAAATGACATCACCAAGTTGACTAAATATTTTTAAATCGATCGATATTTGATCAAAAAAATCAAAATCTTGTAGTATGGAATTTATGTTACTGTACACAGTGGACTCAGCTGGAGGTATATAGCAACAACAAATATACACATCATTTTCAAAACCGAAGAAAGATTTAAGTAGTTTACACCAAATTATCCCTTTTTCGTTTATATCTAAAACTTCAATGTTACCCTGATAAACTGATTTATAGTAAAATATTACACCTCCGCTATGTCTTTTCGCATTTCGGTTGGACTTCGGACGTGGGCATGAGAAACACTCGAAATTGTCGATATGGATATTTGTTGATTTTGCATTCCAAGTTTCTGTAAATATTAATATGTCATGTTTATTAATGAAGTTTAAAAAATCGCTGTCCTCAAGTTTGGAAACAAGACCCTGCACATTCCAGGATAAAACAGTAAGCAGCTTCCGATCGTCTCCCTAATTGCCAGTCGGGGGTTCGTGGTCCTGGCGGCTTCCGGTGCTATTAAGACGCTGCCCTCCGTATTCGCGTCGGCCACGTGGGGGCAGTTCCGGTACTGGACCAGAAGGTGGACGGTCATGTGTGTATTTGACACGTTCGATGTACAGCGAGTCATAGGATAGACTCGCCTGTTTTCCATTCCGCTTAGCCTCAATTAAATATGGCAAAAGTTTCTTTCGGCGTTCTTGAATTTGCTTTGGAAACTGGTCGCTCACGCGGAAATTACCGTCTTTAAGCTTTTCCCGTGCCGCTGATTTCACGGTCTCTTTGTCACCATAGTAATTAAACTTGGCTACTATTGGTCTTTTCTTGCCATGTTGATAAGGCCCTAGCCTATGTGCCCTGTCGATTTTCATCTGTGAAGCTGCGCTTTCAATTCTTAAATTATTTTCACAAAAAAGCAAAACTTTTTCAGCACAATTTTCAGACTTTCGGCCTTCAAAGCTAATTTCTTCCTCGAAATTAAAAAAGAGTAAATTGTCACGCATTGATCTTGCCTGGAGATCGATTATGGTTTCATTTAGGTCGATGTTTTCATTCCGTAGAGAAGTTATATTTCTTGACAAAGCATCCATATTCGTTTTCATTTCATCACTTGTATTACTGTCAAAGGAACGACTTTTCTCAATATCAGAAAGCCTTTTATCTGACTCATTAAATTTGGATTCTAAAGAAGCTACTTTCGATTCAACCATGGATAACTTGTTCGAGATGGTTTTTACGTCAGTTTCAATTTGATCTAATTTTGATAGTTTTGATTGCATTTGCTTTTGGGTAGATTCGATGCTATTCAATTTACTGAGTATTGTTTTATACATATCTAGGTCCATTTGCGTAGTAGTGCTAGCTTGATTGGCATATTGTGGCGAGGCTAACTACAATTAGTTAGTTTACACGCGTGCTATGACGTTATTCCACTTTTCGGAATTCCGCGGTAAAGACATGTTTGCGACAACGTTTTTGATGTCGTTAATGAACTAAGGACGCCGAAAATAAACAACACTGATACATGCGAAAATTAAAATCAATTCAAGTGGTGTGAAAGCGATTAACACCAACATAATGACTTCGCACATAGAATTAATGTATGGATTAAAGGAGCGACTGTTAATTACTAAGGTAAGTTTGGTTTTACGAGAAAAAACATGGTTTTAATTGTGGGAAAATACCATATATATATATATATATATATATATATAAGTTGCCTCGAACTATATATTACTAGTCTATTAGTATTTTGTAAATGTTATATTACTGGTGTATTTGCTTCAAACATCAGAATAACTGAGTGAGAGTGACAGTGAATTCTATAATGGGACTGTGAATTAATGGCTTGACTTGGTTGATATATAATTTGATTAGTAGTGTTATACCTGCTATTTACTATTTATATCATTTAAACTAGTATTCTTATCACATTAATTTATTTATTTTTATTATTATTTATTATTATTGTTATTATTATTATTACTCATAATTCTATTATTCCCATCAACATGCCTTTGTTATTATGACTGTATATATCTATAGACTATCTGAATATTTGTGTGTACTATCTGAATAAATATAAATATAACGCTCTTTTGCTTGCCAGCAGGTATATCAAATGTTGGGCTACCAAATGTTTAATCTGGTAGCCCGGTGGGCTACCTGAAAATTTTGAAATTTGTCGGATACTGCAAAGATGTATTCCAAGTTTCAAGTGAAAACCTTATGTAGTTTAGAAATTATAAGCCTTTTGAACGAAAACTTAAACCCAAAATATATGTCAAAAATGGCCATACCTCTGTCAAAATACAACACAGAGTTATAAGGATTATTGCAACTGATGCTGGAGTTGATTACAAAGATGTATTCCAAATTTCAAGTGCATACGTTATGTAGTGGTTATGTGGATTGTGGCACCTGATGATGTAGTTGCTGACAAAGGTTTATTCCAAAGTTTCAATTGAATAACCCCTTTCAAGATTTGAAGTTATAAAACGTTTGAAAAAAACACACACTTAAATCTGAAAATCTATGTGCAAAAGGGACATAACTATGCCAGAATAAAAAACAGAGTTATGGGGAATGTTGCACCTGATGCTGGAGTTGATGGCAAAGGTATAGTCCAAGTTTCAAGTGAATAACATACGAAGTTTTGAATTTACAAGACATTTAAATAAAAACTTTAACATGAAAATATCGGTGAAAAAGAGGCATAACTCTGTTAAAATAAAAAACTTAGTTATGGGAAATGTTGCACTTGATGTTAGGAGTTGATGACAATGGTACATTTTAAGTTTCAAGTGAATAACTTCTGTAGTTTTAAAGTTATAAGACTTTTAAATATAAACTTTAACCAGCAAATCTGTGAAAAAGGGGCATAACTCTGTCAAATACAAAATAGAGTTGTGGGGAATGCTGCACCTGTTGCTGGAGTGAATTACAATGGTTCGTTCCAAGTTTTAAGTAAATCACTTATGTAGTTTTCAAGTTATAAGACTTTTTAACTTAAACTTTTACCAGAAAATCTATGTGACAAAGGGGCATTCCTCTGTCAAAATATAAAATTGAATTATGGTGAATGTTGCGCCTGATGCTGGAGTCGATGGCAAAGGTATACTCCAAGTTTCAAGTGAATGTAGTTTTGAAGTTAAAGACTTTTGAATATCAACTTTAACCAAGATCAGACGCGCACGCCGACGCCGCGGGTAGTAGGAAAGGTCACCTTTTCTTCGAATAGTCGAGTTAAAATGCTTTCGTCAACATTTCATAATTTTTCGCTGCGTTTTCTTAATCACTTAACACCGCTCGTTTTCATTCGAAACTGTCTGATTATTTTCACTGGTGTACGCATCAAATGTTGTTAGACATTACAAATACACGTAAAAAAGTTAGAAACACAAAACGCAGATATGAATAAAATTGGGGTCACCGCCTTTGAACGGTCAATGCAAAGCATTGGAGTTTAAACCGGTTTACGGGCGCCCGAACCTCACACATGACCCAGATGTATTCATAATACATTTAAACGTAAATGAAGATTAATCGTAACACTCATCGATGACTCAAAACAGCGACTGAATGAATGTCATTCTGGTGTATACGCTCTAACACTTCTCCAGTGGAAGGGACTTAATTATCAAAGTGCTGAGACGATTATGTGATTAATTATCAAAGTGCTGAGATGAATATGTGACTTAATTATCAAAGTGCTGAGACGAATATGTGACTTAATTATCAAAGTGCTGAGACGAATATATGACTTAATTATCAAAGTGCTGAGACGAATATGTGACTTAATTATGAAAGTGCTGAGACGAATATGTGACTTAATTATCAAAGTGCTGAGACGAATATGTGACTTAATTATCAACGTGCTGAGACGAATATGTGACTTAATTATCAACGTGCTGAGACGAATATGTGTACGTGTATATTACTTCACTTAGTATGGCAAGTTTCACATACGGTGTTGAGGCCGTTAAAGACACAGTTTCCGTTTACAATAACATTTCTTTTCGAAAGAATCACATTCCAATTTATCCAGAGTTTAAATGTATTGTCAATCACATAGAATGCGATGACTTAGCATACTTTAAACAAGAGCTGTCAGAGGACAGCGCGCTCGACTATTCGAAGTATTTCAGTTGGTGCATATTTTGGAAAGAGGAAGGGCCATACATTTGTTGAAATTTATATAAAGCTGAGTTATGGCAATTATTTCAAAGATGTATTCAACGCCAATGATCGCCGGATAGTTTGAAGGCGCGTTGAATAAATAATGACCGACTTGGGACAAATTGTAAGGCTATATATCTGCATCTTACAGAGAACAGTCTCTTGCAGGCGATAAGTTACTTCGGCGGGGAACGATAAATATTCCCCACAGCTTTCCAGAACGAAAATGGAATTTTGAAAACAATATTGATTCGAACTTCTGCTGAGTCCCATTGATTAGTCGGTATTAAGGTGATGGTTTGTTATTATAACAACTCATAGATCTACCAAGTGGCCCCTATCAGAGCTGAATGAAGCCAATTTAGCATTGTGTATGAGAAACTAATATATTATGATCGCATTTATACATCTGTATAAACATAACGATAGCCTATCGATAATGAGTGTTAGCTAATTAGTTTCAGTTTGTTTACAGGTATTTCAGGTAACGCGAAATTACGTATAGACATGCACGAAGCCATATACATTTTCACGCACTCAAGCAAAAGGTGCATCCATCCATCCATCCATCCATCCATCCATCCATCCATCCATCTATCCATCTATCCATCCATCCATCCACCCAGCCAGCCATCCAGCCAGCCAGCCAGCTCCCTCCCTCCCTCCCTCCCTCCATCCATCCAACCTTACCTACCTCCATCCCATCCTCCCTCCTTCCGTCCGTCTGTCCGTGTGCCCGTCCCTCCGTCCACGACAAAGATATATCAATAAACAAGTATTAGTGTTATCGCGAGTTACCGTCGATTCTCGCGGGCCCCGATATTTCAATCACGTGATAAACCACGTGATCGGAACTGTTAGTATGGCAGAGTATATCGACAGTTTTCTTAAAAGTAGTTTGAAAGACTTGTAATATAAATGTTTCAAAATAACATGAAATAAACTTTATACTATGAATTACATATTACTGTTGGTTGCTTAAAATTACTTTTTATATATTACTGGATTGATGATGGATGAAAAAACAATCGTTTGATCTGCAAAATCGTCTTTAGTATATCAAACCAAACCTACATTTGCGATGGGAAAATACGTCTTGTTTTTCATAACACAAATGTTTTGATGCGTGTCATTTTATCTTTATGATCTTAAATACACTTGTACAGCCATTTGGTGTCCAAGGCATGATAATTAATGCTTTAATCCATAGCGGGACATCGTCTTCCATGGAGAGACCGCCCTCGAGTTCCCACTCACGAATGGTTATTCAAGACCATTGTCTAGCATATTAAATTGAGACAATTAAAGACTATAAGAAAATATTTTGAGAAAGACAAACAAGCACAAAGCAAAAAGGAAAAAAACAACATTAAATAAGTATGACAAAATATAGATCGAAAGAGTAGTAATGCTGTGTTTATTTGTGTGTGTTTTTTTTACAAATTGCTGTTATGTTCCTTTCTTGGTGTACACATTGAAATATCCTTTAAAATGCGACTTTATTCGGGAGAATCCGTCAAGAAATAACTAAGTTTTAGGCAAAGGCAGGTTCGATACTAAAATTCAGTAATAATCTTGCTGTCTCAGCCTGAAATCTCACATAGCCTCGCTTTAAATATTAATAACTCTGGAACTATTTAAAGGTAAAATAAGCATATTTGTTTCTTGGCGTACAACTTCAAATTGCCTTCAAAATAAGAATTTATCCACAAAAACCCGTCCAGAAACGACAACGTATTAGGCAAAGGCTGGGTATATACTTTTCAATAGAAATCTTGCTGCCTCAGTCTGAAATCTTACAAAGCCTCGCTCTGAATATTTCCCGAACTATTCAAGATAAAATAACAATATTTGATTCTTGTTGTACAGTTTAAAATTGCATTCAAACTAAGATTTCATTTACAAAAATCCGTTCAAAAATTACAAAGTTTTAGGCAAAGGCAGGTTAGAGATTTTTCAATAAAAAAAATCTTGATGTCTTAGTCTGAAATCCCACATAGCCTCGCTTTAAATATGAATAACTCCGGAATTATTGAAGGTAAAATAACAATAATAACAATATTTGTTTCTTGGTGTACAATTACAAGTTGCCTTCAAAAAATACTTTATTCAGAAAAAAATCCGCCCAGAAATGACAAAGTATTAGGAAAAGGCAGATTAGATACTTTTCAAAAAAATTATTGCTGTCTTAGTCTCAAATCTTACAAAGCTTCGCTCTGAATATTTCCGGAACCATTTAAGATAAAATCGCAGTGTTTATTTCATGTTGTTCAGTTTTAAATTTCATTCAACATGATACTAATTCAGCAAAATCCGTTCAGAAATAACAAAGTTTTATGCAATGGCAGGTTAGCTACTTTTCAATAAAAGATCTTGCTGCTTTAATTTGAAATCTAAAATAGTTTCGCTTTACATATGAATAACTCCGGAACTACTTAAATTAAAATAACAATATTTGTTTCTTGGTGTACAGTCTAAAATTGCCTTCAAAATAAGACTTCATTTAGAAAAATCCGTCCAGAAATGACACAGTATTAGGCAAAGGCTGGGTATGTACTTTTCAATAAAAATATTGCTGTCTCTGTCTGAAATCTTACAAAGCCTCGCTTATGAGTATCTCCGTTACTATTAAGGATAAAATAAGATAAAAATTCTTGGTGTACAGTTTCGAACAAACTTGTTCAACTCTAATGTGCGCATTCACAAAATCACATATATTGGCATATATGGAATGCATATCCACAAAGTGAATTGGCGAGCGTACACGCTTAAGTCACGTGAAACGCCGTGATAACGCCGGGGCCGCGAGATAAAACGATACTTCCCGCAGACTTGTATACATGTTGAGGTTACAATATACTTATTCCAATCCTTATGTAATTTAATGTACAAGTGATAACTTTAACCAAAAATAAATGCAACATTTTGCACATAGGGACCCTCATAACGATACTTTTCTTAAAGAGCATTCTAAGCTGAATTGATTTAAGCAATAAAAAGGGTATGTCATGTATTATGTAAGAAAGAACTCGACACTAAACAAAGTTGACTGTTTTATCACCATCTTTTTAGTGGCTACTTTCTAGTTGAATGTAACCCGCCTCAGCGCAAGTGTCATACTGTAGTATCCAATCTTAAAACATATAAGTGATTTATTTGTGCATACCAATGCTTACCCTACCAACATCTCCAAAAATGAATATAACAGCAAGTGTCTAAACCTAAAAACATGTCTTCGAGTTAAACTTGTTGATTTATTTAGAGAGTACAGCCCTACATGACTTATTTATTTAGTGTATTGTGACCTTTCTAATCTCTGTTAATTTAGGTTACAATATACTAATTCCAATCTTATTGTAATTTAATGTAAAAGCGATGACTTTAACCAAAAATAAATGCAAGATTTTGCACATAGAGACCCTCATAACCATACCTTTTCTTAAAGAGCATTCTAAGCTGAATTGATTTAAGCAATCAAAAGGGTATGTCATGTATTATGTAAGAAAGAACTCGACACTAAACAAAGTTGACTGTTTTATCACCATCATTTTAGCGGCTACTTTCTAGTTGAATGTAACCCGCCTCAGCGCAAGTGTCATACTGTAGTCTCCAATCTTAAAACATATCAGTGATTTATTTGTGCATACCAGTGCCTACCCTACCAACATCTCCAAAAAAGAATATCAAAGCAAGTGTCTAAACCTAAAAACATGTCTTCGAGTTAAACTTGTTGATTTATTTAGTGAGTACAGCCCTACACGACTTATTTATTTAGTGTATTGTGACCTAGAAGACAACTTAAAGTTTTGATATCGCGAAAAGACACACAATTCTACATCATTATTAACATATTTCTAATGTGCAAGCAAAATTTCAGACCGATCCACAAAGTAGAAATGCTTGAAAACGCATTTGAGAATGATGCCTGATAAGCAATCTGGCTTGCATTTTCAGTGCTTTGATTATATGGGGTGCCTGAGTCAAATTGTGTACTTAATTCATACAAATCAGTAAAAAAAACTAGCATATATTTACATACTTTAATGCAATAGAGATAAATATTGTATAAAACGTGTTCATTTTTGGTTTTAGCATGATTTAGTGTGCTGCAAGATTCACAAGACGGGTTTCCGCACTTTTTTTCTTTTTTTTTACTTGAAAAAGCGGTTTTCGCTGTAAAATTCGTAATGCACATTAAAATCATGATATTTATCGCATGTTTTACATGAAACTTATTACAGCCACTAAAACCACACAGTAACATGGTGATTTTTTGTACACATTGCCCCTTTAGTGCCGCTCCCTGTTTTGTGTTTAGGTTACTATATACTAATTCCAATCCTTATGTAATTTAATGTAAAAGCGATAACTTTAACCAAAAATAAATGCTACATTTTGCACATAGGGACCCTCATAACCAACCTTTTCTTAAAGAGCATTCTAAGCTGAATTGATTTAAGCAATAAAAATGGGTAGTCTCCAATCTTAAAACATATCAGTTATTTATTTGTGCATACCAATGCTTACCCTACCAACATCTCCAAAAAAGAATATCAAAGCAAGTGTCTAAACCTAAAAACATGTCTTCGAGTGAAACTTCTTGATTTATTTAGAGAGTACAGCCCTAAATGAATTATTTATTTAGTATATTGTGACCTAGAAGACAACTTAAAGTTTTGATATCGCGAAAAAAAAAAAATCTACATCATTATTAACATATTTCTAATATGCATGCAAAATTTCAGACCGATCCACAAAGTAAAAATGCTTGAAAACGCATTTGAGAATGATGCCTGATAAGCAATATGGCTTGCATTTTGAGTGCTTTGATTATATGGGGTGCCTGAGTCAAATTGTGTACTTATTTCATAGAAATCAGTCAAAATACTAGCATATGTTTACAAACTTTAATGCAATAGAGATAAATATTGTATAAAACGTCTTCATTTTTGGTTTTAGCATGATTTAGTGTGCTGCAAAATACACAAGACGGGTTTCCGTACTTTTTTCTTTTTTTTTTTACTTGAAAAAGTGGTTTTCGCTGTAAAATTCGTAATGCACATTAAAATCATGATATTTATCGCATGTTTTCCATGAAACTTATTACAGCCAATAAAACCACACAGTAACATGGTGATTTTATGTGCACATTGCCCCTTTAGTGCCGCTCCCTGTTTTGTGTTTAGGTTACAATATACTAATTCCAATCCTTATGTAATTTAATGTAAAAGCGATAACTTTAACCAAAAATAAATGCAACATTTTGCACATAGGGACCCTCATAACCATACATTTTCTTAAAGAGCATTCTAAGCTGCATTGATTTAAGCAATAAAAAGGGTATGTCATGTATTATGTAAGAAAGAACTCGACACTAAACAAAGTTGACTGTTTTATCACCATCTTTTTAGCGGCTACTTTCTAGTTGAATGTAACCCGCCTCAGCGCAAGTGTCATACTGTAGTCTCCAATCTTAAAACATATCAGTGATTTATTTGTGCATACCAATGCTTACCCTACCAACATCTCCTAAAAAGAATATCAAAGCTTGTGTCTAAACCTAAAAACATGTCTTCGAGTTAAACTTGTTGATTTATTTAGAGAGTACAGCCCTACACGACTTATTTATTTAGTGTATTGTGACCTTAATAGATCTCTGGTCCACAAATAAGTAAGCAGGTGTCTAAACCTAAAAACATGTCTTCGAGTTAAACTTGTTGATTTATTTACAGAGTACAGCCCTACATGACTTATTTATTTAGTGTATTGTGACCTTTCTTATCCCTGTTAGTTAATAGATCTCTGGTCCACAAATAAGTAGATATTCATATCATTTTGCAGTATCGATTCAGTACACAGGGTCTATTACCAACCGATCACAGGGGATAACGGGAGATTAATAATTCACCACAATAAGCAGTTTATTTTTGGCTGTATTGAAAAGTCAGCAGTTACTTCTCTCGGATGTTGCATGTATACAATAGTTCTACGGCTAACGATGAAGTTTTGTCTACGTCTCACAATACCACTTGCACCATCGCCGGTGCATAGCTAAACAAGTTAGAGAATAGTATGATAGTATAGTATATAACAGTATAGTATATAACAGTATAGTATATAACAGTATAGTATATAACAGTATAGTATATAACAGTATAGTATATAACAGTATAGTATATAACAGTATAGTATATAACAGTATAGTATATAACAGTATAGTATATAACAGTATAGTATATAACAGTATAGTATAAACATCTTACCGAAATTGCGATGAGCAGTTGTATTCTGTTCTTTTAGTTTAATGTTTGTTTTTGTCGTCCTTTTTTCTTTTTCGTTAGATAAGACAAATTATTTAAAGTTTACGAACGTTAAAGCTTACGTGCGCAATATCATTTACACATGAAACCCTGTGACAAGGAAATATAATTTGTAATTATTGCTAAAAAAATGGTGTTTCTACTTTCTGGTGAGTTTTAAACCTTTATTTTAATAACTTTATTCATGTGCAACAATGTCGCTTCTCAGCGCGGAGCAAAAATCGATACTTCTCATGTTGAGGCCCTGTCACACTGCAGCGAATAAGCCATTGCAAATGCGAAGCGTATGAAAAATGACCAAAATATTTTTTATCGCTACTCGTTCGCACTTATCGCTTCTCACTCGTTCGGCATTCGCATCAATGCGTTTCTCGTGCGTTTCTGTTCGCCGTCATGCGCTGGTACTCAATTCATTCGCTTGCAAAGTTTTGGACTGTACAAAATAATGCGAACGATTAAATAAACGCTACTCAATCGCTTTCATTCGCTACTCAGTCGTTCGGTATTCGCCGCGTGCGCTTCTCAATCGTTTCTTGTACGCTCCACATTCGGTGATACCCTAACCTAGCGTATAGGGAGCGGGTCAGTAGCGATGAAATAGCTATTGCGTAGCTTTTGAGTTGCGATTAAAGCGATTGTGTTCCGATTGTGTTCCGACTGAGTAACGCACTTGCCGCTTTAGAGTATAAAAGAACAAGCATCCTCTGGATATCTCCATTGCAAATCCAGCCTTCACCGAGTACACATCTAAAACTATTGTCACCATGGAAGATCCAGCCAGAAGGGACCTCCTGCTAGCTTTAATTATGAATCAGCGCAATCTGCAGATTCTGAATGTCCAACTCACGGTGAGAAGAAGATGGCTAAGAAGGAGGCAGCGTGCCCCTTGGGTGAGGCCATGGATTCTAAGAAGACCCCAGCTTGGTGTGTTCGATCAACTCATGGTGGAGCTCAGGAGAGAGGATCCCACCTCTTTCCACAACTTCCTTCGCATGACCCCAGCTTTGTTTGACGAGCTGCTGCAGAGACTGACACCGAGGCTGACGAAACAGGACACTCGCTACAGAGACGCCCTGGAACCATGTTTGAAGTTGGCACTTACGCTTCGCCACTTAGCCTCAGGGGCAAGGTATGCTGATATGAAGTTTGCTTGGAGGGTCCCCCACAACACCATCTCCATTGTGGTCCGTGAGGTCTGCCAAGCCATTGTAGACGAATACCTGGATGAGCTGTTGACGTGTCCCACTACCGAAGAAGGATAGAGAAAACTCGGAGACAAGTGGTACCAGAAATGGAACTTTCCGCACACCGTGGGTGCCATTGACGGCAAACACGTAGCGTGTAAAGCACCCCCAAAGTCTGGCTCAATCTACCATAACTACAACGGGTTCTTCAGTGTCATCCTATTTGCTATGGTTGACGCTGACTACCGTTTCATGTGGGCCGATGTCGATGGAGTAGGGTCCTGCTCCGATGCTCAGATCTATAACGCTAGCGAGCTGAGTGAAGGACTCGAAAATGGCGTTATAACTGGTTGGTCTCAACGAGAACCCCTCCCCGGCGACACTCAAGATGTACTGTACTTCATTATCGGGGACGACGCCTTCTCCCTCAGAACATTCCTCATGAAACCATACAGCACCAAAAGGATGAGTAGAGACGAACGTATATTCAACTATCGTTTATCTCGAGCAAGAAGGGTGGTTGAAAATGCCTTCGGTGTCCTAGCGAACCGTTTCCAGGTCCTCACCACCATGCAGCACCACGCAGAGACAGTAAAGCTCATCGTCAAGGCCTGCATGCTGCCGCACAATCTCATGCGGACAAGGTACCCAGTCCTGCAAAGCCAACTAAAAGACAGGGATGCCCCCAATAGCAACGTGGTGCCTGGTGCCTGGAGGCAAGACCAGAACTTGGTGGATACCGTGGAAGTGCAGGCACCTAACCGAGCTTCAAGAGAAGGCAAGCTGCAGCGAAACCTCATCAAGCATGCAACTCCCCTGCAGGATCCGTGCCCTGATTGATTGACATGTAGATGCATGATTGACATGTAGATGACGGAGAACTCTCACGTGGATTACACACAATACTGTTGATATGCATTATTTTGATTGACTCATTACACACATATTAGTATTTAGTTGTTTTTCTATTGTATGAATATGTGTACTGTTAAATAAAGTGTGTATTTTTTATTTGAATTATTAGTTGTAATAATAACATGTGATTGTCATATTAAATACTAGTAAATATTCTCTCTGTACGAGAGATTTATTTGAATAAATGTTTATTTTCAACAAGCTTGTAGCAGCCGACTTACGAAAGAAGCCAGCTGATACAACCATGTTGGAACCACACTTACTATAAAATAATTCTCTTGTGCATTAGAGAATAAGCTAAACATATGTTTATTTTCAACATGCTTGTATAAGCTGACTTCTGACACTTTACTCCAGTCAACTGAGACAATCATGTTGGAATTAAACATATATTTACTAAGTCTATCGTACAGACATATGAATATTTTAAAAACATATATGAATAAAATGGATGGGTGACCCATATTGTTGTGTGTGTTCCCTGTTTTGTTGGGTGGAGCTGCAGACAGGTAGGAATGTGATTGCTTTCAACCTGTCTCCAACTCAACAAAACTGGTAACAGACACACAACAACATGGGCCACCTTTCTATATTATTATGGCTAAAGTGCTAAGGGCACAGTGAAAACAATTCATAGTTCACAAGTTATGAAAAATCTAATTAAATATAAAACATGATCTAAACATTCTACAGCAAGGCACTTGGACTGTAAACAATAAAACAACGTACAATGCTGTAATGTTTTGTACACCTGATTCATAATAGACAAAGCAGCACGTTTTGTATCGAAAGAAAACAACATGTACATAAAATAGCATCAAGTTGATGAAAGTAATCCATGCTATGCAGTGTATGGATATAGGCCCTGGTCATCCTGTACCACAACCTTGGATCATTGGTGGGTGTTAGACAATGGGGAGGTGGATCTGCTCAGGGTTGTAGGTGTGCTGAGACCACGATTAGATGTGATCGACACGATATGGGGTCTTCACGTTTGTATCCATGCCTGATATTCCAGAGAAAATCAGGGTCATGTCGGAGGACAGCAACAGTGCAGTTAAACTTCCAGTGGAGATGGTGGCGGCGGTGGAGGTTGCGGTGGCAGTGGGTGTCTTCGTTGTGGCGGGTACTGTTGCTGATATTGAGGCTGTGGGTGGTACGGTGGCTGGTACTGGTACTGAGGTTGAAGGTGCCGTGCCGCGTATTATTCGCCGCGATCGGACGCGGTACCCAAAACAAGGCACAATCGCTACGTATGCGCTACGCATTCGCTCCGATCGCTACCCATACGCCACGCATTCGCAACACAAACGCAACGCATACGCTATCCATTGGCTACTAATATCTCGCATTCGCTCCTTATTCGCTACAACCTTGATCGTTTATCAAAATGCCAACGCATTACATTGGCTTCTCATACGGTTTCGTACGCCACTTAAATGCTTCCTATTTGCTATTTAATCGCTTTCAAACGCGATGCATGTTTCAACTCGAAACGATTGCTTCATTCACTCTCAAAAGCATGGAATTTTTGGAGCGAATGACAGCGTTTACGTTTATATTTTATATTTTTTGTCTGTTCGCTCACTCTGTGCGCTCGCCGTGTGACGGGGCCTTCAAATTTACAATTGATTTAATAGGGAGCGTTAAACATTATTTGCCATAACTTCCTTATTGTTTTACTCTCAAAAAAGTACAAACGGATTTGAAAATAGAATGTTATGCTCTTTAACATGGTACCATTTATTTTATCTTATTTTAAAATTTAGACGGGGAAATTTGCACTTTTGTAACATCACCCTATTTCCTATAGAAATCCATAGAAACTCGGTCGGAAGTTTGGTTCATTTTCAACGTGATTGCATACAAAATAAACTTTCCCTTGTTTGTCAGAAAAGTACAAACGGATTTGGAAAATTAATTCTTTGCTTGTTCCAGTGGTGTTAATTTTGTTTAATTATTTAAAATTTTAGGCGGGGGAATTTAGACTTAAATGAGGTACCTATAGTTTAAAATTCATTTCCGTGCCTCAATACGGAAAGAAACAAGCGTTATCGAACGAAACCGAGTTGGTACCTTTCTCGCAGTATATCTGTCCCGCGGCGTTTATTGGCGGTAATAAACAGATAAGAATCTTGGTATCACAGACCTTACAATCTGCAGTTCAGCTATTTTACATAATGAAATCCAGAAGGAAATTTAGATGTACTGTTGTTGTTTTTTATAACAATGCATTCGAGTTATATTTGACATTGAGATAGTTCAGAGTATGCATGTTAATCTATAGCAGAAAACATACTTTCAATTATTGTTTAATTAAATATAAGAAATTATGCCTTAATATTGTGATCCAAAAACAAAAACGTCAACATAATGCCCGAAATTAATGAAAGAAACAAAGGAAAAATAAACAGTTGTTTTAATACGCGTAACAATAATTCCTTTATTAAATTAATACAAACAAGCTAAAATGACTAAAATTACAAAGTTTTGATAATGTAACCATTAAAATTTATAACTTTAAATGAGTTAACTTTAAGTTTTTATATTAATTAAAGCATAATATATCAAATAAAAATGGGATCATGCATACACTATATGGTGGTATAATCAGCTGATAACAATTATTATACATGCGTGCTGTCCTAATCGTTTTTAAAATTATATTGTTGAGTCTTAAGTGCCAAAGTGTGGATGTTTTGACAAGGCTGCGCAAACTTGTCTGAAAAGGGGCTCTATACCTGGTCTCCACGGATAGGTACAGGTGACAAAATGGGGCTACTAAATAATTAGCAAATGCAATCCCCAATATTATTGCTAAACAGAGCTTGTGGTATCACAAAATGTAGTTAACAACAACAGTAATAATAATAATAATATTATTATTATTATTATTATTATAAATAATAATAATAATATTATTATTATTATTATTATTATTCTATTATTAGTATTATTATTAGCAGCACCAGCAGCAGCAGTGGTAGTAGTAGTAGAAGTAGTAGGTAGTAGTAGTAGTAGTTTTTGGTGTTGTTGTAGTTTGTTGTTACTATTAAAGACTATGGAATAATTGTTAACCTTAATATATGCCCGCCCGCCCAACGACATACGTAATCTAATAACTGAGTTTTTTCTTCGAAAAATATGGTAACTAAAAGTGTCACTTTATCTCTTGCATACTGATATACTCTTGCAAAAATACTGCGCTAACAGGACAGCAAGATTAAATTGTTGAGGGTATGAAAGCGAAAATTTTGTTACTGATTGAACCTTAGATAAGGCGGTATCGATCATCAGATAAAATCAACAGCAGTCGAAAATCTTCGGAAGATTTCCGATTAATACCGAACAGCTGACTGTCGATCGGGTAGTACTATTAATTTTATCAGCTTGACTATCTGGAAGAAAGGCGACATTGTTCAGTATGAAAAGTGGCCTATTAATGGACCTGTACACAGATTGTCAACGTGACAATTTTCAAAATATTTGTCATAGATCCCCAAAAGATAAATACATTATATATAAACAAGCAAAATAACACTACTGACCAACAAATACATTGGACATATAGTGTCGTTTATGAAAAAATCATCAAGGCGTTTGTAACGCTTTTCATCGCTTTTTGGAGCACACGTGTATCACTGACGATGAGTGTTAAAATTCACTACTGTGATTGCAAGTCGGAATAGCAATTGAATTTGATAACGTTTTAAGGCGTTTGTAACGCTTTTCATCGCTTTTTGGAACACACGTGTACCACTGATGATGAGTGTTAAAATTCACTACTGTGATTGCAAGTCGGAATAGCAATTGAATTTGATAAAGTTATAAGGCGTTTGTAACGCTTTTCATCGCTTTTTGGAACACACGTGTATCACTGATGATGAGTGTTAAAATTCACTACTGTGATTGCAAGTCGGAATAGCCGAGAGGTTAACGCGCTAGACTTGGTCGCGGCTGTCGATTGTTCGAGTCCCGGCGAAGACAAATGTGGAGTGTCGTGGGAAAACCGATCTTAATGCATGTGCGTAAAGTGTCGTCCCGGATCAGCCTGTGCAGTCCGCACAGGCTGATCCAGGACGGCACTTTCCGCCTAAAGTGGATTTATGGTTAGAAGAGACTTCCTTGAAACAGAAAATACCATAAAAGCGGAAAGTGCCGTCCCCGATTAGCCTGTGCGGACTGCACCGGCTAATCCGGGACGACACTTAACGCACATGCATTAAGTCCGGTTTTCCCACGACGCGGCTCAAATATTTTTTGTTCATTGCATACTTTTTGTTTGTGACTAGTCTAACTGCTTTTGATTTTGCATCGAAGACATTAAATACAAATTTTAAAAATGCGAAACTGTATTAACAAATCCCTTTACACTTTTTTAAGGCAAATAAAGGCTCAAAACACCTACACAGTTATGCATCTACCACCGTTGGCAGTTAAATACTAGTATACAGGCTGCAGTCTATCTGTAGCAGCAAATTCAAGTAGATATATTTAAAATAATAATGTTAATGAATTGTTGTTATCATAGCAGATGGTTGATTGTCATGAGTATTTAGTAATCACACATCTGTGCACATACAAAGTTCTAAGTCGAAACATCATCGGGCAAAACATACATTGGGGTGAAACATTCCGGAACCCGCAGACAGTGGAAAAGCGACCCATTGGTGACATGAATAATTTTCTTCGTCAATTCAGTCTGCTGGGCTATGACCTTGGACTGCTTTGTGATTTGTGTGACGAACCACTGCGGGAAGTAGAGATATATGCTATAGAAAAATTGTTCATTGTGACATTAGAACCAGCATTAACTGAGACTATCCAAGTTGCTCAACTCAATAGCTGGTGATGAACCTGCTCGGTTTTGACTGAACTGTACTAAAACTTGTGAAAAAAGTGACTAAGTACTGGTTTTACACAGGATTATACTAATTAAAAGTTTTCCATGCTTTGAGCATTATTAACATATACTCGTTTCAGTATAATGTATTTGTTTGTTTATTTGGGTTTTACGGCAACTCAAGACATTATGGTCATATCGTGCTTCAGTATAATTGAATATGTTATGTAATTTTCTTTAGCTGTGTGCTGTGGATGTGATTTAGAAATGCTAAATACGTATTGCTTATGATTAAAAGAGAATACATGGACATTTGTTCTTGTTGCGTTATTAATCATTAAATAGGAGGAGATAATTAAGCTGCATTTATTCCTTATGATGGTACTAGTAGAACACAGGTCTATTATTTGGAACTGCAGGACGCATCCTGTGTTTACTGCAGCCATATCAACTACAATTACAGACTCTGATGTGAGTTTGTGTTTGCTTTTTCAATCATACGGCGGTCAGCTAACCTACTCACTTTTCCTGGGCCAGCTTAGCCGATCCAAGCGGTTTACCAGTAACACGTACACATACTTTAATGCAAGTAACTACTGCACTGCTTGAATCAGAGGTAGGGTGAGAATGGCCGTAGAAATTATTTTATTACCAATCCCACACAAGTTATGTGGGTGGGTTTGAGGTCGAACTCACGAACATCCGGATAAACAGTCAAGCCCTCAACCAACTGAGCTAGCTATATAAATTAAATTAAGTTTCATTATTTTTATACAGGAGTTTCCTTATTCCTATATTTAATATATCTGTGAAAAAAAACACACTCTCCAAATCAAATAAAACTAATTTCTGGCTCAATGAAAATGTACTCAATGTTGGGCTATTTTTTAAACATATAATACTAAGTACATCATTTAATTTGTGAAAAAAGACCAATTAAATGTTTTCAAAATATGTGGGTGGGGTTTTTCAAAGTAGCATGTGAAAAGGGTTAGTAGGATTTACTTCTAACCGTAGGTTAGTTGTGGTGTTTCTTTTTTATTTTTGCCAATTTTTACACTCTACCCGTGTGACCATTAATACTGTTATCCATCCAGGTCTACATTCAATGTGTGAACATTAAAATCGTAAATTACCATATAAAGTAATACGTCTTCATATAACGTTACTTAATTGTTTTATTTGCGTTTTAATAGCAGTTTATGTGAAACAGAATCAGCAGCTGATCGATGTTTTCTTTACAGCGAGAACACGGAATCCCCCCCCCCCCCGACCTCGTGTTATCTCGCCAGTCTCGTTACACGTGATTTGACAATGTCGAAATCGTAACATTAAACCTAAATATACCTTTGTGCGGTAGGTCAGTGCATATCAAATTGAGTTAAAAACATGATAGCAAGCAACATAAAAAGATTAAGATAGCGAGTAAAAATATTATTATATTATATTGATGTCAGTTATTTTTCGCTAACAAAATATCATTCGTGGAAGTAGATAAATATATATGAAATACAAAAGTTTACAAATCACTCACCAGCATCGTGTAAGACCAGCATATTGCAAGAGTTAAAATAAACCGTCTTCTAAAGTGCTTATCCTTTAACCTCGAAAGCATTTACACCGATAGCTGTACACACACTGTACACACGCTCTGTAGAATGCAAAACATCGAAATACTGTTTCGCGATAGAAACATCGGATCACATAGAAATAGTAAATTTCTATTGGCTTGTTTTGAGGACAGCTCTCCACTGGTATCATGCATGTAATGCGTAGGATTTGTCTCCCTTTTATCGTAAAGACAATTCACTGTGTTACATTTAAAGAGACACATTCACAGATTGGAAAATTGATAATTCCCTGTATGTTTGGTTATGTTGATTATCTTATTTTATATAATCGTCTAAAAATTAACATCCGAGAAATAACAACGTCCCTATTCTGACGCTCTGTTCTAGGGTAATGTTTTTTTTTATTTGGGTTTTACGGCAACTCAACACATTATGGTCATATCGTGCCGTTTACGTATGCTGATTTCTATATAGATTAGAAAATGTGAACTACATTTTGTTATATGTGTTTATCTCTTTCAAGTACTGGATTAATGTATAAGATGGCACTGTTTAGAAAAGTTCTTTCAATGAATTTACTTGGAAATATCTTTCGCGAATATCACCGAGGTCGGTGCAATAGATAAGCATATGTTTCACAGTAAAATGTTCGTCGCAAGGTATACAATGAGGTGCTTCTTCTCTTTTTAAAGGTACGAATGTGTTCATCTGGTATGTCCTATTCTGCAGCGAGTTAAAACAATTTGATCACGTCGGTCAAAAAGAGTAAAAGGTGTTGCTGAATCAAGACTAGGCTTAATCTCATGTCATTTATTAAAGGTTGCCTCGTTCCCAATTGCTTGCCATTCTGATTTTATTAGTTTATTAATTGCTGGTTTAAAATCACTATTAGGTAATTGAACATTGACAATCTGGAGACTAAGAGATTGTTTTGATAACGTATCAGCTTTCTCATGTCCACGTATCCCAATATGGCTTGGTATCCAACAAAAGTCGACTGTTTTGGTTTGTAAAATATCATGTAATTTTAAAAATAGTTTTTTAATCAGAATATTATCTAATTTGCGACTTTTGATATATAATAGCACAAAAAGTGAATCGGAGAATATAATTAACTTATAACTAGCGTGATTTGAAATGTAAGAAAGAGCTATGTCAATCGATCCGTCGGTGGATAAAATCGTTGTGTTCTTCTAAGGTATTCATAACCATGCATGTTGCGATCTATACTGAACCAACTAAGAAACTTTCGTAAAGTAAATGTCAAATTCTCACGGTTAAATAAGAGATGTACTTGCTTGTAAAATCGTTCTACTTTGCAAAATCGACCAGTTAATGCCAGTGGATTCATAAGTCAAGCTTAAACAACAAACAGACTATTTCAGTCAAATCTGTTGAAACGTTAAGCAATCTACATTCGAACTTAGCGAAAGATTCGTTTTAGTTCAGTATACAAAGCTACAGAGCACGTGGAATCAGTGGGTGGCCTTCTGACCTACATAACACAGATAATATAAATAATATACATACAGAGAGATACTTGGGTGAAATATAATTTTCCTAGTTTGAGCGTAGCGAATTAGAGGAAAATTGATTTCCATTGCATATGAAAGTCTCCGGTAGGGGGCGCTCAGTGTATTGTGTTGGCGGCAATTATGCTCGTGGAATAGCCATTCGGCTTTGCGTAACTGACCAGCGAACACGTTAATTTTCGTTATATTTTATTTAAGACATAAAATATTGACAAGTTTTCTCTTGAAAATGACTATCTGCAGGAATATATGCTGCTGCTGTGTAATCTATATGAGCGTTAGTTCATATTATGTTTTATAAAATCTGCATCAAAATGTGAATTGTTCATGCTTGTATCGTCATACGTTATAACTGTGTCATCTGGTCATACGCATAGGTACCAAAATACAAGCTGTATTTTCAATTTATTTCGTTGTTGAGTTGTTTATTTAGGAGACGTAAAGGGTCTATGGAACCAGTGGACTCTAGAATATGCAAGCTTTGCAATTTAAATGAAGTTAAAAATAAACACCATTTTGTGCTCTATTCTGATCAATACCATGATATTAGAATTACAGGCTTTACAGATGTTACATTTAATAAAGCGTTTGCTTTACAGGAGGATTCAGAGAAACCCTGTTATCTTATGGGCAACCACGTAAGACAATTAGCCACATTTATTGGGAAGGCTTATAAATTAGGAAAAAGTGTTTTATTCACATAGCCACATTTATTGGGAAGGCTTATACATTAGGAACAAGTGTTTTATTCACATAGCCACATTTATTGGGAAGGCTTATACATTAGGAACAAGTGTTTTATTCACATAGCCACATTTATTGGGAAGGCTTATACATTAGGAACAAGTGTTTTATTCACATAGCCACATTTATTGGGAAGGCTTATACATTAGGAAAAAGTGTTTTATTCACATAGCCACATTTATTGGGAAGGCTTATACATTAGGAACAAGTGTTTTATTCACATAGCCACATTTATTGGGAAGGCTTATACATTAGGAAAAAGTGTTTTATTCACATAGCCACATTTATTGGGAATGCTTATACATTAGGAAAAAGTGTTCCTAGCCACGTGCACGTTATTTTATCTATGAACATTTTCTGCACTGTTGACATTACAGTAATATGCTTTTTTTTCCTTTTGTATTATGCTTTATATAATGTTTGTATCGAGGTGACATATAGGCCCGATGCGCCGGGCCGGGTGTAAACTGGTATACATTTGTTAATAATCATTTATGTTACTATATGCACATGTCACGATAATAAATAATTTACTTACTTACTTACTACTTACTGTTAATAGCAACACAAGTTTAAATTAAACAGAACATATTTGAAAGGTTTATTGAGATTGTGTCTAGACGAAAATCTGTCTACAGTTATGAATATTAGAAATCATGAACAAAACTACTGACTGTTATAACATTCGTTTGTACCAGTAGTTATTGAAATTGTTAGTGCACTTTTCAATATCATACCTCCGATGGATCTTATCGACTCGTCTAAATAACTTAGTACAATAGGCACTTAGGACCCGTTATGGTGTGGTTTGCAGAATGTTTTGCAAAAATATTGAAATAAAATAATATTAAAATTGTATATTAGAATCAGTAAATATCAAATTGTATGAAGTAACCTAAATGACCATATAATAACTTTAAATGAAAACCCCAACGCGTCATCACGGACAATCTGTGGATTAAGAGCGGTATGCCATGTCACCTTAAATACATTGGTTATAAACTTATACATGTTTTATTGGTAAACTATTACAGTTACGCTAATAGCTCGTTTAGTGTTATGTGCAGAAAATATAAATCACCGAATTTAAATTCTGGTTAAGAAGCCAGAACCAGCAAACACGACGTGTTCAAATGTGCAGCTGATGAATTGAGGTCCATTTTAAAACGTTCGCCACTAATTAAAACGTTAACGACCAGTCGCACGTTATTCGTTCCTGGTAGCGTAACTCGACGTTGCGTCAATATGTCAAGCTGCCTATTAACGTTTTAATAAGAAACGTTTAAAGTTTATTGTCTTATGTACGAACAAATTTATATATTACTTCGGATACTTAAATAAATTAGGAATAAACCGTATTTTTAAGTATTTGTTCAACTTAAGAAGACAAAATCTTAAATTCAATTTTCTACTGTCGAAACCGTATCACCAATAAATATCAGCTCGTATACTGAGCAGCAAACCCGCCTGTGTATTAATGAATAGGTGCCAGTGGATACGACTTACTCGTCAGATATTCATGTCAGAGCATATGATAATACGGCAAGTCAACTACCGTGGTTAGTTTGTTCCGAGCACGCCACTTCCGCTTCCGGTCCCTTTCATATTGCATATTAAGTAGCCTTAGCGCGTTCTCCACTCTCCCTACACTTTTGTAAATTTGACTTTGTATTCTCGCTCAAATTTGATGATTCATTTTAATAAGTATTTCCCATTTGACATTTATACTTCTGTTTATCTTTTTCATTTTAGCATGCCATTAGGTGCGATCAGAATAACACATAATTTGTCCATTTTTGTCGGAAACCCCCTCCCCACCCCCACCCCCCAAAAAAGTTCTTTATAATAGCATTAAAATAATCTCCATAAATATTTTCATATAAATATCCATAGTTGTTGCGCATTACATTGTTGAGCGCATTCGTATTATACATGCAACTATAAAAAAAAAGTTCATAGCGGAAAAAAACGCTAGAATGACGTCTACCCAAAATAACGTTGATATTCTGTTTAGGGGACATTTATAAAGGCGCGATACATGAAGAACTCCAAATCATAATTTAATGAAATTTACACACGTGACTAAAACACTATTTACTGTTTCATTATAAGATTTAAAAATTAAAAGGTGACAGGAGAAAAAATGCAATTATTACAAAAAAAGATATATGATTATTATTAAAAAAACAAGCATACTTTTCAAGAACAGGGGAGATTCTAAAGAACGTAAAAAACACCAAAAACATTTAGTTTCATTTTTATTGTTGCGCATTATGCTTTTCCGATAATGTTTACTTGTGTAATGTATATCTTCTAAAGCATTTCTGAAACATGTTTGTATATTATTTTTCACCTTACTCGATAACAAGAGGAATTAAAATCGGGCGGACATTTTTTAGATTTTTAGTAAAACTGTAATAATTAATGTATATAATGCAACGACTGTGGCAATATTTTGAAATCGTTAACCCTGACATGTCTTGTTGTGAATAATATGTTGAAGTTTAACCTTACTCGATAACAGAGGAATTAAAATCGGGCGGACATTTTTTAGATTTGTAGTAAAACTGTAATAATTAATGTATATAATGCAACGACTGTGGCAATATTTTGAAATCGTTAACCCTGACATGTCTTGTTGTGAATAATATGTTGAAGTTTAAAAATAAATAACACAAAAAATCATAACACGAATTTGATCTCCGCCGTGTTCTTGCAATTTACAATAAAATAACGTTTCGGACATCGTTAAAGGAAATACAAGCATGTTGTAAAAGGTATCTAATTATAATCTGAATAATTGCAAATTCGCCAAATTTTTAAAAGAATACACATTCAACATTTTGACCAAAATTGCGTACCTTTAGTCTACATCTTCACTTTATTATCAAAGCATTTGTGAACACCCTAATGTCCCCTATGTTGGCCGGGACAATTCAACGGACTTTCTTTTTTGCAAATTTTACCCTATATAAATTTTACTAATCACCTTTTTTTTCGCAGTTGAAAACGGAAATGAGGTCTCGGTTTAACATGGAAAAAATAATCGTGTATCTTTTAGCGCCGCGGAATACAGACGACATTTCGTTTCAAACAGAAATTAACTGTTGCGCGGGAAATTGCAGAATTTGACGTTTGACGATGGCTTTTCTTGCAATAAATTTACAAAAGAATGGATGTTATGAGACTAATCAAAATTAAGCAAATTTGGATTAATTTGGTATAATTTATAGCAAAGTATTTAAATATTTCGCGTTTTTATGAAGTTTTACAGGTAGTCCGATAGGCATATTTTCAAATTGACGTCATTAACGTGCGACTGGTCTAACAGGTGTGAAAACTAGACAGTCGCTTACAGCAGCTAACAATACTATGTACGAATTAAATATATAAGTCCTGTCAAAACAACTTTCAATTGAAAATGAAAAACATTATCGGGCAAAAAACCTGATGACCCAAATTCTTTGTCCAGTTTCCAATATCATGGTGTTTCTTTGGGCTACAAACATAATTATCTAACTTTTAATGACATTCCGACATTCTGTTATTAAATTTCATAATCAGCACATTCTCCAAATGTACCTACCGGGTATATAGTGAAAAATGATGGCTATCAGTTTTATTAGCGGGCAATCTCTATGACAGTAATTTGTCGAAGAGAAATAACTATGGCCTTTTAAAAACAAACGCTATGCTAAATATTACAAAATATTTAACATTATTATGAATGCAATGACAGTGTTACTTTTCAACCGTATTAGCAAAGGTGTTGTGCGATAATGTTTGGTAATGTTTTAAAATGCTTAAAGAAAGTTACTCACAGAATATTATACTTCAGAAATGTCTTATTTTTCAATTAATAAAGCATCCGGAGTAGCAAACGATTATATTATGTGAAACAAAAATAAAATGAATAAAAATGAGAAAAAAATTCTGCCTCTCACAGGGATCGAACATTTTGTTCTTTATTATTATATTATTTTTTTTATTACGACAAACTGAATAATACAATAAGTAATAAAATAATTATAATAAAACAATTAATTATGCCCAACTCAATAAATAACCTTCATGAGTCTGCGATAACAAGACGAAAACGTTAGGATTAGAATGTCTATGTTTCTTCTCGGCTCGCTTCGTGACCCGTTTTGTTCGTTTTTATTCATGGTAAAATGACAAGTTATACATTTTAGGCTCCCCGAAAACATTTCGGGGAAGGAAATATAGTCGCCGCTTTGTCCGTCCGTCCCACTTTCTTGTCCGTGCTATTTCTCAGAAACTACTAGCCAGAATTCAACGAAACTTTATGGAAAGCTTCGTTACCAATATGAGGTGTAAATATTACCAGGACGTTCCGCTTCAATGATTTTTCTCAAAGTTATGGGACTTTGAATATTTCTGAAATAAGTAGGTAGTGCACAATACTTTACTTTCTTGTTCGGGCTATTTATCAGCAACTACTGGCCGGAATTCAACGAAACTTTATGGAAAGAAGCTTCATTACCAAGAGGAGGTGTGCATATTACCAGGACGTTCCGCTTCAGTTATTTTCTTAGAGTTATGGGACTTTGAATATTTATGAAATTAGTTTATAGTTTATTGTTCTGGTATTTCTCAGCATCTTCTGGCCAGATTTCAAGAAAACTTAATAGAAAGCTTCATTGCCAAGAGGATGTATGCATATCACTAGGACTTCCGCCTCGATGAATTTTCTTGGAGTTATGGGACTTTGAAGATTTTAATTGTGTCATGTCTATTTCTCTGGAACTGCTATATAAAATTTAATGATACTTGATGAAAAATTAAATAACTAGAAATTAAAGCCACTTATCCATCATATTAAAACGACCAAATTTGTAACGATGAAAAATGTTCAGTACGAAAACTAATAAGCATGTGTTTTAGTATAAGCGCATTATATTGTTTTGATACAAAAGAAAGAGTGTACAAAATTATTAAGTATACATTTAAGCATTCACTTAAAAAAATTACCTTTTGCGAACACGTTTTAAAATATCACTGTAAAGTGATGGGTGGGATATTCCGTTAGTTAAGAACCACTTCAAAGAAACATTGAATTTAGAAACTAAAACACTATCATTATTTTGTATAGAAGTTAGCAAACTTATTGCGTAGATCATGATAAAAAAAACTTGTTTTAATAATTTCTTAGTAAGTGTAAGGTTACGGTCATTGAAATCTTTAACTCATATGCAAGCATATCGAACTAATTGCGAAATGTATGTCATGGAAAGGACCGTGAGGAATATAATCATACAAGAAAATGAAAATTACAAATTCGAAATAAAAATGATCGCGTGTGTCATATAGACTGGTTTTAACTATATGTCAGTAATAGTAAGATTTAAGTCCAGAATGCAGCATCTGTATATGATGAACACGATTTATTTAAGGAAAGTTCTTGAATGTTTTGTTTTTGTTTTTTTGTTTTTGGATTTTTCGCCTTATTCAACAGTATTTCAGTCATATAACGGCGGTCAGTTAACCTACTAACACTTTGCCTGGGTAAGCTGGTTTATCAGTACTGAGTACACATACTTATGTCAGTAACTGCCCTACTTGAATCAGAGGTAGGGGGAGCATGGCCGTAGAAATAATTTCATGACCAATCCCCACACAAGTTGGCTGGGAATCGAACCCGCGATCCTCGGATTTGTAGTCCAGCGCTCTACCAACTGAGCTAGCCGGCCCTATATTTTGTTCAAAGAACAGGTTATTTATGTTTAATATATCATCAATATATCTACTAGTTTGATTAAAACATTGAATGAAATTTAATTGTTTATCTTTTGATAAACCTAGCATAAAAGCCAGTTCATAGCAACATAGATAAGCTATAAGCCGCGTACAGTTAGTACCAATAATTTGTTTAAATATTTTCCGATTGAATTCAACAAATATGTAATCCAAAAGAAAAGTGAGAGCTCAACATAAATCTAAGCAAGTCCAAATAATATATAGATCTAAAATCTGATTATAAAGAATGCTGTATTAGTATTTAAAGCCAGGTATGAGCATTTTTCTCTAGCAAATGTTTTTACAATAAACAAAACAAGTATATTTTTAATAAGATTGTGAGGTAGTGTTGTATACAATATGAAAAATCATATGTACTTACACGGGACGCTTTGTAATCTTTGTAACGTCAAATACTGGTGATAATTTTAAAATTTGCCCACTTGAACTGCCAAGATCGGGATTAAACAAAATAATGTATCAACGCATTTAATTGAACCGCATATCAAATAAGACTTTATGAAATTGCGCAGCACACGGATTTAAAAGAATCGAATTTAATTGCAGCTTACAGAAATACAGATGTCCCGTGTTACATTTTGTTTTATCTTTTGAAGGTTTTACCCAAATTATTATCCCAAAATGCACGCGAAAATGTAGAAGAAGTTGTGTAAACGTAGTAACGTCGTTTCAGTTCGTGATGCAGATTTTTGTTTTCGTAAAAAACATCATTTATTACAAAATTAAGGCAAAATTGCAAAGTACTAAGAAATGTCCCAATTGAAAAGTAACTGATAAGTTTTACATTTAAACCATATTATTTCTGTTTAATAATGTTATATTTTAACCAAATTTTATACATGAAATACTCTTTTATTCCTATTTATACAAATTAAATTTTGATTTTAATTTGACGCAGTAACTGTTTCTTTGCTGATGTTGTTGTCCCAATTAATGTCCTCCGACCGTTCAAACGTCGTTTAGGAACAAACATGCTTTGGTTTCCAGTTTCCGTTTGCGATAGAGCGCTAAATTAAAAATATTTAAAATCGAGAGTCAAAGTAATATAATAAAGCATGTAAAACTATATCAATATGGGTAAAGAACGATTATAAGGGTGTAAGTATACATATACCACAACTAGAGATGATAATGTGAACATTGTGGACAAGTTTGAAGACGAAATGTGACTTTGAAATTGTGCTATCTTACCCCACCCATTCATTTTCATGTGATATACCAATGCCGAGTAGACAGATTCGGAGGAAAAAGCGCCATCGATCATCGCCAGGGCAAAAGGTACTGCATCAATCCTTTCTTAAGAGATACAAACACAATAGTGAGTTTGACTCTGACAGTGAACGATATTTTAGTGCTGACTCTGATGATACAGAAAATTTAATGGCGACAGGTTTGTTGTCAAACGTTACAATGTCTTCGACAAAATTCAGTAAGTCTGATCTTAAAGAAGTTGCTTCCCATCTAGTTGAACAGTTTAAAATCCAACTATACTCTGATATCGCTAGTGAAATCAAACGTGCGATAAATGAGGAACTAAATGAGCTCCGGTCAGAAGTGCAAGCACTACGCACTGAGAACAACCATTTAAGAAGTTGTATAAAGTCTAAGAACCTCGCACGTGACGATCTTGAACAATATGGTCGCCGAATGATGCTCGAGATCTCTGGTCTTCCAGGAGACACCGGTGACATCAACGAAAACGTCGCGCAAAAATTGCTTAACAAAGCCAAGGAAATAAACTTGCACATTAATTCCGCCGACATCGACAGAATCCATCGCCTAGGTCCAAAACGCACCGGGGTAAACAGGCGTGTAATTGTAAAGTTCACAAACTCCAAAGCCAGGCAACGTGTCTTCAATGCCAGAAAGTCCTTTGGAAATGGTATGTTTGTACAAGACTCCCTTACGCCGTTCCGCTCGCAGCTGTCTTTTGAATCCCGTGCACTCAAACGGGATCGGAAGCTTATCTCGACCTGGGTTGCTGGTGGCAACATCTATGGACTAATGTCGCTAAACGGCCATGAACGGAAAGTTCAAATCAAAGACCTCGATGCCATAGCTGCTATCCGCAAGGGCGAGGAACCGTCGTATCCACCCCCAGCTCTCCCATGAACTCTCGTGTACCAATTCTGGTGCGAATAGCGTTCGCCACTGATGTGCTCATTAATGACTTCTTCATGTAAACAAAACTGTTCGATCGTGCTACACCTTGACTCCATGTCTTCAACACACTGTCAATCGTTGAACATACACGTCTCTTTTAAAAACACTATCCATGAATACATATTTCCTTAAATCATACCGTTCACACGTGTTTACGTCATTTAAATTTATGCAAATGTTTTTGCTGTATTATTATAAATATAAACGGCATCCCTAGTAAGCGTTCTGTTTACAAGTAGAACTCCGCTATTGAATACGCATATATCTTTATGTAAACACGGGTTTTTCAGACTTTCGTGATCCCGGTCCGCTACACATATCTATGTGTTCTCCATGAACGATGTAATCAAGAGTTATTTTACGGTCTATTTGTAGGAAAATTGATTTTTACTCCGCAATACAACGCTGTAAAGACAAAATCGTCTGCTTAAATCAGGGTCTATAAAACTTGCAAACTTAGGGATTTATACCTTAACTTTATTGATACTATAATCTTTATTACAAAATGTATAACATAAAAATTAAATAGCGTTTTGCCAAATATCTTTTGTTCTTATATAGTGAACATTGCTATAATGTTATTAACACTTAAATATTGATAGTTGTGAAAATATTTTGCACAGTAAATGGATTGTAAATAGTTGTGCCTGATTTACGATTACAGTTAACACGTTTTCTGTTTAATACCGTTAGTGTTTTGATAGCGCATATATAGTCCCGTAACTATCGGATTATAATACCGATTCGACTTTATTGTAATGTATTGATTGGTGTTTGTTGTACTTATACAATACATACCCTTTAATTGTTTTTTCCCGTCAAAACGTTTTGTAATGTACACCCCTTTTTGCCCACTCCCCCTATTTATTTTTCTTGTTTTATTCTTTTTTGCTCAGTTGTTTTGTAAAAGGTCTTTTAATGCACCCAATTGCTCCACTTGCGTAGTATATTCCCACCCGCTCTTATGTGTTTGTTTTAAAGCTCCCTTTATGTTGATTGTCTCACTTAGTGTGCATCTTTACCCACATAGATGATTGATATAATGCAATATAGATCAACTATTGGGGGCTTTTATGCATGTTCGCAGCGACATATTAAAACGTATACCAAACATGTGTATCCATTGAAATACATATTTCGTTTTCTAACTGCATGTATTTTTGCCATCAAATCAGTCTGTTGTCACTTTTTTAGGAGGTTATTATTTGTTTTACAGAAACTAAACTTTCGAACGATATTAGTAATGAAAGCATACTTTTAGAAGGCCATGACTGCGTTTTTCGGAAAGATAACACTAATCATTCCGGGGGCTTATTAACATATGTTTCGTCATCATTTAGACCAACAAGGCTTTCAAATTTGGAAATAATACTACCGGAATCTATATGGGTTGAACTTTTTGACCATTCTAGATCTTACTTAATTTGTAATGTATACCGTCCTCCAAATACCGCCACTGAATTTTGGGATCGATTCCAAATATGCATAGAAAAAGCTCATGATCATTGTAATAACATTATTATTGTTGGCGACATCAATGAAAATCAACTGAATCCATCCAATCATAAATTTAATGATATGCTTTATCTGAGCAACATGACAAACGTTATAAACGAACCAACCCGAGTAACAGAACACACTCGTACATTGATAGATCCCATTGCAATAACGAACACATTGCAGCACTTACATTCTGGAATCCTTGAAACTATGGCACATACATATATATTTACATCGATTTAAACGAAAATGCTCCTTATAAAAGAAAAGTATGGCGCTACAAGAATGCAAATTTCAGTCAGTTAAATGCTGCCATTATGTCATACGATTGGACCTTTTTAAATACGGGTGATCTAGATCAAACTGTTGTTAGATTTACACAACTTTTCTTGAACTAGCTTCTTCTTTTATCCCATCATCAAATGTTACTATACGACCTAATGACCGTCCTTGGTATAATTAATTAATTCGCAAAACCTCACGCCAAAGAGATAGACAAAAGCATGTTGCTATAAAGACTGGTCCAGTTACAAAAATCCAAGAAATAAAGTTAACAATATGAAGAAACACGCAAAAGAATGCTTTTTTAACACTCTAGAAAATGGACTTGCTGATTGTAAAACAAGTAAATTCATTATCGTAAATACTGGAAAACGGTCAAAATGCTAGTCAAAGAAAATGCACACAATTGCAACAGTATACCTCCGTTATTGAACCCAGATGAATCGTATTCAGTGTCAGAGATAGAAAAAGCCAATACACTTAACGATTACTTTGCCTCTATAGCTACAATTGATGAAACTAACCATGATTTACCTCCATTCAACAGCAAAACAAATACTATTCTGGACAACATAATTATTTCCGAACAGGATGTAATCGATGTTATAAGTAACTTAGACATCATCAAAGCTAATGGCCCTGATGGTATCAGTCATAAAATCTTAAACGAAACATCTAAATCAATCAGTAAGCCACTGACTATACTCTTTAACAGATCGATTCGTGAAAATATGTTTCCATCTTGTTGGAAAGAAGCCAATGTTATGCCCCTATTTAAAAAAGGTGAAAAATTTATTCCTTCGAATTATCGACCCATATCTCTCATAAGTTGTGTTGGCAAAGTATTTAAAAGGGTAGTTTTCAAATACCTTTAAAACTATTTACACAAAAATCAACTTATTTACAAAAATCAGTCAGGCTTTTTACCAGGACATTCTACAGTTTACCAATTAATTGACATGTATAATCAAATATGTAAATCTTTTGAAGAAAAAAAAAAGCTTTTCTGGGAATATCATTGAATGGATATCCAGTTATTTGGCAAACAGATCCCAAAAAGTATTTGGGTCGTCTTTTTCTCGATCAAAAATATAAATGCTGGCGTTCCACAGGGTTCAGTATTAGAGCCACTATTATTTTTAATATATGTTAACGATATCTCTAAATCACTTCTCAACATTAGTCACTTATTTGCTGACGACAGTTCACTATCCGTTTCCTCTAATGACAATGCTCTTATTGAAAGAACTCTAAATCATGACCTTAACTGTATAAATCAATGGGCCAAGAAATGGCTTGTTAATTTAACCCCTCTAAGACGGAAGTAATGTTTTTCACCCTTTCGAAAAATCAAAACCGTCCCAACTTAATATTCGACGAAACTCAATTATCCTTTGTGAAATTCCACAAGCATCTCGGTCTAACACTTAGCGAAGATGGTTCGTGGCATAAACACATTGACAATATTACACAATCGGCTTCAAAAGTAAATGGGTCCATGAGAATGTTAAAATATAAACTCAAACGCGAAACTCTTAATCAAATATACATTTCATATTTAAGACCAATTTTAGAATACGCGTCTATAGTTTGGGACAATTGTACAAGCTATGAAACGGAATTATTAGATAAATTTCTATTGGATGCAGCCCGAATTGTCACAGGATTAACAAGGTCAACTAAAACTACTCTTCTTCTTAAAAAAATCGGTTGGGTTTCTCTAAATGACAGACGAAAAATACAAAAACTTGTTTTAGTATATAAACACAATAAAGGTCTCTTACCGCAGTATCTAAGCAATCTTTTTCCAGCACCGTCTGACAACATTCCTTATTTGTTACGAAATAGTGGCAATTACGCAACAGTTGCCCGCAGACTAGCGATCTATTCGAATTCTACTATTGTTTCGTCGATTAAGCATTGGAATGATCTTGATGTTGACACTCGCTCGATATCTACGCTATCAGGCTTTGAAAACACAATTAAACAAATGTTCAATCCTCCTACAGTTCCTTCATTTTTTCTTATTGGTGAAAGAAAACAACAAATTCTACATGCACGGTCAAGAAAACAATGTAGTGATTTAAATGCCGATTTACATTCCAATCACCTACGTGAAAATCCAATATGTGTGTGAAATAGTCCCGTCGAAGATACCGATCATTTCTTTTTCAAATGTCCGCTCTACTCAGAGCAACGACTCGTTCTCTTTACTAACACGCGCCCATTTCATCCCCTCAGTGCAAACTATTATTTGGTATTCCAGGATTGTCTGATAATCAAAATAAGGCATTATTTCTGGAAGTTCAACTATATATACAAACCTCGAATAGATTCGCGAATTGATTATAAGTACATAAGTATACTGTTATTACTAGAATTCACATTGTTTCGCTGCAACTTATCTTGTATCTAAGCAATGTTGAGCTGGGTCGTGTGGAGCAATTGTTTATTATTATTTATAATTAATCATGTATTTACAATCATTTATATATTCCTTTTTCTTCCCTTTTTTCTTGTTGTTCTAATAAATACACGGTATAATATATTGCATGGAATATGATATAATTTTATTTCACTTTTTGTCATTTGCCAATATATATTTCCATACTAACGTATCTCATGGTACATTAATTTTGTGCATATTATAAAGCGATATAAATGCATTTAGTTATAATTAACCAGTCCGGAAATTCTTGGGAAGGGTCGTCATCTAATGTTGTTAAAACTTGTGACCCAACCCTTTTGCTTTTTTTACACATTTCTCTACGTTGATTATGTACTATGTCTACTTTATGCTGTATTAGCACATTTGTTTATCATTTGTATATATATATTATGAAAAAGGCAATACAATAGTATTAAACTATTAAACTAGAACAAACATGCGCTTTTTAATCGATCCCATATTTCTTATTTTTAAGCGTATTTTTTTAACAATTATATATTAAAAATACACCATTTTTCTAATTAAATACTATTAAAATTTCACGCCGAGCCGATGCTGCATTCGCTATAAACACAAAATTACTTAGTCCCAATAAAATGTCCCCTACGTTTCTAAACGTCAATCCCAACGTCAAATTCATGAATATAATTTACGGGTATTTATTCTTTCAGATGTTCAAAATGATTAGTTCAGCGGAAAAAAACACACACATTTAGTCATACTTAAAGAGAAAGCGGAATTAAAGACAACGTATAAAAAGACAGTCCTATTTAAAATGCAGAAAAAACAACAACTCTCTGTTAGGACGTATGCAGAACATGGTCAAGCAGTCAAACAGACCACAACATATCGTGAGAAAAAAAGGAAATTAAGGAATATGTCGCACAAGAAAACAAATGTAAAGGCAGCTCAAAGACAAGTAAAAGAAAATCAAAGACAGCACAAAATGTATAAAATTATTTTCAAACCGGACGGCAAAACACTGCGCTGTAAACAAACTGAAAACATCATTTCCAAAAACACCAGAAAAAGGAAAGTCCGCCACGTGTTGTTCCAGCGGCTTCATTGTTATTTATACGTGGAGAAATAGAAGCCGATAGTTCCATCGCTGTGTCAGTGGAACTGTACTTCTCAAGTTAAAAAAGTGTTGAATTATACAAAAATTTATAATGACTTATATACATAACATAAATAAAGTAGATCTAAGTATTTGTTGTTTTAACGTCAAATTTTGTGTAACGTTAATTATCACTAGTATTTGACGTTATTAAGTTAACTTCAGACGAATGTTTTATTGACCAAAATAAGTTAAAGTTGGTATTCTCATATACCTTATTACAGTATTTAGTAATGTGATTTCTAATAGCACTCCGACCAGAAGTCAGGTAATTGTTTTGTGGTACAAGACACTGAAATCGCTATAAAACGAGTGTTTTATGGAGTTTAGGAATCCAGTAAAGTTATGGTAATTTCATTATTGATTTTTACATTTAATTTACTGCATTCAATAATATGTACGGAAATAATTTTATCAAAGTCTTTTTTTGTATTGTATGATGTCGTTTGAGAAAGTTCCCTTGGAATAGTTTGAACATAAAATATTCGTCATATTATAATTATGTTGTTCGCCGCTTTATCTGCAGGAACTAATACGAATTTAGATTGCAGATCCTTGAGTTATTTACAAAGTGTATTTTTATTGAATTTAGATTTATGTGGTAAAGCAATAGGATTATTATCATAAAAGCATAATTTATTTACGGAAATAAGCAATACTTTATTTTTCCACTCGTGAAGCGCACATACATCTGAATTTTCATTTCAGCACCACTTTTTACAGTATTCGTCTAATGATACTTCAATTTCTTAAATGCAATTGTCCAAATTAAGTGAAATTTAGGGCCTCTGCGTAGCATGTTTCTAGGGATTGTATTCTTAAGAAAATTAAGATCACCTCTTATTACATGACAAACAGGGTTGTAAAGATATTTGAATGAACACATTCTCACGATGTAAATCAATTTTCCAATATATTTTTATCGGTGGTAACAGAATTATATTTAAAAACAATACTCCATACTGATTTACTATATTTGTAACAAATAAGTGGTGTTTCAGTATTACGAAAATATAGAGGTATTAACTTACATACATTCTTAGCATTTGAAAATTTTAGAAAAGTCAATCAAAGCAATTCCTTTATTACAGAAATTAATTTTAATAGGCCCTACGATTTCTCTTTTTGTTCTGTAGAATTCAATTACAGGTTTAAGATAGTAGTCAGTGTAGGATGGACTAATATTAGCACATTCATACAATGAGTCAGATTGAATAATGTAGGATGGACTAATATTAGCACATTCATACAATGAGTCAGATTGAATAATGTAGGATGGACTAATATTAGCACATTCATACAATGAGTCAGATTGAATAATGTAGGATGGACTAATATTAGCACATTCATACAATGAGTTAGATTGAATAATGTAGGATGGACTAATATTAGCACATTCATACAATGAGTCAGATTGAATAATGTAGGATGGACTAATATTAGCACATTCATACAATGAGTCAGATTGAATAATGTAGGATGGACTAATATTAGCACATTCATACAATGAGTCAGATTGAATAATGTAGGATGGACTAATATTAGCACATTCATACAATGAGTCAGATTGATTAATGTAGGATGGACTAATATTAGCACATTCATACAATGAGTCAGATTGAATAATGTAGGATGGACTAATATTAGCACATTCATACAATGAGTCAGATTGAATAATAATACTTTTACATTCACTATCATTATGTTTATTAAAGAAGGAACAGAAAGAGAACATAAAGTACTTAATAGTTTGTGTTTTCCGGCATTTTTAAATAAAAAGTCATTTAGAGATAGTATGCGTCTAAATATACGTCGTATGTTTCCGTTTTTTCCTTTTAGATCTACTTTGTGAACGCTCAACAACTTTCTCACATGTTTATTAAAAAAAAGAGAAGACATTGATAGAGAAGATCATGCTAAACGGTGAATGAGTGGAGAATACCAATGCATTAATATAGTTGATCAAATAGCTCGTTCTATTGATGACAAGAAATTTAACTGCATGATTTTTTGTGACATTTCCAAGGCCTTTGACCGAGTTTGGCATCAAGATCTGTTATTCAAACTTAAGCAAAATGGTATCAGTGGAAACATGTTACAATGGATAGAAAGTTATTTGTCTAACCGAACCCAAAAAGTATTTGTGGGTTCCGCTATGTCTCAGTCATTACAAGTAAATGTTGGAGTTCCACAGGGCTCAGTATTAGGGCCGTTGTTTTTTTCTGATTTACGTAAATGATATTGTTGATAGTCTTCTAAGTATTACCCGCGTGTTTGCAGATGATACTTCCTTAACATATACTACATCTAATTTAGTTGACCTCGAGGGTATCTTGAACCACGACCTATGCCTGATAAACATTTGGGCCAAAAGATGGTTAGTTGATTGTAACCCACAGAAAAACTGAACCAATTTTATTCAAAAAGCAAAAGAATATTCTTTTATTGAAATTACTTTTCGGAAATGTACCTGTCACCTTTGTTGAAAGTCACAAACATCTTGGTCTGACCTTAAGCCATGATGTTAAATGGCACGATCATATAAATCATAATTTTAAATCTGCGTCGAAAAATCTTGGCATTATGCGAAAACTTAAATACAGACTTTCAAGAAAAAGTTTAAACCAAATATACGTCACTCATATGCGGCCAATACTACAATACGCGTGCGTTGTGTTGGATGGTTGTTCTTTGTATGATAAGGAATTATTAGAAAAATCCAAAATGAAGCCGCGCGTATTGTTGCAGGCCTAACTAGATGTGTATCTCTTAGAAATCTTTATACTGAAGTTAAATGGCCTAGTTTAGACAAACGACGGCGATATTTAAAACTGATTAGCATCTACAAAATGCATAACGGACAGTGTCCTAATTACCTGTTTAACCTTCTTCCACAAACAGTTCAAGAACAGTCATCTCGTAATCTTAGAAATGCACAAGACTATACCATTTTATCAAGGCGAACATTATTATATTCACGTTCGTTCTTGCCATCTGCCATATATCTATGGAACTCCTTACATATTGATATCCGCAACAGTGAAACCCTTTCAAAATTTAAAGCTTCCTTGAAACAAATGTTTCTTTTATGCGAAGATAACCCCCAATAATTCTACACTGCGGACAAAAAAACATCGATTTTACATGCTAGGCTAAGAAATAACTGCAGCAACCTGAACTCCGACCTATTCCTAAACCACCTTGCAAACTCACCCCTTTGTTCATGTGGTAATGATGTTGAAAGTATTACACATTACTTCCTTAAATGCCCTAATTACCGCATGCAACGAATATCTCTTTTTAATGCACTGCGCTCATTTCATCCCTTAAATAGTGATTTGCTCCTCTACGGTAACCCCTCATTTAATAATGAAGACAATACAATTATGTTTACAGAAGTTCAAAAATATATTGTTACGACAAACCGTTTTATTTAAAACTTAACGTTAAAACTTAACTGCTTGCTGGACAGGACTTACAACTATCTATATTTGCATATGATTGTCTATTTACTACATATTTTATTCACTAATTTGTTCATATTGTGTTTCCAAAATGTTATTATTATTATCACCATCATTACCATTATCATTATTTTTATTATTATTATTATTATTATTATTATTATTATCATTATCATCATAATTTACTTTTGATTTCCTAAATGACAACAATTGTTCAAAGTACGCTTGTCACCATTACAATATGTAACTAACACTCCCAGGGAAAGACCCGCGATAATGTTGCAGAACGTCAGGTCTAACCCTTTTTCCAACATATACTAATGGTAAAACGTGATTGTTTGTAATTATGTCAATATTTTGGAAACAAAATATGTTTAAATACAATACCAATGAATGATAAACCGATCATTTCGCTCTAGGTCGAGTAAAATGATAACGTTTGATCATTTCACTCTTGGTTATATGGAACTACTTTTAACTTGTTTTTATGTGTATTTTTTGAAAGAATGTTAATACCATAATCGTGAGTGTAAACATCGCCCTTTTTAAACAGAAAACACATAAAAAAGTTCAATACAAATATAATTAAGCGACAACGACGCAGTAAGAGTGGCACTATTTTCCCACCACAACAATGATCGACAATTCTGGAATCATAATGACGTCATATTTATTACGCCACAATAAACACAACTTGTGACGCCTCAGCATATCTCGCGCGTTTTTTTTTTAATTTATCGTTAAAAAAATGAAATAAAAATAAAATTTGTTTAATACAGTGTAAGATCGTATCTTATTTCATACGTGGTCATAGAAACTAGATATTTTCACTCGTGAGAATATTGTGTCTATGACCACTCATGAAATAAAATACGATCTTACACTGCTCTAAACAAATGCTCTACTGGCGCAGTGCCTAAATCCGCCACTTGCCTAAATCCGCCACCCCATCCGAATAAGCGTTTTTTTTTACCGGCGATGTCATTTTTTTTTTATCTCAATCAATCAGATACTTTCCCTTAACAATGCTGACGAGTTTTTATCTTGATTTGTGCATAAATAAATAGTTAATCAAATTATTTTGTACATAACTCCTAAATGCACACAAACTGCATGCGGGGAATCTATTTCATACTGCGCATGCGCAGTTTTCAGGCCCCGCATTGTGTCCATGATAACATTAAATTATCGCGTTTTAATATTATGTCCATGTGAGCATGTGCAGCATAAAAATAACCGTTATTTATTGGCATTACATACACAAAAATGCGGAAAATTTGCATATTAAGAGCGCAAATGTCTCGCTACTCGAAACCCTCATTATTTGTCCCACATGCACGCATGGGCCTCAGTTTCAGAGCTATTTTTATATAAAAACAAAAAAACAAATGAGTATTGGGAAAAAATTGAAACATTGTTAAGCAAGCTGCTTAATACACAAAATTAAATAAGAACAATAGTCAATTGTGGAATAAGCACGTCACGGTTCCTGATATACGATTTTCACCAAGCAACTTCGGATCATCGTGTTTTTTTAACACTAGAAAATGAACCTTAAATAAACAAAAGTGGGATTTTTGTCAATAGGAGTCAATACAAGTTGCTTTGAAAACAGATTTCATAAAACATTATTATTCGAGCAGTTTGAACATTTTAAAGAGGGTTTGGCGGGTTTAGGCACTCCCGCGCTCATTTTTTACACTGTTTAGGCCTTCAATATCGATAAATATTTTTCATTTGCCAAGTATTTGAAATGTAACCAAAACACGCCAGCAAATGCACATTAAACCTAACTTGATTAATGTATATTTTTATGTCAATCGGTAAACAACTATTGAAAATATCGTAAAAATACCCCCCAAATGTGGCGGATTTAGGCACTGCGCCAGTAAACAAATATCCTCCATGTCTTTAGAGATGTTTTCAACATGAAAAATATTATCATTTAATCCTAATAAGTAAGCTGTTTGTTAACATTTAATCCATTCAAATTCCGACATAGGCCTACATCTAGATTTAACTTGGTATTGACTAGACGATACATTATCGAAAGTAAGCTGTTCAACAGGCTGAATTGAAATATTTGTTATATCATGGGCGGTTTTGTAAAAATGTTGATAAATGAAATTGTTAAATTTATTATTAGATTCTATTTTTTTTTTTTTTAATGCTCTCTAAGACGAGCTGTTAACGACACAGTTTCCGTCTCAATAGCATTTTATTTCTAAATAATCATATTCAAATTTCATGAAGAGTTTTAATTTTTCTCGATCGTGTAGACATGGCATACTTTCACATGTAACAATTCTTAGCTTGGTTTTCACTTGACACCTCTCGTTTTCAGTCGAAAACTGTCCGATTATTTTAACTTGTGTACGCATCAACTGTTGTTAGACATTATTATCAAATCAAGAAAATTGTGGTCGCCATATCGATAAGTTCGCAACGAATTTTAGTATCTACTTTACTATATATATGATATATATATGATAATTAAGCTTTATACGTATATTTCATTTGCATTTGGGAACAGTTAAATTGTTTTCCTGAAGTAGAGGGGGCAAATTTTGCAACTGTTGCACCGTGGCCTTAGGCCGAGTGCAACATTTCAAAATGTTGCCCCTGATACTGAAGGCTTCAGAAAACAATTTGACTGTTCCCAAATGCCAATGAAATATCTGTATAATGTTTTTCAACAATATAAAATGACTCGATGTTCACAAATATTCCGTATGGTTGACATATTTTCTTAATAAAAGTTGTTAAATCTGTGGTAGGCAGTAATGGGGTAGCACTATTTAGATTTTTTTTCATGTTACAAAGACATATATGATATTTTTATTTAGTGTACAATCCAAATAAACACGCATCCTTGATTCAAATATAGACGGAAAGGCAACCCGTTGTGTATTTCTTTGCATCATCCATAATATAATTCAGCGAATTTGAATATACCTCGGTGCCGGCTGCTGTTATGTTTTTGTTTTGTTTTTTGTGTGGGTTTTTTTGGAAAAGGGTCATGTTTTTAGGGGGAGGGGCGTACTAATGATATAAGGACAAAACTGGTATACTTGAGATAGATAAACATTGAAATAGTGCAACTGGGTTGATGGTAAAATCATTGTAACTCGACCGATCTTTATACTTTTAAAGTAAACACGTAATTACCCAATTACTGTAATAATAAGGGATTTATGATTTGTAATATTGCTAACACGAAATAATCGCCGGATCGCTTCAAGACGCGGTGTATAAATTATCACCGGCTTGGGACCAAATTTAAGGCTATATAAGTTACTACTGCGACGGACAATAAATATTCCCTACAGTTTTCCAGAACAAAAATGGAATTTTAAAAACAATATTGATTCCGACTTCTTATCAGTGCCATTGATAAGCTGCTATTTACGTGATGGTTTGTAATAATAACTATTCATAGATCTACCAAGTGGCCCCTATGAGAGTGAAATGAAGCCAATTCAGCATTGTGTATGAGCAACTAAAATATTATGATCGCATTTTGTTGTTCAGTATCGATTCAGTACACAGAGTTAATACCGACTGATCACAGCGGATAACGGGAGATTAATAATTTACCACAATCAGTTTGTTTTCGGCTGTTTTGAAAAGTCAGCAGTTACTTTTCTCTGATATTGCATTACAATTGTTCTACGGGTAACGATACAATTTTGTCTTCGTGTAACAATACATCTTGCACCATCGCCGGGGCGTAGCCAAACAAGTTAATGAATATTATACCAGTACAGCATTAACATCGAATACCATTGAGTTGGATATTATAGATGTTGTGTTATGTTGTTTTATCTGTATCTTGTTTTTTTTTGTTTTTTTTTTTGTTTCTTATCACTAGAAGTTGTTTAAGCGTTAAAGCTTGTAAACGTCCGTAAAACCAGATGCACATACATAGCCCCCCCCCCCCCCACACACACACATACACGCGTAAGATTCGATTATTATACCCCATAGCAACTTAGAAATAGGCCTTTCCCAAAACTAGGTGATCTCCCTTGGAAATTACCTCCCGTTATTGCGAATTCACATCCGCCATATTTAAAACCCGACTTCCGGCGACGTTTTCCCTAGCTTGCCATATATAGTATTATAGATCTAAGACCAAGCGGCTTTCAAAACTTGTAATGGAAATTTTAAAAACCATATGTTTTTTATTAAATATTATTAAAAAAACTCATAGAGGATATATCTTACAAAAATAAATTACTATAACTAAATGTAGTATCGTTTTAAACTCATTACTAAGGCCACATGTCCGTATGACAGGTATCCGGAAAAAAAGAAGTAGTCTCCTTGTCTCGTCTTAAACGGTTGTTTTCCGTACATAAATACCACCACATGTTCTCTCAATGGATACTTAGTTATCTGACTGAAGAGGGGGTCATAAAAATACCAAAGCCACAAACCGCTGGGATCTTATCAAATTGCCCTTAGAACAATACCGCTAATCCGTGCAATTGCGTAATGCATTGATGATAACGACCTACATGCAGAGACAACTAACATGTCACACTTCGTCTCCATTGTTTGCGTCTCAAATTAAAGTTTATCTCACATTTTAAAATGTTGTTGTCTCCGTTGTTGTTCTTTGCCTATCACCCTATGAAATTTCGCCACCTGACTGACCAAAACAGAACATAATTAAAAGCACTTTTTCGATTTAATAACTTGGTTTAAATTGAAGAGTGAAATAATATAGCACAGCAATTAATTTTCAATTCTTCAGAATTGAAAGTGGTGAACATTTAAGAGCTCATCGTGTTTTGTTTTTCTAAAACATACGGGAATTACCGTAGCTGCTGCGAGAATAAAATGTTGTTTGTTTACCACGATTCAAACAGAAATGAAGATATAATCTCAGTTAGAGTTATATACATGAAGGAAAACTAACTACTTGATCAAACAGACTCAACAAGTATAAAATATATATTCAAACGTATATTAGATTCTTATGTTGGCTTAGTTAATTACTTACTCTGAATTGTGTAAACTTGTTTCAAAATGTATATATCTATGTCTGTTTTATTATAGATACTCACGCTATTATGCACATAATTATCACGACATATCTATTTCCTGGTGACATATAGACCCATTGGGTCGGGTGTTATTTGTTTCGTTGATTATATGAAGTTATCATGAACATTGTTTAAACACATGACACAATAATAAACAAATAACTTACTTAATCTCTTTAATACCACATCAGTTATAACATTTAATGGGGAGTGACATCATCGTTAGTTATTGTAATATTGTGTTAAAAGTAATTAAAAAGATATTTGTTTTGTTGCATATTTCAATATTAAAGCGGAGCCTGTTCAAGCACCGTTTAATGTTTAGCACACAACAAGAATATCTGCAACGAAAAAAGCTTTAAAGTTAAACACAAATGTGTATGGAATTCAAATAAGTAGTTGCTGCCAAAAACATCGGAATTGCGCTCAAACTTTCTGTGATGATACCTTATTTTCGTAATTTTAGCCGCCAGAAGAATGTTAGCTTAGACTTACTTAGCAAAATAATTTAATTAAAACAGCTTTTTATTTATTTTATTTAATAATGCAAATTTAAAACATGATGAAGGCATAGGTTGTTTAGATACTGAAATCGCTATATGTTTGTGTTTTGTTGCATAATAACCGTTACACGTACTGTGTACAGTTTGTTTGTCAATCTGCAAAGAGTAGACAATATTGTTAAAAATCAAAATAATTATTTTATTTAATTGATAAATAAAGTACATGATGTACATTATATACGAATGTTGATATTTGTAAATTTATTTTTACGACATCAACACAATTTTAAGATTGAAAATAAAATATATTGCATGTTTTTCGGTAAATATCAATACGCTTATCCCGCCTTATAATCAATAAACGTCGCTGGAAGTGAACAGGGGACATCACTCGTGATTACGCAGGGGGAAGTAACCTAGTTTTGGGAAACGCCTATACTAAGACAAAAAAAAAGTATTTAAACCAAGAATGATAAAAGTTTATCAGCGCCTGTGCTTCCCTTTGTCAAGGAAATATGTTTTTTATTTATTCATGTCACTGACGAAGTTTTTTTTCCATACTTTCATACTAAACGCATGTATTTCTTAATCAAACAGTGGCTAATTAGAAATTTTGTGAAAAATCAAACACAGGCAAAAATACAAAAACGGCGATGCATGTGCACCTATCACCGCTAGCTTAGCAGTTAAATATACAGGCTGCTGTCTATAGAAGTAGCAGCACATGTTTAACCCAGTACCTTCGTAATCTTAAAATAGGATAGTGCATATCAGCCAGGGGCGTAGCTCGGGTTCAAAAAATGTATAAGTACAATAGGTGGGATCTACAAAATGACGCCATAAGTGATAATTTGGGCCAGGAGTGTTTATACTCGTATGTGGCTACAAACAACTAACTTCAGCTAAACCCCGATTTTACAAAATACTTGTAAAATAAGCATGTGTTTCATGAAATTTATTTCATAATGACGTAATCGACTCGTTAAACAATGACGTAATCGATTCGTTAAACAATGACGTATCAACACAGCCAAGAAAGACCCCCCTCACCCCTCTTGTTTTTTATTGCATTTTTGGCATATTTAATTTTTTCATCTCTGGAAAACATGTATAGGCACGTACCTATAGTGCCTAAAGGAAGCTACGCCCCTGTCAACTCACCCAACACGTGGTAGTAAGCAACATGAATAAACAAAGATAGCGAGTAAAATACTATTGTATTAAATTGATGTCAATTATTTATCGATAACAAACTATAACTGTTGTGTGTAGATAAATATATATTAAATACAATAGTTAACAAATCACTTACCAGCATCGTGTAAGACCAACATATTGCAAGAGTTAAAATAAACCGTCTTCTAAAGTGCTTATCCTTTAACCTCGAAAGCATTTACACCGATAGCTGTACACACACTGTACACGCGCTCTGTACACCAGACATCGATATAGACAGACAGACAGACAGATATACTGAGTCGCGTTCGAACTATGGGATCACAATAGTAGCTTTCTATTGGCTGATTTCGAGGACAACTCATCACTGGTATCACACATGCAATGCGTGGTATTTGTCTCCCTTTTATTATAAAGACAAGGCGCTGTGTTACCTTTAAAGAGACACATTCACAGATTTGCCAATTTATAAGTTCCAAAGTTTTGCCACATATGACAAAAAAGATAAAACATTATACATGTATATAAAAAAGCAATCTAACATTCCTGATATAACAAACTTAAATTTGTTTTATACAATTAAAGTATTTATATGGCATGCAATATAAAACGAGTGCAGCCTTAATTTGATAGAGCAATTTTGCTAACTGAAATGTCTTCTTGTTATGATTGTTTTTCAAATTTAATGAGGTATTTCCGCGCCGCACCGAAGCAGAATTATCTGCACTACCGTATTTACAGTCTAGAGAAACATTGAAAGTTGGGGCGAAATAGTAGCTGCAGTTTCTAGCTATTTACATTTTACTCAAATATCTTTTTTTTATTTTGGCGTTGTTTTGTGTTGTGGGAGGACTTGGAAGAAAACCCACCCGTCCGATATGGTGACCATTAACCAAACCCACCTACGCCGGGACCCTGATCACAAAAGGTCTATTCCACGTTAACTTGTTAAATTACTTGTTGGTTTGTTCCTTGTGTAAAAAAAGTTATCTGCACGTGTTTTGTGACTATTTACAACGAGGAAATCATCTACTAAATCAGCGACTTTCAACCTTCTATGTGTAATAGTTGTATATGTGTAACATATCATCAACAAACAAAGTATGAATTTCGCATAACGTATCTTATTTAAGAAATAATTTTCGATTTATCGTTGTTTATCGGCCAATAAACAACGATTTGGATTTCTGATGTGTATGAATTAAACCACGAGGGCATTAGCCCAAGTTGTTTAATAGCCACGCATTAAAACGACAAAAAGTTGTTATTTGCCGATAAACAACGATAATGAGAAGCTTATTTCGATTCTAACATGATTTGACATATATTTGACATATATTTTTTCAATTGTAATTGGAACTACTTTTTAGTATGCTCCACTCAGAATCGGAACTTCTTTCTGCATTGTTTATTGGGTAGTTTAACAACGATAAATGTGCTCTTTGTCTATACAAAAATTAGTGAGTACCATGTTAGAATGTAACTTATCTTGCGTTTTGTTTCTTTAACATTTTCGTTTTTATTGGGAATCTTTACAATAGTTTGTTATTTCACATGGTAGAAACTAATTAATGTTGTTTTTTTTAATACACGCCATGCAAGAACGGGTTTCTTTTTTTTTCAGTCGATTTTGGTGTAACGCATCTTATGATATTTTTTTAATACTTTTCCAATCGTCAATTGTTATTCATCTCTATAAAAATTACTGTAAACAGTTTAATTCAAAACATATAACAGTTTATCTATCTTTTAGCAACAGTAGACATACGATTTTATGTCGTAGTGATAATATTTAACTATTATTTTCACTATTGGTCACAATTAAAGTTGCATAACGTATCCAACGTCAGATTTCGGGACAAAAACATAAACAGGGTAGATATTTTAATGCCATGAAGTCTTATTCCGAGTAACGAGATAATTATACAAAGAGTTATATCTTTTATTATCTAGCAAACTTTGTGAAACAGGCTGGCTGGTTTAAGTGGCAATAGTGACAAGGCGCGAAACGGTCGTGTTTCTTCAACGGAGGTGAAAATTTATAATTTTGAATTAATACTGCAAAATTTGGAATTATTTTTGTGCAATAAATCTACTAAACGTTTCTTTAAGTGACACTTATGGGAAAAAGTAAAAGAAAATATCGAAGTAGTAGTGGTAGTGACATAAACAGTCATAATAGTAAACAAACAAAGCAAAGAGGCCCGTCAGCGGACAATGACGTTTCACTCAGTGATGTGCTAAACAAAGCCAGTGCTGTGCTCTATGGTGTTGATGGTGTTGATGACAATAATACTAGTGTATTTGAGGATGATTCTGTGAAACATTTGGACGATATGGCGGAGTCTGGAGGTGAGCCTACACCTAGAGATATTATGAACTGCTTAAATGCTATCAAATGTAGGTTAGACAATGTCGAAAAAAAGCTTTCTTCCATTGATAAACTTGAGGAAAGATTAGCTAGTTTTGAGAAAGACATTAAATGCATGTGTTTAGCTCTTGACACGCGTATTAAGCGCGTTGGAGAGCAAGTCGATCGGCTCCAGCACGCTACAGAGGGGTCGGATATAGCCGTCGCTCAGGTGACGAGTCGGTTGGAGCACCTGGAGAAGGAGCGCGACAACTTCCGGGACGACCTGGCGTACCTGAAATCTCAATCGATGAGAAACAACCTCATTTTTACTGGCGTGCCGGAAGTTCCCGGAGAGACACCGGAAGTCACGGAAAGGAAGCTACGGACGCACCTTCATGAGGCTCCGAGGATCGCCAAGGACGCTGCTGATAGCATGCAGTTTGAAAGGGTGCACCGTTCTCCGAGTCAACCTACCCATGGCAAGACCCGATCTATCGTGGCGAAGTTCGCCTTCTTCAAGGAACACGAGAGTGTACGGCGACAGTGGAAACACCTAAATGGTACTAACTTTAACGTTTTCGAACAGTTTCCACCGGAAGTGGTTGCTAGGCGTAGAAAGCTGGTACCGAAGATGAAAGAGGCGAGGGGACAAGGCAAGAGAGCATGGATAGCCTACGACACCCTCTACATAGACGGCCGTCCAGTCAAGGAAATATTTTTTCAAAATATGATATTTGTTTTTTATTTGAATCCTGGACAAATTCTTCAAGTAACATTTCTTTAAATGGATATATTTCTCATAATTTTTATAGGAAATTCCAGAATAGAAATGCGCGTATATGTAGCGGCGGCGTAGTTTTGTATTACAAAGAAAATTTAAAAGATGGAATTGAAATTATAAAAAATTGTCATGATTACATTATTTGGTTGAAACTAGATCGAAATTTTTTTGGTGTAAATGAAGATATTTATCTTTGTGGTTGTTATGTTTGGTGCGAAGATTCACCTGCATACAATATTATTAGTGTAGATTTTTTTGATTTGCTTGAAAGTGACATTTCCATTTATGATAACCAAGGTCAGGTCTTACTCTGTGGTGATTTTAATAATACAATTGGCAGTAAATCTGATTTTGTAATTCATGACATTGTAAATAGATTTACCGATGATATTGACTATGACCCAGATATATACTTTGTTAGGGCCTCAGTTGATCGATCTCACAATAACCACGGAATCAAACTGCTTGATTTGTGTAAATCCTCAAATTATCGTGTTGTGAATGGTAGAGTAGGTGATACGAGTAAATTTACATACTTTTCTCATAACGGTTTATCAACAATAGATTATTTGCTTTGTCTCGAAGGAAATTTCACACTTATTCAAGATTTTATTATACATGATTTTAACGAGTTCAGTGACCACGCACCTTTATCATTTTCTGTATATTGTAACAATAAAATTGTTGATCCTTTGTCGTTTACAGAGACTAAGTTTAAATGGGACGAATCGTTGCTTAACCAGTTTAGATCAGGCATTATTTGAAGCCTACCTTTATTTAACAGAATTATTGATGATATTGATTGTACAAGCAGTAATTCTCTGAATATTGCATTAAATAAATTCACTGATGTTATTCGCAGTGTTGCTGATCCTTTATTTTCAAAGGAACACTTTATTTCTAACAAACCGAAATTTGAAGCATGTAGCGCTGTTAAGGTAATAAACTTCTTACGCTTTGTAAAGAAAATAGTGTGTTTATTGCTAATGGGCGTCTTGAACCAGGACTCTACACATGTTATAATTTTTGTAGAAATACTTTAGGTGCAAGCACTGTTGACTATGTGATAGTAAATTATAATATGTACACGTGTATAAGTAATATGAAGGTACTTGATTTGAACGAATTTTCTGATCATTGTCCGATTGAATTTACTTTGCTTTGTGATAAATGTATAACGTACAAACAAGGCCACATCTTTGAAAAGATAGATTGGAAACAAAATAATATAGATTTGTTAAATAACACTTTAGAAGAAAAAAGGTACATTTTTGATGAAATTACAAATAATTTGTTATCGGAGCGTGACAATCTGGATAGCTGTATCGACTACTATTTTTGATATCTCTTTTCAGCTTAACGGTAAAACTGTACATACAGGCAATACCAAACGTAAAAATAAATATGTGAAGAAATCCTTGTGGTTTAATGAGGCATGCAGACAAAACAAAAAAGAGTTCTATGAATGTAAGAGAATCTCTAAACGTTATCCCTGTGCCGCAAACAAGATTAGATTTTTAGATGCCAGAAACAAATATTGCTGCGTTAAAAGGGAAGCAAAACGCGAATATTACAATAAAGAAAAACATACATTAGCAAAGTTAAGCAAAAACAATCCAAAACATTTTTGACGATATATGAACAAATATAAAAATAAAAATATTTCAAACAGTAATGATATCAACATGGATCAATTTTTAAACCATTTTAGACAATCATCGAATACTGCACATAGCAGTACATTTAATGCTAATGACACTAATGACTTGAATTCGTCGCCTTCCGTTGAAACGCTTGATTGTGCTTTTACTGAAGACGAAATAAGAAACACGATTTCTAACATGAAGCGTAATAAAAGCTGTGACTTGTTCAACAATGTAGCCGATTTCTTTATTGATTCGAAAGATTTTATCGTACCATATTTAACTATAATATTTAATTACATTTTTGATCGTGGTATTTATCCAGATTCTTGGTGTAAAGGTGCTATAATACCAATATTTAAAAAAGGCGATAAGAAGGATCCTTCCAATTATAGAGGAATCACTCTTGTTAACGTAATTTCAAAAATATATTCATTATGTTTACGAAACAGAATTAACAACTGGTGTGAGGAAGAAAATGTACTTAATCCACTTCAATTCGGTTTTAGAGACAAACGAAGTACAACCGATTGTATTTTTATCTTACACAGCATTATACAAAATGTACTATTGCAGAAACACAAGTTATATTGTGTTTTCATTGATTATGAAAAGGCATTTGATACAGTTATCCACGAAGCTTTATGGATAAAATTGATTGAATCTGGTCTTAGTTGCAAAATGATAACAATGATAAAAAGTATATATGCAAATGTTAAATCATGTATAAAAAACACTCAGGATTCGTCATATTCCGACTTCTTTAATGTCTCTCTTGGTGTTAAACAAGGGGAACCCCTGTCACCTCTACTTTTTATATTGTTTATAAAATGATATTAAAGATTGTATTAATGTTCAAAATTTTACAAATGATGATTTGCATTTGCTTTCTGTTTTTATGCTATTATTTGCGGATGATATTGTTTTATATACTACTAACCCAGTAAGTCTTCAGAACCAACTTAACGAAATATACCTTTACTCTTCTAAATGGGGTCTTAAAATAAACGTTAATAAAACGAAAATATGCATATTTGAAAAACGAAAAAGCAGGTGCAACTATTCATGGTCAGTAAATAATGAACGTATTGTAATTGTTGATAGTTTTGTGTATTTGGGTGTAAAATTTCACTACACTGGAAATATGTCCAACACTGTAAAAATATTAAATGAACAAGCACTAAGAGCATATCATCATCTTGTATCTATTTTTAGCCGTGTCAAATTAGATATCAAAACCAAACTAGCTCTATTTGATTCTTTAGTAACACCAATTATACTATATGGTTCTGAAGTATGGGGCATTTATGACAACCCTGATATTGATAAATTACATTACAAATTCTGCAAAAATATTCTTTGTGTAAAACAATCTACTTCTAACTATGCTGTACTCGGTGAATTGGGTAGATTCCCTTTAGCCGTTATATGCAAACTTAGGGCATTACGTTATTGGATGAAAATTGTAAATAACAATAACTCATTATTATACAAAGTGTTCATGGATCAGATCAATATATTAACTAATTTCAATTGTACGAACAACAAACTATGGTGCAAATCTTTGAAATCAACTTTAGACAACCTAGGCTTTGGCTTTATGCTTAATACACCAGATATCACAGGTGACATTGCATACATGGTAACTCAAAGACTAAAAGATCAATTTGTACAAGAGTGGAATGATAAATTAGCATCACAGCCCAAAATGGAATTCTACTTAAAATTTAAAAAAAGCTTCGAATATGAAAAATACCTTGATTGCATTCCCATTGAAAAGGCCAGAATTCATATGAGCAAATTTCGATTAAGTTCTCATTGTCTTGAAATAGAAGTTGGCAGATATAATAGATTAACCCGACAAGAACGCAAGTGTAAACTTTGTAACCAAAATGTATGTGAATCAGAATATCACTTTTTACTGTGTTGTCCATTATATAACGAATTGCGTACAAAATATAATATCAGGCCATCCTGGCCTAACATAAATAAATTCATTTCAATGATGTCTAGCACAAATGTTATAAAACTCAAAAACATGTCAAAATTTTTGGTAGAAGCTTTCAAACTTAGATGTGAGAATATAATCGTTTAGCTGCTTCATAATTGCTTGTTTACTAGCAAAAACGTACTATATTGTAATATGTACTGTTACTGTTTGTTTATATGCAAATGTTTCTTGAATCTCATATGTATTCATCTTTAAATACGTTATATTGTATGATTCCCTGTCTCGGCCATATTTTTTTGCATTTGTGTATATGTATTTGGCCAAAGGCAGTTTGCCGGATTGCCAATAAACTTTTGACTTTTGTTAAGCATGCAGATTGGTTTGATGTTGAATGTAAAATGGCACATGCTCATTATGGATCTTTGTTGAATATTTTTACTTGTGATAAGTCGGACAATAATAGAATTCAATTGCTGCATTATAAAAAAGAGTAAAAAAAATTAATAAATACGAAGAAAAAGATATATTTGAGAATTAAGGTTAATGAAATCGAAGGATTAAAAAATCATAGACCCAGAGATTTTTTGAAATATTTTAAATCAAATACTAAACAAAAATGGATAATATTTCATTAGAAGACTTTTTAGCAATTTTTTCTCTAATATAAGTAGTGGTTTGTTTGATTGTGTAAACGATGATGCCGAAACTTTTTGTTCAACACATAATTTTGATTTACCAAATTCACGTTTGCCTGAATTAGATCAGCCTTTTACCGTTGACGAGATAAAAGCTTCAGTTAAACTGTTAAAGCGTAATAAAGCCCATGGAAGTGATTGTATTTTGAACGAATATTTAATTGAATGTATTGATATTTTAGCTTTGCATATATGCGATTTGTTTAATGCGGTATTGAATTCTGGTCATTATCCTGAGAAATGGACGGAAGGTATTATAATCCCATTACATAAGAAAGGCGATACTACAAATGTTAATAATTATATAGGAATTACCCTACTTAGTTGTTTATCTAAGCTATTTACTTCAGTTATTAATAGTAGATTAGAAACGTTTTGTAATAATTTTAACATCATTTCGGATGCCCAATTCGGATTTAGAAAAGGGCGCTCAACAATTGACGCAATATACATCCTTATGTCCTTAGTTCAAAAATATGTTAACGAAAATAAAAGATTATATGTCATTTACGTTGATATGATGAAATGTTTTGATACTGTATAAAGAAATGCATTGTGGCTAAAAATGTTCAAATGTGGCATCGAAGGTAAATTATTAAGAATAATAAAAAATATGTACCAAAATGTTAAGTGATGTGTTAAGCATTGTTCATCATATTCAGAATATTTTAATTATGCTGTAGGTCTACGCCAAGGCGAAGTTATGTCCCCATTGTTATTTTCATTATTTATAGAGGATTTAGAACTATTTTTGCAGAATGAGGCTACTTCCGGTTTAAGTATTGATGATATTGTACTGATATTGTTACTATTTGCCGACGATATTGCAATCATAGGTAAATCTCCAGAAGAAGTGCAAAACCATTTAAATCTTTTATCTAATTATTGTAATTGTTGGGGATAAAAGGTAAATACCAATAAAACTAAAATAATGGTGTTCCTCAAACGAGGAAGACTATTGCCATCTGAAAAATGGACATATGACGGTCAGCAAATTGAAGAAGTAAACGATTTTAACTATTTGGGAACTGTTTTTAATTATACTGGAAATTTTAATTTGAACCAAGAACATTTATGTGGTAAAGCACTAAAAGCAATGAATATTTTATTTAACAAATGTAAAGAGTTTGACCTTAAGCCCAAAACACAATGCCAACTGTTCGATGCTTTTGTTGGGTCTATTCTGAATTACGCATGTGAGGTATGGGGTAATACAAAGTCAAAAGAATTGGAAAGGGTGCACTTAAAGTTCTGTAAACGACTGTTAAACGTTAAACAAAATGTTTGTAATGCTACAGTCTATGGCGAATTAGGTAGATACCCACTTTTTGTTCATCGATACGTAAGGATTGTTAAATACTGGTTTAAAATTACCCAAACTGAAAATATTATTATAAAATCCATATATTTGCAAGCTTTACACGATTGCCACAACGGACGTTCAAACTGGGTTTTAAATCTTAAAAAGCTGTTAGACAATTACGGTTTGTCTTACGTGTTTAATACTCCAAGCTCTGTTGATGTTAATACATTTATAACGCACTTTAAAAATGTTGTAATTGATACATATAAACAAGAGTGGTTTAGATCTGTTGTTAATAGTTCTGTTTTAGATATGTATCGTGTATTTAAGCCTATTTTCAATTATGAATATTATTTAGATTTGCTACCTAAAAAACTAAGACATTATGTCACAAAGCTTAGAACTTCGGCTCTGCCACTGAGAATTCAAACTGGAAGATATGCTGGTCAGAATATCCCAAGAAACGAACGCTATTGTCTTTGTTGCAATGAATTAGATGTGGAAGATGAGTTCCACTTGGTCTGTAAATGTTCTTCATACTCTGTTCTTAGGCGAAACTATTTAAAGCAATGCTATTACAATAGACCTTCTGTTTACAAATTCCACCAATTGTTAAATACAACTAATACATGCGAACTTATTAAGTTAGCAAAATTTGTAAAAGAAGCACTAACTATAAGAAATAATTGTCTTAATGTTGTGACATAACTATAAGTAGTTTCTTCCATAGAAATTACGAATGTACATTATACTTATTTATATTAAGCTTTTTACCAAAAAATATATATGTACATGACTGTTAATTTGATTGTATTTGTTAATATTGTATTCATTATAACGTGACCAAATGTATGTATGTAAAACATTTTAGTGTTTAGACGATGTACACTGTACAAGTCTTAATAAATATTTGTCTTGTCTTGTCTTGTCTTGTCTTGTCTTGTCTTGTCTTGTCTTGTCTTTAAATAGTACAGTGTTCAATGTGTACATGTATACGCTTGGGCCAGGCGAAAATGCTGAACAACTCGGTATATAATTATGATGTTGCCGAAAGACAACTATTACACATTTAAGTAGATTTTGTTATTTCCTCATTGTAAATAGCCACATAATAGCTGCAGATAACTTGTTAACAAAATGCTACTTAAGGGACAAGCTTTAAGCGAATGTACGATTTCAATATCAACATTTCATTTTTTCATATTATGAACAACACAAATGAGAGGACGAATATGATCGACGAAAGTTAAAATAAAATTAAAATAAACAGTTATATGTACCATATGTTATGTTGTTTTTTTATGAACTTCTTCATAACGACAAACTTATTCCTAGCGCTGCGCCGATACCAACACGTTTTTTCGTATTTGTGGCAGAAGCAAAAAAAACGTGTCCATGTGTCGTATGAATAAATCTGCACACAACCTAAGTCAACACGCAACAAATATTGGGGATTTCCCAATATTGTACATGTCTAATGTACATGAACGAGTTTTCGACTGCAAAACTACGCATAGTCGAAATGGTGTAACGGATAAGGTGTCCGCCTTGCGACCAGTAGGTCCCGGGTTCGATCCCCACTCGGGGAGCGTTGTCAGGATCTTTCCAAAGACACCAAGTTCCGTTTCTACCCAGGAAACGGACTCGAGAGTGTCTCTATAAACCCAAGGATTTCGGTGCAATCGAGCTAAAATAAATACATGTAGGTTTAAACTAAACTAAACTAAACTAAAACTACGCATATAACTATGTATACCTTCGAGTATAAAAACAAGAACTCAGTTACAATGCTGTACCTGCAGGGCTAAATTTATACCCGCGGGCATTAATATGTTCATGTGGGTAGATTTGTCTGCCACAAACCCAACATAAGCACAGTCTGATTTGAAGAATGTTTGTGTATTTTTAATAAAAAAATATATATATTGAGCGTGTGTAACCGGTTTTTAACATAATTGAAACGTTTGTCGTCTGTCTGGATATAACACAAGTGACTCAATAAATATATTGTGTGTAAAAGAAATATCCGATTTGTATGTATAAACTTCTTCACAGTCCCGAAACAATACTAAGGCATATGATAGACCCATTGTGCACTTGATTGTGGTCTAAACTTACAAATCTAAAGGATAAAACGTAAGACCAGACCAATTTGATTCTATGTTTAGCGTCCTCAGGCTGGTAGGTTTTCGAATGCATGAACGGGAAAAAAAGTTTTGAAAATGTGAAAAATCGAGTTGGAAAGTAAAAAAAAAATAAAAAAAAAGACGTTTAGGTCGTTGTTTTTACCAATATTTGTAAAAATAGTGTGCAACTTTTCAATTTAAGTTAAAATACTGTGTCAAAGTAAGTTCCAAATATGAAGATGATATACAACAGCTTTGCAAGTAAACATTTGCTTTAGTTTGTACCACTGCCATGAATAAGTTGTGAAATAAAAATGTTTTAATCGACTCATTATTTGTTTGTTTTCCTGCCCGGTTGGTAGGTTTCGAAAAATCATGGGATCGCTAAACATAGAATCAAAATGTGTATGGCCGGCCTAAGCTATAAATCATTCTTGTTATTGTTGTTATTAGCTATGTAGCTGATAATGAGGACAGTTGAGGTTCGATGCTGCTACTGTTGGTAAACTGAAGCAGAAATAATAAAAGCGATGATGAAGACAGTGATGATGCCGATGAGGATGTTAATCAATAACGATAATGACAGAATGTTGCGGGTGTTGTTGTTCATTTTTGTAGTTGGGGTAATTATGAGGGCGATGATATGATGATAAATTATGAAGATGATCAGGAGAGGGAGGAGAATGAGGAAGATCGTGATGGTGATGATGATGATGATGATCGTTATGATGATCGTTATGTTGATGACTGTGATGATGACATTGTTCCCGCTAAAGTTTTCCTTTATAGTTTTTATACAGAACTTATAACGGCCCTGCAAAGTGATATAGATCGCATGCGGTGTAAAGAGATACATTGTCCTGTCTACACAAATTAAACATTTAAACTTGCTAAGGTTTCATTAACTTTATTATAAGGTCAACTTTCTATGGAAGCGTCCTGGGGCCAGGTGTAAAAATAAAAATAATAAAAAATACCCAATATTAAAAAACTTATCTCGTAATTACGACTTTTTATATCGCAATTTCGAGTTTTTATCTCGTAATTACGACATAGTATCTCGTAATTATGACATAGTATCGCGTAATTATGACTTCTTATATCGTTATTACGACTTAGTGTCTCATAATTACGACTTTTTATGTCGTAATTACGTCATATTTTGTCGTAATTACGACTTAGTATCTCGTTATAACGGCTTTTATCTCGTCATTACGAGATACTAAGTCGTAATTACGTCATTAAAAAGTCGCAATTACGCAGAAGTAGAGTAGCAGTAGCAGCAGTAATAATGGCAGTGGCAGTAGAAGGATTAGCAGTAGTAGTTGTATTATTGTTATTATTATTATTATTATTATTATTATTACTATTATTATTATTATTATTATTATGATTATATTATTATTATTATCATCATCATCATTCTTTTTATAATTATTATTATTGTTATTATTAGTTTTATTATTGTTATTATTATATTTATTATTATTTTTAGTAAAAGTAGTAGTAGCAGTAGTAGCAGTAGTAGTAGTAGTAGAAGTAGTAGTAGTAGTAGTAGTAGTAGTAGTAGTAGTAGTAGTAGTAGTAGTAGTAGTAGTAGTAGTAGTAGTAGTAGTAGTAGTAGAAGTAGTAGTAGTAGTAGTAGTAGTAGTAGAAGTAGTAGTAGTAGTAGTAGTAGTAGAAGTAGTAGTAGCAGTAGTAGTAGTAGTAGTAGTAGTAGTAGTAGTAGTAGTAGTAGTAGTAGCAGTAGTAGCAGTAGTAGTAGTAGTAGAAGTAGTAGTAGTAGTAGTAGTAGTAGTAGTAGAAGTAGTAGTAGTAGTAGTAGTAGTAGTAGTAGTAGTAGTAGCAGTAGTAGCAGTAGTAGTAGTAGTAGAAGTAGTAGTAGTAGTAGTAGTAGTAGTAGTAGTAGTAGTAGTAGTAGTAGAAGTAGTAGTAGTAGTAGTAGCAGTAGCAGTAGTAATAGTGGTAGCAGTAGTCGTAGTAGCAGCAGCAGAGCAGCAGCAAGAGTAGCAGTTACATTAGTAGTAGTAGTAGTAGTAGTAGTAGTAGTAGTAGTAGTAGTAGTAGTAGTAGTAAACCTGTGGACTACAAGCGCGAGAACGCGAGAACACGATACGCTCTAAATTGTCAATAGGCAAAGAACACAATTATCGTTGTTAAACTACCTATGCTCAAGCGAAAATGCGAAAACACGATGCGAGATCGCGATATTAATTTTGTGATCTCGCATCGTAATCTCGCAGCCTCGCATCGTGATTTCGCTACTTTGTATCGTGTTCTCGCGTTCTAGCGCTTGTAATCCACAGGTCGAGATTGCGAAACCACGATGCGAAATCGCGAGACTACGATGCGAGATAGCGAGAATACGATGCGAAATTGCGAGAATACGATACGAGATCGCGATATTAATTTCGCAACCTCGCATCGTGTTTTCGCATTATCGACCTTTGGACATAAAAGGGCGAAAACACGATGCGAGGGCGCGAGATTACGATGCGAAATGGCGATATTAATTTCGCGATCTCGCATCGTAATCTCGCAATTTCGCATCGTGATTTCTCTACTTTGCATCGTGTTCTCGCGTTCTCGCGCTTGTAAATCATAGGTCGAAAGTGCGAAATAACGAGTGACCCTAACGGAACACCGTAGTTCACCGGCGACTCGGTAGTAATTGTTTGAAGTGATTCTTGTTACAAAAATAATGTCAGTACAGAGCGTTGTTTCAACATGTCAACCGGGAGCTGATATATGAAAACGCTCCCTTGTTAAACTCTTCCTTATTAAACTTGGTCTTCTACGGGGAAATATACATTGTTTATGTTTATGTTAAAGGGAATATGTCAACGAAAAATGTGTTTCCTATTGCACTGTAAATTATATTAGATTATAGAAATGCGCTATCCTTAGACATGTACATTAAATAAAGAATACATAATATAATACATAGTGAGGTATTAGATAAAATCAAACCAGCAGAAAGGTTTGAAAAATTAAAACTCTATCTCACAAACTTACGACTTAGGAGCCATACTAAGAAATGACAGAACTAACTGCTTTAACTAACGGTGCTATTTTGCTTTGTAAGGAAACTAATGTAAACTACGGTTATACAAAATGCTCACAATTCTGACTTCAAAATGTAAACATGAAAAGGGCCAAACAAACACGACCGATATTATAAATTGATTTTTAACTCCGAATGCGAAAACTCTTTTTACATTATATGTACCTTTTTGTAACCATTATTACTAGTATATGCCATTATTTATGTCTTAATTTGAGATTTTTTTTAAAGGAAATTACCCCCTTGTGGCCCTTTTCGTTGACACACTGAACTGTCGATAATTTATTGGGTGAACAGAGCACATTAAGTCGACAAAACTCTGTCTGCTTAATAACGCAGTAAATTCATTATAATAATCAATCACAATGTTTCACGTTTATTGGAATTTACTTTTTCGTTGCACAACGTTTAAATCGTAACATGTCGGTAAAGGCAACTTGAACATACTTGTGACGTTGAAAATCATTATTAAAGAAGATACGTTAATACAATTAATAGATTTAATATAATGCAAAATGTATATCTAATTATCTATAGATTCGTACAGTTACAGTCATAGTCTTCTAATGAGCACCTGGGAAGGTACCGTTTGCAATAAATAAATATTTATATAATTGATTTAAGAACTAATTTTCGCATTATCGTTGTTCATCGGCTAATAAACAACGATTTGGAGTTATGATGCCTAGGAATTAACGTTAATGCGAAAATTATTGCGATTCTAACATGACCTGACATTTTATGTAATTACAATGCGCACTTGGGATATTTGACAGTTTTGGAACAATTTTTCGGCTTGTTTGTTGGTAGTTTTAACAACGGTGAATTGTATTCTTTGTCTATAGAAAACTCTGTGCTTGTCATGTTAGAATGTTCGTTGATAAATTGTATGATTTAATATAACTTTATTGAAAAGTCATGTTCATAAATCTACAATCAGAAAATACTGGAGTTTCCATTCAATGACGAAGCAATGTGTTTGGGGTTTAACTCAATGTAATATAGGCTTACATAACAGTACAGTGTTCAGGCGCGTATTTTAGTATTGAAAGATTTAGACGTGTGCGAACTGTTTTAATGTCCCGAATATAAACCATGTACATAAGGTGTAAAAAAATATGTTTGTTTCAGGTAAAATGCCCCCCAAAAAATTGGGTAGGTAGGTCTGGATTTTTTTTAATATTATTTTTTATTCTTTCTGGTAAATGGTCAACTTTAACTTCTAAAACCGAATAAATATTCAAAACATATCAGTTATATCCTTAAACCTTGTTTATAAGTAGATACTATCAAAACAAAATACTTATTTATTCAAAACACATTTAATTATTGAAACAGGTAAATAAAACAAAAATCAATCTGACAAACCCAATAAAATCTTCTAGGGTCGGGGCATTTTTTTAGGGTAGGTCGGGTTACCTGAAACAAATATTATTTTTTACGCCTTAGGAAATATACTGACTTATAGCATTGTAAGTATTTCACAAGCAGAACTGGGTGAATATGGGAGGTCTGTACAAGTAAAAAGTGGATTCATCGGAACAGGATTAACACACGTATCAATATTGATATATTCTCGGATAAATAGTATATTGCGTCGTTAGAGTTGTACTATTATGTGAACGTTGAATATGATAGGTACACGGTATATACAGTAAACGCTACAGAGCATTTGTTTTGTGCGGCTAAAATGGGCCATGCGCTGTAAAGAGGGCACCGATAAGAGAACAGTGTCTTTGTTACATGTAAAGAACTATTTTGTACTTAAAGGTAGCAGCGGGTCATAAACTGTACACTGTGCGGGCATCGTCATAGCTGTCGTTACCTAATTTAATACGTAATACGGACAGTGGGTTAGGGCTGTGTGTGTTAAAGAAGATTCAAACTTCTAAACGTGCGTTATGAATTCTCCTATAATAATAAGCGGACTAGAACCGCTGATTTTCAAAGGTAATCACTTGGGATCATCGACCGCTCAGGAGTCGCAGTCAGTCACTCACCAGGACTCCGCTGCAGACTCGGACCTGCCACCGCTGGGATGCTGCGACCTGGGGACCGTCAAGAAAGCGCTGAAGAAGATCCGAAACGAGGCGCACTACCGGCGTCGCTTCCAGTTGACGTGCGCCCTGTGCTGGTCGTACGTTATGCTGGTAAGACCGTGCTAAATTTCTCGTATACAAGATTGTGATAGCTCTATATGTATGTAATGCTGCCAAGACCGTGCTATAATTCTCCTATACAACATTGTGAAAGTCCTGCATATGCGTGATGTGGTAAGACCTAGCTATATTTCGCATATACAACACTGTGAAAGTGCCACATGCACATTATGCTGGCAAAACCGTGCTATATTTCTAATATACAACACGTTTTATAGTGCTACATGTACATAACGCTTGTAAGACCGTGCTTTACTTTTCATGTACAATTCTGTGATAGTATTTCATCATTTGATGCTGGTAGGATATATAACATCGCCGTGTGTGTAATTCTGGTAAGGCGGTGCGATTAAGTGTCATATAGAACAGGTGTCGAAATGTTGTGGAGTCATATACATGCGCTTTTCCTCATGTGTACGTTTTGCTGTGAGTGTAGTTTATCGGTTTACAACACCAGAAACTTGCACGTTGAATTTGCATACGACTAATGCAAAATGAGCGGTTTAAAGTGTCATAACTAATTTTAGTAGGATAGAGTTTTAATACCCTTGGTAAAAGCCGTGACAATGTCGCAGTGCATGAGCAGATGATACCAGAAATGTACGATACAAACAATGTCGTGTTTCAAACAAAAATACATGTACAATATAGTTTCTTGATTCTAACTTCAGTCCGTTTTTACAACCAAAAAGTTCAACGCTTACAAATCCTTTTAAGTTTGTATTCGGTAAGCAAAAATCGATGTACTTTATTGTTTGCCAAACTAGTTTGGCAATTCAATAGAAAACAGCCAAATAAGCAAATCTTTGAAAATATATTAGACGATCGCGTTAAGATCGTATTTGTTATAGATATCTATATTGCGATAGAAATATTGATTGGGTTATATTCAAGCTTGTTTTAGTTGGCATGTTTCAGTATGTTACTTGCATGTCATCATCAAAACTCGAATATTGCCGGGTTTCATGATAAAAGCAAAATAAGTTTTATATTAGAAAATAAAACTTGTGTAATGTAATTTAATTAAATAATATTGTTTATTTGTATTGAGCTCGTTTTGTGTTTATTTTAAGAGGGAATAACGTACACGCAATAGTAAAAGTATATAATCGAGATGTAGTAGTATTAAACGAGATTTAAGTCGAATGATACATTGTGACAAAAATATGATAAAAGTCGAATGACACAGTGACAAAAGTCAAAATCGTTTGCGACTAGCTATTTATGATTGTTGTTGGTTTAAACATATTTATTAAGACATATTAACATTACATATTATTACAAAGTAGAAATGGGATTGGGCTGAACGGTGCTCCTTTATATTGAAGCCCTCTCCAGATATGATAAAATTACACACATTATATCACGTGACATCTCAGTAAATACGTAAGAGCGTTCCGTTTGAAAACCGGGCATGTGCATGTGCGTAAAGTGCCGTCCCGGATTAGCCTGTGCAGTCCGCACAGGCTAATCCGGGACGGCACTTTCCGCTTTGATGGCATTTTCTGTTTCAAGGAAGTCTTTTAAACATAAATTCACTGTAGGCGGAAAGTGCCATCCCGGATTAGCCTGTGAGGACTGCACAGGCTAATCCGGGACGGCACTTTACGCACATGCATTAAGCCCGGTTTTCCCACGACGCGCCTCATATATAAATATTAGAACAACAACAAAATTAAACATCGTAAAGTTTGGGAACAAGTACAACACATGTGTTATTAAGATTTGCCCACTCTGTTTCCGGAATATTTAATCTGAATTTAAACAAAAGAACAATATGCCAATAATCTAAGTCTAGTAAATTTATTCCTTTATCCATGATAGTTGAAGTTGAACATTGGAAGTCGAATAAAGCTAACTACAAGTGCAATTTTGTACATGCATTTACTTTAGCTTCGACTACTGAAATATGTAGTTATCATGGGGAATTATATAACTATGTAGACAATTACGGATGTTACCTCTATTCATACATTTTAAAACTGAGTTTAGGTCAATAATGCATCACAAACAACTAAAAGGTCGGGTCAAGGTCGGCCGTGTTTATTAAACCGCACGAGCCAGAATGTTGGCTTCAATACATGTCAATCATATTTCTGTATTCCGCCCAACGCATGACTTGCAGCAACAATATTAACAACAACATCGAAGTACTCGTGAACGTATTCCACTCATAGGCACAGCAATGTAGATACATGTACTCTGCATTCTGTGGAAAACCAGATTTCTCAGGTATACGTCTGCTACAAATATGTTTGCAATGAATAAGACATTGATAATATTGCGCGCAATGCGCGCGTTCCGAGCCGCCCATTCGCTGTTTTTCCGCGTAGCTGTCGAAGATCACTTTTGACCTAGATTTCTTGCGATCATTTTATGCAGCGGGAAAACTGAATGCCAATAGAATTGGGCAAATATTCTAATTTCAGGGAATGCAAACTTACAACAATGGTTTGATGTCTTCCAATAACTGTTGCATATTTTGGGCGATTAAAATTTACATAATTGTTTGCATAAGCGTTTAAAATAAAGTTATAAACATATCTTCGACACACACACTAAAACTGAACATAATTATGAACAATTTTACTCATTATATGTCACGAACAGAATGTAATATTCATTCACATAATGAAATTAATATTCTGTTTAGCCTACATCAGCGGCAGGCTCTATAAATAGCAATTACAATGATCTCATTGGTTGACCGATATCTGAGAATTATTGTGCTGTGAAACGTTTCGGAGCCATACGTATATATTCGGCGCAGATCAATATGAAATGGTATATTCTAGCGTCATAAGCGACACTCCAGGTGTGCATCATTTAAATCAAAGCGCTGAAGGCACTACAGTTGTTCGCTGTTGCGTAACATTGGGCACAACTCACTATATTCAAAGTTAATAGCAGGTTTTAATTAAACAGAAAATATTCGAACGAGTTATTGAGATTGTTTCTAAATGTAAATCTGTCTACAGTTTTGAATATTAGAAAGCAAGAATAAAATTCGATGACTGTTACAACATTCGTTTGTACTAGTAGTTATTGAAAATGTAAGTGCTCTGTGCAATATTATAGCGTCCGATGGATCTTATCGACTAGTCCAAATAAATTAGTACAATAGGCACTTAAGACCCGTTATGGTGTATTTTGTAGAATGTTTTGCAAATATATTGAAAATACAATGATATTAAAAGCGTATATTACAACCAGTACATAGAATCAAATTGCATGAAGTCACCTAAATGACCATATGAAAACTTAAAATGAAAACCCCGACTTGTTATCATGGACAATCTGGGCAATTAGAGAGGTATATGATATGTCATATCATATTTCACCTTAAATACAGTGGTTTTAAATTTATAAACGTATTATTGGTAAAATATGATAATTGCGCTAATAGCTTGTTCAGTGTCCTTATGTGAAGAAAATAAAAATCACTGAAATTAAATTCTGGTTAAGAAGCCAGAACCAACAAACACGACGTGTTATACATGAATGATAATATGTTCTTTCCAAAAAGTCAAACAACAAACGAAAATATGTGTAAAATTTCGTTTACTACTTAAATCCTACATTCCGTGTTTTTCTATAATATTTGTGTCAACGTTATAAAGATAACTGATATTTCCACGTAATAAAATCAGATTTTAAAATATATATCGCCATTGTGTAGTTCGGTTAGTTTTTGTGTCTCTACAATGCCGATTGTAATTGCATCTGTTGTCAAATGTGCAGCTGATGAATTGAGGTCCATTGTAAAATGTCCGCCACTAATTAAAACGTTAATAGGTGTGAAAACTAGACATCCGATTACAGCAGCTACCAATACTATGTACGAAATTATATTATATATAAGGCCTGTCAAAACAATTTTCAATTGAAAATGAAAAAAAAAATTGTCGGGCAAGAAACCTGATGAGCCAAATTCTTTGTCCGGTGTACAATATCATGGTCTTTCTTTGGGCTACAAACATAATTATCTTACTTTTAATGGCATTCCGACATTCTGTCATTACATTTTCATAACACATTCTCCGAATGTATCTACCGGGTATATAGTGAAAAATGATGGTAATCAATTTTATTATCGGGCAATCTCCGTGGAAAACAGTAGATTAATTTGCCGAAGAGGAATAACCATGGCGTAAAGAAAAACTCAATTTAAACCTTAAAAATATACACTATGCTAAATATTAAAAATATTTAAACTTATTATGAATGCGACGACAGTGTTAAGCTTTTCATCCGTATTACCAAAGTTGTTGCGCGATAATGTTTGGTTATGTTTGAAAATGCTTAAAGGAAGTTACTCACATACTATTATATTTTGGAAATGTCTTCTTTTTTTAAATTCATAAAGCATCTGGAGTAGCAAACTCTTATATTATGTGAAACGAAAATAAAATAAATAAAAATGAGAAAAAAATCCCGCTAAAAATGGGTATCGAACCCCGTCCGCCGACGTGTGAACTTAACGCGTTACCACTCGCCCACCGAACCTTTTCTTTCACACATCGTAATTTTCTGATTAGATTAATAGAGTGTGACCGACCGCTATTGCCAGTACCTGTACTGCGTTATTACCGATAAAATGTGAATTCCATTTCGTTCTTTATTCGGCGTAGCTGTCTAAGATCACTGTTGACCCAGATTTTCTTGCGATAATTATGCAGCGGGAAAATTGAATGCCAATAGAATTGGGCAAATTTTCTAATTCCAGGGAATGCAAACTTCAAACAATGTTTTAACGTATACCAATAACTGTTGCATTCTTTTGGGGAATAAAAATTTACATAATTGTTTACATAAGCGGTTACAATGAAGTTATAAAACATATCCTCGCGTATACTCTAGAACTGAGGATAATTATGAACGTATTTTCGCATTGTATGCCATAAACAGAATGATATATTCATTCACGTAACGGAATAACTATTTTGTTTAGTCTACATTTATATAAGCGTTACGCTCTATAAATAGCAATTGTGCAATGTTCCCATGCATAAATCTCACTCACCGAGTTGCCGTTCCATGTAGCCATTGATTCTAGCGAGTTCATCGCATTCCACAAAAAGTAGTGGCATTCTAAAAATAGCGCGCGTAGCTAGCAACGGCTGTATAGCTCTGTTAATATACTCGTACATGCATAAATAATAGCGTTCAGAGAATCATAAACCTAAAAATTCAATAAATGTGGAATTTATATTATAAACTTACTGTGAATTTGATTTAAAATTGTGGTTACGATTTATTAACGATTATTTATAATTGCATCTCTCTATCAACTTCTCAAGTAGATGTTATTTAATCTGTAAAAAGATGCTACATATTCTATAGATAAAATGTTATGAAAGAAGATTCGGAATATGTCGAATTGTTATTCGCGTAGCATGAATACACAATTTGCAATACTAATTATACTCAGGAACCCTTGATATATCATATTTCTACTGATATAATTTAAAATCGTCATAGTCTAATGAATTTTTATGTTTGCATTATCAAAAAATAAAGTCTTAAAATTTCAATAATCGCTTAATGTTCCCTGACTATTGCTTTTTATTGGGATACACAGGGTACATGCTTATTCGACTTCAAATCGTTATTATATTAGATAACTAACATGAATGGTATATTACCGGTACTATAAATAACTATGTAGACTCGTCTGATACATACTAATTTTCCCGAAATTATTTTCTTAGATTGTTAATTTGTTAAATTGGCTTGACAAATTCAGATAACAATTATGTTAACCTAAATTATTTTGGTTATTCATATATCACTGGTGGAAACATAGAGTTGTATGATTGGTTTATTCACGGCATAGATATTAATTATAATTCTATTTAATTTTTAAATGTATAAATTTATCTTAAATTAACTTTTGGGTCCAAGAAGTTTTCTTATAGTGTCCGAAAAATGTGGGGTCCAATAAGTCCCCTAATATTGGTGGGGACCAAAAAAATCTGGGATCTGAGAAGTCACGTAACCGATCATCTTGGCCGTCTGTTTAGGTAATCTTTAAATGACATCTCAATATTAATTTCAACGCCGATTGTCTTTTTTAAAGACATTTCTTGTTATTATTATTACGACAAAGTGAAGAATACAATAAGTAATAAACTAATTCAGGGTAAATTGAAAAGTTACACATTTTTCAACACCACACATAAACACCGTAACTTGCATCGACAATAAGCGAGATGAATATGTTAGAGTAAAACCATTTATCAATGAGTTCGAACGCTTCAAAGTGGACTACTTTATTCCGCAATATATATTATCAAAATTTGATCCTACTCTGAAAGCTGTGAATTACCCAATGGTTTTTAGTTTGTTTTAAACATATTTTGTTCTAATCACCTTCTTCATCAAAACGATGGATGCATTTGGGAAACGTTCGTGATATTCAAACAGCACTTCTTACTGTCGCGTAATAATAACTGAGTTAAAATCATAGTGAATTTCACATGCGGATTTTAGAAGCGGTACATATAGTTGTTCTGCGAACAACTTTATATTTGAATTGTGGTTGCGTTTTATTAAGAATTATTTATCATTGCACCTTTCTATCAACTTCTCCAGTATATGTTATTGAATCTCTAAAAATATTTAACATATTTCTATAATTAAAATGTGGTGAAAGAAGTTACTTTTACTTCATGTGCATGAATACACCGTTATTTGCATAACTAATGATACGTATAGTATATCATATAACATAACTATGTACACTCGTCTGATATATAATAATTTTTTACCTCACCCTGCCCCTTTTAAAGTCTATATGTAACACTACGTCATTGATCACCGGTGAAAACATGGAAAGTATGATCGGTTTATTCACGGTACACATATTAATAATGCTTGAGTTTATCTCAAATTAATTTTGGGTCCGATAAGTTTCCTTATGGTGTCCGAAAAATCAAAGTCAAAGAAGTCTCCTTAGTAGGGACCAAAAAAGCTGGGGTCCGAGAAGTCACGTAACCGATCATCTAGTTCCTCTTGTTTCGGGTAAAAAAAATCGGCGTAGCTGTCTCAGATCACTTTTGACCTAGATTTCTTGCGATAATTTTATGCGGCGGGAAAATTGAATGCCAATAAAATTGGGCAAATTTTCTAATTTTAGGGAATTCAAACTTACAACAATAGTTTCATGTCTACCAATAACTGTTGCATACTTTTGGGGATTAAAATTGTTTACATAAGCGGTTAAAATAAAGTTATAAACATATCTTCGACATACACTCTAAAATTGAACATAATTATGGACAATTTTACTCATTGAATGTCATGAACAGAATGTAATATTCATTGACATAATGAAATAACTGTTTTGTTTAGCCTAACGACACGCTTTATAAATAGCGATTCTATTCTAAAGAGTTCAACAAACTCCAGGTCATTCTTAAAATAGCGCTCGTTTGGCAGCCGGTGTATAGAGTCTGGATTGGTTGCCCTTTTGTAAATATTATGATAGAAGCTGGGTACCAGACTGGCCGGTGTATAGCTGTGTTACATGCATCAATTAGCGTCCAAAGAATCATAAGCTCGAATATTGCAATAAATGGAGAATTAATGTTTATAAACTTACTAGTATGTTTATTTGAATTAATTGCGGTTGCGTTTTATTAAGAATTATTTAGAATTGCACATTTGTATCAACTTCTCCATTTTTGATACCACAAACACAATATTTCATACGACTACATGACGATTTTTTAAATTATATACGGTAGGAATATTACTGAATCTATCAAAGTATATAACATCTTTTTATAATACAATGTGGTGAAAGAAGTCTCGTAATACGTCGATATGTTATTCATATTACTTTTACTTCGCGTCGCATGAATACATTATTTGCAAAACTTATTCTACACAGAACCCAGATATATTACTACCGAATATAAATTTCCATCACCATAGTCTTATGAATTTTATGTTGTGTTATAAAAAATGAAGTCATCATTATTTGTAATGCGCTGAATGTTCCCTGAAGATTGCTTTTCAGTGTAGGATACACAGTATAAATGATTCTTTGATGCGAAAGGTTTATGTATTAGATAACTTCAGAGATGAACGTAGGGTATATTACTTAAAGACGTTCGCAACGTTTTTGTAAACGACAGATTTTCTTACAAATTTGCACAAACACGCGTCAATTTATCCTAAAACTAAAACAGTCTTAAAAAATAGGGATCACCGGCCTTGTTCCGGATATAACGGTACCTGTCGAAGCCCTTTTTTCAGTTTGTGTTATTAGCAGTGTGGAATTATATAATTCGTTCATTTTCAAACAAGGATGGTGGTTTTTTTAATGTATCTGTTTTAAATGTTTCGTTTGGCAATATACAAGTGCAGTTTAATGATAAAACGCGCTTCATTAATGGACGCTAATCTAGGTTAATTGTTCATTAAATATGCCTGTGAAATCGTCAATAAATAATCAAATATACAAATATCTTTTGTTCCAAACTACAGATTTTGTTAAAGGATCCAATAAACTTACGTCATTGAATACTGAAACTTAAACAGTCTTAAACAATATGGGTCACCGGCCTTGTTCTGGAAATATTGGGTTTTGAATACCATACCTATCGAAGCCCCTTTTTGCAGTTTGAATATTTATCAATGTTTAAAGTATATAGGATAATTTTTGTCAAACAAGGTTTCGGTTCTTTCAACTGATATGTTTTACATGCTTTTTTGGCAAAATACAAGTGTATGTTGATAATAAAAACGCTTTACCTACATTTACTGCTAAAATAATGAATTTGACTGGACATTTAAGTGTGTCAAATGGGAACTAATAATGCTATCTAAAACTTCATATTTTATCAAATGCATATTTTGTTCCAAACGACATAGATCTTTTTTTTTTAATTTCGCACATACATACATCAAAGTATACTTACCCCAAAACATTAATAAAAAGGATGCCTTACCGAACTTGTTTAGGAAATATTGGATTTCAAATAGGGTACCTGTGTTGCGTTTTTCCTGTTTCGTTTTAACATGGTTTACATGAACTGTAACGTTTCGCCCGAGCTTCGGGTATCAAGTATGGCGCACACAATTAAACAATAGAACGAATAATATAACTAATATGTATATATAATTTTCCTCAAGCTACCTTTATGATTAGCTTATTGTAGACAAATGATTGGTAAAGAACAGTAAATTAAATAGAATTAACTACTATTATTATACAATGACCCCGAGCATGACTTCGAGTCTGCTGTGATATCCTGAGAGTGGTCTGGAACAATGTATTGACCCCGAGTCTTTGTTATGAAACACTATATAATACTCCGGGTCTGGTACACAGGAGTGTTTGGTGTTATATGACCTCGTACCCTGGGTATAGAGCCTATGAAGAGACTTGGAGTCTTGGTACAGAGATATGGAACTTTTATATTATCAATTTACTAGCAACCCGGGCTATTGAGGGGTAGGAATCCTGCTAACATGGCCCATATGTCGCAAGAAGAGGATTGCCAGCCTCAGAGCACCCAAAGTCCATAGTGTTTAATCAATAATATAATTCTAAATACCTTCTATATTACTGTCGATGTTAACTCGACGAAAGCTGGAGCAGATCTGCTAGAATTTGTGTGTGTGTTGTACATTTTTATCGAGTGCACCCCGGGGATTCTGTCCCATATGGCCATCGCCCCCAGAAGACTTGTTAGTTGGGTTACGAGGGATAGTGCAAGATAGAGGAGAAGCCCCGTTCCAGAGACGACCCTGGGTCTTTTAGTGCCCGGTGTGAAGCACCTAGTACACTGCACCTCGGTTTAACGTGTCATGCGAAAGACGAGTTAGTAGGTTAGAGTGTAGCGGGGGCTCGAACCTGCGACCCCTGAGTTGTGAAACCAGTGCGTACCACTAGACCACAGATCCGCCTGCTAGAATTTACCAACGCTCACGCTTTTATACTACCCGCACATCCGGGTAACTTAACTACCTATTTACCCATGCGTAATAAACACGGGCTTTATTACCTAACGCATGCGACTGTACACACATTACTTTCTTTGAGAAATATTTGCCCTTAGGCGCAATCAGTGACTATGTGTAATATAGATCAACTGGATGGATAAATTCGTCACAAAACAACATATCAATTACCAAAATAGCATGGAAATATTTAATGGATCATTTCTGAACTGATTTGTTTGGAAATTCATTACATACTTGTGTTTTTGATTATTAAATATGCTTGATCAACTTTTACTTTTTAAACAATTTATTTTGAATGGACATTAGAGATGAGATTAGTATATTTTAACCTATATACAATAAAGAAAAAATGAAGCAAAAGGAGAAAATAACCCAATTAGTTCCTTTTTGTTGCGAACGTCTTTAGGAATAACTACACTCATCTGATACAAAATAGTTTTCACTCATTCCCGCAATTATTTTCTTACATTGTTTATTTGTTAAATTTGCCTAACAAATAACCATTATGTTAACGTAAATTATTTAGGTTATCACTGGTAAAAGCATGGGGCGGTATGATCGGTTTAATCACAGTACAATAATTAATAATGATTATTCATCTTAAATTAATATTGGGGTTCGAAAAGTTGTATTATGGTGTCCGAAATATCTGGGGATCCGAGAAGTCTTCTTATATAGGTGGGGACCGAAAAATCTGGGGTCCGAGAAGTCACGTAACCGATCATCTTGGCCCAATTGTATTATGTTTAGGGTAAAACTGATATATCGATATTAATTTCAACGCCGATTGTCTTTTTTTAAGGACATTTCTTGTTAAATACATTTCTTGTTTAGCTTAGCTGTTAGCTTAATGGGCCGGTAAAGTTTTGAGCAACTGGACGCAGACCTTCTCCGGCGTAGCAGTTTAAACAAACTTTTGACCTTCCTGAAAATCAAATGTTGTGAAAATGTACACCAGTAGTCCCGAATGAATAAACCCTAACATTTCATCGACTAATTTACGATAAATTCCCACTACACTAGTAATAAATGAGTAGGAGCAACATCCTAACAATATAGAAGACGAATTGGTATTGCACCTATTCAATATTCCGGGGGGGGGGGGGCGGCGGGCAATCCCAGGGGAATTTAAATAATTGTATTGTTGGGGATCTAATTCCCCACCCTAGAGCCAAGCATTTTGTCTAAATCCCCTCAATAGGGGATGCTTAATTGGTGTATCAAATTGCATGGGGGCCAATATTACCGGGATCTAAAATCCGTAAAGTCTATTACCCGGTACCTGGAATCATTCGGCATGTCAAATACCTGCCTGTCGGGAATTGCTTTCAGTTTTAAGTCCCGTATATGCCCGCCGCTCCCCCCCCCCCCCCCCCCCCCCCATAAATGCATAACAGGTTTGAAATTCTTACGGCAAAGTCAATAAGGGAATAACAGTTCGCACAAAATGAGAGCTTTCGTATATATGCAACGCTATTGAAATGATTTGATACGACCTTTGACACGTTAAAAAGCAATATATTTGATGTTTTGTAACGATGTAAATGAACACACTTTTTACATTTGAGTGTTTTCCTTCATATTCACACACGATAGACACAGCCATTATATCATTAAAATATCAATTGTATCAAAGACAATTCTCCTACCAGAGGGATAGTCTATATTGAGAGCGAAATGACCATACGCTCGCTCGCCTGCAGGTCAGTGTAGGGTCAAACTGTTAGTGTACAGTTGAGAAGTCGACATACATGTATTCCTTACACCTCAACGAGATTTATCTAGCCATAAATATTCGAACATATTTAGACGCGTGCAAACTTCGAACAAAAATGTACTAGTTGATAAAGGCTGTATGATCCGGCTTGTCGGTGTATATATTGCCGTTTATGTTCTGTGTTGCTGAATATACTGTTTTCCTTAAGATAATCCTTATTTAACCGAAGATCGTATATAAAATGGTGATGTTTAAAAACAACACACATACATTAAGTAACGTATATAATAATTTATATATAATGGTATGTTAGACGGCGTAAGCTACTATAATTATTTAGTATTTTAGTATTGTATGCCATTCGGATCTAGTCTTAGTTACATTGTTTTGAATATTTATGCTGGAAGTTTAATTTACATTTCTTAATTGCAAACTTACCACAGACGCCGAATATCTTTTAAAAGATATTTCTTGTTACTTCATAAAGCAGATGAAGCTATAGTTTGATTATTGGATGTGTACGGATTTTCGGATTTGATTGGGAAAACACAATCCAAGCATTCAGACGATCGAGATATACATGTACTAGTATTTAACCTCAATATTGGACTTCAAATAACGCACCTATCAAGATTTTCTCCCAGGGGGGCAGCGGCGGGCAGACCTAGGGGAATTTGACAACTGTTGTTGTTTTTTTGTTTTTTTTTTGGGGGGGGGGGGGGGGGGGCGTATATTACAGGGATCTAAAATCCAACCTAAATCTATTTCCCCGGGACCCAGAATCATCCGGCTTGTCAAATTCCTTCCAGTCGGGAATCGCTTGCAGTTTAAAGTCCACTATATGCCCGCCGCTCCTCCCCTGGGAGAAAACATTGCTAGGTGCATCACACACAACAACGTCGGGTCGCCTTGTCCTAAAACGGGTGTCACACAATTAAATAACCTACTGATCGACTTTAACCAGTTGCCCAGTCAATTCTCTCATGCGTTATCGAATTTGCGGAGCCCTCTTATTCGAACCTTTCATTATTATAGATGTTCTCGGGCTGGAACCGTTCGTGGTAAACTTAAAGGCTCTTAGTCAGTAAGCTATCGTATCTTTACGACGAGGGTGACAGTTCTTCAATAGAACATTGAACGCAGGACAGATAATACAATAATAAATCACTTCTTTAAGTATAATGTAAGACAATTATCTATGTTAAAGGGACATACTCCAGGCCACACATCAGTAAATTTTCTTCCTCATACCGCACCATACAATACCGGTAACTGGGACCGTGTTGGAGACTGTGCACTGTGGTGTGATGTACATTCACATGGTTCGATCTCTACTCAGGAAGTGTCAAGTGGTCTTTCTCAACAAATACTGGTTTCAACAGGCTTTCAACTAAATCGATTCAAACTATTTAAATATCAACTAATTTCCCAGGAAAACAAGTTGCGTGCATCTATGACACAAACATGTGAGCAACACGAGGATAAATCGTCGCTTAATTTTGTATTGATTGCAACTTCAGACGCGTTTGCAATGCATTCTTATGTACGGCTGTAGCAAGTCCACATGTCACAGCTTGTCATTAACTGAAAGGAACAGTCAACATGCTGCTTTAATAACTATTAATAACTTTAAACACATGTGGTTTGATTAATCTGTGCTTATCTAGATCTTGCCAAGGGAATGTGAATCGCGGGGCGTGCATCTAGATTTTGCTAAATGCAATATATATGTGTGTATGCAAACATATGTTTTTAGCTCACCTGAGCACAATGTGCTCATGGTGAGCTTTTGTGATCACCTTTTGTCCGTCGTGCGTCGTCCGTCGTGCGTCAACATTTTTATTCAAACAACATCTTCTCCTAAACCGCTGGGCAGATTTTCACCAAACTTCACAGGAATGATCCTTGGGTGACCCTATTTCACAATTTTTCAAATCGTTTCGGTCCGCTGCATATGTAGGTAACCAGAGCTAAAAATAGATTAAAAAAGTGAAAACTTTAAAAATCTTCTTCTCCGAAACTGCATGGCTGAGATATTTCATATTTGGTATTTGGCATCCTCTAGTTGTCCTCTACAGAGATTGTTCAAATGATGCCCCTTGGGTGAAAACTTGCCACGCCCCCCGGGGTCACATGGTTTATATAGACTAACATAGCAAAATGACTCTAAAAATCTTCTCTGAAACCGCAGGGCCCAGAGGTTTCATATTTGGTATGTAACATTGCGTAGTGGTTCTCTACAACGATTGTTCAAATGATGCCCCTGGGGTCAAAACTTGCCACGCCCAGGGGGTCACATTGTTTATAAAGACTTAAATAGCAAAATGACTTTAAAAATCTGCTCCTCTGAAACCGCAAGGCCCGAAGATTTCATATTTGGTATGTAACATAGCATAGTGGTCCTCTACAAAGAGTGCTCAAATGATGCCCCTGGGATTAAAACTGGCAACGCCCCGGTGGTCACATGGTTTATATAGACTTAAATGGCTGAATGACTTTGAAAATGTTCTTCTCTGAGACCGCAAGGCCCAGATGTTTGTTGTTTGGTTAGTAACATTGTATAGGGGTCCACTACAAAGATAGTTCAAATGATGCCCTGAGGTCAAAACTAGCCACGCCCCGAGGGGGGGGGGGGGGGTTCACATTGTTTGTATAGACGTATATAGCAAAATTACTTCAAGAATCTTATCCTCTGAAACCGCAAGGCCCAGTGGTTTCATATTTGGTATGTAACATTGCATAGTGGTCTTCTACAAAGATTGTTCAAATGATGCTCCTGGGATCAAAACTGGGATGCCTTAAACTCAGGTGAGCGACCTAGGGCCATCGTGGCCCTCTTGTTATGAATATTCTTGTAATGTGATCTTAAAAACTTATACAATTATACAAAGCTTCATTTTAAATTTTTTAATAGTTGGACACTGATTAAGATATAACAAAAATGTTATTTAATATATTAATGTTCACTTCAATAGTGCTAACATACGTTTGAATTAACTTCCTCAATTCTTGTCTGTACTACAGACATATGAATGTTTATTTCGGTGAACTGATCATAACCATGTTATGTCCCCAGATCTATAGACAGTTGCATGCTTATATTGGTGAACTGATCATAACCACGTTCTGTACCCTGGGTCTATAGACAGATGCATGTTTATTTTGGTGAACTGATCATAACCACGTTCTGTCCCCTGGGTCTATCGACAGACGCATGTTTATATTGGTGAACTGATCATAACCACGTTCTGTCCCCTGGGTCTATAGACAGATGCATGTTTATTTTGGTGAACTGATCATAACCACGTTCTGTACCCTGGGTCTATTGACAGATGCATGTTTATATTGGTGAACTGATCATAACCACGTTCTGTCCCCTGGGCCTATAGACAGATGCATGTTTATATTGGTGAACTGATCATAACCACGTTCTGTACCCTGGGTCTATTGACAGTTGCATGTTTATTTTGGTGAACTGATCATAACCACGTTCTGTACCCTGGGTCTATAGACAGATGCATGTTTATTTTGGTGAACTGATCACAACCACGTTCTGTCCCCTGGATCTATAGACAGTTGCATGTTTATATTGGTGAACTGATCATAACCACGTTCTGTCCCCTGGATCTATAGACAGTTGCATGTTTATATTGGTGAACTGATCATAACTACGTTCTGTCCCCTGGGTCTATCGACAGATGCATGTTTATATTGGTGAACTGATCATAACCACGTTCTGTCCCCTGGGTCTATTGACAGTTGCATGTTTATATTGGTGAACTGATCATAACCACGTTCTGTACCCTGGGTCTATAGACAGATGCATGTTTATTTTGGTGAACTGATCATAACCACGTTCTGTCCCCTGGATCTATAGACAGTTGCATGTTTATATTGGTGAACTGATCATAACCACGTTCTGTACCCTGGGTCTATAGACAGATGCATTTTTATATTGGTGAACTGATCATAACCACGTTCTGTACCCTGGGTCTATTGACAGATGCATGTTTATATTGGTGAACTGATCATAACCACGTTCTGTAGCCTGGGTCTATAGACAGTTGCATGTTAATATTGGTGAACTGATCATAACCACGTTCTGTCCCCTGGATCTATAGACAGATGCATGTTTATATTGGTGAACTGATCATAACCACGTTCTGTACCCTGGGTCTATTGACAGATGCATGTTTATTTTGGTGAACTGATCATAACCACGTTCTGTACCCTGGGTCTATTGACAGATGCATGTTTATATTGGTGAACTGATCATAACCACGTTCTGTACCCTGGGTCTATTGACAGATGCATGTTTATATTGGTGAACTGATCATAACCACGTTCTGTACCCTGGGTCTATTGACAGATGCATGTTTATATTGGTGAACTGATCATAACCACGTTCTGTACCCTGGGTCTATAGACAGTTGCATGTTTATTTTGGTGAACTGATCATAACCACGTTCTGTACCCTGGGTCTATTAACAGTTGCATGTTTATATTGGTGAACTGATCATAACCACGTTCTGTCCCCTGGGTCTATTGACAGATGCATGTTTATTTTGGTGAAGTGATCATAACCACGTTCTGTCCCCTGGGTCTATAGACAGTTGCATGTTTATATTGGTGAACTGATCATAACCACGTTCTGTCCCCTGGGTCTATAGACAGTTGCATGTTTATATTGGTGAACTGATCATAACCACGTTCTTTCCCCTGGGTCTATTGACAGATGCATGTTTATATTGGTGAACTGATCATAACCACGTTCTGTACCCTGGGTCTATAGACAGTTGCATGTTTATTTTGGTGAACTGATCATAACCACGTTCTGTACCCTGGGTCTATAGACAGTTGCATGTTTATATTGGTGAACAGATCATAACCACGTTCTGTCCCCTGGGTCTATAGACAGTTGCATGTTTATATTGGTGAACTGATCATAACCACGTTCTGTCCCCTGGGTCTATTGACAGTTGCATGTTTATATTGGTGAACTGATCATAACCACGTTCTGTCCATAGGGCTGGCTGACGCTGCAGGTTGGTCCCGCACTTCCGGACCTCCAGACGATCATAGGTGTGGACCTTGAAGCCTCTTCCTGGATCTTCACGTGCTGGTCCCTGGGCTTCATGGCCGGCTCATTCCTGTCCGGCCTCCTTTACGACCACTGCAGTCGCCTGTGGCTGACGCTTGCCATGAGTCTCGGCGCCGCTGTCTGTACGCTGCTGACGCCATACATGACGTCACTGACTGGGATGCTCGCGCTGCGCGTGGCTTCGGGCTTGTTTTGCGGAGCTCTAGATACTGGTACCCAGCATGTTCTCTGTACTTTAATTTATGCTTCGTTATGTAGTCGGTAAAATGCATAGAAGGTTCGTCAATTTAAGTATTATAACTTATAAATAAGGGGGGTAAGATGTTCAGGAAACCGACTACCTGTATATGGTTTGTGTCCCTGTTTAATTCAATATACGTGTAAAATATCGTTGCAAATAATATGAAATTGTATTTGTAAACTTATCACATGGTATTAATTAAAATAGTAAGCGTTGCAACACGACACATAAATTCAGAGGGCGTTTTCTTTTTAATAATATAAACATGTACTTTAAATTACTTTTAGAACCCGCGTGGCTTAGTTTTTAATCTGTTGATTACAGGTGCCAACACAATCATGTCGTCTATATGGGAGAAGGACTCCGGCCCCTACATGCAGGCCCTCTATCTCGCATACACAGTCGGGGGCATCGTGGCCCCCTTCGTCACCCGGCCTTTTATGTCCCCAGAAAACGAGAAACACGACAGCGGCTATCAACATGGGTCCGAATTAGGGGCCGACCATCACGAAAGAATTGTTTCAGTAAATAGTTCAGATCCTTCCTCATCATCTAACAACCAGTCCAATATAAAACATGGAATGTATTCTCGACATGAATATGAAACTAATATATCCCAGTTAAACCAGATTCCAGCTGTGCTTAGTGAAAGAACTTCTCAAATCCATTATGCATTTATAGTCACCGGTGTTCTAGTGTTTATGACGTCATTTCCGTATCTTGCCATGATAATCAGCGGTAGATTCCCATCAAAGAGTAAACCGCGGATTTATGAGATCACTGTCAGCGGTGATCAGGAAAGTCTAACAGAGGAAACGTCGATACAGCCTGAACCACAAAGTACAACGTTACGAAGACCAGACCATAGAAACAAATGCCTACTCTTCGTTTGTCTAGCCGGAATAAATATTCTTTACAACGCCGTGGAGGACAGTTTCGGGGACTTTGTGATCACATTTTGTCTGGAGTATTTGCAGTGGAGCAACACGGAGTCGGTCGTGATGCTGTCGCTGTATTGGCTGACTAGCTGCCTCGGCGGTCTCACTGGCATCCTTCTAGTCCGGATTATCGGTTCCGGCCGCTTGCTCGCCGTCACGCACGTGGGCTGGATCCTCACCTTCGTGCTGGCGAGTCTGGGCAGCGTCTTCCGCATCCATGTGCTCATCTGGATCTCAATGCCTGCTTCCGGTTTCTTCATGGTGCAGATAATCCCCGCGGTATTCTCGTGGACCGCCGAGAACGTGTGCCCCGTGACCGGAAAGGTGTCATCGCTGTTCCTGATCTCAACCGGACTGGGTATCGCCGTCAACCCGACGGTACTCGGCTACCTAATGGAGCGGTTTACATACGTCTCCCTGCTGTACGTTCTCACAGCTGAGGCGTTCCTGTGTGCCGTGTGTACTTTCATGGCGCTCATTATCGCAAATAGACAGTTGAGTGGGCCAGATAGAATATTTGTGCCTAGTGATTGTCATACTAACCACTCTGCATTAAGCCATGCCAATCACAGTTCGAGTGATTTTGATGCGAACTACCCCGTACAGAGCGATGCCAACTTCAATTCTAGTGATTTTGATGCGAACTCTCCTGCATTCAGCGACAACAACCCAAATTCTAGCGATGTTGATGCAAACTACTCCGTACTGAGCCATGCTAGTAACAATTCTAGTGACTTACACTACCCCGTATTGAGCGAAGTGATACGAACTACCACGCACTAAACGATATCAACCGGAACTCCAGTGATGCTATATTGAGTCCACAATAAGCCTTAAACTGGAGTAGTGCTGTGATTTTTGATGTGATGAACAGTTTGATACATATCAAATTATTATTCTCGTTGATTTAAACGTTTCATTCTTTATAAAGCATTTTATTAAAAACAAAAATAGTGGTGTTACATTAAATTGCATCTCTATTTCTAAAGAAAAGAAATACGTAACTTCACATAGTACATAACACGAGTCATAGATCTGATTGTAATGCCCTCATATTCTAAAAATGCGTGTCTTTCATACGCCAATTCGCTCGTAATGTACAAGAGAATAATTTCACAAAACAGTACAACTAATATACACCCAATACAGGTTCACCAAAACTCACCATTTCCACTTATTGTATATAGTATATGGCATCGAAAACGAGGAACACAGCAGACATGCGGAAGAATGGCACCCCATAACGAATAGTTCTAATCTAGTGATATGTACTATATTATCGTCCATTGAAAGCCAAAAGGGCCTATCAGCCTTCTGTACGCATGATTATGCTAATGAGCCCTTTAGGCCTTAAATGGACGTTACGTTCTTACACGATTGCTTTTATTTGTATATGTTTGTTCGTTTAATTGATGTTTTGATTCATTTTCCCCTCACTATACCATTCCACCGTCACCCAATGATTATTTACTAAATTTCGCCATCCATTCCACTAGTCCCAGACATTCAGGAATCTTTAGTTATAAGTATCCATTTTTAACATCGTGTGTTGGCTGACCTTTCAGCTGAATTTGTTCTTTAGAAACTGTTATTCAAGCTAATAAGATTTACGTTGAATTGTGATGTAATGTAAAATTATGCACCTATCAGTATTTCCAATATATACGGGACTTTTGACTGAAAGCAATTCCCGACAGGCGGGAATTTGACACGCTGAATGATTCCGAGTCCCGGTAAATAGTCTTTGTTCGGATTTTAGATCCCGGAAATATTGGCCCCCGGGCCATTTGATACACCAATTAAGAATCCCCCATTGACGGGGATTTAGACAAAAATGCTTGGCTCTAGGGTGGGAAATTAGATTCCCAAAAATACAATTAGTCAAATTCCCCTGGGATTGCCCGCCTCTCCCCCCCTGGGGGAAAATATTGATAGGTGCATAAGTATAGGAGTTATGTGATTAAAACATGTTTTAGAAATGATTTATTAAATGCAACATACGTATCATGCGTTCTTACTTTGATACACGTGCTTGTATGTACCGATATGTGTATCACATCTACTTGAAACCTAAGCCACAAGTGCAACATACGTATCATGCGTACTTACTTTGATACACATGCTTGTATGTACCTATATGTATATCACATCTACTTGAAACCTAATCCACAAAGCTCCTTAGTGAAAACTTAAGTACATTTCTTGAAGTCTTAAAATACCTTAAGTCTGTGGCGGGTTCATTTAAAGTTTATTTCGTCTTAAATGGTTTTACCCTGCTAAATAATCAACAGAGGCTTCCTATTTTACCATATCTTAAATTTAAAATATTGATTTTAACGAGGACATTTTTATCTGGAAGTTTCAATTTAGTACGACTTAAGTTAAAATTGTCCTTAGGATCTTTGTGCATATGGTCCCTGACGAATACTGAGATGATTTAAACATATTTTATTTCCACAATATTGACAAAATTACAAACAATCACGATTTACCATAAGTACATATTGGAAAAAGGGTTAGACCTAAAGTTCTACAACGTTATCGAGGGTCTTTCCCTGGGAGTGTTAGTTACATATTGTAATGGTGACAAGCGTACTTCGAACAATTGTTGTCGTTTAGGAAATCAAAAGTAAATTATGATAATAATAATGATGTTGATAATAATAATATTTGAAAACACAATATGAACAAATTAGTGAATAAAATATATAGTAAATAGACAATCATATGCAAATATAGATAGTTGTAAGTCCTGTCCAGCAAGCAGTTAAGTTTTAAACAAAACGCTTTTTTGTAACAATATATCTTTGAACTTCTGTAAAAATAATTTGATTGTCTTCATTATTAAATGAGGGGTTACCGTAGAGGAGCAAATCACTATTTAAGGGATTAAATGAGCGCAGTGCATTAAAAAGAGATATTCGTTGCATGCGGTAAGAATACTGAGATGATCACCTACCAATACCATGAAGTGCACTACGAGACTGAATATACCTCATAACTCGGGAAAAACTTACTCTGCAAAGGTCGTTACAACTTGGGGCTAACTATACCAATGTTGCATATGATAATGTAGCCGGTCCAGGCTAGCTCAGTTGGTAAAGCGCTGGTCTCTCTATCCGAGTTTCGCGAATTCGAGCCCGGCCACATAACTTGTGTGGTGATTGGTCATGAAATTATTTCAACTGCAATTTTCCGTTCAAGTAGCTCTGATTCGACCTCTGATTCAAGTAGGTCTGTTGTCAGTTACTGGCATAAGTATGTGCACTTGGTACTGGTAAACCACTAAGATCGGCTAAGCTTGCCCAGGAAGTGTGAGTTGGTTAACTGACCGCCCTTATATGACTGAAATACTGTTAAATACGGAGAAAAATCAAAATAAACAAAGCATGTGCTAATGTTTAGCATCTGTATATATAAGAGTAACATTGCACTGTACAACGCTTTCCACTTCGGACTTTGGATTATTTACCAACATTGCACCGATTCTTCACTGAAGTCACGCTTGCTGATCTATCCAATTATAACAAGCAAAGACAGAAATTATGCGAAGTTCATATTAAATATCTCAACAAAACTGCTCAACTTTTACAGAGACTTAAAACTCCAGTTTGGAAGAATTCAAGTTTCTGCAGCATTTATTATCAAAAGGAAATTACCCTTGAAAAGGATAATAAAATTAAGAAATAAATGTACTATCTAACCTGTGACTATATTAAGATTTTTTTATTAATCCCCTGCCGCGAAGAGGGAGGGAGATTATAGGAATGCCCTTCGTCCGTCCGTAACATTTTCGTGTCCGCTCCATATCTCCTATACCCTTCGACGGATTTTCATGAAACGTGGCTCAAATGTTTAGGTCATTGAGACGATGTGCAGAAGGCATGAGTCAGTCACGCCGGCTCAAGGTCAAGGTCACACTTGAAGGTCAAATGTTTGAGCCTCCATTTCGTGTCCGCTCCATATTTCCTATACCCTTTGAAGGATTTTCATGAAACCTGGCTCAAATGTTAAGGTCATTGAGACGATGTGCAGAAGGCATGAGTCAGACACACGGGCTCAAGGTCAAGGTCACACTTGAAGGTCAAATATTCAAACCCCCATTTGGTGTCCGCTCCATATCTCCTATATCCTTTGAACGATTTTCATGAAACTTGGCTCAAATGTTTAGGTCATTGAGACGATGTGCAGAAGGCATGGCCTTTTACGTCAGCTCAATGTCAAGGTCACACATGAAGGTAAAATTTTTGAGCCTTCATTTTCGTGTTTGTTTTTCGTGTCCGCTCCATATCCCTTATACCCTTTGAAGGATTTTCATGAAACTTGCCTCAAATGTTTTGCTCATTGAGACCATGTGCAGAAGGCATAAGCCAGTCACGACAACTCAAGGTCAAGGTGACACTTTAAGTTTGAATGCTAGAGCCTGTATTTTCATGCCCATTCTATATCTCCTGTGCCCTTTAAAGGATTTTCATGAAACTTACCTCAAATGGTTATCACATTGAGGCAATGTGCAGAAGGCATGAGGCAGTCACGCCACCTCAAGGTCAAGGTCACACTTAAAGGTAAAATGTTTGAGCCTCCATTTTTGTGCCTGCTCCATATCTCCTATGCCCTTTGAAGGATTTTCATAAAACTTGGCTCAAATGTTTATCACATTGAGGCCATGTGCAGAAGGCAAAGGTCAAACGTTTGAGCCTCCATGTTCGCGTCAGCTCCATATCTCCTATGCCCTTTAAGGAATTTTCATGAAACTGATTAAGGTCAGTGTGATACTTCAAAGTCACCTTTAAAATCTAATGAAGGATCACAGCGGGGGATATAGCAGTCCTTTGGACTGCCTTGTTAATTTATTACTTCAATCTCTACGATGATATAACATGTATATATACACACATTTTTATTACCCACATTTTGGTACAAAGACATATTAAGTTAAAGTCTACTTTGCAGAATAGAATGTATTTAATACAAAGAATCTGTTTTACATACATGTACATAATTTTATTTCACTTTATTTCTGTGATTGATGTAAGCAGATGGCATGTAAAGTATATTTTCTAAATGTTTTATCAACAGTTTTTTATTTAATTAAATAACGAAGTCCCAAGAATACTAGCAAATAAGTAGCAATCCAATACCAAATTTAAAGACAACTACCAGTATGCAGAAAATGAGTACAAAACCCATTTATATTTGTTCTCAATTTTCCTGAATAACAAGAACTGTGTCAGGACAGCGCGCGGCATTCATACCTCTTTGTCAGAGTTATGGGTCTTGGTCAGTCACATAATGACCTGGAATTAAATGTGTGAAGTTTCAATTGAATATCTGTAGTAGTTACAGAAATATGTACTGGCATGCAAGCCTTAACCCGACTTTTCAAAATACAAATAGTGGCATAATTCTGCTCAAATGCTAGTGACAGTTATGGGCCTTGGCCACTGGCCTTATACAATGATTCTGAAGACATGTGTGCAGTTATAATTGAATATTCTGTAGTAGATGTAGAGATATTAACTTGCTGCACGCAAACCTTAACCAGAGCATTACACTGACGATGACACCGACGAACGGGTGAGTAGAATAAGGAATAGTCTACCTAAAAAATAACATCACTAACATACGAAAAACAAGAATTCTATTTTTTAAATGTTTAACAGACTATTCTATAAACGTTCAACAAAAACTTGCATCAAAACGCACATTTCCAACAATGAAAGTTAAATAAAAATAAGGTTAATATCCATTAAATTGGCAACAAAACCAGATTTGTTCCAACAGGATTTAAAATGCACTTCAAAAAATGGAATGCATTACAAAACAGCTGGTGAATGCATATGTCAAAAAGAAACATGTGTAATACTGCAAAACAGCTGGTGAATGCATATGTCAAAAAGAAACATGTGTAATACTGCAAAACAGCTGGTGAATGCATATGTCAAAAAGAAACATGTATAATACTGCAAAACAGCTGGTGAATGCATATGTCAAAAAGAAACATGTATAATACTGCTAAGTTGTACCTGATTTGACCATTTTAATGCATATTGAAAATAGCAAGCAATCCTCTGTTGAGTGCAGGTTCTGGGTACAACCAGTACCATAGCCTCTAAACATGCATTGGAAGTATCTAAACCCATGGAAGGTTATGGGTACAACCAGTACCATAGTCTCTAAACAAGCATTGGAACTATCTAAACCCATGGAAGGTTATGGGTACAACCAGTACCATAGTCTCTAAACATGCATTGGAAGTATCTAAACCCATGGAAGGTTTTGGGTACAACCAGTACCATAGTCTCCAAACATGCATTGGAAGTATCTAAACCCATGGAAGGTTTTAGGTACAACCAGTACCATAGTCTCCAAACTAGCCTTTCTGAGCCCTTTTAGGCTTCAACTTCTAATTCAAGACAGCTCCACAAAACGTTCAAGCCTTTCGTTAAGATGCTTAGTTCAGTCAGGGGCTTTATTTGCCTTCCTTGCTTCTAACTCTGCTATCTCTTGTTTCAATCTGAAGTTAAACAAGTGAGAAACATACATTACATTATACCAGTACTTCATGTTCAAGTTTCAACCACTATGAAAATGACTGGAACACTTTTACCCTTGGTTCTCACAGTTCTGATGTCTTATCTAAATTAGTTTAGGAAATTGCTTTACCTTCAATGGACATAGGACTAAAGATATGGAACCTGCACATGTCTGTCTTAACCTATTTGACAGGCATTCTATAAATAGTGGTCACGTCACAGAAATATAGACTTCTATACAAAAACGGTCCACTAGCAAAATTTTGCTTTTTCTCTACATACGTGACGGTTAAGAGGCCTATTATAGTTCCGAAAAAAATAAATACAATACTATTAAAATCAAAGTATTTAACCAAGAAAACTTGACCTAGTGTGAAGATATAAATAAAATGCAGTTCGTTTACCTTTTTTACGAGGGTTTTCACTTTATCATAATTATTTACCATTGTCCTGCATGTGGGCAATGTTCTGACTAAAAAGTATAACATGGGTAGTAAACTGATAAGAAAGTAGTTTAATTACGCAGAATACCATGCGCAAATGTACACTAACCAGTTTTTGATTGGGTGTGTACACAATTTTTTGACAGGCCTCTTTAATATTACTAAGGCCATACAAATTTGATTCCACGTTTAGCATACTCATGATTTTTGCGATACCTATCAACCTGGCAGGAAAAAACAAAGAACGAGTCGATAAAAAAATTTCTTTCACAACTTACCAGTATCCATGGCAGTGGTGCAAGCTTGCAAAACTTATATATCATCTGCATATTGAGAACCTACTGTAATACAGTATTTTAACTGTGTAAACTGACTCACATTTTTGTATATCCAAATTTTTTATATACTTTCCAAGTCAATTTTTTACCTTGTCAACATTGTTTTTTTTTCCGTTTAGGCATCCGATAACCCACCAGCCCGAGGACGATGAAAAACATAGAATCAAACTGGAGTGGCCCAAGGTCTCAACTGCGACACATGTCCACGACGGAGAGACAGTATAATTAACATTCAGCAGTCTATAAGTATGCTTAATAATCTGTCAACAAACGGAAGTTGAATAGCGCACTCTTACTCTTTAATTGTCTGCAGACACTGTTCCCGCACCTCGTGTCTGGTTAGCTGGGCCAACTCTATCATCGTGTACTGAAATAAGCGTAGCATCTCTCAACAATCACTGACAGGAATTTAATGCGAATTTCTATGCATTTTGAAGACTGTTCTTTATTCAAATCAATAATTGTAAAAAAAAATTCAAAAAAAGCTTGTTTGGTTTGAACCTATTATTTTTATTTTAACGCGATAATATCGAAAGTAGGAGGCTATTGGGACACTTTTGTAATCCATCCCCAAGCAGGGATTCAGCTTGCTACCATGAAGTGCTCAGGTGAGCTAAACACATAATGCATAAGATGTTAGAATAAATAAGATAACAAGTGTCAAATCATAATCAGTTTATGGCTTGCCAAAGCTCATGGTTCAAGTTTTCTAAGCCTCACAAAATTAACATACCTTTATTAAAAAACAACAACACAAGAGCTGTCTCAGGACAAAGCGCTTGACCATTCATACCTCTTTGTCAGAGTTATGGGCCTTGGCCAGTGACCTTACATAATGACCCCAAAGATTATGTGTGAAGTTTCAATTGAATATCTTTCACAGTTACAGAGATATGTACTTGCACGCAAACTTTAACCTAATTTTCTAAGTACAAAAAGGGGCATAATTCTGCAAAAATGCTGGTCACAGTTATGGGCCTTGCCCAGTGACCTTATATAATCACCCTGAAAAAATGTGTGATTTAAGTTGAATATCTGTAGTATATATAGAAATATGAACTTGTTGCATGCAAACCTTAAACAGATCATTACGCCGACAACAATGCAGACGAATGGGTGAGTAGAATAGCTCGGACTATTTAATGAATAGTCAAGCTAATAATGGTCAGTTAAATATCAGCTCACCAAGGCTCCTGGTTCAGTTTTATTTGCCTCACTATATAAAAATATCTGTATTCAAAACAAACCAAGTATTCTCTACACCAACCTGCACGAGACTGGCCTGTCGTCGGAAGAAGCAGTTGCCCTCCTCGTTCTCGTGTATGGGGTGGAGGTTGGTGAACGAGCCACACCCGTCCCCCGCGTTCCTGGGGTCAGAGGGCACCCAGGGCAACACTGATATCTCTATCACATAGTCCCAGTGTAAGATGCCCTGTTGTATACAACAGAATAGAAATGAGGCGCGTTGTGGGAAAACCGGGCTTAATGCATGTGCGTAAAGTGTCATCCCGGATTAGTCCGCAGTCTGCACAGGCTAATCCGGGACAGCACTTTCCGCTTTTATGGTATTTTTTTTTTCAAGGAAGTCTCTTCTACACATAAATCATTGTATTGCAATACAGTGTCTTTTTCAGCGATTTGTAAATATGAACAACATGTCATTAAACGCCAGAAATGTGAAAATATTTGTAATCGTTAAAAAAGATAAATATAAACTAGCATCAAAATTCAAATAATAACTAGTGATTTTCTTGTATTTAATCAAACTTAAAATACAAACACATGATAAAAGTGATTTAAACACTCATGCAACCATTAAATATTTTAAAGATTTCATAATTTTTTAGCCACTTTTCCATTTGTTGATCTAGGCCAAAAAATTGTGAAAAAACAATACTTTTTGGCTTTGTGAATGGTACCGATTATCTGCACGAAAATAAGGCAAAAAAACGGTGATTCCATACAACTTTTGTCGGGACAATATATCAATATAAATATAATTACTGGTGTATTACTTGGTTTATTAATAATATTATTAATATTTTAATTTCCATTTTGTTTCAGTAATGCTTAGAATACAAAAAAATATCGAATATATTACGGACATTCACCATGTGTAATTTCAAATGTTAAACATCACATTTCCATGATATGTTGTTTAATAATAATATTAATCACGTACAAATGGCTATATACTGATTTGTATTCGCCAATAAAATTGTCTGTCTGTCTGTCTGTCTATTACTAGTCCTTGTGCCCAATGCTATGCAAGTCTATCTCCTAAAACAAATCAACAAGCTTACCCATATCTAGTCCGTTTTTTCTGAAATGTCAAAACATGAATAATTTCACGGTGGTTGAATGCGTTATTTATATCCTCAGCCAGCATTCGTGATTTCCCGATAGGGTGCTTCGGGTTTCGGGTAGAAAATACTACATGTGATGTATAATATTTAAAGCAGGGTGTTCAATGAAGCAGTAATTTCTACCTATAAAATATTGGGGAGGAAATAGCTTAGTGGTATTATGCTCGTCACGTATACTTAGCTTTTGCTTTATCGAGTCCCGTCATTAAAAAAAATATTTTGGTATAAAAGGTAATATTGTAAATGTTAAATTGCATTTTTTTAAATAATAGATTTATATTTACAGATATTTGTTATTATGTCTTTTTCTTTTCTCTTTTTTTCTATCTTCACTTTTTTTATTATGTTTTAATGTTCAATAAATAAATAATTGATAACATAACAATTTAAAAACAAAATCACATAAGCGCTTCTTTGTCTTCGTCTGCCGTATGTACAATGTACCATGATAAAAATCTTGCGTTAAATAATAAGATAAAAAGTATAACTCTCTGATTCGAACCCAGTTCGCTCGGTTAACAACCGATGTACTTTGTCTTTAAACCACTCGGCCATTCTGACTGATGGTAAGTGCAGAATTGCTGATGTTATTTATCCTGTATCTTGCATATCAAGGCTAATCAATACCCGTAAATACGACGCATAACTGCGATGAAAGTCAAATTCTAAAAATAACACATTCAACCACCGTGAAATTATTCATGTTTTGACAGTTCAGAAAAAACGGCCTATACTGTTTGGGCTAGCTATAATGAAATGGGCTAGCTGGTCCAGGACTAAATGGCCAATATGATTTTCCTTCTGATTAAAACATACCGGTAACAAATTTGGTTTATGCTACCTGACATATTCATTTTATTTGTCCAAGTTTAATGAATGCTTTGAAGTCATTTATTATTTATGTTTTACAATATTGCAATATGAGTTTTGCGCATGGCAATATATTGCAATATGAGTTTTGCCTACGGCAATATATTGCAATATGAGTCTTGCTTACGGTAATATATTGCAATATGAGTCTTGCTTACGGCAATATATTGCAATATGAGTTTTGCTTATGGCAATATATTGCAATATGAGTTTTGCTTACGGCAATATATTGCAATATGAGTTTTGCTTACGACAATATATTGCAATATGAGTTTTGCTTACAGCAATATATTGCAATATGAGTTTTGCTTACGGCAATGTATTGCGATACAATTTTGGACAAGCTGCTGCAGCACTAGTGACTGTTATTGCGTTTCTGTGGACCACTGGGTGCCAGGGCAGAACCAATATCACATATACCCCATGTACGATACCCTTTGGTGTATGTGAGAATAGAAATATATATCTAGCAGTTTTGGTAAATATTACTGTAATAGTAACACTGGAACACACTATTTGGTGTAAAATATAATTGTAGGCCAGATAACAACAATTTTAAGTCAAAAGCTTATAAACTGCCTAAAAAAATTGAATTGCACATATCTTTCAAATTGCAACACAAATGATACCAGGCAAAAACTTGTGAGTTTATATTGGAGTTTTGTTTTTCTTTTAAAGAACAATGTGAATCTTTTCAGTTTTAGATAACCAGCTGATGATTCAAAGCATAAAAAGCAAGCATTTAAGTAAGAGAGTAAGTGAATACACTCCAACCAGACTCTTGATTTTTTACATCTAAATAATTATATTATTACATTTGTAAAGCTTTGCCACAATTGAGACAACATAATGTACAATTAACAGATACTATTCAGTGAACTATATTGCTACCAAGATCACTTACAGCATTGTACTTCATGACGTTGTCTTTATCGCACCAACAGTAGTCGTGGGTCCGGAACGCGTGGGCTCGATCTTGGAGGTCAGGATCGAGAACCTCTGGGGCCCTGAAAAGTAAGTCAGTACATTTGAGACTGACAAGCATTTGATGTTTGCGAAAAAGAGAGACAGCATTAAAGAAAATCTTTTAGACTGATTTAGGCCCAGAAAATATAAGATACTGATTTAGGACCAGAAGACTGATTAAGGGCCAGAAAATATAAGTTACTGATTTAGGACCAGAAGACTGATTTAGGCCCAGAAAATATAAGATACTGATTTAGGCCCAGAAAATATAAGATACTGATTTAGAACCAGAAGACTGATTAAGGGCCAGAAAATATAAGATAATGATTTAGAGATTTTAGACAATATAAAGGATGCTTATGTACCATCAGACACAGAATAAGGGCTAGAAAAATACTTGAGTTTCAACTGAATGAGACCCTTCTAGTGAAATCCCTAAATCCGAACATTTTTGCTGGTTTTTGGACTATTTCTCTGGATAATTGCATCAAACGAAAACAAACAGTTAAACATAATAATTAATGTTTAATTTTAAGCTTTGGTCAAAATCTAAGTGGAATCTGCTATCTAAAAGTCACTGAATTACGTGTTGAGAAAAGGCCGGTAACACGTATCAAAATACAGCTGGAGAGTACCTAAATCGGGACACTTAAAAACAAAAATGTTTTATAAAAAAATAAAAAAAATAAAAATAAACATTCAACTACAACTTGTTCATCAGGAATCTTGTACTTCTTCGTTTTGTACCTTGTTGTGGTGTTTACTTTCAAAAGTTTATCTGTAAAGCTTTATTTATCGGATATACGGTTTTGATTTAAATCCCCCGCATGCAAATGTTTACATATGAAAAGAAGAATACTCAACTGATTATGTTCAGACTTGACATGCGTTGATGAGACAAGCACGAGGATCAAATGATACCATAGAATTATGAGTCTTGATCGTACATACACATTTTTGTGAGGTGTCCGGATTTAAGTACTGCCCGGATTTAGAAACTTCACCAGTATGGTATATTATTTCACTGTTGACCAATGTTGACTATCATCATAGCTTTCGCTATTGCTTTGCTACCCCTTCTACAACAAAGCTTTCCTAGATTTTTAATTATTAGTTTTTTTGACATTTTTGGCTAAAATTCTGTTGTAAACATATTTCTTTTCCTCAATACAATTAAAGATAAAATTCTGTTGTAAACATATTTCTTTTCTGCAATACACATGACAATCAAAATAACAATTTAATACAATGTTTGTTACCCAATATGTAAACATGCACATAAAATCAACATGATTAACGTTGAATTAATATATATTTCACTATGTTTTTACAATCAAAGTGGAAAGTGAGTTTAACACTTTTAATATCCATCAGGGTTCGTACGCAAAACATACCACAAAATTCCAGGAGTTTTCCAGGACAATAATGTTTAAAATCCAGGACCATTCAAACGTTAATACTGAGTCTTATCACTGATCAGTAATTGAAGACCAGATTAAAATTATTTATTGTAGTGGTCTGTTTCAGTCAAGTCCAATTATTCTTCATTTGATTTATATACAGTCTTTCATTTCAACATTTTCATGTTCTAATTAATGTTACTATGTTTAATCACTTCTTCTGAGACTCTGACTCCTTCTCTGAAATTAATCTGCCCAACTCCTCAGCATCTTTCTTCATCTCCTTTGCTTTGTCTCTCAGAGTATTAGACTCAACGATTAGATCAAATTTTCTCTGAGCTTGTGCATCTTTAGCTTTCTGGTCTGCAGAATGCTCCAAGCTTGCAGCATCTTTCATCAAAGTAAGTTTCCTTTTTTTCAAACATGAAAGTTCATCTTCTTCGGCTTTTCTTTTCTTTCCTGCTTCTATGCGGACTTCCTCTTGCTTCTGGTTTTCAAGATGATCTTGGTACTTTTTCCGTGCAGCTGATGCATAAGTCAGCATCTCTTTGTCAACAACCACTTTTTGTTGAAGTTGAAGGGATAGGTTTAGCTGAGTGAGAGTCAGAGATGGTGTCATTGGTCGTTGCAGGATGGGACTTGAAAAAACTGCTAATAGTTGCAACTGCTGTGCTTCCCGCAGCAAGTTTTTGTGTGTGCTTCACACCTGTTACAACAAAGCAAGCAATGGCATTAGGAATATAGGTTATATTATGGTGATTTAAAATGTTATAGTTTATTTAATGTTTGTACCCTAGTGCCAGTAGTGGTCAAAAACCATAACACTTTAACAGGTTAGACAATTAAAATAAAATCTCAGCCGTTACCTGATAATTTTCTTAAAGTTTATGTATATTATTATAATTATAACTTTGTTTTTTTTGCAATGTTAAAATTTGGCTTAAAGAAATAAATTTATTACAACCAAACAAAAATAAATTTACAACATAATTTCTATTTACAACATAATCAGATTCTATCTTACCGTTACCGTGGCTTTTCACTGCACTTTCTCCCATGTTGCCAATGTCTATTGATTTTCCACAGGCAGTGCAAAAAGCAGCATGTCGGTCTTTCTGTTCTTTTTGAAGCCATTGTTTGTATTCATCAACTTGCAGCCAGGCATCACTGAACACGCACTTTCCGCCTGGCATTTTAAAAAATGGTCCTATCTTCTGCCAGCGCGAAAACCTGGCCACATGCTTGCCGGAAATGGTGAATGGTGAAGGGGAATAACTCTGTTGAAGAACGTTCTTGGAAAGTGAAAGTAGGCGTGAAGCCGAGAACACGAAAAAAGAGAAAAAAACTTGTATGTTCAATAATATGTTGTTGTGTTTTTTTTAAATTTATTACTGAACGTAAACATTACATTATTATGTTATCTGCAGAAATTCCAGGAGTATTCCAGGACTAAAATGAGATTCTTTGATTTTAAAGGAGTTTCAAGGGCCCTGGAACACACAATACATTTTTCCAGGAGTTTCCAGGACCTGTACGAACCCTGTCCATAAAGAATACAGCAAACAGTGGAAAGAAATGATTTTCTATCAATTTTGTGGTTTATTTTATTTACAGTATTTTTTTTTCAATTTTGTTTGTTTGTTTGTTAGTTTGGATTTTTCGCCGTATTCAACAGTATTTCAGTCAAATGACGGCGGTCAGTTAACCTACTCACACTTTTCCTGGGTAAGCTGGTTTACCAGTACTAAGTGCACATACTTATGCCAGTAACTGACAACTGCCCTACTTGAATCAGAGGTAGGGGGAGAATGGCCGTAGAAATAATTTAATGACCAATTCCCACACAAGTTATGTGGCCGGGCTGGGAATCGAACCCGAGATCCTCGGATTTGTAGTCCAGCGCTCTACCAAGTGAGCTAGCCGGCCCGGCTAATTTTGTTTTGTATTTTCAAAACAAAAATCAGGTCAGTGGATATCAGAAACTGAAAATCAGCAAACTCTGGCGTAAGTGAATGTGTGTTCTCCGCCACACATACTCACATGCTGTCCAGTATGGCTCGAGCCTCATCATCGCTGTCAAACACGGGCACGAACCTAACCTGGTACCGGTGTGGCTTCACGGGTGGTTTGTAACGGGCCATCAGGTCACGTACACTGCCTAGCACATGGGCTTTCTGCAAATGACAGAGCAGATACATGTATTACTACAGAGCTGTCAACAAAGGCTTTGATCATAGTGTTTGTTTGAGAATGGCAGTGTTTAAATAAACTGCATTTGAATATCCATATTGGTATTGCAATTATGGAACTTGCAAGAAAATTTAGCACATAGCAGTAAGTACAGAATTATTGAAGCTATAGTTACATTATTGTTATTGGCTCTTCCTTTTAACACCCTCTATATATAAAGTTTAATTTGCATCCCTCCATTAGTAATGCAGGGATGATGTTCACAAGGAAAGTTAACAGGCAATAACTTGAAAAATGTACCCAAGGTATTGGGGTCAAAGTAAGTTAAATAAATGAAAAAAAGCGTTCCACTAAACAGAAGAAATGTGGATATACTCCACCCAGCTCCTAAGAAATGTACCTGGTACACAGAAAGGGCCAGTCCCTTGATGTGGCCGCTGTCTATGACACCCAGGTATGCAGTCCCGCCCTTGCCCGTATTCAGGAACGCATTCAGGGTCCTGTAGAGAAATGTTACAATCACATGAAAACAAGCGCTGTACTGATGGATGCTAATGTGTTATACAGAGAGAGAAGATAGTTTCTGGCAACAAAATTAATGTCATGTACTGTAATTACCCTAGTATTGGGACACTTAAAAATAATTAACTTTTTTCTTGTCCCAATATTTAGAGACATAAAAAAAAAATTCCCCAATCTGTGTCCCAAAGTTTAGGGAAATACATAACACAGTCTATTCGGCATATACTAGTATCTATTTCTTGTAATACATTTTATTTCTTTGGTTACTTTAAAATATTTAATCATAAATAATTACAAGGAAGGTTTGTGAGTACACTGATGTTTATAAGATCAGTTATTTTCTGGATACTTAATAGCAATTAATTGCGAAGCTAAATGGAGAAGACCATGCTCCAGTAGAGGTTAGATACCAGTAATTCTCATTCCCATAGGGTCCCATTATAAAACGGTGAACTTGCCAAGCATTTTTCTAGCCTTTCCTTTATTTCAGATTGTGCAAGCATGGTATCAATTTAAAGATGAATATTTCCTCTTAAAAAAAATTGCAATAAAAAAGATATGTCATGTTACTTCTAAGAAAATGCATCTCGCCTGAATGCAGACACTGGCAGAAAACAGGGTTTCGGCAGTCATATTTCGACAAAAGCCCCATACCACAGTAAACACACCCCAAAAGCTCACCTTTTAAGTTAGCCTCCAATGAAATACACCAAAATGTTCCAGAGACACATGGGATATAAGAAATAACAACAAATGGCATGTCTGAGATTGCTAAATGGCTTTTATACCAGAAGAAAAAAGGAACTCTTTAGTAATAGGCACTACTTTCGAATGGACCACGGAGGGATACACAATGATTTACTGGTATCTAACGTAGAGTACACAGTTTGCGCCGAGTATCAATTAAACAGGCCCCTTACTGTGTTAATTATGATGTACAGATAAGCCATCACAATATACAGTGCCACAGGTCACTATGTAACGGCGATGTAACCCGCATATTAGCAGATTATGGAAGGTGTATACAGTAACAAATAAGTGATTTTGGTGTCCCAATATGTAGTGACACAATATTATTCAGTTGTGAAATGTGTCCCAATATTAAGGGACACGAAAAATAAAAATAAAATTTCAACTAGAAATGTGTCCACAGACACGGATGGCCCCACCTATAGAGCCTGTTCTACATGGCCCCGCTTTTTTCTATAAGCATACAAAATATTTTGCAAAAGGAAAATTGTCGTTTTATATTGTACTTTCTGCTCATGTATTCTCTTGTTCTGTGAAGTAAGTTAAGGTATCACAAATTTCCAACCAATAGTTTTAGTCCGGACAAAAACTCTTTATAAATCTTAACATTTATACATATACTTGACCTTTGACCTATAAGTGTGACCTTGACCTTAGATCAAGGCACCTGGTTCTTGCACGCTACAAACCGCTTCATAATGCAGATCACTTGTGCCAAGTTATTTGAAATTCCTTCTATGCTGGATAAAATTATGCTCCAGACATGGTCTATGGCTTCAATTCATATATTTGATCTTTGACCTTTAAGTGTGACCTTGATTTTGGACCTAGGGACATGGTTCTTGCGCGTGACACACTGTCTAACCATGCTAAGCACATCTGCCAAGTTATTTGAAATTCCTTCCCGGCTGGACAAAATTATGCTCTGGGCAGGGTCTATGGTTTAAATTGTTATAATTGACCTTTAAGTGTGACCTTGATCTTGGACCTGGGGACTTGGTTCTTGCGCGCGACACACCGTCTCAAAATGCTTAACACTTGTGCCAAGTTATTTAAAACTCCTTCCCCGCTGGACAAAATATGCTACGGACAGGGACTACGGCTTAAATTCTTATATTTGACTTTTGACCTTTAAGATGTAACCTTGACATTGGACCTAGGGACCTGGTTCTTGCGCGCGATACACCGTCTCACTGTGCTTAACACTAGACTGATGCAGTCGTTTCTGTCAAATATCGAAATCATTATATATTATGTTACTTTGCTCCTACTTTGCTCCTTGTATAACATGCTTGCCATTTTGATCTTGCTCAAGACAGTAAACTGAAAACTGTCCCAAGGAAATGTAACTTAGCAACATCAAACAAGAAACATGATTTGTCGACCTTGTTCATGCACAGTTTCAGCTGTTTGTTTTCAGGAACTAAGATTAGTCTAGCTTAATAACTGTGCCAAGTTATTTGAAATTCCTTCCATGCTGGATAAAAAGATACTCCGGAGAGGGTCTATGGCTTAAATTCTTATATTTGAACTTTGACCTTTAAGTGTCATCTTGACCTTGGATCTGGTTCTTGCGTGCGACACACCGTCCCAACATGTTTAGCACTTCTGCCAAGTTATTTGAAATTCCTTTCGCCCTGGACAAAATTATGATCTGAACAATATCTATGGCTTAAATTCTTATATTTGATGTTTCACCTTTAAGTGTGACCTTGACCTCGGATCAAGGGACCTGGTTCTTGTGCGCGACACACCGTCTCATTATGCTTAACATTTCTTCCAAGTTATTTGAAATTTCTCCAATGCTGGACAAAGTTATGCTCCGGACAGGGTCTATGGCTTAAATTCTTATATTTGACCTTTAAGTGTGACCTTGACCGTTAACCTAGGGACCTGGTTCTTGCGTGTGACACCATCTCATTATGCTTAACACTTCTGCCAAGTTATTAGAAATTCCTCCAATGCTGGACAAAGTTATTCTCCGGACAGGGTCTATGGCTTAAATTCTTATATTTGACCTTTGACCTTTAAGTGTGACCTTCACCTTGAACACAGGGACCTGGTTCTTGCGCGGGACACACCGTCTCATTATGCATTACATTTCTGCCAAGTTATTTGAAAATCCTCCAATGCTGGATAAAGTTATTCTCCGGACAAGAATTCGAACAAACGTACATACGTACCAAGTACATCTTGTTCATACGTACGTACCCACGGACAGGGTAAACTCTATATGCCCCCCCATCATTGATGGTGGGGGCATAAAAATTAAATTAAAGGTATACAATGAATTGCACACTACAGAACATTAAATATATAATCATTGACTACAAAACCACTTTTTTTGTCACAGGATGTATGATGGTTGAACACTTAAATGCAATACAGTAAAACAAATATGTTATGAATTAACAATGAGTATGATTGTAACTGATAGCAAATATCATTGTACGTTTGTGAAAATATATATTTTTAAAATTGGATTTTTTCGTCTAGGAATGCATTTTTATTGATTTCAAAATAACGAAATTCAAATGCTCAAAATCAAAGAGATATTCAATGGCATTGACAACATTTATATTTAATATCTCAATTTGTTTGTTGAATGCAACTAACTGATTAGACATGGGAAGAATCTTCTGGCTTTTGCATTCAGAATTTGTCAGACAATTCGACCCATGAAAATAGCAGAACAATGAACATAGAAATTCAACAAAAACCAAATTTTTCTAATGAAATGCATAAAAGTCAGCACAATAGTGAAGGAAAGTTCTGGGTGCAAGGTGAAGGTCATACATATATGGCTAGGAAATGGTGACCTTGACCGTGCAATCCAAAGCGAGGTCTCAATATAAGGTATGAAATTCATTAAAATATCTAAAGTTATTAAACGGAAAACGTTTTTTATTTTCATTAACAGTGACCTTGACCCCACCCACCCAATATGCAATCGCAAGTGAGGTCTAGATATAAGGTATCTACATATAAAAGTTTCATTAAAATATCTCAATTAGTTCTCTAGGTATTGAGCACAAACTGTTTGTCTATTTTAATAATGGTGACCATGACTCCACCCACTCCATATCCAATCCCTTGCGATGTCTCAATATGAGGTATCTACATATGAAGTTTCATTAAACTATCTCAATATGTTCTCAATTTACTGAGTGGAAACTGTTTTTCTATGTTTAGTAACGGTGACCTTGACCTTGACACCACCCACACCATATGAAATCCCAAGCGAGGTCTTGATACATGTATAAGGTATCTATGTATGACGTTTCATTAAAATATCTTGACGTGTTCTCAAGTAATTGAGCAGAACCATTTTTCTATTTTTAGTAAACGTGACCTTGATCCCACCCACCCCATATGCAATCCCAAGCGAGGTCTCGATATAAGGTATCTATGTATAAAGTTTCATTACAATAGCTCAATCCATTCTCGAGTTAGACAGCGGAAACGAAAAGTTGACGCTGCCACTGAAACGACATACCCCAATCTCATAATCGATAAAAATTTGGTTAAAAAGAATACAATCACAGGGCAAAAAACCCTCAGTTATCATTGTTGTAAATAGTAAAATAATTTAATTATGCGTGTAAGCGCCTTATCTAGTCATCTTGCATAGTAGACAGCAACCTACCTGGAAACTGCTCGTCTGGAAGGCCTATCTTGCTTCTTACTTTCCTGGGTCCAAGGAGGCAGGTTCTCAACACAGATATTGCGATGACCTGCAGAAAGAAAATGCTCTATAGACTAGACCTGGATTTGAAGTATTTCAACAATAATTTTCAATAGTATATGTATATCATAATACTACATACTATTAGCAGCACGATATATATACAAACGATAACTAATTTTCTAATACGGTAAAACCCCGCTAATACAACCACTAGGCGGTCTTTATAAAAGTGGTCTCAATAACAGGGTGGCCGTATAATCAAGGTACGGCAGATCACCAAGACAGTTACGTGTGTCATATAAAGTAAAAACAATGAATAATGAATAGATAACTAAAATTTGTTTTCTTTATAATGTTTTATTGATTACATAATTATTATTTTATTATAGTTATGGATATGAACTTTAGATTAAGTCGGAAATTAAATTAAAAATCAATTAACTACGACAATTATGATTCAGCATTCACAGTCTTACAATGTACCCATTTACTATCAGATAGTGTCAATTTACGTAATCTGATACACAATCAATATGCTGATCCCTTGTCAAAACATTTGTTACCTTGTTTTTCACACACTCCTTATATTACAAGGCAGCATCTCCATGGCATGTGTTGTTAACTGATGATGTAAAGTGTCAATGACCAAATGACCCTGGTCACAGTGACGGGGTTATTTGAAGAGTTATTTAGTATTTTCGGTCTGGGATAAGTGGTCGTAATACGGAATAGCGGGGTTTGCAACCATTAAAATATATAGGAAAAAAATAATCGGGTCTTTTAAAAAGTGTCTGCTTTAGCGTGGTGGTCATAAAATCGAGGTGGTCATTAAGCGGGGGTTTAGTGTACAAGCAAACACATACATACCTGACGGATATAAACAAGACAAGTAGTAAGAACATCAAATTTAATAATTTAATCCTGAGTTTGTAGGTTCAATCTCCAGTGTCTATAGCATTTTATCTTTTTTCTTGTATGCATGCTGCTTCCAGGGTTCATGCTGACATTGGCTGACAGTTGAACATTTGACTAAAGAAAAGTATGTTCAGCTACATTTTTCCCATAAAACCGTATAAAATACTCGAGTTCAAAATATATTGATTTCGATGTAGTAGTAATTCACGTTTAATTGGCTTAAAACTAATTTCGACACAGAATGCTCAGCTGCTTTGATAACAAGTCCAGGTGGTTCTGTTTTGATGTCAGAAATCTGTTAACACATCACTTGAAGGTATGATATGTAAGAAATACCTTTGAACTCGTGAGTGAAATCCTCCTCACATGGGATCAGCTTATTCCTGATATAGTAACGCCTGGACATCATTGACAGAAAATGTTGCCTGCAAGTAAAGAATTACTGGATGATGAAGCTACACCATAACATAAATGACAGAAAAGTTCAAGCTCCAGCCTGACCACATAACTTGTGTGGGGATTGGTCATGAAATAATTTGTACGGCCATTCCCCCCAACCCAACACATCTTATTGAAGTTACTAAGGGATGACAGCCGTTATATGACTGAAATACTCTTAAACACGGAGAAAAATCCCTATACCCCCAAAAACCAAATAATTCCTTCAAGTATGGTATTGATAGATAATGAAGCTACGACGGTCCATCACCGACAAAAATGTTTCCTGCAAGTATCATATTATAAATAGATAATGAAGCTATGACAGGAAATCACCGACTGAAAATGTTTCCTGTTTACAAGAAAGGTAACTAGATAATGAAGCTACGCCGTGATAGAAAATATTTCCTGGTATTACTAAGCAGGGGTCACTGTTACCGTGTTAATCCTACGCCCGACTTGTCTGACACGGGTAATTTAACTACAGGTCAAGTAAAATTTTCCTGGACAAGTACAATGTAAGAGTGTGAACATAATGTAAATGTTGGGAATTATTTAATATATTATAATATTATATTAATTTTAAAAGCAGTATATTAAATAAGTGTTCTGTTTATAATTTAATGACAAATTATATTAAGAACACCCAGAATTAAAACATTTTTATTCTGACGAGTGAAATTTGGCTCGTGGCAATGCAATGCTCCGTGAACAAGGAAACAATTGTGATATTTCCACACCCCTGACGAAATAATGAATCTGATGTTGAAAGCTGTGGCTGTGTCTTAAAAAGAAGAAGGCAGGAATGCCATGTGACACATATGAATGTAAAGGTCAAATAATTTAATAGTTACAGGATTCTTTACAGAAGTAAGTTATGCTTTAAATTAGTTGTTTAAATAATGGTACATACGTTATCATTGAATATATGCAAACACATATTTTACAACAGTTGACCAGTTCTGAGGGGTGGTAGTGGGGAGACTGTTACATAGGGAAAGATGAAAGGTACAGGGTGCTGCCCAAAAGGAGCAGGGTGGAAAGTCCTGCCATTTGGTTGACATTCTCTAATAATTTGGTTAATCCATGGTGTTTATCATTTAAAATGCTTTTTATTGGGGGTTTTAAACATGGTCTATTTGTTTGCCTTGGATATTTTCAAACATATAACATTTCAAAGATATTTAACATTTCTGTGTTGACCAGCCCAGACGGGCAGCAGGGTGTGGGGTGGGGGTAAAAAGGAGCAGGGTGCAGCACCCTTCTATTTCGCTTTGGATCTTTCCCTAGATACAGGAGCAGGGAGCATGCAGCACTCTTTCCCTAGATACAGGAGCAGGGAGCACGCAGCACTCTTTCCCTAGATACAGGAGCAGGGAGCACGCAGCACTCTTTCCCTAGATACAGGAGCAGGGAGCATGCAGCACTCTTTCCCTAGATACAGGAGCAGGGAGCACGCAGCACTCTTTCTCTAGATACAGCAGCAGGGAGCACGCAGAACTCTTTCCCTAGACACAGGAGCAGGGAGCACTCTTTCCTTAGATACAGGAGCAGGGAGCACGCAGCACTCTTTCTCTAGATACAGGAGCAGGGAGCACGCAGCACTCTTTCCCTAGATACAGGAGCAGGGAGCACGCAGCACTCTTTCCCTAGATAAAGGAGCAGGGAGCACGCATCACTCTTTCCCTAGATACAGGAGCAGGGAGCATGCAGCACTCTTTCCCTAGATACAGGAGCAGGGAGCACGCAGCACTCTTTCCCTAGATACAGGAGCAGGGAGCACGCAGCACTCTTTCCCTAGATACAGGAGCAGGGAGCACGCAGCACTCTTTCCCTAGATACAGGAGCAGGGAGCATGCAGAACTCTTTCCCTAGATACAGGAGCAGGGAGCATGCAGCACTCTGTCCCTAGATACAGGAGCAGGGAGCATGCAGCACTCTTTCCCTAGATACAGGAGCAGGGAGCAAGCAGCACTCTTTTCCTAGATACAGGAGCACGCAGCACTCTTTCCCTAGATACAGGAGCAGGGAGCACGCAGCACTCTTTCCCTAGATACAGGAGCAGGGAGCATGCAGCACTCTTTCCCTAGATACAGGAGCAGGGAGCATGCAGCACTCTTTCCCTAGATACAGGAGCAGGGAGCACGCAGCACTCTTTCCCAAGATACAGGAGCAGGGAGCACGCAGCACTCTTTCCCTAGATACAGGAGCAGGGAGCACTCTTTCCCTAGATACAGGAGCAGGGAGCATGCAGCACTCTTTCCCTATATACAGGAGCAGGGAGCACTCTTTCCCTAGATACAGGAGCAGGGAGCACGCAGCACTCTTTCCCTAGATACAGGAGCAGGGAGCACGCAGCACTCTTTCCCTAGATACAGGAGCAGGGAGCATGCAGCACTCTTTCCCTAGATACAGGAGCAGGGAGCATGCAGCACTCTTTCCCTAGATACAGGAGCAGGGAGCACGCAGCACTCTTTCCCTAGATACAGGAGCAGGGAGCATGCAGCACTCTTTCCCTAGATACAGGAGCCGGGAGCACGTAGCACTCTTTCCCTAGATACAGGAGCAGGGAGCACTATTGAATATTTCCTTGGGTCTTAAGGTTACAATATACTAATTTCCAATCCTTATGTAATTTAATGTAAAAGCGATAACTTTAACCAAAAATAAATGCAACATTTTGCACATAGGGACCCTCATAACCATACCTTTTCTTAAGTATTATGTAAGAAAGAACTCGACACTAAACAAAGTTGACTGTGTTATCACCATCTTTTTAGCGGCTACTTTCTAGTTTAATGTAACACGCCTCTGCGCAAGTGTCACACTGTAGTCTCCAATCTTAAAACATATCAGTGATTTATTTGTGCATACCAAAGCTTACCCTACAGTACCAACATCTCCACAAAAGAATATCAAAGCAAGTGTGAAAACATATAAACATGTCTTCGAGTTAAACATGTTGATTTATTTAGAGAGTACAGCCCTACATGACTTATTTATTTCGTGTGTTGTGACCTTAAAAATATTGATACTTCACACTTAAATAATATTACTCCCCTCCCCCTCTGCCGGCTCTGGACCATTTGATACACCATGCTCGCCGCCCCCCCCCCCCCCCACCGCCCCTGGAAAATATTGATAGGTGTTTTTCCCCAAATATTTTATATAACAAGTGTTCTGTGACTTACAACGTGCAAATCAAATAAGCCTAGACTAAATAAAATTAACTATTGCCGATTTGCGATTGTTACAAGACAATAATATTTTCGACACATTTTCACAAAACAACAACAACACAGTAAAGTCAAAAACAAACCAGAACACTTTATCAACGGCTTTTCACAGCTTTAATTTTTGATTCAGCAACACGATGTCCCTTGATAACGCTAATCCTGTCGTTTATGAACGGACGAAGGAACGAGAAGTTGGTCCGGAAGATGAGGACGACGACATTGAAGATCTTTTTGATGACCGGGAGGTCTTTGGTAAAAACTGTTGCACAATGATGATCTCATTTTTTTCGGTGACGCGTTACTGTCTACCCCTACAATTTTCGGTGACACGTTACTGTCTACCCATACAATTTTTGGTGACGCTTTACTGTCTACCCCTACAATTTTCAGTGACACTTTACTGTCTACCCCTGAAATTTTCGCTGACGCATTACTGTCTACCCCTACAATTTTCCAACTACTGTTTAATAAAGTTTCTTTCCGTGTATGTACAGATTACTTGATAAATACATAACCGTCTAGATGCATTATATTCTGCATGTATCAGTATGTTACTCTATATGCTGCTTGACCCTATTACCGGTGTACTTAACATTTGAATTAAATTGTGAATTGTATGGTCCTACAATTTACATAAATGTTACATATCTTTAAACAACAAATATGTTTTATTTAATAAATAAATCTGTTTTACTTGTATATTCTATCGTATTTCGTTTATTTGACCTAGTTTTCTAACCATGTCATGGCCGCCATATGTTGTTACATATTACCGGTGCATATATAAAATTCACACATACAGTTTACTGCACTTTGCTTCCGCATGCAGACTCATTTAAAATGCTGCAGAAAACAACTAAGATTATGATATATCATTTTGAAATCATATTTGTTACCTTTAATGGAGAAAAAAATGACTTGTTGAATATATGGGTTGAAAAGGTTCTGTCCCACAATGTGGTTTATGGAAAACCAGAAACTTTGAACTGACTGTTTTATTCTAAATATGCCTAAAAATTCAAATCAACACTGTACAGACTCAACTGATGGGGTTCTCATTTGTTTCCAATAGCTATGCAGGCCTTTCCCCAGGATTTTGCTCAGGCACAGGGGCAAATACCCATGGTAGGGGTTGGGTGTGAAGGGGTGTACTCCCTTCCACGTTCCGATTTTTAAAATACTTTTCATGTGTATTAAATCAAAATCTACAGTACTTCAGAGCCAACACAAACATAAAAATAAACAGCCTTTGAATAGTTTTTTCTCGCTTTTGTTTCCCAATGAAATAACATAATCATAAACACACACACTATTTAAAAATTTATCAAAGAAAGACAAAAACACACAAGTGGCAAAAGTAATGTAACCTGGAAATAGATAATGTAACATGGAAATATATAATGACACTTTTTACCTAAATGTATACCTCTTTCAATGATGTAATTGGCATATTATTACAAAATTATTAGAAATGACCTTTAACATAGGTCAAGTTGGACTAAAGTATATGTTGCAAATAGAAACAAAATAAACATTAAATCATTTCAGACTTCCTACCTTTCCACAGTCAAGTTGACATTTCTAATTGAAATGTAATTGATTTATGAGAATGGTCAGAAGTTTAATGTAGTAGGATAAGCTGCTTTATGCAAATGAGGTAAGTGCATTATGGGATTTGATTACTTCATATATTAATTTGGAACGCTTGAAATGAGGTGTTTTGTCATGTACTTGATAAAAATGGAGAGATTTTATGTCTGAAAACATTAATTTGGGCAAAAATGGAGTAGCTTGAACTAATTATTGTTATTTTTTTATCTATTTGCATATTAGGACAACATTGTTTCAATTTTTTGTTAGATAACAATTGGCTCGAACGATTGTCTAAAAACGAAACTGGATATGACTATCCCGGGCATGGTAAAATACGAAAATCGAATACCCTGGTAATACATTTAGACCGGTAATAGGGTCATTGAGCATACCAGTATCGTAAAAGGTAACGGGACCATTCTCCTCGAAACATATTTCACCCTGAGACTTTTCACGCTGGGACGTTTCGTCCTAATTATTGGGAATAAACATACAATGGTGCCAGTATGTCACAACAGGATGTTTATACAACACTTTGTCCCAACACCTATTTAAGGGATGGTAGTGTCTGTTATATGTCACTTGTTAAACTGTGAAAGTCGCCCCTCTTTGTGTTCTTGCAACGTGATCTGTTTAGACTAATCGAGCAGATAATTGTGAGATATGTATTACCGGGTAATTATGAGACAGCACGTGTTTTTTTTCTAAACCGTATTTTCCAAAAAAAACTACATAACATACATGTAATAGGCAGCTGTTGTCATATTCCTATACTTGAATATTCTAATAATCATTAATAAATAAGGATGCCTGATTTTGTTTTTGTTTTTAATTATATTTGACATATGTTACATTAATATATATGCATCAGGGTTGGCACAAATCACCCGTCCCTGGGTTTTCCCGGTGGGTTTTACCAGTTTTTCCCGCCCTGGTCAATACTCTGAAAGTGGGCAATACTGGGCAATACTATTTTTTCTTCAGTTAATATGCAGTTTTCATTGTTGTTTTTTTTTAATCTAAATGCTCAGTTAACTTATGTCATAAAGAAAATTACTTATTTTTAGTTTTTTTTTCAGATCCAATATATGCATCGTTACTGTAACAGTCTTTTTTAAGTGCATACACAAATATCCACTGGTTCATTCGATCATATTTCAATAGCCACTCTTATCATGAAATATTGTCTATGTAACTTGTTGTTTGTGAAATGATTCCGCTTGATAATGAAACATGTCTACACTTATTCATCCTTCTTTATTTCTTGCATTGAACTGTTCTTTTTGTTATCAATAAAATATAGGGAGGCCTTCTCTGTATAATAATGCCAGCTCAGTCAATATTATCATAATCTGATATTGGTTAATACCAGTGATTATTGGACAAACCACTTTTATTTTCTATTTTCATTACTTAATTTCATTTGTTAAATGTTCCATGAACTTTAACATTAATGATAAATATAAAAGAAAATAACATCCGATACAAATCACATTTATTTTCCCCCTTTCAAAAATGAAATAAATAGTGAACCAATACCATAAACATTTTGGCAATAATATATTCATGGAACTTAAAGTAGATCTAATATTTATTTATGGGGTCCAGTTTGCAATTGCAACTGTACATTCAATCAATGTTTGTGTTTGTTTAAGCGGATGTACTTATTGTGGGTGGGTCATAAATGATGTCACAATATTGTGTAATTTATTTAATGTACAGCGTGGGGCTGCAAGAGGGTCTTGTTGCAACACGACATTGACTAAAATATTTTAGAACATAAAAATATGTTAAATTTCAGATTTCTCTTATACATTTCCTCTTTTTTCTTTCATAAACATAATTCTGTTGCATTTATGCAACTATATACTGAGAAAAATATAAATAACTTGAGTAAAAACGCAGATGCCAAGTAATACTCAGTATTGTCCAGACTGACCAAAAATTCCAACTTAAATTTTGTGATAAAGAAAAGAAATCTATGTTTCCACATGAAATAGAAATAGACAATGCAACTTACAGTATATAGCTGTTAAGAGATATGTGTTTATATGTAGAAACTCATTATAATTATGCAATGTAAACATAATTGTGCAATATCTCTTTTACCTAGTATTGCCCACTATTGCCCAGTAAAACCCGGGTTTTCCCAGTATTACCCGCCTGGGCCGTTCGGTACTATAAAACCTGGGTTTTATGCCAACCCTGATATGCATGTATTATCATATTTTGTTTTGTTAAATTTGTTAAATGTGCTGATAAAGATAAATATTTACATTGCATAGGCATTTTAATATGGAAGGGGTATGCATTCATAATCGTATGAACGCAATGCCTTATCACCGGCGTAGTAATATCTGTATATCCTATTTTTATGCAAATTATATTTCGACAAGAATATTTACATGAACTAAGATGTCTTATACTGTTCAATGTTACTCTTTTTTGCATTTATTGTTGACGTTTGATTAAATGTTTTTATAATTAATATATATGAACATTTCGTTCAAGTTCTTCTTCTACAAAAATCAATCTGACATTTTTTTTTCACTTTTGTTTGATAGTTTTCCATCATGCAAGGTCTACAAGTGTTATTATTAAAAAAAGCCATTTCGCTAGCAAGTAATATGTACATGTTATGGTATTTAAGGTAAACATTACTTTTCTAAGAAGCGACCACAGAAATCTCCATGACGTAACATTGGTTCAGGAACGTAGCTTTAAAATGGTTATGATTTCGCATTGATGCGTCTATTTGCTAGATGCATTTAGATCGTCTAATTTATTGTGCATTTATATCACAGTTAATAATGATGAATTGTTTAACATGTACAATAAGAAAAAAATGCATTTTGAGATTTATATTAAAATTTTATCTTTTCTGATACAAGTTATGCCCAGGCAAAGAAAAGAGCTTAGATACACCCGTGTGGATGCTATTGATCGATGACTTAGCTTACACGTCATCACTTGTTTAGTGATGTCATTTGTGGATTGTTTTGCATTTTTCTCGCCGAGTGAAAATTTGGATATATGGTGTGGATTTAAAGCATTTAAAAGCATGTAAGTCTCCATCTGTTGTGTTAATAATAAAACAGGATTATTTCAGGATCTGTTAAACTCTCAGCCTAGGAATTGTGTGATTTTAAAGTGACAGAACTCAACCGTGGTATAGAAGTATTCATGATGTGGATTTACTGTCTTTGTAACAAAGCACCTCTTATTTTATATTAATGTTTCTAAAGCATTAATAATGTTTGGTGCTTGTTGGCTATACCGGCCTAAATAGCAGTTCTTCTTGATGTCACAGGTATTTTTGCATTTGTTTAAGTTACTTTTTTAGTTTGTAGCGATATGATTTATGCAAGGAAAATAAAAATGTCATGACTCATAATGTTTACACTAAATTTCATTTGTAGCAGAAAATTGAATGTAAAATAAGGAGAAAATGACATTTTTGTAGGGAACTATTATATTAATCATAGTTTGCATTCTATTTTGTGTAGTTCGGTTACAAAGGGCGGTACTTCGCTGTTCCGATAAGAAAGCTGCTGTGCGTGATACTTCACTTAGAATGGCAATAAAATGCATGTTAAACAAAAATAATATAAAGGGATGTAATGAAATCATCCCAAATATAATGTAAATAAGGATTGAAATTAATTTTGGTTGCGTTCATGCGATTATGAACGCAATGGTCAAACTGGCAAATTATCCATGAAGCGCTAGCGCGCATCATGGATTTGCCAGTTTGACCATTGCGTTCATAATTGCATGAATGCAACCAAAATTAAATTCAATCCTTTAATGAATAAATATCTGCTTTTCGTCCTCATCTTTCAATAGAGTACCGTGTATATCAAATAGTTTTTACTGGATACTGGTCATTAAAATAAGTGAAAATGGCATGTCATTATTTCACGTTTAGTTTAATTTAATTCACATTATTGATTAACATTATTGCAAATTGTGATACCCAATCGTTGAAATATTCGGGGCGAACCGTCTCAGAGTGAAATCTATTTCGGCGCAAATGGTCCCAGGGTGAAATGTGATTTGGGGCGAATGGTCTCGGATTCTCGTAAAAGGCCCTAATTCTGAGTGGGTCCATATTCCGATGATCCACTGTTTTAAATAATCAGTGCACTTTAGGGTAGGATTATTTATGTAATTTTTGGAATTGACTTAAAAACATGCAAGACAGAAAAAAAAAAATGTCATTAAGAGTCATTTTTGATGAAATATATAAAACAGTCACATTTTCTGTTATTTTTCACATGGTGTCTACTAGTTTGTCAAAGCTTCTGAAAAAGTTCATAAGAAACCTTTAGTTAATTTTGTCTACAATGTTGACAATTTATGAATGGGTAACATAAAGCTGAAGTGATGTTGAAAAACAAAGCAAAACAAGTATATTTTATGTTGTTACATTGTGTCATCGGAATGTGGAACAAAATCAAGATGCCGGATTGATGGTACTGGCAAATGCATTTTCCATTTGTTGGTCATGTTTATGTGACAAAAGTGCAAATAATTTGTTGATTATTTTGTCAATATTAGTAGATATTTTGATTTTTTTTCAGTTCGCTGAATATCTTTGAATTGATCATTTTCTTATGTCATCAGAATATTGTTTTTTATCCCATCATAATGTCTGCATTGACGAAATAACACCCCGATGGATAGACTTAGCTGCTTTCCACCTTGTTGAATACAGCAAACACTCGCATCGTAATGACGTCATGCTGTTTATTTTCGTGATGTCATGTTGATGTTTTTCGAGTTATTTAGTGATTTTCTATTGTTTTTATTTTCAAAATAAAGTCAGAAAATGATGGGATAAATAGAATACTAGGTAAGTATTAAATACAGATAAGTTTATTTGCTCAACACTAAAACCTAAACCTCGCTAAATAAACTTATCAGTATTCAACACTTACCCAGTATTCTCTATATGGACGACTATCCAGTTTTCGTGGCATTAAAAGTTTTCGGGGTATTTTGCATTGTCACCGCTTAAATCATCGTTTGCGCACTTGTCTGAAATATTTTGTTCTGGTTGATTAACAGTTTGACAGCTCTTTCTTTACATGTGCAAAATGTGTTTAAAACAGATAGGAATGAGTAATAAACGATTAAATTTGATTCTCTGTCTATTATTTTATATAATTTATCTACCAATTTATCACTTCTTATTTGTTTCCATTCATAATTTTGTGTGAAGAAGTCCAGAGAATGAACGCTGTATTTATTACTGTTCAACGATGACGCAAGCATCCCGAGATAAACTTTATAAATTGGACCAATTATGACATTTCAAATGCATTTTGAGATGACGCCCGAAAACTTGTTTGTTTCATCAAAACCAAAAGGCCAACCATAACCTGACTCGAAGGTTTAAAACAACAATGTCAAAGATCTGTGATTGTTTTTAAGATACTAAGGGGAAAAAAAGCATTGTATTATTATATTTCGTGAATATATATCAAGTAACAAGGTAACACACTTTCCACCATTTATTTTGTAGCTTAATGCCACGAAAACTGGGTGGACCATCATAATTCTTTTAGATAATATTTTATTAACTGAAGAGCATTCATGTTTATTTTTAATGTTAAACAAATCACCTTATATAAAATATAATATTATAATGGTATACAAGGAGGCGTAAATTATGATTTGGTATTTGAGTATTGTGTGCCATTGGATCTAGTTTTGCATGCTACAGAATAAGCTATTTTTGAAAAACAAACCAAGTTTAAAATAATTTTGTTGAAAGCTGTATTTACATTCCTTATTTGCAAAGTTACCACAGAACCCAATATCTTTAAAAAATATTTCTTGTTTGTGAAATCCAACAGTTGGTGATTTCTGGGAGAGAACGTTAGCAGAGTATGTCGCTGTCTACCAAGGCTATAAAGCCATCTCAAACCGTTGAAAGGACTGGTCAGAACCTTGGGTACTTAGTATTTGGTTTAAATCAAAAGTGGCCAATATTTTAAATTGGCCAATTATCATTCCTTGTGGCCACTAACAGGTTCAAGATTTTGCAGAGACTTAAGGTTTTTAGGTATGTATCAGAATTGACACAGGTATGTTGCCTTCTGCAAATTTCAGATCTCATCCGTGAAATCAATGATCCAGAACATCCGTTGACTTTGGAGGAACTGAATGTGGTTGATGAAGAGAAGGTTCATGTACGTAGATCTCAGAAATGTGTATAAATTTATTGCATTTACAAAACTACTCTAAAAAACCCAACAAGCTTGGTAGATACTTCATCTACATCAGGAATTTTAAAATTGTTTTGTTATCATTGAAAATATAATCCATTAGGCCACAGTTTTTTATTTGTAATTTCTCTGACATTTTGGAAAAACTGTCCAATCAGTGGCGAAATGAAAATAAAAAATAAAATTATTTTGTGAAAAATGGTTCACATTAAACAAGACAATTTCAGTAAATTATAATAATTCAATGCAATGTTTGTTAAGATAAAATATGCACAAGACAGTGTGATTTGCGTTGAATTAATACTGGTATATCGAGGGTTGAGCATGAAATTGTGGTATCTGCTCAACATTTCTGTATCAGATAGTGATTCAAATATTAGTTTCACATTCAAACCTCAATATGTTTCACTGTTAATTTATTACCGTAAGTTGCAGACCTGCATATTATGCATAAGGAATACAGTGAAAAATAGATTTTTATAGATTTATTTATTACTTATATATATATCATACTTGTTGTGTTCCATGATTTTAGTTTTTCTTTGAAAATAAAAAAAAGCAAGTCAGCAGATCTACATGTAAGAAGCTAAAAATCCACAAATTCTGGCCGGAGTTGCAGACCCACATTTTATCCATAAGCAATTCAGTGAAAAAGATTTTTATCAATTGGTTGGTTATTATTTATATAATATTTCACTTAATGTGTTCCATTATTATACACCCACAAATGAAGTTTAGGGGGGGTATATAGGAGTGAGCTTGTCGGTCTGTTGGTTTTTGGTTTCCGGATGATAACTCAAGAAAGGCTTGACATATTCAAATAATGTTTGGTACACATGTGTAACATCATTGAAACACAGGTCAAGTTCAATGTTGGTTACAAACCACTAAATTTTGACAGAGTTATGGCCCCTTTTCGACTTAAAATTCCCTAAAAACATGGTTTCCGGATGGTAACTCAAGAAAGGCTTGACATATTCAAATAAGTTTGGTACACATGTGTACCATCATAGAATACAGGTCAAGTTCGATGTTGGGTACAAACCACTCAATTTTGACAGAGTTATGGCCCCTTTTCGACTTAAAATTCCCTAAAAACATGATTTCTTGACGATAACCCAAGAATGGCTTGACATATTCAAATAATTCTTGGTATACATTTGTAGCATCATAAAATACGGGTCAATTTCGACTTTGGTTACGAACCACTAAATTTTGACAGAGTTATGGCCCTTTATTTGACTTAAATTCCCTAAAAATATGGTTTCCTGACGATAACTCAACAATGGCTTGACATATTTAAATAATTATTGGTACACATGTGTAGCATCATAAAATGCAGGTAATGTTCGACTTTGGTTACAACCCACTAAGTTTTAACACAGTTATGGCCCCTTTTTTACTTAAATTCCCGAAAAATATGGACAATAACTCATGAAAGGCTTCACATATTTAAATTATTTTTGGTACATAGGTGTATCATCATAAAATACAGATCAAGTTCAACTGTGGTTACAAACCACTAAATGTTGACAGGGTTATGGCTCCTATTGAAATTAAATTTTTCCAAATACACTGTTGACCATTCACAAATTAAAGCATTCTTGCTCTGTCCATTTCTTTCGAATGGATGCCATAGTTTTGTGACAAGGCCATATTGTGGGGGTACATCCATCACTCATAAGAGAATTCTGGTTATTTTGGTTTGCAGTTAAAAACATTGTGTCAGAGGATTCGAGAAACTAAAAATCAACAAACTCTGGTCAGTGAAATATTCCAGCTATCAGTACCTTTCTGTCCCCACATTACACGAGATATATCAGTGATCTCACATTGCAGGTGGACGACGAGGAGAGCACGGTGGAGGTTCTTTTCACTCCCACAATCCCCCACTGCAGCATGGCCACTCTCATCGGTCTCTCAATACGCGTCAAGCTCCTCCGCGCATTGCCTCCGAGATTTAAGGTTAGTTTGTTTCAAGTTTATTTTCCCCTCAGAGATTGCTCCTCCGCGCACTGCCTCCGAGATTTAAGGTTAGTTTGTTTCAAGTTTATTTTCCCCTCAGAGATTTTAATAGATTCAGAATCCTGCGTTTTGATACCAGTAAATTGCAATTTACATCTGATTGACTGCATTGTATCATTTTCTGCATTATTTTCCTTCTGCCAACTTCAAAATCACACACACACACAATTAACAAAAACAATTCTTTATCATACTAATAGACATTGTATTTTTGTAAATTTTTCAAGACCTTAACCTTTATTAACACAAATTATTATTTTCAGAGCATTTAACAAATATGCAGAATAAAAATGTCTGTGACTTCAGTATTTTGATCATTAAATTTTTCATTTTGGCCTCAGGGAATATGAAACCAGGAGTCATTTTTTTTTACTCCTAGTTTTCAAAATTACTGATATCCCGGCCTTATATAACCGGCACACTGTAAGGACACAATCCCAATTTACAGCATGGTAATTCTTTTTGGTGAGAACAAAAGTATGTCAATTGGGTATACTAAAGATGTCACGGGTATGTCAAAGTATCCTAATCTTGTAAGCAACAAGGTATTGGCAGTAGGGCTGGGAAAAGTACTCGAGCGTCTGGGTCCGGTAACACTATTGCTTGGGTAGAAAATCATTACTTGTGTATCCTGCTTTATGGTATTCAACCTTAAATACAAATTTTGCATAAGTTAGACTTTATTATGATACTATTATTTATGTTTTCAAATGGGTTGTGACTAAGCAATGTATTCCCATTAACTATTTAAAAGCAATTCAAAATTCAGACTGTCGCAATTTCAAAAGCATGTATGAACCTGCTAGTTGCCCAACAGACTGTTACTAGTTTGTGTTTAAAGGACATAACCATGATGGGTACCTGTGAGTAATTCAGTGTTTGTTTGTTGGTTAAATTGCTACTTACCCTGGCAGTAATACATGTACTATTATCCATGTATAACCATTGTACATTAAGACCATTTTTCTTTGTCCAGTAACACCTTTTAATTATCTTTTGAATCATTTCAGGTTAGTATTTTATCACAAAACATAAAGTTATAACAAATCTTAAAGAAAAATGACATCAAGTATACTTATTATAATTATAGACAAAACTAGTGCCAATGCCTAAAGTTACCAAACACAAATTTTAGCTACTTTTGTGTTTTACAGGTTGATGTTAGAATATCTCCTGGAACACATGCCTCCGAAGATGCAGGTACGACATTTACTGCTATGTTTCATTTACACATGCCTCCGAAGATGCAGGTATGACATTTACTGCTATGTTTCATTTACACATGCGTCCGAAGATGCAGGTACGACATTTACTGCTATGTTTCATTTACACATGCCTCCGAAGATGCAGGTACGACATTTACTGCTATGTTTCCTTTCCAAGGTCCTTAGTGATTTCTTTGTTAAATACGAGAGATTTTCATAATCAGTTGAGCAAAGGCTTGCACCGGTTACTTTCTTCAGAGGGCCACAATACTTTCTATGTTGACGCTAAGAATTACGAATAAGTGGCCAACAATTAAGATTTTGCAAATATACCTATTATTTAGAATTTATATGAGGCGTGTGGTGGGAAAAGCGGACTTAATGCATGTGCGTAAATTTCCATCCCGGATTCTCCTGTGCAGTCCTCACAGGCTAATCCGGGATGGCACTTTCCGCGTACAGTGTATTTATGTTTAGAAGAGACTTCCTTGAAAAAGAAAATACCATAAAAGCGGAAAGTGCCATCCCGGACTAGCCTTTGCAGACTGCACAGGCTGATCCGGGACGACACTTTACACAAATGCATTAAGTCCGGTTTTCCCACGACGCGCCTCATATGTTTCTCAGAAGGTGCTTCATTTTAAATTATTTTCAGAAACTTTAGTTGCCTATGAGAAGTTTGAGTAGCCAATGGCTATTTTGGCTACTGGTAGTGCTCAGATAGACTTTGAAAAGTCTGTACATATTGTTCATGAATTTGAAACATGCATTCAGCAATGCTGTGACATGCCAATAACATTTAAGGCTGTGGTTTGAATGGGTTGAGGTACAAATTGCAGCTGTAAATTTTAGTCAGTCAGGTTTTACAGAAAATGCACATTATAATCATTGAATGAAAGATGTTGACCATGTGCAGGCATATGGTGGTACCGGTATTATTCTGCTCGCTTACCATGTGCAGGCATATGGTGGTACTGGTATTATTCTGCTCTCGGGCCTGAAGGTGCATGTTGACCATGTGCAGGCATATGGTGGTACGGGTATTATTCTGCTCGCTTACTATGTGCAGGCATATGGTGGTACTGGTATTATTCTGCTCGCTTACCATGTGCAGGCATATGGTGGTACCAGCATTATTCTGCTCTTGGGCCTGAAGGTGCATGCTTACCATGTGCAGGCATATGGTGGGACCGGTATTATTCTGCTCGCTTACCATGTGCAGGCATATGGTGGGACCGGTATTATTCTGCTCTCGGGCCTGAAGGTGCATGCTTACCATGTGCAGGCATATGGTGGTACCAGTATTATTCTGCTCTCGGGCCTGAAGGTGCATGCGTACCATGTGCAGGCATATAGTGGGACCGGTATTATTCTGCTCTCGGGCCTGAAGGTGCATACTTACCATGTGCAGGCATATGGTGGTACCAGTATTATTCTGCTCTCGGGCCTGAAGGTGCATGCTTACCATGTGCAGGCATATGGTGGGACCGGTATTATTTTGCTCTCGGGCCTGAAGGTGCATGCTTACCATGTGCAGGCATATGGTGGGACCGGTATTATTCTGCTCTCGGGCCTGAAGGTGCATGCTTACCATGTGCAGGCATATGGTGGTACGGGTATTATTCTGCTCGCTTACCATGTGCAGGCATATGGTGGTACCAGTATTATTCTGCTCTCGGGCCTGAAGGTGCATGCTTACCATGTGCAGGCATATGGTGGTACCAGTATTATTCTGCTCTCGGGCCTGAAGGTGCATGCTTACCATGTGCAGGCATATGGTGGGACCGGTATTATTTTGCTCTCGGGCCTGAAGGTGCATGTTTATCATGTGCAGGCATATGGTGGTACCAGTATTATTCTGCTCTCGGGCCTGAAGGTGCATGTTTATCATGTGCAGGCATATGGTGGGACCGGTATTATTCTGCTCTCGGCCCTGAAGGTGCATGCTTACCATGTGCAGGCATATGGTGGGACCTGTATTATTTTGCTCTCGGGCCTGAAGGTGCATGTTTATCATGTGCAGGCATATGGTGGTACGGGTATTATTCTGCTCTCGGCCCTGAAGGTGCATGTTTATCATGTGCAGGCATATGGTGGTACCGGCATTATTCTGCTCTCGGGCCTGAAGGTGCATGTTTATCATGTGCAGGCATATGGTGGTACCGGTATTATTCTGCTCTCGGGCCTGAAGGTGCATGCTTACCATGTGCAGGCATATGGTGGGACGGGTATTATTCTGTTCTCGGGCCTGAAGGTGCATGTTTATCATGTGCAGGCATATGGTGGTACCGGTATTATTCTGCTCTCGGGCCTGAAGGTGCATGTTTATCATGTGGAGGCATATGGTGGGACCGGTATTATTTTGCTCTCGGGCCTGAAGGTGCATGTTTATCATGTGCAGGCATATGGTGGTACCGGTATTATTCTGCTCTCGGGCCTGAAGGTGCATGCTTATCATGTGCAGGCATATGGTGGTACCAGTATTATTCTGCTCTCGGGCCTGAAGGTGCATGTTTATCATGTGCAGGCATATGGTGGTACGGGCATTATTCTGCTCTCGGCCCTGAAGATGCATGTTTATCATGTGCAGGCATATGGTGGGACAGGTATTATTCTGCTCTCGGGCCTGAAGGTGCATGTTTATCATGTGCAGGCATATGGTGGTACGGGTATTATTCTGCTCTCGGCCCTGAAGGTGCATGTTTATCATGTGCAGGCATATGGTGGTACCGGTATTATTCTGCTCTCGGGCCTGAAGGTGCATGTTTATCATGTGCAGGCATATGGTGGTACCGGTATTATTCTGCTCTCGGGCCTGAAGGTGCATGCTTACCATGTGCAGGCATATGGTGGGACGGGTATTATTCTGCTCTCGGGCCTGAAGGTGCATGTTTATCATGTGCAGGCATATGGTGGTACCGGTATTATTCTGCTCTCGGGCCTGAAGGTGCATGTTTATCATGTGCAGGCATATGGTGGGACCGGTATTATTTTGCTCTCGGGCCTGAAGGTGCATGTTTATCATGTGCAGGCATATGGTGGTACCGGTATTATTCTGCTCTCGGGCCTGAAGGTGCATGTTTATCATGTGCAGGCATATGGTGGTACCAGTATTATTCTGCTATCGGGCCTGAAGGTGCATGTTTATCATGTGCAGGCATATGGTGGTACGGGCATTATTCTGCTCTCGGCCCTGAAGATGCATGTTTATCATGTGCAGGCATATGGTGGGACGGGTATTATTCTGCTCTCGGGCCTGAAGGTGCATGTTTATCATGTGCAGGCATATGGTGGTACCGGTATTATTCTGCTCTCGGGCCTGAAGGTGCATGTTTACCATGTGCAGGCATATGGTGGGACCGGTATTATTTTGCTCTCGGACCTGAAGGTGCATGTTTATCATGTGCAGGCATATGGTGGTACGGGTATTATTCTGCTCTCGGGCCTGAAGGTGCATGCTTACCATGTGCAGGCATATGGTGGTACCGGTATTATTCTGCTTTCGGGCCTGAAGGTGCATGTTTATCATGTGCAGGCATATGGTGGGACCGGTATTATTCTGCTCTCGGGCCTGAAGGTGCATGTTTACCATGTGCAGGCATATGGTGGGACCGGTATTATTTTGCTCTCGGGCCTGAAGGTGCATGCTTACCATGTGCAGGCATATGGTGGTACGGGTATTATTCTGCTCTCGGGCCTGAAGGTGCATGTTTACCATGTGCAGGCATATGGTGGGACCGGTATTATTTTGCTCTCGGACCTGAAGGTGCATGTTTATGATGTGCAGGCATATGGTGGTACGGGTATTATTCTGCTCTCGGGCCTGAAGGTGCATGCTTACCATGTGCAGGCATATGGTGGTACCGGTATTATTCTGCTCTCGGGCCTGAAGGTGCATGTTTATCATGTGCAGGCATATGGTGGGACCGGTATTATTCTGCTCTCGGGCCTGAAGGTGCATGTTTACCATGTGCAGGCATATGGTGGGACCGGTATTATTTTGCTCTCGGGCCTGAAGGTGCATGCTTACCATGTGCAGGCATATGGTGGTACGGGTATTATTCTGCTCTCGGGCCTGAAGGTGCATGTTTATCATGTGCAGGCATATGGTGGTACCGGTATTATTCTGCTCTCGGGCCTGAAGGTGCATGTTTATCATGTGCAGGCATATGGTGGTACCGGTATTATTCTGCTCTCGGGCCTGAAGGTGCTTGCTTGTAACAGATATTGTGTCCACTTTGCAATCAAGGGGTCGTAAGTTTGATCCCTACTCCGAGAGCGATCGAATGATCTTTCTCAAATGTATTGTGTTTTGTGGGTTCATAATAGAGATAGGTACAGGTTTGTACTAGTGGCTATGTTAATTATTCAACAGCTAACTAACAACTGACAGTAACAAGTGGCATGCATGCAGCAATATCAGGCATATGAGTCTTATCTCACACTGATAGCGTTTAACAGTATGATGGACACATTGTAAATACATGTACACAACAATTACTACCAAGGAAACAGACTTCAAACTGTTTCAATAAACCTCTGGCGCCATATCCACAAAGCTCCTAAGGGAAATCTTCACTTAAGTCATATTGAAGGAAAATTTTAATTAAGTTTTTCCTTGTAAGAATCAATATTTTATATCTGAGATATGGTAAAATAAGAAGCACCTGTTGATTCTTTACCAGTTTAAAACAATTAAAAACAAAATAAACTTGTTATAAACCAGCCACAGGCTTAAGGAATGTTATGATTTTAAGAAATTTACTTAAGTTTTTACTAAGGAGCTTTGTGGATATTGACTTTCTACACAAGCGAGCTAAAATGAGCAGGTTTAAACTGAGCTGCTTGCTTCTATATTTCAGTGAACAAGCAGCTGGCAGACAAGGAGCGAGTAGCTGCAGCGCTCGAGAACTCAGACCTACTCAAGGTCGTTAACCAGTGTCTGGCGAGCAAGCGAAAACTTGGATGAAACCAGTGTAGTTTTGTTTAAATGCTTGGCTAGAAAATGGTTTGTATTATTTTGCCAGCCTGAGCCGATGAAGTCTGCCTGTAGTGTGGTTTCTCTGTCATCACAGCTGACCAGCATAAAGTGATCGTGTTCTGTTCTGTTGTATCATAACGAAATTTGCTATCAGTTGTCAATTCTACCAAACAACACAAAATTATTGTATATACATATTGGCACATAATCATTTATGGATTCCAAACGGAAATACATTTGAAGACGGATCATTTGAAAATGTATTTTTCATTTGGTACTGGTATCTATTTAGTTTATTAACCTTCTTATGAACTTGCATGTTCACAGAGAAAGTGACAAAGTATGTAATGTTATTGTTACACTTCTTCTTATGTATGTTATTTCCAGTATGTACTGGAATATTATTTATATTATGTTTTGTTATGCTTACTATTCAATATGAGAATGATGTAAATAGTTTGTTGGGTAAGTAACTTAAGTTGCTGTTATCACGGAAAATGTATTCTGATATTAAAAATGATCAAACATAGTTTTGTCTCTTTATCTCAAGCAGTATTCAGTTAACAGTTTTAACGTTTGACCATGATTACATTTAAATTTACTTTAAACTTTGCAATTAAACATTTACAAATAAACAAACCTGTTTCATTTAGTTAAGAATGGTCACATACATGTACATCTTTGTAGGCATATTTCAGTCAAGTTTGATATTCAACCAAATCTCCGTAGGAACTGTGGAGTTATAGCCCTTAAATTATCTAAAATTTGCCTTTTTAGCTGTTTCCACTCCAAGTCTAGCAGTTTTTTTGTACTATTGTCACCAAACTTGCTGAAAATGTTTGAGGTTAATATATCTTAGCCAAGTTTGATGATCTACCAAATCGCCCCAGGAATTGCAGAGTTATGGCCCTTGATTAATCTTAATTTGGCATATTTAGCAGTTTACACTCTTATGTCCAATAGTTTTCATCCGATCTTCACCAAACTTGGTATTGAAAAGTTGCTTTTAACCTAGCTGGGGCATAACTGTTTTACAAACAGCTCTTGATGGCAGGGTGACCACTGGCAATAACTCAATAATATTGAAGAGAGAGTTATGGTCCTTGCACTCTGCAGTTCCTCTCAAAGGCCTCTATCATTAGAATCCCTTCAATACTGATGCTCTGCACAAGAAAATTACACAATGTAGTTATGCTCTGAACAAGAAAAATAAGTAATGAGCAATACCTCTAAAAATATTGAAAAAAGAGTTATCGTTCTTGAACTGCACTTCCTCTCAATGTCGTCTATCAGTATTTGTGGTTTTATTTTAAATCCCTTCAATACTAGTGAAGTTATTGGTCCATAAGTGAATGCAAGGCCAGACTTTCTTCACCCTACAGACTGTTGAGGCGTTTGCAATGATTGGTCACTACAAGACAACACATTTGGTATCAAGATCACTTTATTCATTAGCATGTCACTGTTTAAACATACATGTATCATTGATACAGGTTACACAACAAATATGATCAAACAAAGCAAAATAAGTAGTAATGAATATGGTTTATGTAATTCTTGGGTAATTTCAGTGTTATTAAAGACATAAAATAACAAAAACAGCTCAGAGAGATGTAGCATATGCATGTACCTTGCATTAGCATAAAAACTGTGAAATCTTAACAAAACAAAGCTTGAAAATAACAGTAAGTGTTCACAGTTACTCAGTTATACATCTGATTTCTGAAAGAAACCAGTTAGTAAATGCAGTACAACAGAAATTGGACAATAAAATGTCCATCATAATGTTTGTTTGGATTTTTCGCCGTATTCAACAGTATTTCAGTCATGTAACGGCGGTCAGTTAACCTACTCACACTTTTCCTGGGTAAGCTGGTTTTACCAGTACTAAGTGCACATACTTATGCCAGTAGCTGACAACTGCCCTACTTGAATCAGATGTAGGGGGAGAATGGCCATAGAAATAATTTCATGATCAATCCCCACACAAGTTATGTGGCCGGGCTGGGAATCAAACCCGAGATCCTCGGTTTTGTAGTCCAGCGCTCTACCAACTGAGCTAGCTGGCCCGGCTAATTTTGTTTTGTATTTTCAAAACAAAAATCAGGTCAGTGGATATCAGAAACTGAAAATCAGCAAACTCTGGCGTAAGTGAATGTGTGTTCTCCGCCACACATACTCACATGCTGTCCAGTATGGCTCGAGCCTCATCATCGCTGTCAAACACGGGCACGAACCTAACCTGGTACCGGTGTGGCTTCACGGGTGGTTTGTAACGGGCCATCAGGTCACGTACACTGCCTAGCACATGGGCTTTCTGCAAATGACAGAGCAGATACATGTATTACTATAGAGCTGTCAACAAAGGCTTTGATCATAGTGTTTGTTTGAGAATGCCAGTATTTAAATAAACTGCATTTGAATATCCATATTGGTATTGCAATTATGGAACTTGCAAGAAAATTTAGCACATAGCAGTAAGTACAGAATTATTGAAGCTATAGTTACATTATTGTTATTGGCTCTTCCTTTTAACACCCTCTATATATAAAGTTTAATTTGCATCCCTCCATTAGTAATGCAGGGATGATGTTCACAAGGAAAGTTAACAGGCAATAACTTGAAAAATGTACCCAAGGTATTGGGGGCAAAGTAAGTTAAATAAATGAAAAAAAGCGTTCCACTGAACAGAAGAAATGTGGATATACTCCACCCAGCTCCTAAGAAATGTACCTGGTACACAGAAAGGGCCAGTGCCTTGATGTGGCCGCTGTCTATGACACCCAGGTATGCAGTCCCGCCCTTGCCCGTATTCAGGAACGCATTCAGGGTCCTGTAGAGAAATGTTACAATCACATGAAAACAAGCGCTGTACTGATGGATGCTAATGTGTTATACAGAGAGAGAAGATAGTTTCTGGCAACAAAATTAATGTCATGTACTGTAATTACCCTAGTATTGGGACACTTAAAAATAATTAAATTTTTTCTTGTCCCAATATTTAGAGACATAAAAAAAAAATTCCCCAATTTGTGTCCCAAAGTTTAGGGAAAAACATAACACAGTCTATTCGGCATATACTAGTATCTATTTCTTGTAATACATTTTATTTCTTTGCTTACTTTAAAATATTTAATCATAAATAATTACAAGGAAGGTTTGTGAGTACACTGATGTTTATAAGATCAGTTATTTTCTGGATACTTAATAGCAATTAATTGAGAAGGTAAATGGAGAAGACCATGCTCCAGTAGAGGTTAGATACCAGTAATTCTCATTGCCATAGGGTCCCATTATAAAACGGTGAACTTGCCAAGCATTTTTCTAGCCTTTCCTTTATTTCAGATTGTGCAAGCATGGTATCAATTTAAAGATGAATATTGCCTCTTAAAAAAAATTGCAATAAAAAAGATATGTCATGTTACTTCTAAGAAAATGCATCTCGCCTGAATGCAGACACTGGCAGAAAACAGGGTTTCGGCAGTCATATTTCGACAAAAGCCCCATACCACAGTAAACACACCCGAATAGCTCACCTTTCAAGTTAGCCTCCAATGAAATACACCAAAATGTTCCAGAGACACATGGGATATAAGAAATAACAACAAATGGCATGTCTGAGTTTGCTAAATGGCTTTTATACCAGAAGAAAAAAGGAACTCTTTAGTAATAGGCACTACTTTCGAATGGACCACGGAGGGATACACAATGATTTACTGGTATCTAACGTAGAGTACACAGTTTGCGCCAAGTATCAATTAAACAGGCCCCTTACTGTGTTAATTATGATGTACAGATAAGCCATCACAATATACAGTGCCACAGGTCACTATGTAACCGGCGTTGTAACCCGCATATTAGCAGATTATGGAAGGTGTATACAGTAACAAATAAGTGATTTTGGTGTCCCAATATGTAGTGACACAATATTATTCAGTTGTGAAATGTGTCCCAATATTAAGGGACACGATAAATAAAAATAAAATTTCAACTAGAAATGTGTCCACAGACACGGATGGCCCCACCTATAGAGCCTGTTCTACATGGCCCCACTTTTTTCTATAAGCATACAAAATATTTTGCAAAAGGAAAATTGTCGTTTTATATTGTACTTTCTGCTCATGTATTCTCTTATTCTGTGAAGTAAGTTAAGGTATCACAAATTTCCAACCAATAGTTTTAGTCCGGACAAAAACTCTTTATAAATCTTAACATTTATACATATACTTGACCTTTGACCTATAAGTGTGACCTTGACCTTAGATCAAGGCACCTGGTTCTTGCAGGCTACAAACCGCTTCATAATGCAGATCACTTGTGCCAAGTTATTTGAAATTCCTTCTATGCTGGATAAAATTATGCTCCAGATATGGTCTATGGCTTCAATTCATATATTTGATCTTTGACCTTTAAGTGTGACCTTGATTTTGGACCTAGGGACATGGTTCTTGCGCGTGACACACTGTCTCACCATGCTAAGCACATCTGCCAAGTTATTTGAAATTCCTTCCCGGCTGGACAAAATTATGCTCCGAACATGTTGTATGGGTTAAATTCTTACATTTGACCTTTGATCTTTAAGTGTGTCCTTGACCTTGGACCTAGGGACCTGGTTCTTGAGCACCACAAACTGTCTCACCATGCTTAACACTTGGACCTAGGGACTTGGTTCTTGCACGCGACCCACCGTCTCAACATGCTTAGCACTTCTGCCAAGTTATTTGGAATTCCTTCCCCGCTGGACAAAATTATGCTCTGGGCAGGGTCTATGGTTTAAATTGTTATAATTGACCTTTAAGTGTGACCTTGATCTTGGACCTGGGGACTTGGTTCTTGCGCGCGACACACCGTCTCAAAATGCATAACACTTGTGCCAAGTTATTTAAAACTCCTTCCCCGCTGGACAAAATATGCTACGGACAGGGACTACGGCTTAAATTCTTATATTTGACTTTTGACCTTTAAGATGTAACCTTGACATTGGACCTAGGGACCTGGTTCTTGCGCGCGACACACCGTCTCACTGTGCTTAACACTAGACTGATGCAGTCGTTTCTGTCAAATATCGAAATCATTATATATTATGTTACTTTGCTCCTACTTTGCTCCTTGTATAACATGCTTGCCATTTTGATCTTGCTCAAGACAGTAAACTGAAAACTGTCCCAAGGAAATGTAACTTAGCAAGATCAAACAAGAAACAGGATTTGTCGACCTTAACATTTCATGCACAGTTTCAGCTGTTTGTTTTCAGGAACTAAAATTAGTCTAGCTTAATAACTGTGCCAAGTTATTTGAAATTCCTTCCATGCTGGATAAAAAGATGCTCCGGAGAGGGTCTATGGCTTAAATTCTTATATTTGAACTTTGACCTTTAAGTGTCACCTTGACCTTGGATCTGGTTCTTGCGTGCGACACACCGTCCCAACATGTTTAGCACTTCTGCCAAGTTATTTGAAATTCCTTTCGCCCTGGACAAAATTATGATCTGAACAATATCTATGGCTTAAATTCTTATATTTGATGTTTCACCTTTAAGTGTGACCTTGACCTCGGATCAAGGGACCTGGTTCTTGTGCGCGACACACCGTCTCATTATGCTTAACATTTCTTCCAAGTTATTTGAAATTTCTCCAATGCTGGACAAAGTTATGCTCCGGACAGGGTCTATGGCTTAAATTCTTATATTTGACCTTTAAGTGTGACCTTGACCGTGAACCTAGGGACCTGGTTCTTGCGTGTGACACCATCTCATTATGCTTAACACTTCTGCCAAGTTATTAGAAATTCCTCCAATGCTGGACAAAGTTATTCTCCGGACAGGGTCTATGGCTTAAATTCTTATATTTGACCTTTGACCTTTAAGTGTGACCTTCACCTTGAACATAGGGACCTGGTTCTTGCGCGGGACACACCGTCTCATTATGCATTACATTTCTGCCAAGTTATTTGAAAATCCTCCAATGCTGGATAAAGTTATTCTCCGGACAAGAATTCGAACAAACGTACATACGTACCAAGTACATCTTGTTCATACGTAAGTACCCACGGACAGGGTAAACTCTATATGCCCCCCCATCATTGATGGTGGGGGCATAAAAATTAAATTAAAGGTATACAATGAATTGCACACTACAGAACATTAAATATATCATCATTGACTACAAAACCACTTTTTTTGTCACAGGATGTATGATGGTTGAACACTTAAATGCAATACAGTAAAACAAATATGTTATGAATTAACAATGAGTATGATTGTAACTGATAGCAACTATCATTGTACGTTTGTGAAAAAATATATTTTTAAAATTGGATTTTTACGTCTAGGAATGCATTTGGATTGATTTCAAAATAACGAAATTAAAATGCTCAAAATCAAAGAGATATTCAATGGCTTTGACAACATTTATATTTAATATCTCAATTTGTTTGTTGAATGCAACTAACTGATTAGACATGGGAAGAATCTTCTGGCTTTTGCATTCAGAATTTGTCAGACAATTCGACCCATGAAAATAGCAGAACAATGAACATAGAAATTCAACGAAAACCAAATTTTCCGAATGAAATGCATAAAAGTCAGCACAATAGTGAAAGAAAGTTCTGGGTGCAAGGTGAAGGTCATACATATATCGCTAGGAAATGGTGACCTTGACCGTGCAATCCAAAGCGAGGTCTCAATATAAGGTATCTAAATATGAAATTCATTAAAATATCTAAAGTTATTAAACGGAAAACGTTTTTTATTTTCATTAACAATGACCTTGACCCCACCCACCCAGTATGCAATTGCAAGTGAGGTCTAGATATAAGGTATCTACATATAAAAGTTTCATTAAAATATCGCAATTAGTTCTCTAGGTATTGAGCACAAACTGTTTGTCTATTTTAATAATGGTGACCATGACTCCACCCACTCCATATCCAATCCCTTGCGATGTCTCAATATGAGGTATCTACATATGAAGTTTCATTAAACTATCTCAATATGTTCTCAATTTACTGAGTGGAAACTGTTTTTCTATGTTTAGTAACGGTGACCTTGACCTTGACACCACCCACACCATATGAAATCCCAAGCGAGGTCTTGATACATGTATAAGGTATCTATGTATGACGTTTCATTAAAATATCTTGACGTGTTCTCAAGTAATTGAGCAGAACCATTTTTCTATTTTTAGTAAACGTGACCTTGATCCCACCCACCCCATATGCAATCCCAAGCGAGGTCTCGATATAAGGTATCTATGTATAAAGTTTCATTACAATAGCTCAATCCATTCTCGAGTTAGAGAGCGGAAACGAAAAGTTGACGCTGCCACTGAAACGACATACCCCAATCTCATAATCGATAAAAATTTGGTTAAAAAGAATACAATCATGAAGCTCACAGGGCAAAAAACCCTCAGTTATCATTGTTGTAAATAGTAAAATAATTTAATTATGCGTGTAAGCGCCTTATCTAGTCATCTTGCATACTAGACAGCAACCTACCTGGAAACTGCTCGTCTGGAAGGCCTATCATGCTTCTTAATTTCCTGGGTCCAAGGAGGCAGGTTCTCAACACAGATATTGCGATGACCTGCAGAAAGAAAATGCTCTATAGACTAGACCTGGATTTGAAGTATTTCAACAATAATTTTCAATAGTATATGTATATCATAATACTAAATACTATTAGCAGCACGATATATATACAAACGATAACTAATATTGTAATACGGTAAAACCCCGCTAATACAACCACTAGGCGGTCTTAATAAAAGTGGTCTCAATAACAGGGTGGTCGTATAATCAAGGTACGGCAAATCACCAAGACAGTTACGTGTGTCATATAAAGTAAAAACAATGAATAATGAATAGATAACTAAAATTTGTTTTCTTTATAATGTTTTATTGATTACATAATTATTATTTTATTATAGTTATGGATATGAACTCTAGATTAAGTCGGAAATTAAATTAAAAATCAATTAACTACGACAATTATGATTCAGCATTCACAGTCTTACAATGTACCCATTTACTATCAGATAGTGTCAATTTACGTAATCTGATACACAATCGATATGCTGATCCCTTGTCAAAACATTTGTTACCTTGTTTTTCACACACTCCTTATATTACAAAGCAGCATCTCCATGGCATGTGTTGTTAACTGATGATGTAAAGTGTCAATGACCAAATGACCCTGGTCACAGTGACGGGGTTATTTGAAGAGTTATTTAGTATTTTCGGTCTGGGATAAGTGGTCGTAATACGGAATAGCGGGGTTTGCAACCATTAAAATATATAGGAAAAAAATAATCGGGTCTTTTAAAAAGTGTCTGCTTTAGCGTGGTGGTCATAAAATCGAGGTGGTCATTAAGCGGGGGTTTAGTGTACAAGCAAACACATACATACCTGACAGATATAAACAAGACAAGTAGTAAGAACATCAAATTTAATCCTGAGTTTGTAGCTTCAATCTCCAGTGTCTATAGCATTTTATCTTTTTTCTTGTATGCATGCTGCTTCCAGGGTTCATGCTGACATTGGCTGACAGTTGAACATTTGACTAAAGAAAAGTATGTTCAGCTACATTTTTCCCATAAAACCGTATAAAATACTCGAGTTCAAAATATATTGATTTCGATGTAGTAGTAATTCACGTTTAATTGGCTTAAAACTAATTTCGACACAGAATGCTCAGCTGCTTTGATAACAAGTCCAGGTGGTTCTGTTTTGATGTCAGAAATCTGTTAACACATCACTTGAAGGTATGATATGTAAGAAATACCTTTGAACTCGTGTGTGAAATCCTCCTCACATGGGATCAGCTTATTCCTGATATAGTAACGCCTGAACATCATTGACAGAAAATGTTGCCTGCAAGTAAAGAATTACTGGATGATGAAGCTACACCATAACATAAATGACAGAAAAGTTCAAGCTCCAGCCTGACCACATAACTTGTGTGGGCATTGGTCATGAAATAATTTGTACGGCCATTCCCCCCAACACAACACATCTTATTGAAGTTACTAAGGGATGACAGCCATTATATGAATGAAATACTCTTAAACACGGAGAAAAATCCCTAAACCCCCAAAAACCAAATAATTCCTTCAAGTATGGTATTGATAGATAATGAAGCTACGACGGTCCATCACCGACAAAAATGTTTCCTGCAAGTATCATATTATAAATAGATAATGAAGCTATGACAGGAAATCACCGACTGAAAATGTTTCCTGTTTACAAGAAAGGTAACTAGATAATGAAGCTACGCCGTGATAGAAAATATTTCCTGGTATTACTAAGCAGGGGTCACTGTTACCGTGTTAATCCTATGCCCGACTTGTCTGACACGGGTAATTTAACTACAGGTCAAGTAAAATTTTCCTGGACAAATACAACGTAAGAGTGTGAACATGATGTAAATGTTGGGAATTATTTAATATATTATAATATTATATTAATTTTAAAAGCAGTATATTAAATAAGTGTTCTATTTATAATTTAACGACAAATTATATTAAGAACACCCAGAATTAAAACATTTGTATTCTGACGAGTGAAATTTGGCTCGTGGCAAATGCAATGCTCCGTGAACAAGGAAACAATTGTGATATTTCCACACCCCTGACGAAATAATGAATCTGATGTTGAAAGCTGTGGATGTGTCTTAAAAAGAAGAAGGCAGGAATGCCATTTGACACATATGAATGTAAAGGTCAAATAATTTAATAGTTACAGGATTCTTTACAGAAGTAAGTTATGCTTTAAATTAGTTGTTTAAATAATGGTACATACGTTATCATTGAATATATGCAAACACATATTTTACAACAGTTGACCAGTTCTGAGGGGTGGTAGTGGGGAGACTGTTACATAGGGAAAGATGAAAGGTACAGGGTGCTGCCCAAAAGGAGCAGGGTGGAAAGTCCTGCCATTTGGTTGACATTCTCTAATAATTTGGTTAATCCATGGTGTTTATCATTTAAAATGCTTTTTATTGGGGGTTTTAAACATGGTCTATTTGTTTGCCTTGGATATTTTCAAACATATAACATTTCAAAGATATTTAACATTTCTGTGTTGACCAGCCCAGACGGGCAGCAGGGTGTGGGGTGGGGGTAAAAAGGAGCAGGGTGCAGCACCCTTCTATTTCGCTTTGGATCTTTCCCTAGATACAGGAGCAGGGAGCATGCAGCACTCTTTCCCTAGATACAGGAGCAGGGAGCACGCAGCACTCTTTCCCTAGATACAGGAGCAGGGAGCACGCAGCACTCTTTCCCTAGATACAGGAGCAGGGAGCATGCAGCACTCTTTCCCTAGATACAGGAGCAGGGAGCACGCAGCACTCTTTCTCTAGATACAGCAGCAGGGAGCACGCAGAACTCTTTCCCTAGACACAGGAGCAGGGAGCACTCTTTCCTTAGATACAGGAGCAGGGAGCACGCAGCACTCTTTCTCTAGATACAGGAGCAGGGAGCACGCAGCACTCTTTCCCTAGATACAGGAGCAGGGAGCACGCAGCACTCTTTCCTTAGATACAGGAGCAGGGAGCACGCAGCACTCTTTCCCTAGATACAGGAGCAGGGAGCATGCAGCACTCTTTCCCTAGATACAGGAGCAGGGAGCACGCAGCACTCTTTCCCTAGATACAGGAGCAGGGAGCACGCAGCACTCTTTCCCTAGATACAGGAGCAGGGAGCACGCAGCACTCTTTCCCTAGATACAGGAGCAGGGAGCATGCAGAACTCTTTCCCTAGATACAGGAGCAGGGAGCATGCAGCACTCTGTCCGTAGATACAGGAGCAGGGAGCATGCAGCACTCTTTCCCTAGATACAGGAGCAGGGAGCACGCAGCACTCTTTCCCTAGATACAGGAGCAGGGAGCATGCAGAACTCTTTCCCTAGATACAGGAGCAGGGAGCATGCAGCACTCTGTCCCTAGATACAGGAGCAGGGAGCATGCAGCACTCTTTCCCTAGATACAGGAGCAGGGAGCAAGCAGCACTCTTTTCCTAGATACAGGAGCACGCAGCACTCTTTCCCTAGATACAGGAGCAGGGAGCACGCAGCACTCTTTCCCTAGATACAGGAGCAGGGAGCATGCAGCACTCTTTCCCTAGATACAGGAGCAGGGAGCATGCAGCACTCTTTCCCTAGATACAGGAGCAGGGAGCACGCAGCACTCTTTCCCAAGATACAGGAGCAGGGAGCACGCAGCACTCTTTCCCTAGATACAGGAGCAGGGAGCACTCTTTCCCTAGATACAGGAGCAGGGAGCATGCAGCACTCTTTCCCTATATACAGGAGCAGGGAGCACTCTTTCCCTAGATACAGGAGCAGGGAGCACGCAGCACTCTTTCCCTAGATACAGGAGCAGGGAGCACGCAGCACTCTTTCCCTAGATACAGGAGCAGGGAGCATGCAGCACTCTTTCCCTAGATACAGGAGCAGGGAGCATGCAGCACTCTTTCCCTAGATACAGGAGCAGGGAGCACGCAGCACTCTTTCCCTAGATACAGGAGCAGGGAACACTCTTTCCCTAGATACAGGAGCAGGGAGCATGCAGCACTCTTTCCCTAGATACAGGAGCCGGGAGCACGTAGCACTCTTTCCCTAGATACAGGAGCAGGGAGCACTATTGAATATTTCCTTGGGTCTTAAGGTTACAATATACTAATTTCCAATCCTTATGTAATTTAATGTAAAAGCGATAACTTTAACCAAAAATAAATGCAACATTTTGCACATAGGGACCCTCATAACCATACCTTTTCTTAAGTATTATGTAAGAAAGAACTCGACACTAAACAAAGTTGACTGTGTTATCACCATCTTTTTAGCGGCTACTTTCTAGTTTAATGTAACACGCCTCTGCGCAAGTGTCACACTGTAGTCTCCAATCTTAAAACATATCAGTGATTTATTTGTGCATACCAAAGCTTACCCTACAGTACCAACATCTCCACAAAAGAATATCAAAGCAAGTGTGAAAACATATAAACATGTCTTCGAGTTAAACATGTTGATTTATTTAGAGAGTACAGCCCTACATGACTTATTTATTTCGTGTGTTGTGACCTTAAAAATATTGATACTTCACACTTAAATAATATTACTCCCCTCCCCCTCTGCCGGCCCTGGACCATTTGATACACCATGCTCGCCGCCCCCCCCCCCCCCCCACCGCCCCTGGAAAATATTGATAGGTGTTTTTCCCCAAATATTTTATATAACAAGTGTTCTGTGACTTACAACGTGCAAATCAAATAAGCCTAGAATAATTAAAATTAACTATTGCTGCCGATTTGCGATTGTTACAAGACAATAATATTTTCGACACATTTTCACAAAACAACAACAACACAGTAAAGTCAAAAACAAACCAGAACACTTTATCAACGGCTTTTCACAGCTTTAATTTTTGATTCAGCAACACGATGTCCCTTGATAACGCTAATCCTGTCGTTTATGAACGGACGAAGGAACGAGAAGTTGGTCCGGAAGATGAGGACGACGACATTGAAGATCTTTTTGATGACCGGGAGGTCTTTGGTAAAAACTGTTACACAATGATGATCTCATTTTTTTCGGTGACGCGTTACTGTCTATCCCTACAGTTTTCGGTGACACGTTACTGTCTACCCATACAATTTTCGGTGACGCGTTACTGTCTACCCCTACAATTTTCAGTGACACTTTACTGTCTACCCCTACAATTTTCAGTGACACGTTACTGTCTATCCCTACAATTTTCGCTGACGCGTGACTGTCTACCCCTACAATTTTCAGTGACACTTTACTGTCTATCCCTACAATTTTCAGTGACACTTTACTGTCTATCCCTACAATTTTCAGTGACACTTTACTGTCTATCCCTACAATTTTCAGTGACACTTTACTGTCTATCCCTACAATTTTCGCTGACGCGTTACTGTCTACCCCTACAATTTTCCAACTACTGTTTAATAAAGTTTCTTTCCGTGTATGTACAGATTACTTGATAAATACATAACCGTCTAGATGCATTATATTCTGCATGTATCAGTATGTTACTCTATATGCTGCTTGACCCTATTACCGGTGTACTTAACATTTGAATTAAATTGTGAATTGTATGGTCCTACAATTTACATAAATGTTACATATTTGTAAACAACAAATATGTTTTATTTAATAAATAAATCTGTTTTACTTGTATATTCTATCGTATTTCGTTTATTTGACCTAGTTTTCTAACCATGTCATGGCCGCCATATGTTGTTACATATTACCGGTGCATATATAAAATTCACACATACAGTTTACTGCACTTTGCTTCCGCATGCAGACTCATTTAAAATGCTGCAGAAAACAACTAAGATTATAATATATCATTTTGAATTCATATTTGTTACCTTTAATGGAGAAAAAAAAGACTTGTTGAATATATGGGTTGAAAAGGTTCTGTCCCACAATGTGGTTTATGGAAAACCAGACACTTTGAACTGACTGTTTTATTCTAAATATGCCTATAAAATCAAATCGACACTGTACAGACTCAACTGATGGGGTTCTCATTTGTTTCCAATAGCTGTGCAGGCCTTTCCCCAGGATTTTGCTCAGGCACAGGGGCAAATACCCGTGGTAGGGGTTGGGTGTGAAGGGGTGTACTCCCTTCCACGTTCCGATTTTTAAAATACTTCTCATGTGTATTAAATCAAAATCTACAGTACTTCAGAGCCAACACAAACATAAAAATAAACAGCCTTTGAATAGTTTTTTCTCTCGTTTGTTTCCCAATGAAATAACATAATCATAAACACACACACTATTTAAAAATTTATCAAAGAAAGACAAAAACACACAAGTGGCAAAAGTAATGTAACCTGGAAATAGATAATGTAACATGGAAATATATAATGACACTTTTTACCTAAATGTATACCTCTTTCAATGATGTAATTGGCATATTATTACAAAATTATTAGAAATGACCTTTAACATAGGTCAAGTTGGACTAAAGTATATGTTGCAAATAGAAACAAAATAAACATTAAATCATTTCAGACTTCTATTTGCATATTAGGACAACATTGTTTCAATTTTTTGTTAGATAACAATTGGCGCGAACGATTGTCTAAAAACTAAACTGGATATGACTATCCCGGTCATGGTAAAATACGAAAATCGAATACCCTGGTAATACATTTAGACCGGTAATAGGGTCATTGAGCATACCAGTATCGTAAAAGGTAACGGGACCATTCTCCCTCGAAACATATTTCACCCTGGGACTTTTTTTTCACGCTGGGATGTTTCGTCCTAATTATTGGGAATAAACATACAATGGGGCCAGTATGTCACAACAGGATGTTTGTACAACACTTTGTCCCAACACCTATTTAAGGGATGGTAGTGTGTTATATGTCACTTGTTAAACTGTGAAAGTCGCCCCTCTTTGTGTTCTTGCAACGTGATCTGTTTAGACTAATCGAGCAGATAATTGTGAGATATGTATTACTGGGTAATTATGAGACAGCACGTGTTTTTTTTCTAAACCGTATTTTACAAAAAAAACTACATAACATACATGTAATAGGCAGCTGTTGTCATATTCCTATACTTGAATATTCTAATAATCATTAATAAATAAGGATGCCTGATTTTGTTTTCATTTTTAATTATATTTGACATATGTTACATTAATATATATGCATCAGGGTTGGCACAAATCACCCGTCCCTGGGTTTTCCTGGTGGGTTTTACCAGTTTTTCCCGCCCTGGTCAATACTCTGAAAGTGGGCAATACTGGGCAATACTATTTTTTCTTCAGTTGATATGCAGTTTTCATTGTTGTTTTTTTTTAATCTAAATGCTCAGTTAACTTATGTCATAAAGAAAATTACTTATTTTTAGGATTTTTTTCAGATCCAATATATGCATCGTTACTGTAACAGTATTTTTTAAGTGCATACACAAATATCCACTGGTTCATTCGATCATATTTCAATAGCCACTCTTATCATGAAATATTGTCTATGTAACTTGTTGTTTGTGAAATGATTCCGTTGATAATGAAACATGTCTACACTTATTCATCCTTCTTTATTTCTTGCATTGAACTGTTCTTTTTGTTATCAATAAAATATAGGGAGGCCTTCTCTGTATAATAATGCCAGCTCAGTCAATATTATCATAATCTGATATTGGTTAATACCAGTGATTATTGGACAAACCACTTTTATTTTCTATTTTCATTACTTAATTTCATTTGTTAAATGTTCCATGAACTTTAAAATTAATGATAAATATAAAAGAAAATAACATCCGATACAAATCACATTTATTTTCCCCCTTTCAAAAATGAAATAAATAATGAACCAATACCATAAACATTTTAGCAATAATATATTCATGGAACTTAAAGTAGATCTAATATTTATTTAAGGGGTCCAGTTTGCATGTTTGTTGAGCAATTGCAACTGTACATTCAATCAATGTTTGTGTTTGTTTAAGCGGATGTACTTATTGTGGGTGGGTCATAAATGATGTCACAATATTGTGTAATTTATTTAATGTACAGCGTGGGGCTGCAAGAGGGTCTTGTTGCAACATGACATTGACTAAAATATTTTAGAACATAAAAATATGTTAAATTTCAGATTTCTCTTATACATTTCCTCTTTTTTCTTTCATAAACATAATTCTGTTGCATTTATGCAACTATATACTGAGAAAAATATAAATAACTTGAGTAAAAATGCAGATGCCAAGTAATACTCAGTATTGTCCAGACTGACCAAAAATTCCAACTTAAATTTTGTGATAAAGAAAAGAAATCTATGTTTCCACATGAAATAGAAATAGACAATGCAACTTACAGTATATAGCTGTTAAGAGATATGTGTTTATATGTAGAAACTCATTATAATTATGCAATGTAAACATAATTGTGCAATATCTCTTTTACCTAGTATTGCCCACTATTGCCCAGTAAAACCCGGGTTTTCCCAGTATTACCCGCCTGGGCCGTTCGGTACTATAAAACCTGGGTTTTATGCCAACCCTGATATGCATGTATTATCATATTTTGTTTTGTTAAATTTGTTAAATGTGCTGATAAAGATAAATATTTACATTGCATAGGCATTTTAATATGGAAGGGGTATGCATTCATAATCGTATGAACGCAATGCCTTATCACCGGCGTAGTAATATCTGTATGTCCTATTTTTATGCAAATTATATTTCGACAAGAATATTTACATGAACTAAGATGTCTTATACTGTTCAATGTTACTCTTTTTTTGCATTTATTGTTGACGTTTGAGTAAATGTTTTTATAATTAATATACATGAACATTTCATTCCAGTTCTTCTTCTACAGAAATCAATCTGACATTTTTTTTTCTCTTTTGTTTGATAGTTTTCCATCATGCAAGGTCTACAAGTGTTATTATTAAACAAAGCCATTTCGCTAGCAAGTAATATGTACATGTTATGGTATTTAAGGTAAACATTACTTTTCTAAGAAGCGACCACAGAAATCTCCATGACGTAACATTGGTTCAGGAACGTAGCTTTAAAATGGATATGATTTCGCATTGATGTGTCTATTTGCTAGATGCATTTAGATCGTCTAATTTATTGTGCATTTATATCACAGTTAATAATGATGAATTGTTTAACATAACAATAAGAAAAAAATGCATTTTGAGATTTATATTAAAATTTTATCTTTTTTGATACAAGTTATGCCCAGGCAAAGAAAAGAGCTTAGATACGCCCGTGTGGATGCTATTGATCGATGACTTAGCTTACACGTCATCACTTGTTTAGTGATGTCATTTGTGGATTGTTTTGCATTTTTCTCGCCGAGTGAAAATTTGGATATATGGTGTGGATTTAAAGCATTTAAAAGCATGTAAGTCTCCATCTGTTGTGTTAATAATAAAACAGGATTATTTCAGGATCTGTTAAACTCTCAGCCTAGGAATTGTGTGATTTTAAAGTGACAGAACTCAACCGTGGTATTGAAGTATTCATGATGTGGATTTACTGTCTTTGTAACAAAGCACCTCTTATTTTATATTAATGTTTCTAAAGCATTAATAATGTTTGGTGCTTGTTGGCTATACCGGCTTAAATAGCAGTTCTTCTTGATGTCACAGGTATTTTTGCATTTGTTTAAGTTACTTTTTTAGTTTGTAGCGATATGATTTATGCCAGGAAAATAAAAATGTCATGACTCATAATGTTTACACTAAATTTCATTTGTAGCAGAAAATTGAATGTAAAATAAGGAGAAAATGACATTTTTGTAGGGAACTATTTTATTAATCGTTGTTTGCATTCTATTTTGTGTAGTTCGGTTACAAAGGGCGGTACTTCGCTGTTCCGATAAGAAAGCTGCTGTGCGTGATACTTCACTTAGAATGGCAATAAAATGCATGTTAAACAAAAATAATATAAAGGGATGTAATGAAATCATCCCAAATATAATGTAAATAAGGATTGAAATTAATTTTGGTTGCGTTCATGCGATTATGAACGCAATGGTCAAACTGGCAAATTATCCATGAAGCGCTAGCGCGCATCATGGATTTGCCAGTTTGACCATTGCGTTCATAATTGCATGAATGCAACCAAAATTAAATTCAATCCTTTAATGAATAAATATCTGCTTTTCGTCCTCATCTTTCAATAGAGTAAATTGTATATCAAATAGTTTTTACTGGATACTGGTCATTAAAATAAGTGAAAATGGCATGTCATTATTTCACGTTTAGTTTAATTTAATTCACATTGTTGATTAACATTATTGCAAATTGTGATACCCAATCGTTGAAATATTCGGGGCGAACCGTCTCAGAGTGAAATCTATTTCGGCGCAAATGGTCCCAGGGTGAAATGTGATTTGGGGCGAATGGTCTCGGATTCTCGTAAAAGGCCCTAATTCTGAGTGGGTCCATATTCCGATGATCCACTGTTTTAACTAATCAGTGCACTTTAGGGTAGGATTATTTATTTAATTTTTGAAATTGACTTAAAAACATGCAAGACAGAAAAAAAAAAAAAAAAAAAAAATGTTATTAAGAGTCATTTTTGATGAAATATATAAAACAGTCACATTTTCTGTTATTTTTCACATGGTGTCTACTAGTTTGTCAAAGCTTCTGAAAAAGTTCATAAGAAACCTTTAGTTAATTTTGTCTACAATGTTGACAATTTATGAATGGGTAACATAAAGCTGAAGTGATGTTGAAAAACAAAGCAAAACAAGTATATTTTATGTTGTTACATTGTGTCATCGGAATGTGGAACAAAATCAAGATGCCGGATTGATGGTACTGGCAAATGCATTTTCCATTTGTTGGTCATGTTTATGTGACAAAAGTGCAAATAATTTGTTGATTATTTTTTCAATATTAGTAGATATTTTGATTTTTTTTCAGTTCGCTGAATATCTTTGAATTGATCATTTTCTTATGTCATCAGAATATTGTTTTTTATCACATCATAATGTCTGCATTGACGAAATAACACCCCAATGGATAGACTTAGCTGCTTTCCACCTTGTTGAATACAGCAAACACTCGCATCGTAATGACGTCAGGCTGTTTATTTTCGTGACGTCATGTTGATGTTTTTCGAGTTATTTAGTGATTTTCTATCGTTTTTATTTTCAAAATAAAGTCAGAAAATGATGGGATAAATAGAATACTAGGTAAGTATTAAATACAGATAAGTTTATTTGCTCAACACTAAAACCTAAACCTCGCTAAATAAACTTATCAGTATTCAACACTTACCCAGTATTCTCTATATGGTCGACTATCCAGTTTTCGTGGCATTAAAAGTTTTCGGGGTATTTTGCATTGTCACCGCTTAAATCATCGTTTGCGCACTTGTCTGAAATATTTTGTTCTGGTTGATTAACAGTTTGACAGCTCTTTCTTTACATGTGCAAAATGTGTTTATAACAGATAGGAATGAGTAATAAACGATTAAATTTGATTCTCTGTCTATTATTTTATATAATTTATCTACCAATTTATCATTTCTTATTTGTTTCCATTCATAATTTTGTGTGAAGAAGTCCAGAGAATGAACGCTGTATTTATTACTGTTCAACGATGACGCAAGCAACCCGAGATAAACTTTATAAATTGGACCAATTATGACATTTCAAATGCATTTTGAGATGACGCCCGAAAACTTGTTTGTTTCATCAAAACCAAAAGGCCAACCATAACCTGACTCAAAGGTTTAAAACAACAATGTCAAAGATCTGTGATTGTTTTTAAGATACTAAGGGAAAAAAAAGCATTGTATTATTATATTTCGTGAATATATATCAAGTAACAAGGTAACACACTTTCCACCATTTATTTTGTAGCTTAATGCCACGAAAACTGGGTGGACCATCATAATTCTTTTAGATAATATTTTATTAACTGAAGAGCATTCATGTTTATTTTTAATGTTAAACAAATCACCTTATATAAAATTTAATATTATAATGGTATACAAGGAGGCATAAATTATGATTTGGTATTTGAGTATTGTGTGCCATTGGATCTAGTTTTGCATGCTACAGAATAAGCTATTTTTGAAAAACAAACCAAGTTTAAAATAATTTTGTTGAAAGCTGTATTTACATTCCTTATTTGCAAAGTTACCACAGACGCCCAATATCTTTAAAAAATATTTCTTGTTTGTGAAATCCAACAAGTTGGTGATTTCTGGGAGAGAACGTTAGCAGAGTATGTCGCTGTCTACCAAGGCTATAAAGCCATCTCAAACCGTTGAAAGGACTGGTCAGAACCTTGGGTACTTAGTATTTGGTTTAAATCAAAAGTGGCCAATATTTTAAATTGGCCAATTATCATTCCTTGTGGCCACTAACAGGTTCAAGATTTTGCAGAGACTTAAGGTTTTTAGGTATGTATCAGAATTGACACAGGTATGTTGCCTTCTGCAAATTTCAGATCTCATCCGTGAAATCAATGATCCAGAACATCCGTTGACTTTGGAGGAACTGAATGTGGTTGATGAAGAGAACGTTCATGTACGTAGATCTCAGAAATGTGTATAAACTTATTGCATTTACAAAACTACTCTAAAAAACCCAACAAGCTTGGTAGATACTTCATCTACATCAGGAATTTTAAAATTGTTTTGTTATCATTGAAAATATAATCCATTAGGCCACAGTTTTTTATTTGTAATTTCTCTGACATTTTGGAAAAACTGTCCAATCTGTGGCGAAATGAAAATAAAAAATAAAATTATTTTGTGAAAAATGGTTCACATTAAACAAGACAATTTCAGTAAATTATAATAATTCAATGCAATGTTTGTTAAGATAAAATATGCACAAGACAGTGTGATTTGCGTTGAATTAATACTGGTATATCGAGGGTTGAGCATGAAATTGTGGTATCTGCTCAACATTTCTGTATCAGATAGTGATTCAAATATTAGTTTCACATTCAAACCTCTATATGTTTCACTGTTAATTTATTACCGTAAGTTGCAGACCTGCATATTATGCATAAGGAATACAGTGAAAAATAGATTTTTATAGATTTATTTATTACTTATATATATATCATACTTGTTGTGTTCCATGATTTTAGTTTTTCTTTGAAAATAAAATAAAGCAAGTCAGCGGATCTACATGTAAGAAGCTAAAAATCCACAAATTCTGGCCGGAGTTGCAGACCCACATTTTATGCATAAGCAATTCAGTGAAAAAGATTTTTATCAATTGGTTGGTTATTATTTATATAATATTTCACTTAATGTGTTCCATTATTATACCCCCACAAATGAAGTTTAGGGGGGGTATATAGGAGTGAGCTTGTCGGTCTGTTGGTTTTTGGTTTCCGGATGATAACTCAAGAAAGGCTTGACATATTCAAATAATGTTTGGTACACATGTGTAACATCATAGAATACAGGTCAAGTTCAATGTTGGTTACAAACCACTAAATTTTGACAGAGTTATGGCCCCTTTTCGACTTAAAATTCCCTAAAAACATGGTTTCCGGATGGTAACTCAAGAAAGGCTTGACATATTCAAATAAGTTTGGTACACATGTGTAACATCATAGAATACAGGTCAAGTTCAATGTTGGGTACAAACCACTAAATTTTGACAGAGTTATGGCCCCTTTTCGACTTAAAATTCCCTGAAAACATGATTTCTTGACGATAACCCAAGAATGGCTTGACATATTCAAATAATTCTTGGTATACATTTGTAGCATCATAAAATACGGGTCACTTTCGACTTTGGTTACGAACCACTAAATTTTGACAGAGTTATGGCCCTTTATTTGACTTAAATTCCCTAAAAATATGGTTTCCTGACTATAACTCAACAATGGCTTGACATATTTAAATAATTATTGGTACACATGTGTAGCATCATAAAATACAGGTAATGTTCGACTTTGGTTACAACCCACTAAGTTTTGACACAGTTATGGCCCCTTTTTTACTTAAATTCCCGAAAAATATGGACAATAACTCATGAAAGGCTTCACATATTTAAATTATTTTTGGTACATAGGTGTATCATCATAAAATACAGATCAAGTTCAACGGTGGTTACAAACCACTAAATGTTGACAGGGTTATGGCTCCTATTGAAATTAAATTTTTCCAAATACACTTTGACCATTCACAAATTAAAGCATTCTTGCTCTGTCCATTTCTTTCGAATGGATGCCATAGTTTTGTGACAAGGCCATATTGTGGGGGTATATCCATCACTCATAAGAGAATTCTGGTTATTTTGGTTTGCAGTTAAAAAACATTGGGTCAGAGGATTCGAGAAACTAAAAATCAACAAACTCTGGTCAGTGAAATATCCCAGCTATCAGTACCTTTCTGTCCCCACATTACACGAGATATATCAGTGATCTCACATTGCAGGTGGACGACGAGGAGAGCACGGTGGAGGTTCTTTTCACTCCCACAATCCCCCACTGCAGCATGGCCACTCTCATCGGTCTCTCAATACGCGTCAAGCTCCTCCGCGCACTGCCTCCGAGATTTAAGGTTAGTTTGTTTCAAGTTTATTTTCCCCTCAGAGATTGCTCCTCCGCGCACTGCCTCCGAGATTTAAGGTTAGTTTGTTTCAAGTTTATTTTCCCCTCAGAGATTTTAATAGATTCAGAATCCTGCGTTTTGATACCAGTAAATTGCAATTTACATCTGATTGACTGCATTGTATCATTTTCTGCATTATTTTCCTGCTGCCAACTTCAAAATCACACACACACACAATTAAAAAAAACAATTCTTTATCATACTAATAGACATTGTATTTTTGTAAATTTTTCAAGACCTTAACCTTTATTAACACAAATGATTATTTTCAGAGCATTTAACAAATATGCAGAATAAAAATGTCTGTGACTTCAGTATTTTGATCATTAAATTTTTCATTTTGGCCTCAGGGAATATGAAACCAGGAGTCATTTTTACTCCTAGTTTTCAAAATTACTGATATCCCTGCCTTATATAACCGGCACACTGTAAGGACACAATCCCAATTTACAGCATGGTAATTCTTTTTGGTGAGAACAAAAGTATGTCAATTGAGTATACTAAAGATGTCACGGGTATGTCAAAGTATCACAATCTTTTAAGCAACAAGGTATTGGCAGTAGGGCTGGGAAAAGTACTCGAGCGTCTGGGTCAGGTAACACTATTGCTTGGGTAGAAAATCATTACTTGGTATCCTGCTTTATGGTATTCAACCTTAAATACAAATTTTGCATAAGTTAGACTTTATTATGATACTATTATTTATGTTTTCAAATGGGTTGTGACTAAGCAATGTATTCCCATTAACTATTTAAAAGCAATTCAAAATTCAGACTGTCGCAATTTCAAAAGCATGTATGAACCTGCTAGTTGACCCAACAGACTGTTACTAGTTTGTGTTTAAAGGACATAACCATGATGGGTACCTGTGAGTAATTCAGTGTTTCTTTGTTGGTTAAATTGCTGCTTACCCTGGCAGTAATACATGTACTATTATCCATGTTTAACCATTGTACATTAAGACCATTTTTCTTTGTCCAGTAACACCTTTTAATTATCTTTTGAATCATTTCAGGTTAGTATTTTATCACAAAACATAAAGTTATAACAAATCTTAAAGAAAAATGACATCCAGTATACTTATTATAATTATAGACAAAACTAGTGCCAATGCCTAAAGTTACCAAACACAAATTTTAGCTACTTTTGTGTTTTACAGGTTGATGTTAGAATATCTCCTGGAACGCATGCCTCCGAAGATGCAGGTACGACATTTACTGCTATGTTTCATTTACACATGCCTCCGAAGATGCAGGTACGACATTTACTGCTATGTTTCATTTACACATGCGTCCGAAGATGCAGGTACGACATTTACTGCTATGTTTCATTTACACATGCGTCCGAAGATGCAGGTACGACATTTACTGCTATGTTTCGTTTCCAAGGTCCTTAGTGATTTCTTTGTTAAATACAAGAGATTTTCATAATCAGTTGAGCAAAGTCTTGCACCGGTTACTTTCTTCAGAGGGCCACAATACTTTCTATGTTGACGCTAAGAATTACGAATAAGTGGCCAACAATTAAGATTTTGCAAATATACCTATTATTTAGAATTTATATGAGGCGTGTCGTGGGAAAACCGGACTTAATGCATGTGCGTAAAGTTCCATCCCGGATTCTCCTGTGCAGTCCTCACAGGCTAATCCGGGATGGCACTTTCCGCGTACAGTGGATTTATCTTTAGAAGAGACTTCCTTGAAAAAGAAAATACCATAAAAGCGGAAAGTGCCATCCCGGATTAGCCTTTGCAGACTGCACAGGCTGATCCGGGACGACACTTTACACACATGCATTAAGTCCGGTTTTCCCACGACGCGCCTCATATATTCCTCAGAAGGTGCTTCATTTAAATTATTTTCAGAAACTTTAGTTGCCTATGAGAAGTTTGAGTAGCCAATGGCTATTTTGGCTACTGGTAGTGCTCAGATAGACTTTGAAAAGTCTGTACATATTGTTCATGAATTGAAACATGCATTCAGCAATGCTGTGACATGCCAATAACATTTAAGGCTGTGGTTTGAATGGGTTGAGGTACAAATTGCAGCTGTAAATTTTAGTCAGTCATGTTTTACAGAAAATGCACATTATAATCATTGAATGAAAGATGTTGACCATGTGCAGGCATATGGTGGTACCGGTATTATTCTGCTCGCTTACCATGTGCAGGCATATGGTGGTACTGGTATTATTCTGCTCTCGGGCCTGAAGGTGCATGTTGACCATGTGCAGGCATATGGTGGTACCAGTATTAGTCTGCTCGCTTACCATGTGCAGGCATATGGTGGTACCAGTATTATTCTGCTCGCTTACCATGTGCAGGCATATGGTGGTACGGGTATTATTCTGCTCTCGGGCCTGAAGGTGCATGCTTACCATGTGCAGGCATATGGTGGGACCGGTATTATTCTGCTCTCGGGCCTGAAGGTGCATGCTTACCATGTGCAGGCATATGGTGGTACGGGTATTATTCTGCTCGCTACCATGTGCAGGCATATGGTGGTACCAGTATTATTCTGCTGTCGGGCCTGAAGGTACATGCTTACCATGTGCAGGCATATGGTGGTACCAGTATTATTCTGCTCTCGGGCCTGAAGGTGCATGCTTACCATGTGCAGGCATATGGTGGTACCGGTATTATTGTGCTCACTTACCATGTGCAGGCATATGGTGGTACCAGTATTATTCTGCTCTCGGGCCTGAAGGTGCATGCTTACCATGTGCAGGCATATGGTGGTACCGGTATTATTCTGCTCGCTTACCATGTGCAGGCATATGGTGGTACGGGTATTATTCTGCTCGCTTACCATGTGCAGGCATATGGTGGTACGGGTATTATTCTGCTCGCTTACCATGTGCAGGCATATGGTGGTACGGGTATTATTCTGCTCGCTTACCATCAAGGGGTCGTGAGTTTGATCCCTACTCCGAGAGCGATCGAATGATCTTTCTCAAATGTATTGTGTTTTGTGGGTTCATAATAGAGATAGGTACAGGTTTGTACTAGTGGCTATGTTAATTATTCAACAGCTAACTAACAACTGACAGTAACAAGTGGCATGCATGCAGCAATATCAGGCATACGAGTCTTATCTCGCACTGATAGCGTTTAACAGTATGATGGACACATTGTAAATACATGTACACAACAATTACTACCAAGGAAACAGACTTCAAACTGTTTCAATAAACCTCTGGCGCCATATCCACAAAGCTCCTAAGGGAAATCTTCACTTAAGTCATATTGAAGGAAAAATTTTAAATAAGTTTTTCCTTTTAAGAATCAATATTTTATATCTGAGATATGGTAAAATAAGAAGCACCTGTAGATTCTTTACCAGTTTAAAACAATTAAAAACAAAATCAACTTTATATAAACCAGCCACAGGCTTAAGGAATGTTATGATTTTAAGAAATGTACTTAAGTTTTCACTAAGGAGCTTTGTGGATATTGACTTTCTACACAAGCGAGCTAAAATGAGCAGGTTTAAACTGAGCTGCTTGCTTCTATATTTCAGTGAACAAGCAGCTGGCAGACAAGGAGCGAGTAGCTGCAGCGCTCGAGAACTCACACCTACTCAAGGTCGTTAACCAGTGTCTGGCGAGCAAGCGAAAACTTTGATGAAACCAGTGTAGTTTTGTTTAAATGCTTGGCTAGAAAATGGTTTGTATTATTTTGCCAGCCTGAGCCGATGAAGTCTGCCTGTAGTGTGGTTTCTCTGTCATCACAGCTGACCAGCATAAAGTGATCGTGTTCTGTTGTGTTGTATCATAACGAAATTTGCTATCAGTTGTCAATTATACCAAACAACACAAAATTATTGTATATACATATTGGCACATAATCATTTATGGATTCCAAACGGAAATACATTTGAAGACAGATCATTTGAAAATGTATTTTTCATTTGGTACTGGTATCTATTTAGTTTATTAACCTTCTTATGAACTTGCATGTTCACAGAGAAAGTGACAAAGTATGTAATGTTATTGTTACACTTCTTCTTATGTATGTTATTTCCAGTATCTACTGGAATATTATTTATATTATGTTTTGTTATGCTTACTATTCAATATGAGAATGATGTAAATAGTTTGTTGGGTAAGTAACTTAAGTTGCTGTTATCACGGAAAATGTATTCTGATATTAAAAATGATCAAACATAGTTTTGTCTCTTTATCTCAAGCAGTATTCAGTTAACAGTTTTAACGTTTGACCATGATTACATTTAAATTTACTTTAAACTTTGCAATTAAACATTTACAAATAAACAAACCTGTTTCATTTAGTTAAGAATGGTCACATACATGTACATCTTTGTAGGCATATTTCAGTCAAGTTTGATATTCAACCAAATCTCCGTAGGAACTGTGGAGTTATAGCCCTTAAATTATCTAAAATTTGCCTTTTTAGCTGTTTCCACTCTTTCCAAGTCTAGCAGTTTTTTTGTACTATTGTCACCAAACTTGCTGAAAATGTTTGAGGTTAATATATCTTAGCCAAGTTTGATGATCTACCAAATCGCCCCAGGAATTGCAGAGTTATGGCCCTTGATTAATCTTAATTTGGCATATTTAGCAGTTTACACTCTTATGTCCAATAGTTTTCATCCGATCTTCACCAAACTTGGTATTGAAAAGTTGCTTTTAACCTAGCTGGGGCATAACTGTTTTACAAACAGCTCTTGATGGCAGGGTGACCACTGGCAGTAACTCAATAATATTGAAGAGAGAGTTATGGTCCTTGCACTCTGCAGTTCCTCTCAAAGGCCTCTATCATTAGAATCCCTTCAATACTGATGCTCTGCACAAGAAAATTACACAATGTAGTTATGCTCTGAACAAGAAAAATAAGTAATGAGCAATACCTCTAAAAATATTGAAAAAAGAGTTATCGTTCTTGAACTGCACTTCCTCTCAATGTCGTCTATCAGTATTTGTGGTTTTATTTTAAATCCCTTCAATACTAGTGAAGTTATTGGTCCATAAGTGAATGCAAGGCCAGACTTTCTTCACCCTACAGACTGTTGAGGCGTTTGCAATGATTGGTCACTACAAGACAACACATTTGGTATCAAGATCACTTTATTCATTAGCATGTCACTGTTTAAACATACATGTATCATTGATACAGGTTACACAACAAATATGATCAAACAAAGCAAAATAAGTAGTAATGAATATGGTTTATGTAATTCTTGGGTAATTTCAGTGTTATTAAAGACATAAAATAACAAAAACAGCTCAGAGAGATGTAGCATATGCATGTACCTTGCATTAGCATAAAAACTGTCAAATCTTAACAAAACAACGCTTGAAAATAACAGTAAGTGTTCACAATATACATCTGACTTCTGAAAGAAACCAGTTAGTAAATGCAGTACAACAGAAATTGGACAATAAAATGTCCATCATAATGTTTGTTTGGATTTTTCGCCGTATTCAACAGTATTTCAGTCATATAATGGCGGTCAGTTAACCTACTCACACTTTTCCTGGGTAAGCTGGTTTTACCAGTACTAAGTGCACATAATTATGCCAGTAACTGACAACTTCTCTACTTGAATCAGATGTAGGGGGAGAATGGCCATAGAAATAATTTCATGACCAATCCCCACACAAGTTATGTGGCTGGGCTGGGAATCAAACCTGCAATCCTCGGATTTGTAGTCCAGCGCTCTACCAACTGAGCTAGCCGGCCCGGCTAATGTACTGATACAATTGCTATTATACTATATAATATATGCAGTTTCACTGACAATTTATATGTTTAATTGATTTCCAGATATCTAATTTTATTTGTAGGTTTCTTTGAATGATTCCCTGTCTTGGCCATGTATGTATTACTTATATATGTAATTGACCAAAGGCACAATGCCAACTTGCCCATAAACTTTGATTTATAACGTTACAAAATCTAATATATAAATGCTAATAGACGTGCCATGTGTGAAGCTCCTAACAGTGGTCTCCCTTGGTGCTCTGCTTCGACCACTGCTGCCACAAGTTGCTCATCCAAATTTTACTGAAAATGTATTACCAATTAATAATCTTTAGTTCTTTATTATGCCCCCGAAGGAGGGCATATAGTAGTCGCCTCCGTCCATGGGTGGGTGTGTGGGTCCGTCCGTCCAGACTTGTTTCCGCTCTGCAACTTTTTAATGCCTGGATAGATTTTAATATTACTTCAGATTATTATTCCCCATGACTAGACGATGTGTCGCGTACAACTCCCATGCTCGTCTGTCAGAGGTCAAGGTCACAATTCAAGGTTAAAGGTCATGAATTTTCATTTCCGCTCAATAACTTCTAAACGTGTTGATGGATTTTAATATAACTTCAGATTATTATTCCACATGACCAGATGATGTGTCACGTACAATCGCATGCTCGTCGGTCAAAGGGTCACAATTCAAGGTCAAAGGTCATGATTTTTCGATTCCGCTCCATAACTTCTTAATGCCTGGATGAATTTTAATATAACTTTAGATTATTATTCCACATGACCAGACGATGTGTCACGTACAACTCTCATGTTTGTCGGTCAAAGGTCAAGGTCACAATTTAAGGTCAAAGGTCATGAATTTTTGTTTCCGCTCAGTTACTTAACGCCTGGAAGGATTTTAATATAACTTCAGATTAACATTCCCCATGACTAGACAATGTGTCGCTTACAACTCCCATGATCGTCGGTCAAAGGTCAAGGTCACAATTCAATGTCCAAGGTCAATAATTTTTGTTTCCACTTCATAGCTTCTAAATGCCTGAGGGATTTAAATGTTACTGCAGATTATTATTCTCTATGACCAGACAATGTGTCGCATACAACTCCCATGCTCGTCTGTCAAAGGTCAAGGTCAAAGATTTCTGTTTTTCCACTTTTACTTCTAGACATCTGGAAGGATTTTAATGTTACTTCAGATTATTATTTCCCATGACCAGGCGATGTGTACAACTCCCATGGTCCTCGGTCAAATGTCAAGGAATTTTCTTTCTGCTCTATATCTTCCAAAAGCCTTGAAGGATTTTAATATTACTTCAGATTATTTTTTCCCATGACCAGATGATGTGTCGCATACCACTTACATGCTCCTCGGTCAAGGTCTGTCGGTCCAAGGTTACACTTAAAAGGTCAAATATTAGAATGAACTTTGTGTAGGAAGCATCATTTTTGCCAACATGTAAGAAATGTAATAAAGTGGTGGGAATGAAGATCATTATGAGGCAGTGTGTCTCTCACAACAACAAACAGTTGTGTTGCTGAAATCTCAAGATATTTGTCCAGGGCATAATACTGTACTCTGACATTGTTTTGCCTTCCTCTGACGAGCATATACTTCGGGGGCATATGTCACATCCTGAGACAAGCCTCGTTTCAGACATGTTTTCATATGTATTCAATTAAATTATAACTGTTTGTAACAATTTAAAAAACATCACTTGGGCATTCAAACAAGAGAAAGTGAATTAGCCGAGAAGTTTGGAGAAATATTCTGCTCATTTCAGTCACTTGTTTAAACCTAAAACGATGATCTCTTTTCTTAATATCAATGATCTGAAACTATTAACTGTTAAAACTACTAAACATACTATATTGTGCACTGTATTGTGGATTATATTAAGTTTTATCTTTTTTTAAAGTCACTATGGTCACGTGACACTTGTTTGTGCAGTGATTAACCCCCAGAGGGGAGATTACGGAGGGGTTTGATCATGTGTACACTGTCCGCCAGCTGGATCCAGTTGTTCAAATATTTAACCATTGGTTAAAACCAACCATGGTTAATTTTTTAATTTTCTAACGCACATGGATTTGATTTTCCTTAATAAATGTATCACTGCACAAAATCAGCACAACATATTTACCTAGTTCTGCAGATTTTAGCTTTTGTACTGAAGATCGTCCCAGTAAAGAAAGAGAAATCTGTCTACAAACTTAAACCATGGTTACTTTAACTAACAGTTAAAATTTTGATGTTGTTTTAACCTTGATTACTCGACAGGTTGAGTGTTTTTGTATCTGGACAAAAGCCCCCCACCCTCCCAGACAAAAGCCCGCTCTATGTTTTTGACACACCCGGACTAAAGCCCGCTCAATGTTTTTGACAACCCAGACAAAGCCCGCTTGTTAATAATAGGTGAATTCTTTAATTAATTATCGCCCACACTTAGTTGGCTTGCCGTTGTAATTAAGAAAAGTAACAGTTTGTATTTTTAGCGGCAAAATTGGTAAAAATAATAACCTTTTGGAATCAATACAGCCTGCGCTGTATAAGGCGTTAATTATAATTAATTACCGACTAACTGTGGGCGATAATTGTAATAATATTACAGATTTACATGTTTTTAACGAGCTGGCTTTGGTCCGGGTCATTAAAATAGCGAGCGGGCTTATGTCCAGGGTGTCAAAAACTTTGAGCAGGCTTTTGTCCCGGTGGCTTTTGTCCGTATTTCGAGTGTTTTGTATGCTACTGGCTTCTTACAAAACTTATGTTAGTGAAACAATACTTATAATATTTATAACAACATCAACATGAAATGACGTTCTACCAAAATTATTACATCTGGAAATAGTAAGTGGTAAAGCATTTAACTTTTGCAGTAAAATAGTTTTAGACTGATGTGATCATTGCAATTCGAAACAACTATTTACAGTATTACACATCAGGTCATTCAAATTATCACCGACGCATTTCCTTGTGCAACAAACAACTAACGAAATAAATGTGGTAATACTTACACATTAATTAATGTATCACATGACGCAGTTTAAAGCAAACAAAAAGTATGTCCATTGGAACTTATTTCTTATTATACACACAGTACAAACAAAATACTGATCATGCGAAGAAAAACTGAACTCATTAGAAACAATCAAACATTATCCAACAAAGTTTGGAATATTGCCTTTCCCCCGGTAAGATGATGTAAAAAAATCAAATTTGGGCACACATTTTAGTATTTCTAAATGTCTTGCAGCAACCACTCTGTAAGACTTTCCACAGAAGATGAAAAACTAAATGACGCAATAAGCAAGACACTCACATACAAACAATGAATAATACAGTATTGTGTGGAGCACATTAAAATTAGCAAGGGATGTCCGACAGACCATTATTATACATCATTCATACCCATATCACCTATTCTTAGCAATTGTGCACAGCAGAAAGCGACACAATTTTGAAGTTGTGGTAGAGAACTTGAAATAAATCTTCTAGATTTGTTCCTGATTTGTAATTAGATGCTGTGCTTACTGAAAATATTTCACATGATTATTGAATTAGTTAACAGACACGCAGGTATGCATTTCATGTGTAAATAAACAAAAAAAAGATTAAAAAAACAAACATGCACACATTTGAGACATGCAGTGGGAAAACTGTGCTTAATGCACGTGCGTAAAGTGTCATCTCGCACAGGCTGATCTGGGACAACACTTTCCGCCTTTATGGTATTTTCTGTTTCAAAGAAGTCTCTTCTAAACATTAATCCACTGTAGATAGAAAGTGCCGTCCTGGATCAGTCTGTGCGGACACTTGACGCATGTGCAATAAGCCCGGTTTTCCCACGACAGGCCTCATTTATTTTCAGTGGAATGTCAGAACTGCTCTCATCATTCATGCAGTCTGCACCTTGAAACCTTACAGCTTGACCATGCAAAAGCCGACATACTGATGAATGCAGAGGTAAACAGGATATCAAATATGGTTTCCTTTATGAAACACAACACTACGATAACTTTACAGTATACAGTCACCATCTCTTTTTAATTATATACATGTGTATATATAATTGACAAGTTGCAACTTTTCAATCAAAGTCGAGTTGACCAATTATGGGTTTATATTTCAGAGGTAAATAATAGCACATGGTAGCATAATCCAATTAACTCACTTTATCCTTGGACAAACAACCTTAGACAAACAGAAAGGCGGAGCGATCTATGCTTATCTGCTGTTTAATCAAACCAGACATACATGTATTAGCCAAAAAATATGTCCAATGACGTGAAGAGAAAAAAAAACTTAACCTTCAATATTATGCATGACAGTATTCAGTAATAAGTACGCAATATTTTCATGTTTTCAAGATTTTGTCTTACTTATGCAGCCTCTTCCTAATGCATTGGACCAATATGCCAATACATATATAAACACAACATATGCGTCGAAAACGATAACATCATAATACAAGATAATATTAATTGTAACTTAACAAACTTAATATGAAATGAACCAAGAACAGACAAAATTTTTACAAACAACTCGTAATATATATTAGGCGCGTCGTGGGAAAACCGGACTTACTGCATGTGCGTAAAGTGTCATCCCGGATTAGCCCTGTAGTCCGCACAGGCTAATCCGGGATGACACTTTCCGCCTAAAGTGGATTTATGGTTAGAAGACACTTCATTGAAACAGAAAATACCATAAAAGCCGCAAATGCCGTCCCAGATTAGCCTGTGCAGACTGCACAGGCTAATCCGGGACGACACTTTACGCACATGTATTAAGTCCGGTTTTCCCACGACGCCCCTCATATATATTAAATTATTTCACATTTCAATGTGAAGAGGAAATATTTAAAATCAATATGTTTCAATATATAGATTAGATAAAGAGATAATTTTAAGCAATAGAAAATGAGTTACATTTGAAGAGTAAAACATACTCTAACATGACGAGGGCAGTGTTTTCTATAGACAATGAACATAATATACTGTTGTTAAAAGTACCAATAAACAACCTGAAATAATATTCCGAAACTGTAAAATATTGTTTGCATTGTAATTGTGGAACATGTTGTCAGGTCATGTTAGTATCAAAATAATTTTAGCATTATCGTTGTTTATTGGCTAATAAACAACGATTTGTTGTTCTGATGTGCTATATTAAACCACTTTAGATAATGCCTTCATGCTTCAATTCCTATGAGAACTCAAAACCGTTGTTTATTAGCCGATAAGCAACTCTAAATTAAACATTATTTCTTAAATAACATATAACAAACATACTAATATATTGTAATTTTCTGATATATAAATACAAGTATTAGCGGTTGAGTTAAAATTATGAAATACTTGAATAACATTACCACTTTCAGTAACATTTGCTGTCATAAAGTATTGTTTTCAGGCTAAAAAACGTGCTCTGAAACATATTTTTATACAATGGAACAGTTGAGACTATCTTGAACTGAAATTCTTATTTTTCTCCGTGATACTAAAAATAATGACTTACACCACTTGTGCAACTGACAGTATGCTGTGGGATTTAAACCACGCCGACTTACTAGTTAGGTCAAACTGACAGTATGCTGTGGGATTTAAACCACGCCGACTTACTAGTTAGGTCAAACTGACAGTATGCTGTGGGATTTAAACCACGCCGACTTACTAGTTAGGTCAAACTGACAGTATGCTGTGGGATTTAAACCATGCCGACTTACTAGTTAGGTCAAACTGACAGTATGCTGTGGGATTATAACCACGCAGACTTACTAGTTAGGTCAAACTGACAGTATGCTGTGGGATTTAGACCACGCGGACTTACTAGTTAGGTCAAACTGACAGTATGCTGTGGGATTTAAACCACGCGGACTTACTAGTTAGGTCAAACTGACAGTATGCTCTGGGATTTAAACCAAACCGACTTACTAGTTAGGTCAAACTGACAGTATGCTGTGGGATTTAAACCAAACCGACTTACTAGTTAGGTCAAACTGACAGTATGTTCTGGGATTTAAACCAAACCGACTTACTAGTTAGGTCAAACTGACAGTATGCTCTGGGATTTAAACCAAACCGACTTACTAGTTAGGTCAAACTGACAGTATGCTTTGGGATTTAAACCAAACCGACTTACTAGTTAGGTCAAACTGACAGTATGTTCTGGGATTTAAACCAAACCGACTTACTAGTTAGGTCAAACTGACAGTATGCTCTGGGATTTAAACCAAACCGACTTGCTAGTTAGGTCAAACTGACAGTATGCTGTTGGATTATAACCACGCCGACTTACTAGTTAGGTCAAACTCCAACAAATGAGGGAAACCGGACTTAATGCAAGTGCGTAAAGTGTCGTCCCGGATTAGCCTGTGCGGACGGCACTTTCCGCCTACAGTGGATTTATGTTTAGAAAAGAATTCATTGAAACAGAAAATACAGTAAAAGCGGAAAGTGCCGTCCCAGATTAGCCTGTGCACACTGCACAGGCTAATACGGGACGACACTTTACGCACATGCATCAAGTCCGGTTTTCCAACGACGCGACTCAAATGTTCTCCATCAAACAATTAAGTCTTTCTGAATGGCTATTTAAATAATAACACATTGTGTCAATTAAATCTCTTCGCACCTTCAATAACAATTTTAGAAGGTGGTGTGCTTCAAAAAGTAACGATGAAAAGGCAATGATTTTAACAAATGAGTTTGGAGTAAAACTGAACCATAAAGTTTATGGGAATTAGAAATAACTTTGACATATCTAAAGTTCAACATAACTGAATACAGTTTAAAGTCCAGATGTTTAAAAAACACCTATAAACAATAGTGACTTTGGATACATGTAATTAATTGTAAATCAATGAGAAACATTTAAAGACATCTCACAATGTTACATAAATATGAAAAAAAAATTGGGCATAAAGGTCTGATATTAACATAAATAATTAATATAAAATAAGAAAGATCCTTAACGTAAACATATGCACAAGAAAGGTAAGCAAGTATAAGATAACAAAGCTCTGGCTCATGAAAATCTTAAACTTAACCAAAGTCTTTCCTTAAATCTAAGCTGATGAAAATGGATGATCATATGTAACAAGCAACCAGCCTTTTAATTGGTGGATATGATTTTCAGCTGAAATTAAGTTAGAGATTGATAACTTCTGTAGCCATGGGTCCAGATGTATATGGAGTTGCTGCAAAACACAATCCTACTGGAAAATCGTCAATTCTTGACATAAAAAAGAATATCACGATAGAAGCATCGACTGTGGAAGGAGGTTCACCCATTCCCCAAGGCAGTCCCAAGTCTCACAATGACTAGATGGCGCTCCAAATCACCGAGTCACAGCGACACCATCTCTGTTCTGAACAGCAATATTACACTGACAAGAAGCACTTTCACAACATTGTACACACCGGGGACAGCTCTGTTTTCATGACTTGGCTGTGACGACTTCAGTTGATGGTCGTTTCACTCTCTTTGGATCGTAATTCACAAGTCTCTGACCAACCAAGTATCTGAAAGTAAAAAGCACAGTGTCATTCACTACCACTTTCATGTTGAATATACTGCCTAACTGTCATGCATCTTATGACTTGTCACGAAACTATGGCGACTATTTGATAGAAATGGACCCAAATAGAATGCTTTAATTTAAGTTCAATATCTAGTTGTTTGTAACCAAAGTTGAACTTGACCTGTATTGTATGATGTTACACCTATGTACCTAAAATAATTTAAATATGTGAAGCCTTTCATGAGTTTTTGTACAGAAACGGTGTTTTTAGGGAATTTAAGCCGAAAAGAGGACATAACTCTGTCAACATTTATTGGTTTGTAACCAAAGTTGAACTTGACCTGTATTGTATGATGCTACCTTAACTCATTTTAATATTTGAAGCCTTTCATGAGTTATTGTCCAGAGACCCTGTTTTTGGGGAATTTAAGTCGAAAAAGGGTCATAACTCTATCAACATTTAGTGGTTTATACCAAAGTCCAACTCGACCTGTATTGTATGATGTACCTTAACAAATTTAAATATGTGTAGCCTTTCATGAGTCATTGTCCGGAAACTGTGTTTTTAGGGAATTTAAGTCAAAAAGGGGCCATAACTCTGTCAAAATTTAGTGGTTTGTAACAAGTCGAAATTATCTTGTATTTTATGATGTTACACACCTGTACCGAAAATAAGTTGAATACATCAAGTCGTTCTGGAGTTTTCGTCCGGAAACCATGAGAGCTAACAGACTGACAAGCTCACTCCTACATACCCCCTCTAAACTTTGTTTGTGTGGGTATAATAAAATTAAATTTAACATTAAAGTACATGTGTATGTTCAACAAGAATTTACTGAATGTAAAGTTTAGCTCTACAAGCTTTTGTTAAACAATGACAGGTACAGGCCCCATGGGCCATATTCACAAAGCTCCTAAGGAAAATCTTAAGTCATATTTAAGTCAAAAATTGAAATAAAATTTCCATTAGGAAAATCAATATTTTATATCTAAAATATGGTAAAATAAGAAGCATCTGTTGATTCTTTACAAGATTAAAACAATTTTAGACCAAATAAACTTTAAATGAACCACCCAAATACTTAAGGAAATTCGTGATTTTAAGAAATTTACTTAAGTTATCACTAAGGAGCTTTGTGGATATGGGCCCATGTGCGTAATGTGTCGTCCCGGATTAGCCTGTGCAGTCCGCACAGGCTAAATCGGGATGGCACTACTGCTTTTATGGTATTTTCTGTTTCAAGGCAGTCTCTTCTAACCATAAATCCACTTTAGGCGGAAAGTGCCGTCCTGGATCAGCCTGTGCAGACTGTATAGGCTGATCCGGGACAACACTTACGCACATGCATTAAGCCCGGTTTTCCCACGACGCGCCTCTTAAGTTAAGACCATATTTGAGATTGGGAGTCTTCATAGTTGTGCAGCCAGGGTCATTTTGATAAACCAAGCACAGTAAGAATAGCAATGTCTTCCATAGGAAACAAACAAATACATACTTATCATTTTTGATGTGCTCGTAAAGACGTTTGAACTGTCTTGCTTGGAACACACATATAAATACAAAGACCACACACGCCAACAGAAATGGGTAGATTCTACGAAGCACAAAATTCTGCGTGGCAAAATCAAAACCTGAAAAACAAAATGGCACAGAATAATCTAAGCATGTTAATATTTTTCCAACCTTCATTGTGAATATCATAATACGAAAAATTATGTTCACACATTGGTATCAACATAAAATTCTCTCTAAATTAGAACAATTGTTCTTTGAGATTTAACATGTACATGTTCTTAGTAAAATGTATAACTGAAAGCTTTTTTTTTGGCAGCAAACTTTACTACTCCAATACTGAAAGCTTTTTTATAAAAATTGGCAGCAAACTTTACTACACTAATACCATACCGCTATGACATGAAAGTCTGACTCGTTCCTACCTCGTACTGGTACGATGGTTCCCGCTATACAGTATGGGACCGACAGAGACATGCCCAGTACCGCTATGACAGGAAAGCCTGACTCGTTCCTACCTAGTGCTGGTACGATGGTTCCCGCTATACAGTATGGGACCGACAGAGACATGCCCAGTACCGCTATGACAGGAAAGCCTGACTCGTTCCTACCTAGTGCTGGTACGATGGTTCCCGCTATACAGTATGGGACCGACAGAGACATGCCCCGTACCGCTATGACAGGAAAGTCTGACTCGTTTATACCTAGTGCTGGTACGATGGTTTCCGCTATACAGTATGGGACCGACCGAGACATGCCCAGGACCGCTATAACAGGAAAGTCTGACTCGTTCCTACCTAGTGCTGGTACGATGGTTCCCGCTATACAGTATGGGACCGACAGAGACATGCCCCGTACCGCTATGACAGGAAAGCCTGACTCGTTCCTACCTAGTGCTGGTACGATGGTTCCCGCTATACAGTATGGGACCGACAGAGACATGCCCCGTACAGCTATGACAGGAAAGTCTGACTCGTTCCTACCTAGTGCTGGTACGATGGTTCCCGCTATACAGTATGGGACCGACAGAGACATGCCCCATACGGCTATGACATGAAAGTCTGACTCGTTCCTACCTAATGCTGGTACGATGGTTCCCGCTATACAGTATGGGACCGACAGAGACATGCCCCGTACCGCTATGACATGAAAGTCTGACTCGTTCCTACCTAATGCTGGTACGATGGTTCCCGCTATACAGTATGGGACCGACAGAGACATGCCCCGTACCGCTATGACATGAAAGTCTGACTCGTTCCTACCTAATACTGGTACGATGGTTCCCGCTATACAGTATGGGACCGACAGAGACATGCCCAGGACCGCGATGACAGGAAAGCAGAGCTTGAAGAGGATGAACTTGAGATTCATGTTTCGGATGCCGTCGTTGTACACCTGCAAACATTCAGAGCTTATACTGTATTTCTTACAAGTATTTACTATAGATTATAGATTTATTCATACAACTGAACTTCTTTATCTCGAAGTTGCGGGGAATTCAAAATCACTTCGACATATTCAAAGTTCGAGATATCTGATTACAGTCTCTGTAACAGTAACGAATCAACAGGGTTGACAAACCCTTTATGGTTAAATAATGACTCTGTGTGCATATATTGGACTATAAACCAATGAATATTTACTCAAGTAAAAGACATGCTTAATCCCTAAACAATGAGAAAGGAAGTGGTAAGACGTTTGAAATATGTAACATACATGGGCTGTGATCGCATAATTCTCGCCACAGGCGTGAACACACAGAAATAAGTGTGAAAGTACTATTTGGGATAGGAAACCACTTCCCCACGACACGACTCATATTTATTTTATATAATATAAGAAGGAAAAAAGTCCGAGTTCGAGACACATGTAACAAAGTTCAGCCGTATAATGAGTCATATGGTACAATATTACCAGTACTACAAGTGTGCATCGGAACAGGAATCAAAATGTTTTTGAACTTAATTTCATCAATGATTTTTCAATGCTGTATTTGAAATTTGAATAATTTTACAAATTAAATATATTACAAGGATATAACACTTGTACAGCAAGGCCAGTGGTGAAATGTTATGACTCACTTGAGCCACATATATGCACCTGTTCTATGACTCGCTTGAGCCACATATACGCACCTGTTCTATGACTCGCTTGAGCCACATATACGCACCTGTTCTATGACTCGCTTGAGCCACATATACGCACCTGTTCTATGACTCGCTTGAGCCACATATACGCACCTGTTCTATGACTCGCTTGAGCCACATATACGCACCTGTTCTATTACTCGCTTACGCCACATATACGCACCTGTTCTATGACTCGCATGAGCCACATATATGCACCTGTTCCATGACTCCCTTGAGCAACATATATGCACCTGTTCTATGACTCCCTAGAGCCACATATATGCACCTGTTCTATGACTCGCTTGAGCCACAGATACACACCTGTTCTATAACTCGCTTGAGCCACATATACGCACCTGTTCTATGACTCGCTTGAGCCACATATATGCACCTGTTCTATTACTCGCTTGAGCCACATATACGCACCTGTTTTATGACTCGCTTGAGCCACATATATGCACCTGTTCTATGACTCGCTTGCGCCACATATATGCACCTGTTCTATGACTCGCTTGAGCCACATATATTCACCTGTTCTATGACTCGCTTGCGCCACATATACGCACCTGTTCTATGACTCGCTTGAGCCACATATATGCACCTGTTCTATGACTCGCTTACGCCACATATACGCACCTGTTCTATGACTCGCTTACGCCACATATACGCACCTGTTCTATGACTCGCTTGAGCCACATATATGCACATGCTCTATGACTCCCTTGAGCAACATATACGCACCTGATATATGACTCGCTTGCGCCACATATACGCACCTGTTCTATGACTCCCTTGAGCCACATATATGCACCTGTTCTATGACTCGCTTGAGCCACATATACGCACCTGTTTTATGACTCCCTTGAGCCACATATATGCACCTGTTCTATGACTCGCTTGCGCCACATATACGCACCTGTTCTATGACTCGCTTGAGCCACATATATTCACCTGTTCTATGACTCGCTTGCGCCACATATACGCACCTGTTCTATGACTCGCTTGAGCCACATATATGCACCTGTTCTATGACTCGCTTATGCCACATATACGCACCTGTTCTATGACTCGCTTACGCCACATATACGCACCTGTTCTATGACTCGCTTGAGCCACATATACGCACCTGTTCTATGACTCGCTTGAGCCACATATACGCACCTGTTCTATGACTCGCTTGAGCCACATATACGCACCTGTTCTATGACTCGCTTGAGCCACATATACGCACCTGTTCTATGACTCGCTTGAGCCACATATACGCACCTGTTCTATTACTCGCTTACGCCACATATACGCACCTGTTCTATGACTCGCATGAGCCACATATATGCATCTGTTCCATGACTCCCTTGAGCAACATATATGCACCTGTTCTATGACTCCCTAGAGCCACATATATGCACCTGTTCTATGACTCGCTTGAGCCACAGATACACACCTGTTCTATAACTCGCTTGAGCCACATATACGCACCTGTTCTATGACTCGCTTGAGCCACATATATGCACCTGTTCTATTACTCGCTTGAGCCACATATACGCACCTGTTTTATGACTCGCTTGAGCCACATATATGCACCTGTTCTATGACTCGCTTGCGCCACATATACGCACCTGTTCTATGACTCGCTTGAGCCACATATATTCACCTGTTCTATGACTCGCTTGCGCCACATATACGCACCTGTTCTATGACTCGCTTGAGCCACATATATGCACCTGTTCTATGACTCGCTTACGCCACATATACGCACCTGTTCTATGACTCGCTTACGCCACATATACGCACCTGTTCTATGACTCGCTTGAGCCACATATATGCACATGCTCTATGACTCCCTTGAGCAACATATACGCACCTGATATATGACTCGCTTGCGCCACATATATGCACCTGTTCTATGACTCCCTTGAGCCACATATATGCACCTGTTCTATGACTCGCTTGAGCCACATATACGCACCTGTTTTATGACTCCCTTGAGCCACATATATGCACCTGTTCTATGACTCGCTTGCGCCACATATACGCACCTGTTCTATGACTCGCTTGAGCCACATATATTCACCTGTTCTATGACTCGCTTGCGCCACATATACGCACCTGTTCTATGACTCGCTTGAGCCACATATATGCACCTGTTCTATGACTCGCTTACGCCACATATACGCACCTGTTCTATGACTCGCTTACGCCACATATACGCACCTGTTCTATGACTCGCTTGAGCCACATATATGCACATGCTCTATGACTCCCATGAGCAACATATACGCACATGCTCTATGACTCCCTTGAGCAACATATATGCACATGCCCTACGACTCCCTTGAGCCACATATATGCACATGCTCTATGACTCGCTTGAGCCACATATATGCACATGCTCTATGACTCCCTTGAGCAACATATATGCACATGCTCTATGACTCGCTTGAGCCACATATATGCACATGCTCTATGACTCCCTTGAGCCACATATATGCACATGCTCTATGACTCGCTTGAGCCACATATATGCACATGCTCTATGACTCCCTTGAGCCACATATATGCACATGCTCTATGACTCCCTTGAGCCACATATACGCACATGCTCTATGACTCCCTTGAGCAACATATATGCACATGCTCTATGACTCCCTTGAGCAACATATATGCACATGCTCTATGACTCGCTTGAGCCACATATATGCACCTGTTCTATGACTCGCTTGCGCCACATATACGCACCTGTTCTATGACTCGCTTGAGCCACCACTGCGGCCCCATCATGGTGACGGCACAGATGATCTTGGCGTGGAGAACACCCAGCGCCCAGTCCTGAAATATAGGTTCAGACACATGTACACAAACTTGCTTCATAACCTTTCCAGCTGTTGTCAACAAGGGCTGTTCCAGGAAAAAAGGTGATTTGGAGGGGGGGGGGAGGGGGTCGGGGGCAGAACACCCGTACAAAAATGGGGTACCATTTAGGATTTATCATTTATAAATTAATTTCCATTCATCAATATTCACAAACACTTCACAAGCATTCATATACCGGTATGCTCTTTTGTGTAAAATTAAGTGAACAGTTAAAAACATGGCACTTAAATAATTTGAATATGATAGATATTTGTGGAAACCTCTTTGTCCAGTGCATGTACATTTGCATGTAACAGGATTAAATAATAATTTAAGGTTACTTAAAGATTCCCACAAAATGCATGTAATATGGATTACAAACAACATGTTTATTGGAATGTACAGGAAAATGCTGTGTTTTTGAAACTAAACGACTGAAATACACCATCAATTGTGAAACAACGGCACATTTTTTAACAATTCAGTATCATTACATTTAACAACGGATAATTTTCTTTCGAATTTCTAATACTGGAAGATAGGCTCACAAACAAGTCTACAATCACTAATGTTCTTTTATATGCACACTTTTATTAAGTTTTATTAACTTTGATTACATGTATCAAAGTAACATAATTCAATTATCCATGCATTTAAGTGAAATATGACCGTCTTGCTGTAGGATTTGTCCAACAAGACTTGCTGGTACAGTAAGGGGCAGAAAAAATGAAACACATTTGTAAACGGGGCAGAAAAAATGAAACAAATTTGTAATCTCTTACAGCAAGGTCAGTTGTAAAACTACACACAGTTTCAATAAAAATAAACCTGGCATTTTATGACCTGATTTTTGTTTCGTTTTTTCTGCCCCTTACTCTAAGTACCGGGTACAACATACCAGCCAAGCAAAGACCTTAAGTGTCAGTACCTACCTGCCAGAGAAAGAATACATGGGTCTGGTCGAAAAAGACCCGTAAAGGGGCCACTTCAACAAACTCAAAGAGTACAAAGACCTCAAGTGTCAGTACCTACCTTCCAGGGGAAGAATACAGGGGTCTGGTCCAGGGAGACCCTTAAAGGGGCCACTTCAACAAGCTTCAAGAGTACCTACCTGCCAGGGAAAGAATACAGGGGTCTGGTCCAGGGAGACCCTTAAAGGCGCCACGACCACCAGCTCAAAGAGCAGCCCCAGTAGCAGGGGGACCACACCCATCAGTATCAGTGACACAAACAGAGACTTGAGGGCCTGCAAGAGCATAAAACATTAAAATAATGTAAACATATCTAGTTATGCTAATTATTTAAGAAAATGTATATTAATAGAATAAAAGTCCATCATTTTACAAATACTATCCGTGACGATAAAATATTGGAATACTTAATCAATAGAATATTTTGAATATCAATTTTTGCATGTGTCGCCATCTCTAGTTAAAACTGATCCCGAAACAGTATACCGGTACTAGGTACAACTGACTGTTACACCCCTACATGCTGTCAGTTCAACCCCCACAGGGTGTTGGCCCAGATAAAGTCTCACCAGTATGAGCCACTCCTTGAGCTTATTGAGGATGGCGGCGGTGCCCTGCGGTATCCAGTTGTACAGCACGGTGCCTATCCGCAGCAGGAGCCAGCACATGTACAGTCCGCACGCCGCTGTGTACAACTCGTGGATCTTGGCCTCTCCCATCCACAGCGACATCAGCTTGCGACCGAAAAACACTGCAATCAGTAGCAATTATACATGTCATAAACATATAGCATTTAACACTGTTTACATAATCATAAAGTCTGGGTTACTCAATACTGTTAGATTTATAAAACATTCTTTGGCTCATGGACATTTCATGCTACAAGTAACATGTAACTGCCCTATATTTGATTGGTCAACTCTCTAATAAGTAAATAAGTATTTATATTATGTTTTTGTTTCCGTTTAAAAAATATCAGCTGTTAAACAAATTCTCATAAACTCATTACTATGACCTTTCAGACATATCAAATGACATTAATAGCTGCATTATGTATTGAAACTGTATCAAATCAGAATTTTGTTTTAGCTTTATGCTCATTATAGCCAAAAAATGAAAATTCTCCTTGTAATCTTCAAATACCTCTGCCATCTATTATAATTTGTTGTAAACTATATACCCAGTACTAGTTGTTGTATGTATCCTTTATTCTTCGGATACCATTCTATCTTAGATACCATTTTTTCACAAGATGCTCTAGAATAACAGCGTGTTTGGTAACCTGACTATCCAGAAATATATGCTTTTTATGCAGACATCGTCTTTCAGAAAATAAAACTACAAAATCATACTAAATCTGCAAAATTATCATTCTTTTATGCGCGACTTTCATATTCTGGTTTTGTGTTTACTCTATTCACTCTATTTTTTGAACTTAAACTGACAAGTATTTATCTAAAATTGAAAATAAACTATAAGCTTGTAAAGAACAATAGCGCATGCACCAGCCTTAGATGACGTCATAACCCAAACAAAGACAAGAAACGGTATTGAAAGACGCTTGTTTTTTTAAGGGAGATCGTTATGGTTGACTTGTTCTGAGTGCTGTCATTTGTTTATAAAGGTATATTTTATAGATGTTGTGATTTGAAATTAAGACGGAGATTTTGTTTGTACTTAATATGTTTTAAAAATGAGTATGGCCAAACATACTGTAAGTACGATTTCATAGTAAGATTTCATAGTAAGTACGATGTCATTAAGAGGAAAGGTATCTAAAGAACAAAGCATAATTCATAGATAATGCTTTATGGAATGAGTTCACAATGCCATAAGAACTAAAACTGGGCTGACCTGGGAGAATCAGACAGACCACACTGGTAACAGTGTTCATAATGCCATAAGAACTAAAACTGGGCCTACCTGGGAGAATTAGACAGACCACACTGGTAGCAAACAGTGTTCATAATGCCATAAGAACTAAAACTGGGCCTACCTGGGAGAATCAGACAGACACACTGGTAGCAAACAGTGTTCGTAATGCCATAAGAACTAAAACTGGGCCTACCTAGGAGAATCAGACAGACCACACTGGTAGCAAACAGTGTTCATAATGCCATAAGAACTAAAACTGGGCCTACCTAGGAGAATCAGACAGACACACTGGTAGCAAACAGTGTTCATAATGCCATAAGAACTAAAACTGGGCCTACCTGGGAGAATCAGACAGACACACTGGTAGCAAACAGTGTTCATAATGCCATAAGAACTAAAACTGGGCCTACCTGGGAGAATCAAACAGACCACAGTGGTAACAGTGTTCATAATGCCATAAGCACTAAAACTGGGCCTACCTGGGAGAATCAGACAGACCACAGTGGTAGCAAACAGTGTTCATAATGCCATAAAAACTAAAACTGGGCCTACCTAGGAGAATCAGACAGACACACTGGTAGCAAACAGTGTTCATAATGCCATAAGAACTAAAACTGGGCCTACCTAGGAGAATCAGACAGACCACACTGGTAGCAAACAGTGTTCATAATGCCATAAGAACTAAAACTGGGCCTACCTAGGAGAATCAAACAGACCACACTGGTAACAGTGTTCATAATCATGTAAGAACTAAAACTGGGCCTACCTAGGAGAATCAGACAGACCACAGTGGTAGCAAACAGTGTTCGTAATGCCATAAGAACTAAAACTGGGCCTACCTAGGAGAATCAGACAGACCACAGTGGTAGCAAACAGTGTTCATAATGCCATAAGAACTAAAACTGGGCCTACCTGGGAGAATCAGACAGACCACACTGGTAGCAGTGTTCATAATCATGTAAGAACTAAAACTGGGCCTACCTAGGAGAATCAGACAGACCACACTGGTAGCAAACAGTGTTCGTAATGCCATAAAAACTAAAACTGGGCCTACCTAGGAGAATCAGACAGACCACACTGGTAGCAAACAGTGTTCATAATGCCATAAGAACTAAAACTGGGCCTACCTAGGAGAATCAGACAGACCACAGTGGTAGCAAACAGTGTTCATAATGCCATAAGAACTAAAACTGGGCCTACCTAGGAGAATCAGACAGACCACACTGGTAGCAAACAGTGTTCATAATGCCATAAAAACTAAAACTGGGCCTACCTAGGAGAATCAGACAGACCACACTGGTAGCAAACAGTGTTCATAATGCCATAAGAACTAAAACTGGGCCTACCTGGGAGAATCAGACAGACCACAGTGGTAGCAAACAGTGTTCGTAATGCCATAAGAACTAAAACTGGGCCTACCTAGGAGAATCAGACAGACACACTGGTAGCAAACAATGTTCATAATGCCATAAGAACTAAAACTGGGCCTACCTAGGAGAATCAGACAGACACACTGGTAGCAAACAGTGTTCATAATGCCATAAGAACTAAAACTGGGCCTACCTAGGAGAATCAGACAGACACACTGGTAGCAAACAGTGTTCATAATGCCATAAAAACTAAAACTGGGCCTACCTAGGAGAATCAGACAGACACACTGGTAGCAAACAGTGTTCATAATGCCATAAGAACTAAAACTGGGCCTACCTGGGAGAATCAGACAGACACACTGGTAGCAAACAGTGTTCATAATGCCATAAAAACTAAAACTGGGCCTACCTAGGAGAATCAGACAGACACACTGGTAGCAAACAGTGTTCATAATGCCATAAAAACTAAAACTGGGCCTACCTAGGAGAATCAGACAGACACACTGGTAGCAAACAGTGTTCATAATGCCATAAGAACTAAAACTGGGCCTACCTAGGAGAATCAGACAGACACACTGGTAGCAAACAGTGTTCATAATGCCATAAGAACTAAAACTGGGCCTACCTAGGAGAATCAGACAGACCACAGTGGTAGCAAACAGTGTTCATAATGCCATAAAAACTAAAACTGGGCCTACCTAGGAGAATCAGACAGACCACACTGGTAGCAAACAGTGTTCATAATGCCATAAGAACTAAAACTGGGCCTACCTAGGAGAATCAGACAGACACACTGGTAGCAAACAGTGTTCATAATGCCATAAAAACTAAAACTGGGCCTACCTAGGAGAATCAGACAGACACACTGGTAGCAAACAGTGTTCATAATGCCATAAGAACTAAAACTGGGCCTACCTGGGAGAATCAGACAGACCACAGTGGTAGCAAACAGTGTTCATAATGCCATAAGAACTAAAACTGGGCCTACCTAGGAGAATCAGACAGACCACACTGGTAGCAAACAGTGTTCATAATGCCATAAGAACTAAAACTGGGCCTACCTAGGAGAATCAGACAGACCACACTGGTAGCAAACAGTGTTCATAATGCCATAAGAACTAAAACTGGGCCTACCTAGGAGAATCAGACAGACACACTGGTAGCAAACAGTGTTCATAATGCCATAAGAACTAAAACTGGGCCTACCTAGGAGAATCAGACAGACCACAGTGGTAGCAAACAGTGTTCGTAATGCCATAAGAACTAAAACTGGGCCTACCTAGGAGAATCAGACAGACCACAGTGGTAGCAAACAGTGTTCGTAATGCCATAAGAACTAAAACTGGGCCTACCTAGGAGAATCAGACAGACCACACTGGTAGCAAACAGTGTTCATAATGCCATAAGAACTAAAACTGGGCCTACCTAGGAGAATCAGACAGACCACAGTGGTAGCAAACAGTGTTCATAATGCCATAAGAACTAAAACTGGGCCTACCTAGGAGAATCAGACAGACCACACTGGTAGCAAACAGTGTTCATAATGCCATAAGAACTAAAACTGGGCCTACCTGGGAGAAACAGACAGACCACAGTGGTAACAGTGTTCATAATGCCATAAGCACTAAAACTGGGCCTACCTGGGAGAATCAGACAGACCACAGTGGTAGCAAACAGTGTTCATAATGCCATAAAAACTAAAACTGGGCCTACCTAGGAGAATCAGACAGACACACTGGTAGCAAACAGTGTTCATAATGCCATAAGAACTAAAACTGGGCCTACCTGGGAGAATCAGACAGACACACTGGTAGCAAACAGTGTTCATAATGCCATAAGAACTAAAACTGGGCCTACCTAGGAGAATCAGACAGACCACACTGGTAGCAAACAGTGTTCATAATGCCATAAGAACTAAAACTGGGCCTACCTAGGAGAATCAGACAGACCACACTGGTAGCAAACAGTGTTCATAATGCCATAAGAACTAAAACTGGGCCTACCTAGGAGAATCAAACAGACCACACTGGTAACAGTGTTCATAATCATGTAAGAACTAAAACTGGGCCTACCTAGGAGAATCAGACAGACCACAGTGGTAGCAAACAGTGTTCGTAATGCCATAAGAACTAAAACTGGGCCTACCTAGGAGAATCAGACAGACCACAGTGGTAGCAAACAGTGTTCATAATGCCATAAGAACTAAAACTGGGCCTACCTGGGAGAATCAGACAGACCACACTGGTAGCAGTGTTCATAATCATGTAAGAACTAAAACTGGGCCTACCTAGGAGAATCAGACAGACCACACTGGTAGCAAACAGTGTTCGTAATGCCATAAAAACTAAAACTGGGCCTACCTAGGAGAATCAGACAGACCACACTGGTAGCAAACAGTGTTCATAATGCCATAAGAACTAAAACTGGGCCTACCTAGGAGAATCAGACAGACCACAGTGGTAGCAAACAGTGTTCATAATGCCATAAGAACTAAAACTGGGCCTACCTAGGAGAATCAGACAGACCACACTGGTAGCAAACAGTGTTCATAATGCCATAAAAACTAAAACTGGGCCTACCTAGGAGAATCAGACAGACCACACTGGTAGCAAACAGTGTTCATAATGCCATAAGAACTAAAACTGGGCCTACCTGGGAGAATCAGACAGACCACAGTAGTAGCAAACAGTGTTCGTAATGCCATAAGAACTAAAACTGGGCCTACCTAGGAGAATCAGACAGACACACTGGTAGCAAACAGTGTTCATAATGCCATAAGAACTAAAACTGGGCCTACCTAGGAGAATCAGACAGACACACTGGTAGCAAACAGTGTTCATAATGCCATAAGAACTAAAACTGGGCCTACCTAGGAGAATCAAACAGACACACTGGTAGCAAACAGTGTTCATAATGCCATAAAAACTAAAACTGGGCCTACCTAGGAGAATCAGACAGACACACTGGTAGCAAACAGTGTTCATAATGCCATAAAAACTAAAACTGGGCCTACCTAGGAGAATCAGACAGACACACTGGTAGCAAACAGTGTTCATAATGCCATAAGAACTAAAACTGGGCCTACCTAGGAGAATCAGACAGACACACTGGTAGCAAACAGTGTTCATAATGCCATAAGAACTAAAACTGGGCCTACCTAGGAGAATCAGACAGACCACACTGGTAGCAAACAGTGTTCATAATGCCATAAGAACTAAAACTGGGCCTACCTAGGAGAATCAGACAGACACACTGGTAGCAAACAGTGTTCATAATGCCATAAAAACTAAAACTGGGCCTACCTAGGAGAATCAGACAGACACACTGGTAGCAAACAGTGTTCATAATGCCATAAGAACTAAAACTGGGCCTACCTGGGAGAATCAGACAGACCACAGTGGTAGCAAACAGTGTTCATAATGCCATAAGAACTAAAACTGGGCCTACCTAGGAGAATCAGACAGACCACAGTGGTAGCAAACAGTGTTCATAATGCCATAAGAACTAAAACTGGGCCTACCTAGGAGAATCAGACAGACCACACTGGTAGCAAACAGTGTTCATAATGCCATAAGAACTAAAACTGGGCCTACCTAGGAGAATCAGACAGACACACTGGTAGCAAACAGTGTTCATAATGCCAGAAGAACTAAAACTGGGCCTACCTAGGAGAATCAGACAGACCACACTGGTAGCAAACAGTGTTCATAATGCCATAAGAACTAAAACTGGGCCTACCTAGGAGAATCAGACAGACACACTGGTAGCAAACAGTGTTCATAATGCCATAAGAACTAAAACTGGGCCTACCTAGGAGAATCAGACAGACCACAGTGGTAGCAAACAGTGTTCGTAATGCCATAAGAACTAAAACTGGGCCTACCTAGGAGAATCAGACAGACCACAGTGGTAGCAAACAGTGTTCGTAATGCCATAAGAACTAAAACTGGGCCTACCTAGGAGAATCAGACAGACCACACTGGTAGCAAACAGTGTTCATAATGCCATAAGAACTAAAACTGGGCCTACCTAGGAGAATCAGACAGACCACAGTGGTAGCAAACAGTGTTCATAATGCCATAAGAACTAAAACTGGGCCTACCTAGGAGAATCAGACAGACCACAGTGGTAGCAAACAGTGTTCATAATGCCATAAGAACTAAAACTGGGCCTACCTAGGAGAAACAGACAGACCACAGTGGTAGCAAACAGTGTTCATAATGCCATAAGAACTAAAACTGGGCCTACCTAGGAGAATCAGACAGACCACAGTGGTAGCAAACAGTGTTCATAATGCCATAAAAACTAAAACTGGGCCTACCTAGGAGAATCAGACAGACCACACTGGTAGCAAACAGTGTTCATAATGCCATAAGAACTAAAACTGGGCCTACCTAGGAGAATCAGACAGACACACTGGTAGCAAACAGTGTTCATAATGCCATAAGAACTAAAACTGGGCCTACCTGGGAGAATCAGACAGACACACTGGTAGCAAACAGTGTTCATAATGCCATAAGAACTAAAACTGGGCCTACCTAGGAGAATCAGACAGACACACTGGTAGCAAACAGTGTTCATAATGCCATAAGAACTAAAACTGGGCCTACCTAGGAGAATCAGACAGACCACACTGGTAGCAAACAGTGTTCATAATGCCATAAGAACTAAAACTGGGCCTACCTAGGAGAATCAGACAGACCACACTGGTAGCAAACAGTGTTCATAATGCCATAAGAACTAAAACTGGGCCTACCTAGGAGAATCAGACAGACACACTGGTAGCAAACAGTGTTCATAATGCCATAAGAACTAAAACTGGGCCTACCTGGGAGAATCAGACAGACCACACTGGTAGCAAACAGAGAAGAACACATCAACACAATCAGTATGGCAATCTGGAAGCAGAAAAACATCATTGCATGTCCTAGTACAAGTTACTTCCTGGGATTTGGTTGCATTTAACTTCTTTTTTAAGAACTACTTTGGGTCTTTTTCCATTTTATTTAAAGAAATTCCAAATAAAACAAATACATTTGAATAATTTATTAAATAATTACTAAATACCAACCAAAATTACAATACCGGTAATTTTGAAATCTGTGCTAGATCACCAAAACAAAAAAAGAAATTTTAATTCCACATATACCTGTGTACTTTTAGAACCTATTTAAACCATTTCTGATTTATTTTGAACTTCAAGATGACTGACAATGTGCTCATAATATTAAGACATGTTAATGTTTGATACTTGATCATATGACAGCTTACCCTACAGAAGAAGAGTGCTGGTCTCTTGTAGGACTGGAACCCCACCGTGCCTCCACCCTGTAACATGGCCTGGTGTGCTTCTCCCAACCCCATAGCCTGGGGGGCGGGCATAGGCGGGGCTGGGGGGATAGGGGCCTGCACTGGAGGAGGAGCCTGTAATGGAGGGGGTGGAGCCTGCAATGGGGGCTGAGCCTGTTCCTGCACTGGGGGCGGAGCCTGCACTGGTAGGACTGGGGCTTGGTCTAGATGAGGGGCATCGGCTTGCACTAGGGGAGGAACCTGGGCGGGTTCAGCGACCACATCAGGGGCTGGATTGGGTACAGGGACTGCCTGATTGGCTGGAGGCTGCTGTGGAGGCGGGGCCTGGGCCAGGTCACCCTGGATCACATAGTCCTGCAATGTAGTGATTAATATATTATCACACAGAGGGTATATCATGTTGCAGCATGTTGATTACTTTTAATAAGGAAACAACAAATAAACTGACTGTTTTCAAATACAATGAAACCATATTTTAGAATGCTTAAGAATAGACTTAATAGAAAAAGCTATTAATAGCAGATGTGACAAAACAGGTATAAATGTTATTAAGTGACTTAAATTACATACTTCCAGAAAGTGCATGAGAACGTGTTCCTGTATTAACCTTGTATTAGCCCTAAAGGCTTACATGAATTACAAACCGCAGCTATCACTGCTGCCTACCTGAGCACTGAGTGGCACATCTCCTATCAGGTAGGAGCGCAGGTCGAGGGTCCAGGCCACCGCGATAGTCCAGCCCCGCACCACCCCCTTGAGCCACATGCGCGTGTGACCCTGCTCCAGCAGCGCCGGCAGCACCACCTGCAGCAACAACAGCTCCAGGGACAGCTCACTGACTGGGGCGTCACTGTAATGGATTTTGTTTGTTTATTTGGATTTTTCGCTGTTTTTAACAGTATTTCAGTCATATCACACTGGTCAGTTAACCTTCTCACACTTTTCCTGGGCAAGCTTAGCCTATCTAAGCGGTTTACCAGTACTAAGTGCACAAACTTATGCCAGTAACTGACGACTGCACTACTTGAATCAGAGGTAGGGGGAGAATGGCCGTTGAAATAATTTCGTGACCAATCCCCACACAAGTTATGTGGCTGGGCTGTGGAGCAAATTCACGAACCCGGATTGACAGTCCAGGGCTCTACCAACTGAGCTAGCCGGGCCCGTCTCACTGTAATGGAACATTGTAACCATAACCACCTGCGAAACTGACAACACTTCATAATAGTGTAAACAAGTGTAATATGACCGTAACTGACAACATTTCATGATTGTGTAAACTAGTGTAACATGACCATAACTGCCAGTATAACTGCCAACATTTCATAAAATAGAGTAAACTAACATAACATGACCATAACTACCTGTGCAACTGCCAACATTTCATAATAGTGTAAACTAACATAACATGACCATAACTACCTGTGCAACTGACAACATTTTATAATAGTAAAAAGTAAAGTAACATGACCATAACTACCAGCATAACTGACAATATGTCATAATAGTGTAAACTAGTGTAACATGACCATAACTACCTGTGAAATTGACAACATTTCATAATTGTTCATAAACTAATGTAACATGACCATAATTACCAGCATAACTGACAACATTTCTTAATTGTGTAAACTAACGAAACATGACCATAACTACCTGTGAAGCTGACAAAATTTCATAATAGTGTCAGATTAAAACATTTAAAACCGTGTAAACTACTGTAAAATGACCACAACTACCTATGCAACTGACAACATTTCATTACAGTGTACCCTGGTTATGCATATATTTATCAAATTTCTAAGATCTACTGATTAACTATTCAGTTCACCCTCATGTGTGTTTTCATCTCAAATAATTAAATAGTAATACCATCTCAGAGTTTGCAAAAGCTACGTTATGGACAGACAAACAAAAATAATAGACCTGATATACCTGTGCTCTTGCCAAGAAATAGCACTCAATGATGGAAAATATAATAAACCCATATTTTCTGTTATAAATACAACAAATGAGGCGTGTTGTGGGAAAACCAGGATAACTGCATTTGCGTGAAGTGTCATCCCAGATCAGCCTGTGCAGTCCGCACAGGCTAATCCAGGACGGCACTTTCTGCCTACAGTGAATTCATGTTAAAAAGAGACTTCCTTGACGCAGAAAATACCATACAAGAGGAAAGTGTCGTCCTGGATCAGCCTGTGCGGAATCCATAGGCTCATCAGGGACGATGCTTTACGCAAGTGCATTAAGCCCAGTTTTCCCACGACAGGAAGAGGGCAGCATGTTACCTTGACAACATGACGTTGTAGGGCAGGAACCTCGGTACGACCTTCCTTATCACCCGCACCGGTAGCCATAGCATCAGCATCACCGTGCTCCCAAATATGATCACAGAGGCAACAAACCTCCGCGTGTGTCGGTACACCGGCAGGTGGATCATCTACAAATGCATGCAATACCCGTCAGTGACAAGTTACTTTGTATTTTGTGTGTACCTGACAGGAGAAAATATGTTGGTGCTATTCTTTTCTTCAGTGTTGAAGTTACGACATTGTCATAAATTAATGACCTAAAATTATAGTTGTTATGATTAGTTAGTAGTTCAGTAGTTGTTTTTTATTTGCTATTAAAAAGTATGATCACATCATTTACTGGTTCAGTAGCCTGTTGGATGGAGTCTAGGTTATACTATGAGACTATTAATATGTGTGAACATTTGGTTTTGAAATGAGTTGGTATTGTGCATACCAAGGGCTTTAGCAATATAATGGAGATATTGCTAAACATTGTGGTCTTCTAAGTGCCACTTCATATTTTTCCACAAGGATCAAAGCGATACTTTGGAAAGTGTGAATATCTCAGATAGAGAGAATTATGTTCGGAGCTCATAGCTGGACAGGTGGTCCGTTAGAGCTTGGTTACACGCAGGTTTTCGGTGGCAAGGCAGAGTTTGATAGTCGACCGTAGTGTCCTGCAGTAAAGCCTGATGCCCGAGTGTACCTTTTTATCCATAATGAATACCTTATATTAACTACATGTAAGCAAGTCTTTAAAATAAATTGAGCCGTTTCGTGGGAAAACCGGACTTAATGCTTGTGTGTAAAGTGTCGTCCCAGATTAGCCTGTGCAGTCCGCACAGGCTAATCCTGGACAGCACTTTCCGCCTTCAGTGGATTTATGTTTAGAATAGACTTCCTTGAAACAGAAAATGCCTTAAAAGCGAAAGTGTAGTCCCAGATTACCCTGTGGGGACTGCACAGGCTAATACGGGACGACACTTTACGCCCATGCATTAAGTCCGGTTTTCTCACAACGCGCCTCAAATTAGTCTTTGCTAGATTCAAAATATGTTTCCTTAGTGTTTATTCTCAAACAGTAGAATTAGCATAAGTACAGTTTGTAGTTATTCCAACAATAGCTTATTACTGGTTGTTGTCAGTAGTGATTGTGGGTATGAAACTATTATCATTCACTTTCCTATTCAAATAATCATTAAGTTCAATATTCTTAATTTGGCATAAACAGCTCCCATACGACAGATTCCAAAGAATACAATATCATGTGCTTTATCAAACCCTGGATGATTCCAGTTGTACCCAGGCCCTGTATCCACCTCCTGTCAGGTGTTGAACACGATATAGTTTGTTTGTTTGGATTTTTCACCGTTTTTAACAGTATTCCAGTCATATCATGGCGGTCAGTTAACCTACTCACACTTTTCCTGGGCAAGCTTAGACGATCTAAGCGGTTTAGACCAATTCCCACCGAATGGCCATAGATATCATTTCATGACCAATCCCCACACAAGTTATGTGGCTGGACTGGGGTTCGAACTCAAGATCCCCGGATTGACAGCCTAGCGCTCTACCAACTGATCTAGCCGGGCACGGGCTGAACACAATATCAAATATACCTAAGAGTCGCTGTGGTGTAATGGATATGTTGTCTAAAATGTCATGAGGTCGATCCCTGCTCGGGAGCTTTTGAATGATTTTCTTAAAAGTACTGGTTTTACCCCGAAAATGGACTTGAAAGAGCTTGATAAGCTCAGGCTTTCAACACAATCGAGCTAAAATAAATATGAGCCGTGTCGTGGGAAAACCGGACTTAATGCATGTGCGTAAAGTGTCGTCCTGGATTAGCATGTGCAGTCCGCACAGGCTAATCCAGGACGGCACTTTCCGCCTACAGTGGATTTATGTTTAGAAGAGACTTCCTTGAAACAGAAAATACCATACAAGCGGAAAGTGCCGTCCTGGATAAGCCTGTGCGGACTGCACAGGCTAATCCGGGACGACACTTTACGCACATGCATTAAGACCGGTTTTCTCACGACGCGCCACATATGCTTAAACTAACTTGATAACACTTACCAAGTCAAGCTCTGGACTATTTGCATTTCTACCGGGTATGACCTGTGCATGAACTGTGTCAAACCAGGATTATTTGCAAAACTGTACCAACCTCCTACATTTCTTCAGTCATGCCCTGGACTATGTGCATTATTCACGTGATTCAAACGTGTACCCACCTCCTGTATGGGGTTGAACTCTGGGTCGTTGAGGTTTCTCAGGAACCAGAGCACGCCGGGACGCAGCACCTCCCGCAGTAGGAGAATGAAGGACGCGAAGTAGAACACATACACCATGCCCACCAGCCAGTGAATGAACATGGACGTGCCTGGGGCCACATGGAAACTTGTCTTCCTGTCCTTCAGTGTGGCATCAAACATCGACTGCAATTAAGATATCAAAACTGTACTCACAGATGACAAGTTGGCAAGTTTGAAATATAACTCAATAAAATTAAACTCAACAGAATTGAGAAAATATACCAAAGTCAAATGAAAATTGTTCATATAAATTTCTTAATTATATATTACAATTTCCAACAATTATTAACCAAATTTAATATCTGCTCCAATCTTGCTTCATAAATAGGCTTGTAACTTATATCTGAAACCTACCAGTAACATATAAGTAATAAATATGTAATGACATGCCTTATGAAAGGCAAAAACATAACTTCAATACACCCCAAATTTAGTTTTTGCAAATAAATGTAATATGAAGATCCAATCAATATAGAGTTTGCATGTATATCTGATGAATGAAATGGGAATTTCAGCTCTTTGCACTCTGCTGAGTCCTACGTACCAGAGAGCAGATGTCGAGCCACCAGCCACAGATCAAAGGGAACACTCCAAGCTCCACGATGACCAGTAATTTCACCTTGACGACTACATAGCACAGCCCCAACACCCGCCGGAATCTGCAATGTCATCAACAGTGAGGTGGTGATACATGTATATTACAGCATCATAAGGTTTTGAGGATCTCCTTAAATACACAGAATTATCTTAAACCATTTTAAGACACATTTGCAGACAACAAAATACTGGTCAAAATTGGCTTTAGGGGATTTCCTTTATCACATATAATAAAACATAAACACAAAAACAATGTACATCCCACGTAAGATTTATATTTTAATCTTCAATATTTAAACTATGAAAAGAACAATCTATGACACACATGACTGTCATCAATGACTAAATATGCTGTTAAATGGTTGGGCACAAACTTATTATAAATTATTATCTTTATCACAAAATAACAGTCCTTTAGACCTTTTAAGTTTTTGTCATAAACATTTTAAATTCTTCCCCCCCCACCCCCACCCACCCAGGATTTATTATGTTTAATCTAAGTCAGTGATTTTTTCCATTACTTAACAGGGTTCCAACAAAGGATCCATTCAACATTCTAAATATGGTTTACTTTTCCCAATGGGAATGAAAATCCTAAATACATACATAGAAAATATGTATCTAAGCTGTAAATCGTGTAAAAAAAACAACAAACTGTATGGGTATGCATAAACACCATAAGAATACCAAGTTCAACCAATTTAACACCAGTTGAAGTTAAGAAATGATTAATTAAATTACTTTCTTCAATGTTTCCCAATCAACAAGATCTGACGATGCGAAATTTTTTATTTGATGGGTACCGGACCCATTCCCAGTAAAATAAATCAACGTAAGTTAGCATATAAACATGTGCTATCCGAATGCAATGATTAGATGATACTCTGATTAATCGTCACAAGATTTACGTGGAAATGTCTTCAAAGAAAAGCTCAGAACAGACCTCTTGAGACGTACGAGGGAGCACATGGCGTACAGGAATACCAGGCAGAACGCGATCACCACGTAGCCGATAAGGGTCGTGAACAGGCCCTCAAAGTGGGCGGACGACACCTGAATATCAAACATGTTGAATTACAGTCGACTCGCTCAAAGTTGCAGGGACTGGCCAAAAAACTTTGAACCATCAAATTTCCAGCTAAACAAGATTGTGTACTAATATAGGCCGAAATTTGTATGCCTCTTTTCCCCAAAATGCCTTATTTCCAAACCCTGTACTGTAATAGACATATGGTATTTAACAAATTCCAAACATTTATTTAGAAATATTATTATTATCACTTATTTTAAGTTTGTGAATAGCAAGCAAAAAGAGATTCCCATGAAGTTTTGTTGAATTCTGGCCAGAAGATGCTGAGAAATACTCTGGACAAGAAAGTCAAGAAATATTCAAAGTTCCATAACTCTGAGAAAAATCACTGAAGCAGAACGTCCTGGTAAAATGCACACCTCCTCTTGGTAATGAAGCTCCCCATGAAGTTTCGTTTAATTCGGACCAGTAGTTGCTGAGAAATACTCTGCACAAGAAAGTGTGACGGAAGGACAGACGGACGGACGTTCTAACAAATGAATACTTATGTGACTATTTCATGACTAACCCTAATGCCATTTTAGCCCCCTAAGGGACTAATTTAGCCACCTAAGGAAGTTTTTACTTACAAAGGGATACTTATGTGACTATTTTAGTCACCTAAGTATCCAAATGTGTGTACGGAAGGACAAAGCGGCGACTATATGCTCCCCCGAAATTTTTCGGGGAGCATAATAAGCAACTTCCAGACGTAAGTAGGCGACTGTACAATAATAACCAGAGACATGTGGAACAAAAATAACTGTTCATATTTTAAACTTACACATAAGGCAATAAAGACAACAATTAATAAGCCTTTCTGTATGTACATGTTATCTTCAAATTTATTTGAGAATGTTGCATCCATGAACTTGTTGGATTCATTGACAAGCACATTTTTTCAATGCAACTTTGACAATTTGTCTCGGTCATTTGCGGAAAATACTTCATAATGTGCATTATTCAAAGACATGTAATAGAAAGAGTCAGTATATTATTTCCATTAAAATAACTGATGAGCTCCAACATCAAGAAATGAGGCGCGTCGTGGGAAAACCAGACTTAATGCATGTGTGTAAAGTGTTGTCCCCCATTAGCCTGTGCAGTCCGCACATCTAATCCGGGATGGCACTTTCCGCTTTCATGGTATTTTCTGTTTCAAAGAAGTCTCTTCTAAACATAAATCCAATGTAGGCGGAAAGTGCCGTCCTTGATTAGCCCTGTGCTGACTGCACAGGCTAATGCGGGAGGACACTTTATGCACATGCATTAAGTCCGGTTTTCCCATGACGCGCCTCAAACAAAGCACTAGAGCAGTGCCAACAGTGCACTCACCAAGTCCTCCAGTTTCAGGCCCAACATTGTGAAGTGTCCGATGTGATACGGGCAAAAGGCTGCAAGAAATTGTCAGAAACATCATAGCCTTTACTTATGTTAGGGTTACCAGCAGACGACATAGACGATGGCTACATGAAGTGTGACAATTACTCTAACATGACACGTGCAGTGTTTTCTACATGTATAGACAAAGAACAAAATTAACCGTTGTTAAACTACCAATAAACAACCCTCCAACATTTTTCCAAAACTGTAAAATATCGATGGCATTGTAATTGCGAAATATGTTGTCAGGTCATGTTAGAATCGAAATAATTTTCGCATTATCGTTGTTTATCAGCTAATACACAACGATTTGTCGTTCTGAAGCAGTATATTAATTCAAAGGCATAAGAACTCAGAATCATTGTTTATTAGCCGATGAATAACTCTAAATCGAAACTTATTTCTTTATTTGAAAACCAGGAATATTTTCTAATTTTCTGGAAAAAATATTTCAAAAGGGAAGTTTTTTTCCCCAATATGGCAATTAATTTGTATTTCCTAATGCCAAGCAATATAGACCGGTAGCAATTACATTGTTTACTGGAATATTCATGTGGTATAAACAGAACACTTTTACTGAACTATCTGCAAGATGTAAGAAACTCACTTAATAAATGTAATATACAAAGACAAACTTATCAATATTTGTTCCAAAAAAAATTTCTTTGCACTTTTGTAAAAATATGGTATTTCCCCGATTGATGCATAATTATGCACAGTAACATATAGACAGCTGTTCTCATATATGTTGACATTAGCAGAGACTATGCTTAACACTAAACGGCTATAGTGTTCGAGTCGGTTAAATACCGTGAGGTACCCATCCAATACACAAGTATGAGCTTATCTCATTCTAAGCAATCCCAGACATGATATGAAGAACCCAAATCATCACCTAGGATGGCCCATGCAAGCCCAAAAGCTAATTTCCGATACGGTCCGTGGATATAATACGTACTTAATATATTAATATTACCACACAAAGCGTTATAAAGACTTTGGAATCTGGGTGTTTCAAATTCATATTTAGTGGCTGTTCCAGTGACACACTGACAACACCCCACCAACCCCACTGTACATACTCACAAAACTAAGTACTGACACTCACCGAACACCAGGATGAAGAGAGTGTTGAGAGATACAACCCAGAACACATGCTCCTGTAACATGAACAGACACATGTAAACATACTGGTGTAACAGCATTAAAAAGTCCATTTAATACATATATTATAATAGAAAAATTTACTGGGAAAAGAGTAAATAGACCCTTTTCACATTCACGTTATCGAGTACTTAGGAGTTTTCTCCCTTGATAAAGCAAATCGAGAACCAGGCTGACAATGTATTGGCTGTAATTGTCCATAAAAAAAATAATGTTCAGTGGAGAAAATGTCGAATCAACTTATAAAACGTTGTTTGTTTTTTCATTAAAGGGGATATATACGATTTCAATATCAACATTTCATGTTTTCATATTTTGAACAACACAAATGAGAGGACAAATATGCCCGAGGAAAGTTAAAATAAAATAAAAATAAACAGTTATATGTACCATACGCCATGTTTTTTTGTTAATGAACTTCTTCAAAACGACAAATTTATTCCTCGCGCTACGCTGATTCTGACACATTTAATCGTATTTGTGGCAGAAACAAAACATGTGTCCATGTGTCGTATGAACACATCTGCACGGAACTTAAGTCAACACGCAACAAATATTGGGGATTTCCTAATATTGTACATGTCTAATGTACATGAATGAGTTTTCGACTGGAAGACGAAAAATATTTTAACGGTGTAAAACTCTAATTTCAATAATTTTCGAATATCAGTTCTTCTGAACTTTTATTCTAGTTTGTTATTCACCAGCATTTCATCAGTTTAATATCACTTGCATAAGTTTCTATAAAAATTTGATGGGATCGTACATACCCTCTTTAAACTTGTATCTGTTTTATTCACTTAATTGTGTAAACGTGGATATGTTTTAAATACTTAAATTATAATGCAAATAATGCAACCTAGCTGAATCTGCTAACAAAACTATGTTTGACATCAATTCATGATTATGTTACTTCCTATTCAGATCTGAATTATTTATGATTGAAATATGTCTATAACTGCTGAATTTATTGCAGTTTACATAATTAATTAATTAATTAATATTTAATTAACAGAAGCAGTTCGTTTATTCCGGATTCAGTGTCGGCTGCGATAATTATATAACAGCTTGACAGTTACAAATAACTGCATTATTATTATTGTACTTGACTGAAAAATAAAACAGCATAATTTAATATCAAAACGTTAAAAAGCAGAGTTAATTATCGTCATATATCTTCAAACTTTGTGTTCAAACACATGTACATTTCATTTATAAATTATCATCAGTTCAAGCAAGTGATCAGGATAATTGCCAATAAAATTAAAATTTTGTCTTAAAGTTATTTTTATTTTAAAATGATAGTTATATCACTCGTTATCAAGTAGATTCATGAAGTCCCGTGTATTACTTCACTAATTGGTATGCACTTTGATTACGTAATTGTGCCACGTTATTTAAAATTAGGACCTATATATACACATTCTGGTTACATAATAATGGTCATGTGTTTATACAAGATAATGATCTTATAATTGATAAAACCAGGTTTGGACAATACGAAGTCTGTCAGTCTCAGAGAAATTACCTAAGTCTAAATTGCATTTGTTTCCATATTTAGCGACAATATACAAATTAAACTGACACTCTCTTATCATATATCATAATTATATTATGTACCATGCCATTTCTGTGTATTAAGAAGTAAACTAAGTGAATATTTATAACATTTTAAAAGTAATAAACTGTAAATGCCCACTATGCAACCAATATTAACCACTATCAATACATGGCGAGCCTCGTTTTCGATTCGCCGATAAATTATTGTGTCGTCATAATCGCTAAAAATGGGAATGTGAAACTCGTCTATTCATATATGGTTTAATATTAACTACAATGTGATCAAAACACTGGACACTTAAGAATTTGACCGCATAATGAACTACAGGATTTCATTAAAAAATGAAAACTGTAAAAAATGATACTCATTCCCACTAAGTACTAAATCTGTGGTGATGATCTCATCACAATGTACAAGACAAACAGACTAAACAGCTGATACATAGTGCACTTCAGGCAACATATAGTCCAGTATCTTACGAGGAAGACAGCTGATACATAGTGCACTTCAAGTAACATATAGTCCAGTATCTTACGAGGAAGACATCTGATACATAGTGCACTTCAAGCAACATATAGTCCAGTATCTTACGAGGAAGACAGCTGATACATAGTGCACTTCAAGTAACATATAGTCCAGTATCTTACGAGGAAGACAGCTGATACATAGTGCACTTCAAGTAACATATAGTCCAGTATCTTACGAGGAAGACAGCTGATACATAGTGCACTTCAGGCAACATATAGTCCAGTATCTTACGAGGAAGACAGCTGATACATAGTGCACTTCAAGTAACATATAGTCCAGTATCTTACGAGGAAGACAGCTGATACATAGTGCATTTCAAGCAACATATAGTCCAGTATCTTACGAGGAAGACAGCTGATACATAGTGCACTTCAAGTAACATATAGTCCAGTATCTTACGAGGAAGACAGCTGATACATAGTGCACTTCAGGCAACATATAGTCCAGTATCTTACGAGGAAGACAGCTGATACATAGTGCACTTCAGGCAACATATAGTCCAGTATCTTACGAGGAAGACAGCTGATACATAGTGCACTTCAAGTCACATATAGTCCAGTATCTTACCAGGAAGACGAGAGATCCATCCAGTCCCAGCAACTGAAATACAGGACAGTGATGCTCACTGGGAGAATAGTGAAGGAAAACTATCGGTAAGCAAAACTATGATTCATGTATGAAATATGACTGGCACACACTTCCATTCTCCTAATTAGTATGTGACTACAAATTTGGATAGTTTGCCAAAAAAAATCTATTTGGTTGGAGCAAATTTTTTATAAAACATACAGACAGTGGAGAACGAGTGCCACTTTGTGCTGAACTGTACTCTGTACAATGAGATACGAAGAACTTGTTTTGAAGATGTGCTAGCAAATAATATTTTCATAAATCTATCTGATATTGAAAAAGTAGCATTTCTTGTTAACAATAAGACAAAGCAAATTAGCCAAATACATTCTACAAGCACTCACAAAAAGACGAAGCATTTTGTTCTCATAAACCATTAATTTATCATTTAAACACGTAAAGTATATTTAACATATATTTATATTCAGGATCTTATAAGAGCAAACATCCATCGTGATTGTTAACTCATTCACTCTATTTTTATACATTTAATGCACTGTTACATACTCATTTTACGTTTAATATTGTTATATGAATTTAATAACGTATTTATTGTGAGGTGACTTATAGGCTCGGTGGGCCGGGTGTATTTATGCATTATGTGTTGATGTATATATCACTTTACTTGAACACATGTCACTACAATAAAAAACTTACTTACTTATACATATTTTTTTCAAAGTAAGCCTGTTTTCTTCAAAGTAACGTAAGTTTGACTACATGTTTAGCCAGATTAGCCCCTTGATGAAGATTATAAATGTTTAAAGTTTTATATATAACAACCTATATTTCACATAAATTTTGCACGTGTTACCTTGGGATAATTGTTAAATGTTTACTAAATAACAGTCAACTAACAACGCCCACTCATGGTCTATGCTACAAACTCACCCGTTCCCAAGTGAGCTCCTCTGCAGCCCTGTCCCACTCTATCGGGTTCCAGTTGTTGTCTTCTGCAAGAAAACACGATTGTTTAGAGGAGTGTCATGGGAAAAGCGGGCCGAATGTGCATAAAGTGTCATCCCGGATCAGCATGTGCTTATCCAGAATGACTCTTTCCGCTTTAATGGTATTTTTTGTTTCAAGGATATCTCTTCTAAACATAAATCCACTGTAGGCGGAAAGTGCCGCCTAGGATCCGACTGTGCGGACTTCAAAACATGGACATGATAAACATGCGACAACTGTCAATAAAATGTATAGATACAAAATATTTTTAAATTGCTATAATTTAAGAGAACATAAAGGAAAGAAACTGTATCACCCAATAAACACTTTGATTTTGGGTTTTACATAAAATCAAAGTATAAACAGCTCTCTGATTTAGGTAAGGACAATTCATCAATAAAATGTTCCATTTTTTAATTATTTTTAAATGAGTATTAGCAGCTATGATTTCTTAAGGGCCAAACTGTCAATAAAATGTTCAATTCAGTAATGAGTATGATAGTAAGTGAAATAGTAACATAAATTTTGGATTTAACAAGAGCTGTTGGAGGACAGCACGCTCAACTATTGGAAGTATTTCATTTGGTACATATTTTGGAAAGTGGCAGGGGCATATATTTGTTGAAATACAAAGCTGAATTATGGCAATTCAATTATGGTATATTCCAAGTTTCAAATGAATAACTTCCATAGCTTTGAAGTTACAAGACTTTTAAATATAAACTTTAACCAAGATCAGGCGCAGATGTCGATGCCAGGGAGAGTAGGGAAGCTCATCTGTTTTTAGAATAATAGTCGAGCTAAAAATGTCTGACAGTTTATAATGGAAAATAAGCATACCAGCAATTCTGAAAATAACACCTAATAAGTTTCAGGTTTTCCAACTCACCTTGGGCCCCGTTGTTCCCGTTGTCACCACCTTCATTGTCAAGGTCATCCTCATCCTGGTTGGCCGCCACATCATTGTTATCTGCATTCTGATTGGCCGCTGCAGCATCCCTGGCCCCGCCCCCTCCCAGCCCAACAAGGTTGTTCACCACGCCCACATCCAGGAAGTTCTGAAAAAAAAACACAGTTTGAAATGACTCTAAACAGAATAACTGCTTTAAGTTTATCTTTGATGTAAGTAAATACAGAACTATGATTAGGCTATTAAACAATTTGGTACTTGGTATTTAAGTCAAAGTTAAAAAGGTTTTAAAACATATTTTATTTATATTTTTACACACACTTACTAAATCAATGATTTAATATCAACATTAAGTGACTAAACTAAGAAACCTAATCTGACCATTGCATTTTAAAGTAATCTGTACATTGTATAATTTACAGAACACAATTGCATACAAATATGCAGCATGTGGAATATGGGAACATTAGTTACATTACAGAATATTTTGTCTACCACACATGACCCTGAAGTGACTGTAAAACCCATGCGAAATGCGATATTTGCGCAATCAAGTGATATCAAGAGGGCCCTGAGAGCCCTAGGATGCTCACCTGAGACCTTGTAACCTAACTGGAATTTGCATCCCCGAGGTGTGGCTTATTTTTATCCCAGGGGCATAATTTGAACAATCTTGAACAAACCTCTGGGCCTTGCGGTTTCAGGTAAAGATTTTTAAAGTCATTTTTCTATTTAAGTCTATATAAACCATGTGACCCCTCGGGGTGTGGCCAGATTTGACCCCAGGGGCATAATTTGAACAATCTTTAGACAGGACCACTATGCAATGTTACGTACCAAATACAGGAAAGCTGTGGGCATTGCCGTTTCAGAGTAGAAGACTTTTAAAGTCATTTTGCTAGTCTATATAAACCATGTGACCCCCGGAGTGTGGCCAGTTTTGACCCCACGGGCATAATTGTAACAATATTTGTTGAGGACCACTATACGATGCTACATACCAAATATGAAAACTCTCGGTCTTGCGGTTTCAGAGAAGAATTTTAAAGTCATTTTGCTACATAAGTTTATATAAACCATGTGGCCCCCAGGGCATGGCCAGTTTTGACCCCAGGGGCATAATTTAAACAATCTTTGTAGAGGACCACTATATGATGTTACATACCAAATAAGAAACCTCTGGGCCCTGCGGTTTCTGAGATGAAGATGTTTAAAGTCATTTTGCTATTTAAGTCTATATGAATCATGTGACCCCCGGGGCGTGTCCAGTTTTGACCCTAGGGGCATAAATTGAACATTATTTGTAGAGGACCACTATAGGATGTTACATACCAAATATGAAACCTCTGGGCCTTGCGGTTTCAGAAAAGATTTTTAAAGACATTTTGCTATTTAAGTCGGTATAAACCATGTGACCCCCGGGGCGTGGCCAGTGTTTTGACCCCAGGGGCATATTTTTATCAACCTTTGTAGAGGACCACTATAGGATGTTACATACCAAATATGAAACCTCTGGGCCTAGTGGTTTCAGAGAAGATGTTTATTTTGCTATATATTCTATATAAACCATGTGACCCCTGGGCGTGGCCCGTTTTGACCCCAGGGGCAGAATTTGAACAAACTTTGTAAAGGACCACTAAAGCATGTTACATACCAAATATGAAACCTCTGGGCCTTGCGGTTTCAGAGGAGAAGAATTTAAAGGTCATTTTGCTATATATTCTATATAAACTATGTGACCCCCGGGGGGTTGCCAGTTTTAACCCCAGGGGCATAATTTGTACACTCTTTTTCTGAGGACCACTATAGGATGTTACATACCAAATATAAAACCTCTGGTTTCAGAGAAGAAGATTTTTAAAGTTGACACTTTTAAAATCTATTTTTAGCTATGGTGACCTACATATGCAGCGGACCGTAACGATTTGAACAACTTTGAAAGAGGGTCACCCAATGATCATTCCTGTAAAGTTTGGTGAAAATCTGCCAAGTGGTTTAGGAGGAGATATTGTTTGAATGAAAAGTTGACAATGGACGGACGCACGCACGAAGAACAAAGGGTGATCACAAAAGTTCACCATGAGCACTTTGTGCTCAGGTAAGCTAAAAATCGTAAAGAAATGTTCATCGATGCAATTTTACGTTGCACCGACATTTCAGTATGAATCGAAAAATGCTGCCTTGCAATATACAATGCTCCGTCTAGTTTGCAGGTGCGTCACTATGCGGTAAGATTTTATCCATAAAATTAATTTGGCAGTCTGAAAACTCAATATCAACAATGATCATTACATCTTGAAGGTGAAGTGCGAGCGTCTGCGTGGTGTATTTTTCTTGATTGAAACAGTTCATTTTTAATTTCTGTAAAATCCCATAAAAATCAGAGGAAATCCCATAAGATTTTTGAAAAAGCCCATATATTTTTGTGGACATGAGAAATTATCTCATATGGAAAAATCCTTTCCCAGTCACTGGACCTTGTGGATGAGTATTTTACATATTCTTTTTGCAGGGCCAGTTACAGGATTTTTCAGTTAGAGGGGGCGGAAATACTCACTAACTGCCAACAAAATGCTGTTGGTCTTTCTTACATGTTGAGACAGATGTAGGAAAGGTGCAGAGAACAACAAGAGCTGTCAGAGGACAGCGTGCTCGATTACTCGAAGTATTTCAGTTGGTACATATTTTGGATATTGGAAGGGGCATAAATTTGTTAAAATACAAAACTTTTAAGTTGACCCTTGTATAGTTTATACATTATTGGAGCAAAAACTTTAACCACAAAATCTATGTAAAAAGTGTGCATAACTCTGTCAAAGTACAAAACAGAGTTATGGGTAACGTTGCCCCTGATACTAGAGTTGATGACAAAGCTTAGTTCCAAGTTTCAAGAGAATAACTTATGTAGTTTTAAAGTTACAAAACTTTTGAATATAAACTTTAACCAGAAAATCTAAGTGAAAAAGGGGCATAACTCTGTCAAAATACAAAACAGAGTTATGGGGAATGTTGCCCCTGATACTGGAGTTGATGAAAAAGGTATATTCCAAGTTTGAAGTGAATAACTTATGTAGTTTTGAAGTTACAAGACTTTTGAATAAAAACTTGAACCAATTCAGAAGCGGACGCGGACGCCGATGGTAGAATAGCTCACCTATTTTTCGAAAAGTTGAGCTAAAAAGGAAAAATTGTACGCAAAAACCACAGAACAGACTTGATTATTACAATAAACTGATTGAAGAACACATCATTTGCATTGAAATAGATAGGTTTAAGTTATGAGGTTTGAAAAAATGTTCGGTACAATTTTAAGAGGGTGCATATGCCTCTTCTGCCTCTCTAAATCCATCTAGCGGACCAGCCTCCACTCACCCTGGCCTGAGCCCTGGGCAAAATTTAAGAGGGTGCATATGCCTCTTCTGCCTCTCTAAATCCACATAGCGGGCCAGCCGCCACTCACCCTGGCCTGAGCCCCAGGCACGTCCTGTTCCAGCCAGTCGGGCCCTCCCCCGTGCAGGATCTGCTCTCTCAACCACACGAGACTGATGAACGCACACAGGGTGCAGGCGACCACAAAACACCCGTGGAAACAGTCAGACGCAATGTTCTCACTGGAACAGGCAAAGGTAGATGAGAGTGTTTCTTTCTTCAGCCCACTAGGGAATGAGGGCAGGGCCCATTGGAAGAGGAAAATCGATGTCATACGGGAAATAAGGAAAATTTAGAAATACAAGAAAACAATAATTTGATCAAGATGTATTTCATATCACTGTTAACACCCTTTATTCAAGCAATCTGCATAGTTTCTTCTCTAAGTCTAAGTCCTTATAATGCAACCACTTAAGACAACAAGGGGGAAAATTTAGAGATTTGGGGGGAAGAGCAGAGCTGGGGGAATGGGGCCACATTTTCGGTCCCAAATTGGCATTACAAAAAACACTAAATGAAGATATGAAAATTTCTGGTGACCTCAATAACAAATTGTATTTGAATTCTATTGGACAAGCGATACCGGTACATTTCAGACCCAAAACTGAAGTGAAATTTCACGTTTTTCTACTTTAATTTTAAGAAATACATAAATACATGTATGCCTACATGTACGTTAGCATTACTAATTGACAAAACAGGTAATGCCACTTAAATTCCTGTAAGTATTGGAACATCAGGCATTTTTTCACACATCTTCTAGCAAATTTTTTTCTAAGTGAAAAGATATTTTCATAAACCTGAACAATTTGGCTAGTAATGTTAATTTCTAGTGCCTATCTATCATTAGCAAAATTAATGTACTTACGTAGACAGCATGTCTAGAGGCAGGGTCAGTAAGGAGCTCACAGAGCCCGTGAACAAACAGCGATAGATCCGACCTGAAAACACAGTAGTTGACTGGTCTAAAAGTTTATAACAGAATGAAAACTATATAAATATTCATCTGTTATATGTGATTTATACAAAATATAACAGTGTGCAATGAATATTCAGATGGAATATGTTTACAGTCATGAATATGATTACAGATAAGAAGGTCCCTACCTTTCACAATTAATTGCGGGCTTGTAGATTGTTATAGATGTTCACATTAAATAAGTATTAGCAATTGTATGTTTTTAATAAACCATGACTAGACGATGGGTATAAGAGGAAGGAAGTTTCACTCGTGCAGCTTAAAATTTAAGTCCCACCCCGTTTTTCTGTCAATGAGGAAAGATCAAGGACCAATTATTACTAACCGGGACACCTTATTAATGGTCACGTGATAATTTGAAAACATTTCAAGTTAACAATTATTAGAAATTGCAAATATCGTCCAGACATAATGAACACTATACTGTTGTATACTACATAATTTTAAAGAATCATTAATTTTTACCAGCAATGTCTAATGACTGACGATTTTCTGCCGAGACTTTACTGAATTTCAATATGGTAAATCTAGAGGTGATATCATTTAATGCTTCTAATTAAGGTTTTTAAACATGGTCTCTTCATTGGTCATTTAATATTTGCAAAAAAACAGAGGAACCAAAAAGGAGCAGGATGCAGCACCATGCTTTTACACTCTGGATTTTTCCATAGCACATGTACTTACATGCTGTAAGAGGTACGACTCCCAGCCAGGCAAAGGTGACCAGGGTATAGTGGAACCAGTACCGCACGGCCTTGCCCACGCTGGCCAATAGCCCACTCAAAATGTCCTTGATAGGCAGCCGCTTAGGCATGTCCGGCGAGTAAACTGAAACAGGTTTGTAAACCGAGAATGAAGCAGTTCAGAAGGTACATATGTTTGTTTTATATGTTATTTTAGCTAAATATGCACAGCTTAAGCATGAGAAATAGATTTATGATACAAATTTAATAAAGACATGTTTGGGTTTATTTTTATGATTATATCTTTTCTGTGCACTGTTTAAAGCACAAAATACACATTAAAAAGACATGATGTAGCATAATTTAAATAATTTTTCCAAAACATATTTTATCATATTAACTCAAAACTTAACAAGAGCTGTTTGTAAAACAGTTATGCCCCCTCTAGGTGAAAATAGCTATAAAGGCTAATTTTAGATAATCAAGGGCCTTAACTCCACACTTACTGAGGCGATTTAGCTGATGATTCATATTGGCCAAGTTATGATGCCCACAAAGACTTTCACCAAGTTTGATGAAGATCGACTATGAACTGTTGGATGATTGGGCTGATTTTCGAACTTTACCTAGAAATTATTATTACAAACTTTTCCATTGAGTTTGGTGAAGATTAGATGAAAACTGTTGGATTTAGAGAGCAAAAACAGCTAAAAAGGCTAATTATAGATAATTCAAGTGCCATAACTCCACAATTCCTAGGGCGCTTTAACTGATAATCGAACTTGACCTAGATATTATGCCCACAAACAATTTCAGGCAGTTTGGTGAAGATCAAATTAAAACTGTTGAACTTAGAGAGTGGAAACGAAAGTGGTATACTGTCCGACCGACATTAGCAAACCAATATACCCCGCCATCTTCGATGGGGGGGGGAGGCATAATTATTACTAAAACTCATGTGTCGCCTGACGGGGTATAACTTAAGTATGCTAAGTGCAATTATGTCGAAAACCGACCTTTACTTTCCTTTTATGCCTACTAACACTTACCTTAAGTTTCATAATGATTGCATAAAAACTTCTCAAGTTATTGTCTGCACAAACTAAAGGGGATGCCCTGCTGCCAAAAGTAACCCCTAATATGACGCCTTTACAGGCGACAGAAAAAATGGGCATAATGGTATGTTCCTGGTATGTTCAAGCATGAGTTAAGATGAGTTTGAAGGGTTGAAAACCAATTCTTACTTGGAGTAAATGCAAACCGATGTTTGCACAGCTCGCAGAACTCTTTTCGGCTGTACTTCAGCCATTGTACAAGGCTGCAACAAAACAAGAGAAGCTAATACACTGAGATGGCTAAACATATACCATATGGAAGACAATGCTGAATCATACACTGAGATGGCTAAACATATACATTATGGAAGACAATGCTGAATCATACACTGAGATGGCTAAACATATACATTATGGAAGACAATGCTGAATCATACACTGAGATGGCTAAACATATACCATACGGAAGACAATGCTGAATCATACAATGAGATGGCTAAACATATACATTATGGAAGACAATGCTGAATCATACACTGAGATGGCTAAACATATACATTATGGAAGACAATGCTGAATCATACACTGAGATGGCTAAACATATACACTGGGGACTAACGCGTGCATTGAAAAGTGTTTCTCAAACACAGCATGTGCATGTTTCTTAACGAATATAAAGACATACATTGTGGTTCATTTCCTGAATTTTAACATGATTTCATTGATAAACACACAGATAAAATTTTACTTTGCTAGTAAACATACACACCCTCTATGCGACACGCACACACAGTAAACTGCAAAAAAATCCTTAATATGTGTGTTTTTGTATTATCAGAAAAGAGAAAAAATGCGGATTATTTCCAAACCACACTATTTATTCAATAAATCACTATTATTAACCAGTACTGTCTTTGTACAGTAAGTTTGTAGGTGAAATTATGCAAGAAAACACAAACCGCATACTTTTATTACATTAACTGCACTAAAACATACAGCATAACAACAAGAGGCATTTGTATTATAGAAAATAACATTTGCCATTGTGTAACCGCTATTTGGTCTCCATGACCATTACAAAGGTCCAAGACATACATAAAATTGTACGCAACACATGGTCAAATTGAAGGAATGTTAACACGCTTTCATTGAGGAACATACACATGCTGTCTTTGAAGAACAGTTTTAGTTGACACGCGTCAGCCCCCAGTGTATACCATATGGAAGACAATGCTTAATCATACACTGAGATGGCGAAACATGTGGCGCGTCGTGAGAAAATCGGTCTTAATGCATCTGCGTAAAGTGTCGTCCCGGATTAGCCTGTACAGTCCGCACAGGCTAATCCAGGACGGCACTTTCCGCCTACAGTGTATTTATGTTTAGAAGAGACTTCCCTGAAACAGAAAATACCATAACGCGGAAAGTGCCGTCCCGGATTAGCCTGTGCGGACTGCACAGGCTAATCTGGGACGACACTTTACGCACATGCATTAAGTCCGGTTTTCCAACGACGCGCCTCACATATACCGTGTTGTGCCTATTTATCGCCTCCTCCCTAATAAACGCCCCCCCTCCATTTTTGACGTATGTAAAATAAATTTCTTACGTGAAAATAGTATTTTTTTAAGCAAAATTTGAGGGAAAAAAACTCGAAACAATTTGCAGCTGTTACATGCTCACTGTTACAAACCTCTAGAGAATGGCCCCAGCTCGGGAGACAGATCAAAGACCTTTGAAGTCAAACCGACACCTTTGCTATGGCTGTTGCTAACGACTTGCAGATTTAGAAGCCTGGCTTAGTGATGATGTCGCGCTTTCACTCCTTGTCAGTTGTAACAGGTGTTAACTTAGTATAAATTACTGTGTTTTTAACGGATTTTATTGTTTGCTCAAACTGGAAAAGTGATTGCAAGGTAATAAAAATGCAATGTCTTGTTAATTAAAAAATATGAATTAAATATGATTCAATTCAATATAACTAAAATAAAAATAAAAACAACCTTGAAAATGACTGTTACTGTCCAACCAAATCTTCACAGTAGAATTTTAAGGTAAAAAAGTGTGCGTTATACACGATTTTTTACGGTGTTTAAAGCCTTAAAAATCGTTTTAAACTTATGATACATGAAGTGTATTTACTTAATACATATACATGCTCTAAAGTTTTACAATTGACACTCTGTACTTAATGACACCTTAATAAACGCCCCCCTTTTGAAAAATGTAACGCCCCCAGGGGCAATAAATAGGCACAATACGGTACCATGTGAAAGACAATGCTGAATCATACACTGAGATGGCTAAACATATACCGTGTGAAAGACAATGCTGAATCATACACTGAGATGGCTAACCATATACTGTATGGAAGACAATGCTGAATCATACACTGAGATGGCTAAACATATACCGTGTGAAAGACAATGCTGAATCATACACTGAGATGGCTAAACATATACCGTGTGAAAGACAATGCTGAATCATACACTGAGATGGCTAAACATATACCGTGTGAAAGACAATGCTGAATCATACACTGAGATGGCTAAACATATACCGTGAGGAAGACAATGTTGAATCATACACTGAGATGACTAAACATATACCGTGAGGAAGACAATTCTGAATCATTCACTATGATGGCTAAACATATACCGTGTGGAAGACAATGTTGAATCATACACTGAGATGACTAAACATATACCGTGAGGAAGACAATTCTGAATCATACACTGAGATGGCTAAACATATATCATATGGAAGACAATGCTGAATCATACACTGAGATGGCTAAACATATACTGTATGGAAGACAATGCTGAATCATACACTGAGATGGCTAAACATATACCGTGTGGAAGACAATGCTGAATCATACACTGAGATGGCTAAACATATATCGTGTGGAAGACAATGCTGAATCATACACTGAGATGGCTAAACATATACCGTGTGGAAGACAATGTTGAATCATACACTGAGATGGCTAAACATATACCGTGTGGAAGACAATGCTGAATCATACATTGAGATGGCTAAACATATACCGTATGGAAGACAATGCTGAATCATACACTGAGATGGCTAAACATATACCATATGGAAGACAATGATGAATGGTACTGACATAGTGATAACCCTAAACCAAAATTACATGTACACATAAATAAAAGCACTACTAAGTATAATTCTCCTTTTTGTAAAAGCAGCAAATACAAAAGCATTATTTCAACATTTAGTTAGTTTTCCACATAGACATAGCTGTCATCTCATACCTTTCTTTTTGCTTCCGTCAATGTAATGTTCCTATTGGATGTATTATTAGTATACTTAAAGTTTAAGGGATGCTATTCGATTGTTAACAATTACCAATGTATATACATTTCCCCTTCACTGACAATTCTGGCAAGGCAACCTACCAGTCTTGATGTATGAACTTGATACTTCCCATGCACACGCATGGGTGGTACAGGGGCTTGTCGTAAGTCGCCTCGCACCGACACACACGACAGATGTCTGAAACACACAAGTCACTTGATTACACAAGTTTTTATATGGCAATCAATACACCCATGCTATCTATGAGCGTCTGTTGATGTTGATTTTTCAGACTGCATAATTTTAATAATTTTATGAATAAAATCTCACTGCAAAGTGACAAAACTGCAAACCAGACAGAGTTTTGTGTATTGTACGGCAGTATTTTTCGATTTGTACTCAAAAATGTTGTGGGACTTAAAATCGCATCGGTGAACATTTCTTGCGATTTTTCTCAATTTTATGCGCAAATATCGCATTTCACATGGGTTTCCCAGTCAGTGAGAGATAAAGTCTGAAAGAGGAAACAATGTTTAATGTTGCTCCAAAAGCACTAAAAATCACCATCAAAAATATTCTAACCTGTAAATGACATTAAATTTATCTTTGGGAGCATATAGTGTGTTTTAATGAATATTGTTCTGCTAATGTGTACAATACCACAGTGTTGATCTCAATTCTTATTGATGAAATGTACAACCTGATCTTTATACCACTACACCATTTCTGCATACTATAGGAGTATATATAAACTGAATATCTTGAATCAAATTTTTATATTAATCCTGCCATCAAAATCCATCTGTTCCAGAATTGAGACAAAGTAATATTTATTATTAAAGTCGACAAATAATATGAGCATTACATGCCATTTATTACAGGCATGTCATTAACTGCCTAAAACCAACACATAAAGGCAATAACATGACACACTACATGCTGCTGTATTATTAACAACAGCAAATAAATGTTCTATTTCATTGAAATACATGGAGAATATTGAATATTTACCACAGTTGTCTGCAGGATCTGTATCCAACATTCTTAGTTAGTAAATATGTAATTAACAGCCATACACAATTTAACACTCATTTCACTATTTTGCTACAGGTACTTCAACGTGTGTCATCCATGTTTAACTATTTAAAAAAAAAAATTATCCCATGAACTCAAATCCTGATGAGAATGCGTTATAATCCACCAATACTGATAAACTTGAGACAATTTTTAAACATGTATAACATTCGTGGCAAGGCTAAGGTCACAGTATAGATATCAGTATGTTCAATTTAGTTCTCTGCAGTAAATAATACCCCCAATAGAAAATCAATTTTTAAGTAGCGGTTTGAAATTTTAATTCAAAACCAGGTTGCCGATGTGTGTCCCTTTACTTCTTAACGGAGAGTTAAAGGCCTTTTTGGCAAATAGACAATTTCCCAATTTTTGTCACCAATTCCCACAAGAAAAGTACATAATAAATAAGTACAAGAACTACATAACAACTAAAATGGTTGAAATTATAAAGAGTTTGTAATGCTTTTTGTCAATGTATTGAAAACATGTTATTACTTACATCCGGTAGCGTCAAAAATACAAATGTGCACACGATTTCAAAAAAGTATGTTTGGCGTAGAAGTTAGCACGATAGACTTTGATCCAGTGGTCATGGGATCAAATGCACGAGATATGCTGAAGCGTCACAAGTTTTGTGTATTATGACGTCATAAATATGACATTATTATGATTACAAAATTGTCGATCACTGTTGTGGTGGGAAATAAGTGCCATTTTTACTGCGCCGTTGTCAATTAATTATATTTATATTAAATTTTATTACGTGTTTTATGTTGTTTAAAAAGGCCGTAGTTTCTATTGATGATTAGGGTATTCACATACTTTAAAAAATAAACATAAAAACAAAGTTAAAAGTAGTTCCATATAACCAAGAGTAAAATGATCAAATGTTGTCATTTCACTCTACCTAGAGTGAAATGATCGGGTTATCATTCACTGGTATTCTCCACTCATTCACCGCATAGCATGAAATAAACTGTTTTCTTTTTTTCTTTTTGTATGCTTTTCTAGATATTATCTTTGGGTTAGTTTATCCAGATGTTTTAGTTTATGCAGTTAAGACATTTAAGACATTTTTCAAATCCTTCAACACAAAGCTTGGCACAGTAATGTTCTAAACCTAGACTGACTAACCAGCGCCTGTGGGTCATTTCTGTTTAGGTATATGCATGTACATCATTTATAACATCGTAAAACTGCAACTTCATTTAGTATGGTGTCACATAAAATCAAGACTTACCATATTCACACGTTTATTTTAAAATACCCAACTACTGAAATGCATTATAATTTCCTGTCTTACTTACTAATTAACATTTAACTGGTAACAACACATTACAAAATGTAATCTTTAGTTACTAGCAATGTGAAATAGCAGTGAAAAAGGAATGACAAAGATTTTTTGTCATTGAAACTTAACTGACTACAAACAACATACAATTATACTGACAAGTGTGTGTGCCATAGACAAACATTCTATCATATTTATATCATAATTAGTGTTTTATCCAGGAAGGCAGAGGGGCATGGTGCAATATATTCAAAAAGGGCATTTTAGTGTATTCCTTTTAAACGGGCACATGTGTTTCAGTGTATTGGCTATGGGTATCATATTTATATATACAAATTTAAATTAAAAAACAACAACATACAAAAGCACGTTGTCATACTCTTGTACCAACTACAAGATTTCCACAGGCAATATTCAATATTCACACGGATAAAACTAACAAGAAAAACATCTTGTTTGTTGTATATCTGCCGAACGCGTTCATTTTATGTAATTATCTTTATATAACGTAAGTAGTACGCGGCGTGTTTTAATATAAACTTGATTGTCCGTAACGTATTGGAGAAATTTGGGAAGAAAGTTCTGTGGATCACATAATTATATTCTTAGTAATTAAAAATTGATACTTTATATTTACAAACCTAAAGATTAGCAGCAAATATATAATTACCTTTCAGTTCCGTCGGTCCTCTGCACAAATTTTAATAAACTTGCGGGATTCTGAGCAATTACTCAATAACGGGAATGTGAAAAGTGCCTTCTGCCTTATTGTTGTCTGTTAGGTACAATAACTGGTGTACCTCTTAGTGTGAACAATTAGTTATTTAAGGGCTGTTTGTCGGCTCATTATGAATTGACTTATTGTTGTCGGTTATGTGCGCTAATTAGCCTAAAATTGGCATCTTTTTTAAAGTGTCAACAAATAATAATACATATAATTGCAATAAAATAATTAACAAATGTGTAACTCTTATGATAATAGAAGATAAATTTAATTGTATTTATTTTTTAACAAAAGCATGACTTAATTAGCACAGTCAGAGCGATAATAACAGAAAACAGTGGATGCCCTTTTCGCAGACATAGGGCCTATAAAAGTGGTAAAGAGGCAATTAAGATCGTTACTGATTAGGGTGAGTGGTGGCTTTTGCCTTTAAAAAGGGCAAATAAGCGCTTCAATAAAGGGGCATGGCGCCGCGCAGCACGAAAAAGGCCTGGATAAAACACTAATAATGGTTAACAAAAATATTTGTTCTACTAAATGTATTATCAATGTAAGTATAGTCTTCATTGGTAAAAAAAACAGCAATAAATTATTTCTTTGTCTACCATCATATTTCTCAACTTACTAACAAAACAATCGCTCTTAAATGTTTATTACATCATAATCCAATATTTATTCTTATTACAAACAATAACAGTTTGTCTACCATCATTTTTCTCATTTTTCTTACATGCTCTTAAATGTTGACATTAAAAAACAATATTTATTCATATTAGAAATAATAATATTATTCCTATTAAAAATAATAAGTTTTTTCCCCAATAAATCTGGGATTAGGATTACGCTTAATGCCAGCAGATAATACCTTATTAAAGATTAGTGAAACAGGTTTTAAGTTTATGCCAAATAAATCACCCAATAACCAGAAAATCAATTTTCTGTATAGCAAAAACTTGACATAAAACTTTTAAGTACAGACCTTCAGAATTTATTATGAAAAGCTCCACAGATATCTGTGTTCCACTCAGGAATGTTAATTTGTTTTTCTCCCTAAATAAAACATAAATGGTTCCATTAAACCAAGTGTATGAACTTGATTCTAGAAATATTTATGAAAACTTGGTGACCAATGGAGGTTTATGCACATTTTTTGCAACAGAAGGATTTTAAATAGAACAGACAAGGGCAGTTATGGTAATTATTTTACTACATATACATTATATTATGTTTCTGTGTATGTGTTTTTGTTTCTCATTAATTTTATTATTATAACACCTGTCTGATTATAATTGTATAATTATAAAAAATGTAATCTGCAAGCTCATTTTGAAGTTTGCAGTGTCTGTAAAAATATAATTATTACTGATTATGAAAATTTACCATAAATAACAATTATAACTGCTGATATAAAAGTACATAGGGCACATGAAACATACAATTTCATCAATATATTATTTATCTTTGTCACATGCTATACCTTGTTTACCATGTAATACAGCCATTATGAATATTTTTATCTTACACATGTGTAAGATATCATCATTTTATGTTTTCATTGGCTACATATTCTTTGACTGACCAATCGCATTATGTTCTTTTGGTGAAACGTCGTCAACATTAAATGACGTCACGTTAGTACACTACTTTTAGGATTTATCAACATGTTCTGGTAAAATTAGAAGGGTTTTTTCATTTAAAAGCATGTGATAAAAAAGATCTGACACACGTTGTCATTTCATACCATATTTTATTAAACTCGTTCAAGAATTTCGTTAGTTAGCTCACCAAAGGCTTGCTTACTAACAACATTCCTGAACTCGTTTAATAAAATATGGTATGAAATGACATCTCGTGTCAGACCCTTTATATGCCAACAATTTACTTTCTTAAGCTATGTATGTGGCGCGTCGTGAGAAAACCGGACTTAATGCATGTGCGTAAAGTGTCGTCCCGGATTAGCCTGTGCAGTGTGCACAGGCTAATCCGGGACGGCACTTTCCGCCTACAGTGTATTTATGTTTAGAAGAGACTTCCTTGAAACAGAAAATACCATAAAAGCGGAAAGTGCCGTCCTGGATTAGCCTGTGTGGACTGCACAGGCTAATCCGGGACGACATTTTACGCACATGCATTAAGTCCGGTTTTCCCACGATGCGCCTCGTATGTTCAAACAAGGGTTCTACAATAACCAGCTTGCCGATCTACTTTGAGTTTCACTCGGCAATTAGAGAAATGGATGCAGGGCCCTTTGCCATTGGTAGAATTTTAGGGGTTATATCACGTAAGTGTTAATTATTGTTACAGAAATGTACACGGCACCTCTCAATTTTTAGACTGATTTCTAATTTGACAGCTCAAAAGTGAATACCCTTATTCTGAGCTCAAAAATACTGGCTTATGAAGACTATTGCATTTTATTTGATACTACTAAAATAAATTGGTCATTTATTCATTTTTTTAAATTCAGGAACTGTGTGAGGAAATGGTCAAAATATAAACAACTGCCAAAAACATATTTAGTAATATTTTGGAACCATATTCAAAAATGATCATCAGTGATGTGATACATATTAACAAGAGCTGTCAGAGGACAGCACGCTTGACTATTCAAAGTTTTTCAGTTGGTACAAATTTTGGAAAGTGGAAGGGGCACACATTTGTTGAAATACAAAACTGAGTTATGGCAATTATCTCATCAAATTATTCCAAGTTTCAACCTTATGTAGTTAATAAAGTGTGCAGTTTTGATGTTGTAAGAGTTTTGAATATAAACTATAACCAGAAAATCTATTTGAAAAAGGGGCCTAACTCAAAATGCAAAACAGAGATAGGGAGTTTACTGGAGTTGATGACAAAGGTATGTTCCTATTTTAAAGTGAATAACTTGTATGTAGTTCTGAAGTAACAAAGTTTTTAATATAAACTTTAACCAGAAAATCTAAGTGAAAAATGGACATAACTCTGACACAATACAGAACAGAGTTATAGGGAATGTTGCCCCTGACACTGGAGTTGATGACAAAGGTTCGTTCCAAGTTTCTCTGAATCTCTGAATCTCTCAAATCTAAGATGTTCTGAAACACTCAGTATATATAGCAATTACAAAGGTTGACCGACATTCCAGCTGTAATTCCAAACATTTCCCAACTGTTAATAGTTTGTGCAAAGTGCCCATCATGTTACTATTAATAAATATATATTTAAGTCCATACATTCTAACCAAATGATAATTTACACTTCTGTATAGTGCTTTGCACTTAAATATTGACAATAACTAATACTATTTTACCAGTCAAATTGAATTTTCCCTAACACATGGTGTTTACTTACAATCAAAGACGTTAGTCGCGTTGCACATACATGTACCATGAAGTTCAATACGGGTACTTGACATTTCACATAACTGGTTTTTAATACATGCCAGTAGTAAACAGTCATATACATCCCCATTATGTGAGTAGTTTAAGAACGTAATATTTCATTTTGATGCAGCTAGAATGTTTGTACAACATTACACATTAATAAACAATTCATTAAAATAATAATTATTTATTAATTACATATTATAACATATATATAGCCGCATAAGGCCACTATGTTACAGTTTGAAGTGAATAACTTATGTAGTTCTGCAGTTACAAAACTTTTGAATACAACTTTAGCCACAAAATCTATCATGCGAAAAAGGGGCATAACTATGACAAAAAAACAAACAACAGAGTTATAGGGAATGTTGCCCATGACACTGGAGTTGATGACAAGCGTATATTCCCAGTTTCAAGGGAATAACTTTTTCTGTAGTTTTGAAGTTACAAAACTTTTTAATATAAACTTTAACCAGAAAATCTTCGTGAAAAAGGGGCATTACTCTGTCACAATACAGCGCTTCGTTAATGGGCGTCCGGCTGTAAATTATGCCCGAAAATTGCAGTCGTATGTCCATTTTACAAACAACGGAAGTCCATTGTACGTCCAAATATTCGCATGTACGGTGTTTACAAATAGACTGGACGTACAGAACCCGACAGGATATCGAGTCCGGTCATGCGTATTACTGTATTACTGCGCCATACTTAACCCCGCCTCCAATAAATTGCCTGAGGTGCATTGCTCAGCGAGTGGCCAATATTGATTTTTATAACTCCTCCTACGATTCAGATGTAAGCGTCCAGCTATCAAATCAGCCGATTAAGTCGAGCGTCTTCCTTATACTGGTTTTTCACACGTTTGATTGACAGCGGCTGTTTCCCAAACTAATTGATTGGCGCCCTACGGAAGCGTTATAATCTTTTGTATTTGCATTGTAATTCGGTTATGGACATTAACAAAGATACGGACGTGTTGAGTATTTAATTGGTACTCGGTAAGTGATAATCATTTCGGGTTTATTTGATCCTGATACGCATTTAATGGTCAATGTGCATTGACTTTGAATGGATAAAATTTGAAATATACATGTATGATTTTTTTATTTAATTTAAGATTAAGCAGGCAACATCACTATTAACATTTTATTGCGCTCACCTATTTTATTGACGTTGATGAATGGTAAATGTATTTTAAAAAGTTTGTTATTTATTGTCATTGAAGCTAAGAAATATATAAACATTTTCTTAATAGTTTTTCAATTATAATAAAAAACAACGACCAACAGGACCGACGTTCACAGTGATTAACATACTGAGATAATGAATAAACGTGGGACTTCCAATTTCTTATACTGGGACTTCCAAAATCAAAACGTTGGAAGTCGGGACTTCCAGAAAAAAAATCTTAGTGAAAGCGCTGACAATACAAAACAAAGTTATGGGGAATGTTGCCCCTGATACTGGGGTTGATGACAAAGGTATATTCCAAGTTTCAAGTGAATAACTTGTGCAGTTTTGATGTTACACAACTTTTGAATACAAACTGTCACCAAATTCAGGCACCGGGGGTAGGAGGTAAGCTCACCTATTCATCGAAGAGTCGAGCTAAAAATGTTTTCATATTCTGCTGGACAATCTACATTTACATCCGTCTACAAGAACATTAGCAAACCAGTCACTTGTGTTGGGAAAGATACATGCATAGGATAAAAAAGGTACAGGGTGCTGCTAAAAAGGAGAATGGTTGAAAGTCGGACCAGTTTGTTGACGTTTTCTAATAATTTGTTCAATCCAGGACTTGTACCGGTATGTGTCTAATGCATTTATTAAGGTTTTTAAGCATAGTCTATTCTTAATTCATTGAAAATTTGCAAAAATTTATTGAATTTCAAAAGATATTCAACATATTCTGTGTTTACCAGCCCCAAGCGGCGGCAGGGGAAAACCAAACCAACTCAGAGTTCTCAGTAACGCATAATTCGGCATATTTGTATGCATACTTATACGAAAAGGACGCCATCAAATTCAGTGTCAGATTATAGGATGCTCAATTCTGCTCGCTAACGCATGTTTTTCAAAGACAAAGAACGCAGGCCTACTCGATAAAATCTAGACACAGGAGGAGGAACTACAGCAAACTAGCATGCATGCCATATTTTGTTTTCAAGCCAAAATGGGACATGGACGAAATATCAGCGGGACATTTGACATTTGAGTGGGACACCCATGTATACACTAGGCTGTTTTTGCGCCCTAAAAAAGTAAACGTAATTTACTCCCGTTTTTCAATGTTGTTAATTTCCAAATTATTTTCAACTATATTTATAATATTAATAATAATGTATAGTAATTCTCATCATGTATGAAAATGTGTTTAATAAAATCGAAATCCAAAACACCTATTCGAATTTTACTGTTCACACAATGTCAACACAAGTTCCATTTACAGTTAAGATGCACATATATATCATGTAAACTCTGCGTTCTACTAGAAAAGCGCGGGAAAATTATGCTGACATGTACAACGTCACGCCATCTGCATGTAAAGCGTGGGTGTATTGACTGCGATATAATGCGATATAAAAAATGTGTAGTCCAAAGAACTGTGAAATCTTTACTTTTGTATAAAACTTTCATATCGCAAAACAACAAAACTGGATATCAAATTATCTGTATCTCAAACTATGGGCAGTTCTATTTATATCACATATTGTTACTTAATGGGTCTTTTGTTAACACCATAAACATTTCCTTTAAAATGAAAAGCAGTTACACAGTATCGATAATGTTACTGTCATTCAGATAGGTTAGTAATGACATACAGTTACTGTAAACGCCCTCGACGTGGACGGCGTGTAGCACGATTTTCATGATGCATTGCTGTAATTCGGCTTTGTCAGCCGTGAAAACACATTGCCATGGGTGGCAAATGCCATACAAACGGATAATGTCAAACCGTTACACTTTGACGTTGAGTTGGTCAGGTGATTGTTTTTTGCACAATACAGGTGTCAATGACAGAGGTGCGCTGTAGAAGCCAAAATCCGGACCAAACTGGATTTATTTATAAAAGTCGGGAGAATAGAGAAATTATTGGGGTATCCTACAAATATTTATGGAACATTAATTAGAACTGGTTTATCTGTCCCCGTATGTAACTTTTATTGCAATCCGTTCACAATAACTATCTAATTGTGGGACGTGAAAGCAGTGATCAAAATCCTGTCGGAACAATATCGACAAAGAAGGACAACTTTCCACCACAGAAATTGTTGTTCCCCGATACAGCCTGTCACTGAGTCAGCAACCATTGCCCATATAAAAAGTAGCCCAATGTTTTGAGCTTTGTAATAGTATCCACCACAGAAATGGTCTTTCCACTGTCACGCAACCTAGCCCATATAAAAATTATCTCAATGTTTCCCCTGGGTTTAGTATTGCTAATAGCAGCTGAAGCACCAGTCAAGAGTTAAACTTAAATTAAAAATAAACAGCTGAGCAACCAAAACGAAGAGGAAACTCGTGAAGTCCTACTTGTATATCTTTCCAACTATATATAGCTGGCGAACATGTTTTAAAACGGTGCATTTAATATAAAACTACCACACAATAATTAATTTATTGATCAACAATTCACAAATGAAGCGAAATATTTACCATTTAGATGTTCGTCGAATTCATCGACCTCCATTTTTTTGTTGTCGTAAAATTACGATAAATTTTAGATTAAAATAGCATTCGTTTTACAAAAATAGTTTATTTAAAACAACGCATTTACACGCAAATTCTACTAAAATTAATTATTAATATGAACGTTTACTTGTGTTAAAAGCAATAACGACATCGTAATGACAGCATCAACGCTTTGCGGCACAGCAACAGATATTGTTTACAATTTTGACATCAAGAACTTTATGGATAAGCATGGAAGACGCTATTGCAACAGCAGAAGATATTGATATCAGTTACGAACCAGAACAAAAAGCTTCATGGGAGCATGAACAACTAGCACAGGTGCTAAAATTTACCCCCTAAAATGTTATTTTATAATAGGTTACACACCACTATTATGAATGATGGCAAATTCACAACAATCAAGATTTTGATGCAATGTTAGCAGTTACCCATGTAAGCAAGAAAGCTGATTTAGCTAAGCTTTACAACCAAAACAATTATACGTTCATCATTGGAAAGCAAGGCTGTTTAAATTTTCCTGAGCTGTATATCCCTTATTGTTCAGATATCGTTCTATCTTAGATACCGTTTTTTTACAAGATGCTCTAGAATAACAACGTGTTCGGTAACCTGACAATCCAGAAATATATTATTTTTATGCAGACATCGTCTTTCCATAAATAAAACCGGCAAACGTTAATTTTCCGAAAGTGATAAAAACATTTTATAATTACGATTTTTTTTTTACCGATGTGGGACAAACGTTCACATTTTCTAAATATTTTGAGTACAAATATAATAATGTGCTCGGTAAGACCGTTAACTTCCGTGACACTGCTTTTTGTTTTTTACAGTATTAAACGATGATTGCCGATCGAGATCAACAAATTGTTTCGGAATTTCACGGACGATTTTTTTAAGCAAGGTGTCAGCCGTTGTTTATGTACATGTACGCCATGTAAAACCCGTGTTTTCTACAAAAGAGTGCGGAATGTCTGCTGAAACACAACGTCACGTTCCACGTATGGAAAGCGTGTGTGTACCGATCATGTGCTTTACTAGATACTGGTCTTTAACATTTGATGCGCAGGCACGATGTGCACAAGGAAAATTTCCTGCCGTATTTGCAAGAAGAAACCATGTATATAATATAAATATATTTTAATCAAGATCTTTACAATTCACCAATTATCCAGTCAGTACTATGTTCAACAGCTGTAACGATTAAAACCGTGTTAAAACATTAAATACATGCCCATATGAACATAATTAATCGAATAAAAAAGGCTCCATCAGTAGATCCAGTGTAACCTAAAGATTCGAGAACGACGAGAATAGTGGGTTTGGACATGACGTCACTGTGCGAATGTGATGCGCACTGGTCATAAACATTCGAAAAAATAATTACTTTCAGTTTTGCAACAACAGTAACGCTTTTGCGTTTTAAAGGCTAGAGGTATGCCGTTCAAACGGTGACGTTTCGTTGATTTCATTTCGTTTAAACTTGTACAAAAAATTGAAAACATCTAGAGCTTTAATTTTAATAGCTAAAACGCACCAGATGACGTCATTTGACACATGCCACAAAAAAATTGACGTACGGAGGGGATACCCCTCCCTAACCCACCCCTCTCGGGACGGGGACGCCTAAAAAAATCCTGTGGAAGGTACCGGATATATATTTTCAGGTGGCATTTGTAACAAATAATATCATTAGTAACAAGATCTTCTTGTGGGCACATCGAAACGAGGATGTGGGGACAGGCAGACAGACAGCTTTGTCTCGTATAAACTTAAAAGATAAAGTCATGGTTGCATTTGGTTGATATATATTTTTGCGACACAATGAGAATTTCTTATTTACCTTGTATTTTGTTTCTGTCACAGTTGTCATGCAATAATTTAACGCACACTAGCAGTTCAGTTTATATCTGATAAATTTCATATATACATGAAGATTTAGCATTTACACAGAGTTGAATATTAAACAAAATATATGTCAAAACTGGTTTCTATTTTTAATAAGAATTAAGACTTAATAAGAATCCAAACAATTAACGTCATATTATTTGGACTTTTCTCTTGATATAGTTAAATTTAATATGTTTTTCGAGACCTCTCAGCAATTATTTTCAAAATTTGCATTGTGTGGTTAGATTAAGCTCGTTTTGCAAGGTCTGTGTTCGGGCCATTGTGGATTCCAGTCCTGCACAGGTTAACTCGTCTTGTTTTAAAAAGGCATCTCACTTTACATTTTGTAAATCCATACAAGTATACAACTTTGTGGTAAAATCAATTTTAATGATGCCGTTAAAATATATGCAGGCTTGTTTGTTTGTTTGTTTGGATTTTTCGCCGTATTCAACAGTATTTCAGTCATATAACGGCGGTCAGTTAACCTTCTAACACTTTTCGAGGGTAAGCTGGTTTACCAGTACTAAGTGCACATACTTATGCCAGTAACTGACAACTGCCCTACTTGAATCAGAGGTAGGGGGAGAATGGCCGTAGAAATAATTTCATGACCAATCCCCACACAAGTTATGTGGCCGGGCTGGGAATCAAACCTGCAATCCTAGGATTTGTAGTCCAGCGCTCTACCAACTGAGCTAGCCGGCCCGGCATCTATTACACTTATTTACTCTGTAACAGTCATAATTACAAATGGTTAAACTGCATATAAAACATTGGTGTAATAAAACAGTTTATACCATGTTTGACGTCTTATTGTAACTTCACATAATAGTGTGTTTTAAGGTTGATATTGTTATTAATTATAAATTGCTAACTGGAAATCGTTCGTTGTGTTAAGATTTGAACTCTTAAAATTTTGGAAACCAGAAAATAAAAAAGGACTGGCCTAATGTCAGCTAATATTTAACCAGATTAACAATTTTATTTTCAGGTTCGAATTAAAGTGATCAAGGCCCACAGTGGCAGTGTGAACAGCTGTGAGTATTTTGACAATGACCAGAAAATATTGACTTGCTCCGAGGATAAAACAGTGAAGTGCTTCAATGTGGACGACGGACTTTGTATAAAGACCTACAAAACGAAGCACAAGGAAACTGTGACAGAGGCTCGGGGTGTCCCAGATAGATCCAGGTATTTTCTGTGCCATTGCTGACTTATGCTTGTGACTCATGTTTAATATTAAGACTTAATATTCTGAAAAGAAAGAGCAGGATTTAAAAATGTGTGTACTGAATCTGAATTGATACTTAAATATTGCTCGAAGTAAGATAATGGAATCTAAGGTTGGAATATAGCTGTTATTTTTTGGTGCGGGAGGCATATAGTGATTGTCCTGTCCGTCCTTCCGTCCGTCTGTCCTTCTGTCCTTCCATCTGTGACCAGGTTAAGTAGATTTTACCGTTTCATCTAGCACCAACACCGCTTACTACAACACTTCAATACTTACATAGTTGTTGCTTATGACCATTCCCTATCCACCCATATCACCCAACCTCACTTTGACCTTGACCTTGACCTAATTTGCACTTAGAATAATTCAAATGGCTGTTTCTTGGTTAACGAGATTTTACCGTTTCGTCTAGCACCAACACTGCTTGCAACAACACTTGGATACTTACACAGTTGTTGCTTATGACCATCCACAATCCACCCTTATCACCCTACCTCACTTTGAGTAACTTTCACCTTGACCTTATTTGGACTTATAATCATTCAAAAGTGCCATTTCTTTGTTCATTAGATTTTACCGTTTTGTCTAGCACCAACACCGCTTACTGCAACACAGTTATTACTTATGACCGTTCCCAATCCACCCATATCACCCAACCACACTTTAACCTTGACCTTGACCTAATTTGGACTAAGAAATGGGCTATCCAGCACCAACCAGGGGCATGTGTGTTTATCAAACACAGAATCTTGTTATTGAACTGTGATTCACCTGAAACAACAGTGAAAGCTAGAGTAGGATAAATGTGGGGCGAGACCAATTATATATGAGGCATGTCGTGGGAAACCTGGGCTTAATGCATCTGCGTAAAGTGTCGTCCCGTATCAACCTGTGCAGGCACTTTCCACCTACACTGGATTTATGTTTAGAAGAGAATTGCGTGAAACAGAAAATACTTCATCTTTAAAGCTTAAATTGAAATTAGCATTAAATTTTATGCTCTGTATAATAAGTCTGTATTATTTAGTTTGTATTCCTTTGCAGGTTTGTCACTAGCAGTTATGACAAGGCAGTTCATTGTTATGATGCAGAAACTGGCAAAATGCATGTAAGGAAACTGGTTTTTGAATCCCCCCAATACTTAGCCATTGTGTATACTAAACTGTCAAATTAAACACCTTTAAAATGTAGTTCATCTTTGATTTGTTTAAGGTTTTGTGCATAGACAAGATTTTGTTGAAACAAACGAGACAACGTCTCGGGTAGAACAAGATGTATTTAGTGTCTTTGTACACCAAATTAAATTGTTTAAAAGATAGGTTCAGTTATTGGTTGTTTTTTTTTTTTTCAACACAGCATATAGTAATATTCTTCGAAAATTCTTCTTTATATTTGTTTCGTCATATACAGAAGTTTGAACACATTGCTACATTTAATCAGATCGTTAAATCTAAAGTACATGCACAGTACTACATGTAGTATACAAAGTCATTCTCATTAAATCATCTCCAGTCTGACGCTGCTATACTATCCACTGTTCTTAAGTCTAACGCTGCTATACTATCCACTGATCTTAAGTTTAACGCTGCTATACTATCCACTGATCTTAAGTCTAACGCTGCTGTACTATCCACTGTTCTTAAGTCTAACGCTGCTATACTATCCACTGATCTTAAGTCTAACGCTGCTATACTATCCACTGATCTTAAGTCTAACGCTGCTATACTATCCACTGATCTTAAGTCTAACGCTGCTATACTATCCACTGATCTTAAGTCTAACGCTGCTGTACTATCCACTGTTCTTAAGTCTAACGCTGCTATACTATCCACTGATCTTAAGTCTAACGCTGCTGTACTATCCACTGTTCTTAAGTCTAACGCTGCTATACTATCCACTGATCTTAAGTCTAACGCTGCTATACTATCCACTGATCTTAAGTCTAACGCTGCTATACTATCCACTGATCTTAAGTCTAACGCTGCTATACTATCCACTGATCTTAAGTCTAACGCTGCTATACTATCCACTGATCTTAAGTCTAACGCTGCTTATATACTGTCCACTGATCTTAAGTCTAACGCTGCTATACTATCCACTGATCTTAAGTCTAACAGCGACAACTAATGGAGCGAACGTTGGAATTTGATTTTAATGAGATTGTATACAAAGTTAACATGTGTCTCCATGGTCTGTTTGCAGTGGTCAGGAATGCACGGGGGCATGGTGCTATGTTGTAAGGTCTCCAACAATGGACAGATGGTCGCCTCAGGCTCAGATCTCGATAACTGCCTGAAAGTGTGGGACACACACACCGGACAGGTCATACACAGCATTGAGGGTTAGTAGTGCATGCTTTCTAGCCTTTAAAGGATGCAATAATTATAATGAGGCACGGCGTGGGAAAACCTGGCTTAATGCATGTGCGTAAAGTGTCGTCCCGGATTAGCCTGTGCAGTCCGCACAGGCTAATCTGGGATGGCACTTTCCGCTTTTATGGTATTTTCTGTTTCAAGGAAGTCTCTTCTAACCATAAATCCACTTTAGGCGGAAAGTGCCGTCACTTTACACACATGCATTAAGCCCGGTTTGCCCACGACGCGCCTCGTGATCATAGAAAATAGATATTTTCACTCGTGGCTGTGCCACTCGTGAAAATATCATTTTCTATGAACACTTGTGAATAAAATACAATCTTAAACCGAAATAAAAAAATATCCTCTATATGTTTATTTCAAGACTCACAAGTTACTCATGTGTTTGTTAATACTTTTGTCATCCAAATAAATCTCTACTTCTATGATACTTTCACATTTCAGAATTCCCATTTCTGTTTCAGATCTGCACAGCAGTTCGATCACCAGCGTGATGTTTGCGCCAGATGATGACAAAGTGATCACCACGTCTATGGACAAGAAGACCATGTTTTATGACCTGAAAACCAAGAAAGTCACAATCACCCTTGAGTAAGTGTAATTATCTGTGGGCGAAATTAGCACAAGCCCATAAGCCCCGCACTGGTTATTTTAATCCAGGCCCCGTGTCACAAAACAAATTGAGCCTGATTTTAGGGTTTAAGATCAACTTGAGTCAGATATTTCAGGATCAGGCTCAAAAATGGCGTTCACTAAAATCAGGATCAATTTGAATTATTGGACAAATATATATTTTACATAATTATGAACTCCCCTCAGCATAGATTTTCTATCTGAGATAAATATTTCAATCAAATCTTAACAAAAAATTGTGTCATTTTATCTAGAAATAAAAGGTATTTTGAAAATAAAATATTTTTGAGATTCCGCTCATTTGAGCTAGAAGATCAAGATCAGCTAAGATTGATCGTGATCATAGAGTTAATCCTTTGTGAACATGGGGCCAGGTTTGCTCAGAAAGATTCTCAGTTTTATACAGGCAACTTGCATCATTTTCTTGCTCTAAAGTAATTATATAAGAGTTTGGGCTTGCTTGGCCAAACTGCTAAATTTAGTGACTGCAATATGACTGTGTTAAAGAAACAGGTACATATTCATAACATTTCTTATGTACAGACTTTATTTTTCTGTCTTATAAAGGTTCAAGAAATTAGACTATTACAGGTGGAAAGCTTGGATGAACCAGTAGTTTTACTGAAAGCATATTAATAGCTTTTTGGTGTTTATTATGCTCCACGAAAAATTTCGAGGGAGCATATAGTTGCCGCTTTGTTAGTCCATCCGTCACATTTTCTTTTTCGGAGTATTTCTCAGCAACTGCTGGCCGGAATTCAACAAAACTTCATGGGAAGCTTCATTACCAAGAGGAGGTTTACATATTACCAGGACTTGCCACTTTAGTGATTTTTCTCAGAGTTTTGGGACTTTGAAGATTTCTGAAATCAGTAATGTATTCAGTGCACAATTCTTGACTTTCTTGTCCGCCCTATTTCTCAGCAGCTACTAGCCGGAATTCAACGAAACTTGATGGGAAGCTTCATTGCCAAGAGGAGGTGTACATGCTACCAGGACGTTCCGCTTCAATGATTTTTCTTAGAGTCATAGAGTAATGGGACTTTGAAGATTTCTGAAATCCCTATATAGTGCACAATTCTTCACTTTCTTGTCTGGGCTATTTCTCAGGAACTACTTCCTGGAATTCAACAAAACTTTATGACAAGCTTCATTACCAAGAGGAGTTGTGCATACCACAAGGACATTCTGCTTCAATTATTTTTCTGAGTTATTGGACTTGGAAGATTTCTGAAATCAGTATTTAGTGCAGTGTTCTTGACTTTCTTGCCCGTGCTATTTTTCAGCCACTACTTGCTGGAATTCAACAAAACTTGATGGGAAGCTTCATTACCAAGAGATGTGCATACTACCAGGACGTTCCGCTTCAATGATTTGTCTCAGAGTTATGGGACTTTGAAAATTTCTGAAATTAATATATACTGCATAAATTCTTGTCCGGCTATTTCTCAGTAACTACTGGCCTGATTTCAATAAACTTTTATTGGAAGCTTCATTGCCAAGAAGAGGTGTGCATATTAGCAGGATGTTACGCTTCAATGATTTTTCTTGGAGATATGGGACTTTGAAAATTTCTGATATATAGTATACAGTGAACAATTCTTGTCTGGGCTATTTCTTAGCAACTACTGGCCAGATTTCAATGAAATTTCATGGGAAGCTTCATTGCCAAGAGGAGGTTTGCATATTAGCAGGATTTTCCACTTCAATGATTTTTCTTAGAGTTATGTGACTTTGAAAACTTCTGAAATATAGTACAAAGTTCTATTGATTTTTAGTCATTTTAATATCTTTGCCCTTCTCGTTTCATTTATATTGCTTGACACAGCACATTGGGGAGAATCCATCAGTTTTACTTATATCCTTGTAAAAGCATGATGTTGTTGCACCCACCTGTTTTTTACTCCACCAAATGCCCTTTCATGCTTCAGCTAGAAGAACGATATGTAAAATAACATTGTATTGGTACGTCTCTCACAAAACAAACACACATACCATGTCACTTATTTTGCTGAAATTGTGTAAATGTGGCGCAGTCCACACAGGTTAATCCGGGATGGCACTTTACGCATTTTGTGGTATTTTCTGTTTCAAGGAAGTCTCTTCTAAACATAAATTCACTGTAGGCGGCAAGTGCCATACTGGATTAGCCTGTGCGGACTGCACAGGCTAACCCGGGATGACACTTTAAGCACATGCATTAAGACCGGTTTTCTCACGACGCGCCACAAAAATTGAATTGCCTGTTTCTATCCAGAGGCCACATCAATGTCGTATCGTGCTGTGACATGACGAAGGATGAACGCAAGTTTGCCACGGGTGCCTGGGACAAGAACCTATGTATCTGGGACATCTCGACTGGCACCTACCGGTCCAAGGGTCCTGTGAAACTCGGCGCCGCTCACGAAGGATCCATCAGCTGCTGTAGATTTAGTCCAGATGGTGGGTTGGCTGCTTCCTAGATACAAGATAAAAGAAATTTTATTTAACATAGGCTTGTATAACAAAAAACATTAGCTATAAAGCTATTGCCCCGACACAAAAAACGAGTATTCAGTAATAACAATATCACAAAATCAGTTGATTGTTAAACAGACAATATAATGTCAATTACTAGTGTAATACTGACAGTACACAAATAACATATAATCAAGTTTGGCAATGACACAAAATATTATTTATTAGCATATCAAAGCATAACAAATTATGGCACTAAACCATTAAATATTGCATTATCTATATTCCTTTGACTAAAAGTCATATATTTGTATACTTAATAGGTATTTTGTAAATGTATTTCTTGAGGCAGTTATGCTACTATTTATACATGTAGTGTTACTGTTTCTTCGAATGGTGACTTAAAGTGTCATCTGGAGTTCATATTATATTTTCTTCTATGCAGAGAAGAGGAGGAGAATTAATAATCTCTCAGAACCATTACTTAAATACTGTAGGAGTGATTATGTGGCCAGATTGTCTCATTTGGCACATACTGTGTAAGTAGGGTTGCCATATTTGGGACCACTATTGGCTTTACAAACTGTCTGTGTCTGTGTGTCTTTGTGTCTGTGTGTCTGTCTGTCCAGGACGACACTTTCTGGTTTTATGGTATTTTCTGTTTCAATGAAGTCTCGTTTAAACATAAATCCACTGTAGGCGGAAAGTGTCGTCCCTGATTAGCCTGTGCGGACTGCACAGGCTAATCCAGGACCACACTTTACGCATATGCATTAAGCCTGGATCTCCCACTACACGCCTCATATATTTATTTAAGATACTAGTAGTTCAGCAGTTAAGGAGTCGGTAATGCTGAGAACTTGGCTCCTGATTTCAGGACAGATGTTGGTCTCGGGCTCCTGTGATAGCAGTCTCGTCGTCTGGGATGTGGAGAACGAGATACAGAAAATTAAACTACAGGTCAGCAACACAGAGATCTTTATCACCCAGTGTGCATTCACAAAATAAACTCACATGGAAATATCTTTACTGAAACACATTGGGTGTTCTTGTATTTCTAAATTTCCTTTATATCCGGTACGTCATAGATTTTCCCCTTCCAATGGGCACTGCCAACATTCCCCTAACGGCTAAAAAAAACTCAGATCTAACATTTGCAGTCTAATGACATCATTGTTGTTGATTTTCATTTTATGTTCTGTGTTATAATGCACCTATCAATATTTCCCTCCTGGGTGGGAGCGGGCATATACGGGACTTTAGACTGATAGCGATTCGAGATAGGCGGGAATTAGACACGCCGAATGATTCCGGGTACAGGGGAATAGACTTTGGTCGGATTTTAGATCCCGGTTGTTTTGGCTTCCGGGCCATTTGATACACCTATAGCATCTCGCACTGAAGGGATTTAGACAAAAATATTGAAATATTGATAGTTGCATAAGAAATATGTAGGAAATATAGTGTTGTTATGGTTTATAGATATTCATCGACTGAAAATGATAAATTATAAAATGTTTGTAATAGGGATGGCAAAACTATTCGAATATTAGAATATTAGTTTGATTGGTCCCCATTCGAATAGTTAAAACGCCATTTGAATATTCGCAAATTTGTCGCTGTTTAAAACAACAACAATCATTTTCTGCCGTAGAGAGTAATTTTCCATCAACATGAAGGCAGTATTTCACTAATAGATACCTAATACCATGTTATCACTAGAATGGCCCTGTGTCACGTGTCAGACTGAAAGATATTGAATACATTGGTCGGTGTCAATCTCCACGTATCTAGTCGCCAGTAATACACAATTACATCCGACAGTAGGAAACAACAACTGTTCATTGTTTATTACAACTAGCGTTTAGACTTCTAAACGAGTAACAAATGAAAAGAAGTGCGATCAAACATTTAGCAGTCATTTTAGCTGAGAAACTTTGCTCAAATTTTGCTAAAAAACTAATGCTTATCGAAGCATTTCCAAACTGATAGAAATGTGTGACGTTTTGTAAACGTTTTTGTTTAAAAGAACAATTTAAATGGGTCCTGCAGTTGTAAATGCTTTTGTACTGTGAAATTTAAGCATTAATTAGAAATCGCAATTTGTTAATGAAGATACGACGGTACTGGCTAATCGGTACTAAAATGTCACACACAAAAATGATTACTATATGCCTTGTAGGCCACAAAGTTCACTGTAGGTAATACAAATCTCTGCGAAAACTTGAATATTCGATTGAAAGAAAAAGCGAATATTCGAATACCGATCCTAGTTTGTAACACTTTTCATCTGTATTTTAGTTTAAACCTATTTATTTTAGCTCGATTGCATCGAAAGCCGAAGGCTTATAGAGACACTCTCGAGTCCGTTTCCTGGGTAGAACCAGTACTTGGTGTCTTTGGGGGAGATCTTGAGAACGCTCCCAGTAAGGTTCGAACCCGGGACCTCCCGATCGAATATTTTGAAAAGTACATATATCACCTACAAACTTGAAACTTGTTTACTAGTATTTCATTAAATGCCTATTTCTATGTAAACATACATTGTATTGTAAACATACATTGTATTGTAATCATACATTGTATTGTAAACATACATTGTATTTAATGGTGTTGTACATAGCATTATTATATGGCAAGTGTAAGAACAAAATAAAATACTACATTATTAGTAAAAGCACGAAAAATATAAAGTCAAAATCATGAAAATAATAAGAGTATACAATTTGTATATAAGCAAGTTATCGAAAATAAAAAAAAATGTTTGTTTGTTTGTTTGTTTGTTTGGATTTTTCGCCGTATTCAACGGTATTTCAGTCATATAACGGCGGTCAGTTAACCTACTCACGCTTTTCCTGGGTAAGCTGGTTTACCAGTACTAAGTGCACATACTTATGCCAGTAACTGACAACTGCCCTACTTGAATCAGAGGTAGGGGGATAATGGCCGTAGAAATAATTTCATGACCAATGCCCACACAAGTTATGTGGCCGGGCTGGGAATTGAACCTGCGATCCTCGGATTTGTAGTCCAGCGCTGTACCAACTGAGCTAGCCGGCCGGGCTCTAAAATAAATAACAGAAAAACAAGATACTGACAAGAAAACTATGATAATCATAAAAGTGAATAGAGTTGATGAAAATTAATAAATTAACACAATTATGTGTTATAAATTATTATAGAGAAAGTATGACATGCATGGCCCAGTGCAGGGTAATATATAATGGGATACCATATGTGTCACGTTTATAAAGAATCTAAGATGCTATATGTGCCATATACATAGTGGTATATTGAGATTATAATGTGGTCAATTTCAGGGTCATACAGGCTGGGTGGAAGATGTCTGTTTCAGTCAGGACCAAAGATGGCTGATGTCATGTGCAAGGGTATGTCTGTAGTGTTCTTTCTTACTGGTATTCCCATTCTCAACGCATACCCCATTTGCAAAATCGTTTAAACAGAATCATCAACAATAACAACACCACCAATTATAAAGTATATTAACTGTTAGCATTTGTGCAGTGACTGGGAAAGGATTTTTCCATACGAGATAATTTCTCATCTCCACAAACAGCTATGGGCTGTTTCCAAAATCTATGGGATTTCCTTTGATTTTTATGGGTTAAGAGCAATTTCATTTTGTGAACGTCTGTTTCAATCGCGAAAAATACACCACGTAGACGCTCACGCTTCCCGTTTAAGGTGTAATAAGCCTCTGCTGATATTGATTTTTTAGACTGCCAAATTAATTTTATGGATAACATTTCACTGCATAGTGACAAAACTGGACCAGACCGAGCATTTTGTTTAGTACGCCAGTGAATTTTCGTTTCGTACTCAAAAATGTTGGTGCAACGTAAAATCGCATTGGTGAACATTTCTTTGAGATATTTCTCAGTTTTATGCGCAAATATCACATTTTGCATGGGTTTCCCAGTCACTGTTTGTGTAATTAATAATTTGTATATGCATAAATAATTCTCATATAAATCTAAGATAGTATTACATTGTGTGCTTCACAAATATTGTGTCAAGTGTTATCAATCATAAAGAAAATAAAGAGTTTATGCTTAAACAGTGTTCACAATAATGTTGTGGAAGGGTTTACCCAGTGGAGCATTAACCATCGGATTTCAGCTTGCCTGAATCTACTTTAAACTAGTCTGAAAAGAAAAACATCAACAAATGTCTCGACATTATTTTATAAGTTTAAATGACTTTGTTATATATGTATTTTTTTATTTTCATCTTTCTTGTACTTGACCTTTCAGGCGAACAGGTCATAATTGTAACTTGCCCGGATCGATTTGATCTTGTTCCGTAGTGCCGGCAAATGTGTTATTTGAAAAAAAATTGCTCAGATGCACTTGTATCACCTCTAACGATAATAACTCCCGTTGTTTGGTTTTTTCAAGGATCACACTGTGCGCCTGTGGAACATCGAAGACTCAGACAAAATCCCCATAGTGCTGGAGAAGAAACGGGCAGTGGGAGTCAAAATACTGAAGGTAACTGTCAATGAATCTGAGACAAAAGCAAAAATCACAGTAATTTTTTACAGTGCAGAAATTGGTCGTAATTTCATAGTAGTTTTGTACATTTAATGAAATTGTTCATTATTTCATAGCAGTCTTTTACAGTTTATGAAATTGGTTTCAATTTCATGGTTTTTTTTACAATTAATGAAATTGTTCATTATTTCATAGTACTGTTTGACAGTTAATGAAATTGGTCATAATTTCATGGTAGTTTAGTACAATTAATGAAAGTTTTCATTATTTCATAGTAGTTGTTTACAGTTAATGAAAATTCTGTATTTTTAAATGTGTTAATTTGAGCAGTATTTACAAACTGTAAAAGCGTAAAGGATTCATAACACATTTGAAACACATCAGGAGGGCCAGTGTCCGGGTGGCATATTTACGAGAGGGCATATGTTTCGGGTGGCAAATGTCTGAGAGGGTATATGTCCGCCTAAATGAAAATTATCGAGAGGGCATATGTCCGGGAGGGCATGTGTCTGGATACCAATGAAATCTGTCATAATTTCATAGTAGTTTTGATAAATTAACAAAATTGGTCATTATTTAATAGAAGTTAGGAATTTGGTCATTCATGTAAGTTTTGTACAGTTAATTTCATAGTAGTTTTGGAAAGTGAATAAAATTTTGATTAAAAAATGTAATTTTTAAACTAATAAAAAAACAACAACACAAAAACATCATGGAACTGCAGCTGCATCAGCAGTAGGGAAACGGTTATTATTGGAAACTTTTGTAATGGCATCAATAGTGCCTCTATCAATATTTTCCCCGGGGCTGGGGGACGGAGATGCGTGGTGTAAGCGTATCTGCCATCTTTAAGTTGTGTCCAAAAGCCGGCATTTAAATATCCAAAAATGTATGCCAGGATGTAAAATCTGACCAAAGTCTATTTCCTGGGACACAGTATCATTCATAACAGATATGGGACTTAATACTAAAAGCGATCCCTACAGGCGGGAATTCAACATTCTGAATTATTCTGTGTCCCAGGAAGTAACCTCAATTAAACCACTGAGTCCATTTTTGCTTCACTTCCATCACAATCAAGTAGTTTAATGAAAGTATCAATTTCAACTGATGATTACTCATTAACCAAACGGTATTTACAGTATATTTCTATGTTCATAGTGTTATTTTGCTCCTTTATATGCACTATTCTTTTTTTTTTTGGAATCTGTGACCAAAAAATTGAAAGTTGTCAAATCATCAATCTGTAAACAGGCCCTTTTAAGTGAATGCCATTTTAATGATCTGGTCAAGTTCATCTTGACAGAAAATCAAGCGCAACTTGGTTGTGATTACAAGGCTAGTTGTTACGGTTAATCTGATTGGTTGTCATTGCAGTGTGAGTTGTTACAGTTAATCTGATTGGTTGTCATTGCAGTGTGAGTTGTTACAGTTAATCTGATTGGTTGTCATTGCAGTGTGAGTTGTTACAGTTAATCTGATTGGTTGTCATTGCAGTGTGAATTGTTACAGTTAATCTGATTGGTTGTCATTGCAGTGTGAGTTGTTACAGTTAATCTGATTGGTTGTCATTGCAGTGTGAGCAGTGTGGGAAGCCGTTCTCTATGGCCCAGTTGGAGGATCACGTGGACGTCACGAAGTGTGTCTTCTGTCGCGTGCACAGCTCCGACCTCTACCTGCAGAACATGAAGTCTGGACTCTCCGAGAATGAAACATAGTACACAGAAATGAAATTTTAATATATCGACAGTTGAGCGTAAAACTGTTGTATCTGATATAGAAATGTTAAACGGTTGAGCATAAAACTGTTGTATCTGATATAGAAATGTTAAGCAGTTGAGCGTAAAACTGTTGTATCTGATATAGAAATGTTAAGCAGTTGAGCGTAAAACTGATGTATCTGATATAGAAATGTTAAGCGGTTGAGAATAAAACTATTGTATTTGATATAGAAATGTTAAGCATTTGAGCATTAAACTATTGTATCTGATATAGAAATGTTAAGCAGTTGAGCGTAAAACTATTGCATCTGATATAGAAATGTTAAGCAGTTGAGCGTAAAACTGTTGTATCTGATATAGAAATGTTAAGCATTTGAGCGTTAAACTATTGTATCTGATATAGAAATGTTAAGCAGTTGAGGGTTCAACTGTTGTATCTAATATAGAAATGTTAAGCAGTTGATCGTTAAACTGTTGTATCTGATATAGAAATGTTAAGCAGTTGAGCGTTAAACTGTTGTATCTGATATAGAAATGTTAAGCAGTTGAGCGTTAAACTGTTGTATCTGATATAGAAATGTTAAGCAGTTGAGCGTAAAACTGTTGTATCTGATATAGAAAGGTTAAGCAGTTGAGCGTCAGCTGTTGTATCTGATATAGAAATGTTAAGCAGTTGAGCATAAAACTGTTGTATCTGATACAGAAATGTTAAGCAGTTGAGCGTAAAACTGATGTATCTGATATAGAAAGGTAAAGCAGATATAACAGTTTCACGCCGGAAAACTGTAGTACAACATATAAAAAAGTATTTCTTTCACATTTGAAATGAAATTTGCATCTTCTGTTGCTCGCACAGCTGTGATATCTGACTGTAGATCTTCAGAACATAAAGGTCGGAATCTCGTAAAATGAAACATAGTACAGAGAGCGTTAATTTGTAAAGATATGACATTGTGATAAATGTGTCCAAAATGCCAAAATTAAATTCTTCTGTGTTTGCAATGTCAAGTAAGTTTTTAAAATGAAATTAATCAGGGCATTCCAAATCTGTAAGGAATGTTAGACAATGGAGAAGTTTATGTCAACTGAAACATTGTATTACTATTGTATTTCAACTGATGCTTGCATAGTGCTAAAACTTGTGCCGCGAGATGAGATGCATTGACCGACTTGTTATGGATTCTGATTCAAACTGCTCATTAAGGGTTTCATGTCGAGTAAATGAGTGCACGTGGCCATTTATCAATCTTGTTTATGAATTGACTGCTTCAAGCATAGTTTATGTGCCTCGCAATAACAGGATGCTCAAGAATGTGATTGTGCTGTCTTAATATTTACTGCCTTGTTTCTTATTACATGTAAAATTAATGTATATAAAATAAGTTTTTTTGATAGATATAAAAAGAAGGAAAACAATCGGGACAAAAACATCTATTTTGATTTAGACAGGAATTTTCAGAGGGTTCGGTTTGGACAAGTTTCGATGTTTATGCAACCTGGTCATGTTTGAACTTATGTCCACAACATACGCATTAACATTACTTTACTATAGCAAACTGTGATATTTCAAAACAAAAATACAAAAGAGTATTTTTTGTTAGCTCGACTATTTACTGAATAGTTCGAGATATACTACACACCCATTCGTCGGCATCAGCATAATGCTCTGGTTAAGGTTTGTGTGCTACAAGCCCCATATCTCTGTAACTACTAAAGATATTCAATTGAAACTTCACACATATCTTCGGGGTCATTAGGTAAGGTCACTGACTAAGGCCCATAACTCTGACCTGCAATTTGGCAGAATTATGTCCGTTTTTGTACTTAGAAATTCAGGTTAAAGTTTGCCTGCAACAACTCCATATCTCTCTAACTACTGCAGATTTTCAATTGAAACTTCACACACGTCTTCAGGGTCATTATATAAGGTCACTGACGAAGGCCCATAACTGACCTGCAATTAAGCAGAATTATGCCCCTTCTTATACTTGGAAATATCAGGTTAAAATTGATTGCAACAATTTCAAATCTATTGATATATAATGCATATATTCAATTAAAACTTCCCACGTCTTCAAGGTCATTATATAAGGTCTCTGGCCAAGGCACATAACTCTGACCACCATTTAGCAGAATTAGACCCCTTTTTTGTAGTGATAAAGGCCCATAACTCTGACAAAGCAGTTGAATAGTGGAGCGCGCTGTCCTGAGACAGCTCTTGTTTATTTAATAAATAACGTTCTTTATGGAGTATCTTTTGTATCGTATGTTATATTGAATTGTGTTTAATTTATTTGTTTGTAAAGTATATTATTTCAAATAAATTCAACGATTTGAATGTTCTTTGTATACGTTTTGTGTCCTCACTTCAACAGAGTTTCTTCAGCAATATATGCACAAGAACAAGGCTATCTATGCTGTCTGAACTCACATAATGTGACAGACCGTTTGTTTGACCCTCCAACATCGTAAAGGACTTGTGGTATAGCTGGGACAACCGACCAATCGCGATAGGCTTTATAACCACACCTGCTACAGTATACAGATGCTTTTAACTCGACTATTGTCCGAGATATACTACTCGCCCGTTTGTCGGCATCTGCGTAATGCTCTAGAGCACTAACTAGTTAAGGTTTGCATGCAACAAGTGCATGTCTCTTAGCTACTACTGGCCCATGTTCACAAAGCAAGTTAAGCCTGATTTTCGGGTTCAAGATGAACTTGAGCCAGATATTTCAGGATCAGGCTCAAAAATGGCGTTGGCTAAAAATCTGAAACCATTTAAATTGTTTGTCAAACATACATTGTACATAATTCTTGACTCCACTTAGTGTACATTTGCAATCAGATTTGAAGATTTTCATCATAACCTCACAACTTTAGATGTTTGTTTTTTTTATCTAGACAAAAAGTTATTTCAATTTAAAATGTTTTTGAGAATCGGTTCAGCTGAGCTAGAAGATCAAGATCAGCTAAGACTGATATTGATCCTGTAGTTAATACTTTGTGAACACGAGGCCAGATATTCAATTGAAACTTCACATGTCTTAGGGGCCATTATGTAAAGTCACTGACCAAGGCCCATAACTCTTACCTGCAATTTAGCAGAATTATGCCCCTGTTTCGAAATTCAGGTTAAAGTTTGCGTGCAACAACATCATATCTCAATATATCTGCTACAGATATTCAATTAAAAATTATTTCATGTTTTCGGGTTCATTATGTTATATAAGGTCACTGGCCAAGGCTCATAACTCTGACCTGAAATTTAGTACAATTTTCCCCTTTTTTGTACTTAAAAAAATAAGGTTTTGGTTTGCGTGCAAGTACATAACTATTACATATATTCAGTACCTGTGACCATCATTTTAGCAGAAGCATGCCCTTTTTTGAACTGACTAAGGCGCATTACTCTGACAACGCGGTTTGAATAGTCGAGCGCGCTGTCCTGAGACAGCTCTTGTTATAAGACATCTCCGTCAAACAATGAAGTCCTTGCTCAATGCATTAAATTCAATCTCATTAAAATCAAATCCTAACAGTGTTAGGATCTGAAGACATCGTATAACAGGTCACGTTCAAATGACCTTCCGAACAATAAAATATCAGCCCTTCTGCGCCCAATGACATTGCCTTTTGCACAGCAACATTTGGTCACGGTTTTTGAAAAGTGATGCATTTCCAGCTGATCCTCGGGAATAAATCATTTACAGTTAATTTTCACGCGGATAACAATGGACATAGTATTACCATAGGCGAGTAAACACCCAAAGTTCCCGTTAATGTCGTGCATAGTATTTGTGATTTATATATGAAGTTATACAACATTTTGAAGGCAACAGTTTGATTGGCTCCTGAAAAGGTCATCTGAACGTGACCCCTAATGCGAAGTCATCAGATCCAGTCAGCGGATAATATAGTAGCGTCAGACTGGAGATGATTTTAATGAGATTGCATTGTTATCCAAATCTCATCAGTTGGTCAGTCAAAATAACACTCATCAACTTCGTCAGCTCAAATTATTGATTATATTTATATGCTTATTTGTTTGTGCATATTTTCACTTTGTTAAATGATACTGTAACTGTATTGTCATTGAAACATTCCACAGCAGTTCAACACGATTCCAGTGCAAAAACTGGTATAAATTGTATTTAAACTACAGAGCGCTGTCATGGGTTTTTATTGAATTATGGCCCATTTTTTACTTGAGATTTTTTTAAGACCACTTTTCTTGAAAACTATTGGACCTACAGCTTCCAAACTTGTCATACTTATTCACCATCATCAGAGTGTGTGCGACAAGAACAATTATTCTTGTCATCAATTTTGATTAAATTATGACCCATTTTTACGAAAAAAAAAATCCTATTTTCTTGAAAACAATTGAATTTATAGCCTTTACAGTTGGTGTACTTATTCCCTAATGAGAAGACAAAAACCATAACTCTGTATTTTATTGATTTTTTTATTTACCTTTCTTCAACGGAGATTTTATAGTTCTTCGTTTAGGTTCATTTATATCAAAACAATAGAACCTATAGCCTTCATACTTGGTATAATTAAAAAGTATAATTACCGGTAGATGAGTGTGTAGGACAAGAACCACTAGTAGGTCATATAATATGTTGATTGAATTATAAACCTTTTAACTAAGAACATTTTTCTCCTTGGTTAAGTGCACTTATATTTGAAATAATTTAATATGATACTTTGCTTTAGACTTGGAATCTCTTCCAGTATGAAGAGTGTGTATAACAAGTAATATAAATATCTAGATTAAATTTTTCAGTGGGGCCTTTTTTCTTCAAAATAATATAATCTCTACCATTAAGTCTTTGTCTACTTATTGAGATGAGCAAGAATCATAACTCTGTCATGCACTTTAACTAATTTACGGCCTTTTGTTTACTTGAGAGTTTCATTAAGTAGCACTTTTCCAAACAAGTATTGAAATAATGAGAAATAGACCGTCCAATGTGAGTTTCGGTTGTCAATTAGCCAGCCGCCGAGAGTGAAGCTATCCGTTTCCCGGATTTGTAAGGTACCATTGGTATTCTCACTCTGCACAGGCTAATCCAGGACGGCACTTTCCGCCTACAGTGGATTTATGTTTAGAACAGACTTCCTTGAAACAGAAAATACCATAAAAGCAGACTGCACAGGCTAATCCGGGACGACGCTTTACGCATATGCATTAAGCCCGGTTTTCCCACGACACGCCTCATATTGTTTTTCTTCAAATCGCAGACTTACTTGTAAAAGATACATATTCCGCCTAACAATAACTTTCGCCTTAATTACAACATGATTTTGTCCATGGTGTATGACATATTGTTTGTTGTTTTGTTGTTGTTGTTTTTAAACTTTCGATCGAAAAATAAATAAAACGTGCGTGTCCCTTCATATTGTCACAATTGTTTTATTTTCTAAATACAAATGCAGACGAAAAAGTATATTAAGGCTGTTAAGATGTTATTACTGAAGAAAATATAATAGCAATAACGAACGATACGTTGACTAAAAAATCTTATGATCTCAATGATATAGAAATATATATATATATGGTGAACTGTTGACGTTCGCATTTGCGCGAAGTGATATTTCGTGCTACCTAAACACAGATATATATGCACAAAATAAAAGCGCTTATTCAGGCAAAATTGTAATGAAAATTGAAGGAATTAGGTAGAGGACCACCTCTGCAGGTACATTCCTTGGTTATTAAATGTGCGATACTTGCTTCAGAATACTGGGTTTAATGATGTATGGATGTATCCGGAATCAGTAAATATTAATGTATTTATTCCCATTTTTAAAACCAGACTTATTGACATGTACATAGGTTTGTTGCGAAATGATTTGAATATAAAGGGTTCACTAATATTATATAAAGAATTGAAACAAAGATTTGAATTATCTGATTATCTAGACATTGTTAAAAGCTGTAAGTTCAGGATTTATTTATCAAAACTAAGACTATGTTAAAAATTGAATCTGGTAGACATGCAAATATTCCTAAAAATGAACATAAATGTATTATATGCAACACAACTGATATAGAAGACGAGTATCACTTAGTTATAGTATGTCATCTTTATATTAATATTAGAAAAAAATATATTAGCAAATATTTCTGTAACCGACTTAGTATGCATAAATTTATACTTTCTCAAGTTCTTCTGAAACTTGCCTTATACTGTAAAAATGCTTTTAAAATGAGATTTGATACTTAAGATGCACACTTTTTATTAGAAAATGGCCTGTATAATAATAACAACTTAAAATGTTGTTTAATTAATGTTCACTTTCGCATTGCTATGCATGTGCTTATTTATTTACTATTATTTTGTATGTGTAACGATGGACTGTAATTGTTCAAGTTATATCAATAAACTTTCTGTTCTGTTCTGTTCCTATCGAGTTTGGGTAAAATCCATTTAGGAGTTTCAGAGAAATTGTTTGAAGTAAATTGTTGACGACTGACGACGAACGCCGGACTGTGACTGACCACAATAGAACAGGTGAGCCAAAAAATCGCTTACAGTCATTATAGCGTTCCTGATGTCAAATGATGTATATTTAAAGCTATTTAATTCTTTATGTAAGAACAAGTTTTCGAGTTATCGTTGTTTATCTGCCAATAAACAACGAATTGGGGTGCTGATGCGTAGGAATTAAACCACGAGGGCCTTATCCGAGTGATTTAAAAGCAACGCGCCAGAACGACAAAGAGTTGTTTACTGGCAGATAAAGATAATACCAAAACAAATCGATTCTTACATGATTTGACAAATATTGTTGATTGTCTGGTTCTGATGCGTGGCTATTAAACCACTCGGCGAACGGCCTCGTGGTTTAATTCCTACACATCAGAACTCCAAATCGTTGTTAAACCGATGAACAACGATAATGCGAACATTATATTGATTCTAACTTGATTTCACAAATATTTTTGCAATTGTAATTTTACTCAAAATCGGGACTATTGTTTGCGTTGTTTGTTGGTAGTTGAACAATGCTAATTGTGTTATTGTCTCTAGAAAAATTAACGAGTATCATGTTATAATTTTATTTAGCTTAACGTTCTAATCTGTAGCAAACCGACATTGAATTTTGTATTATTAAAATTTAAAATAAGAACTTAATACGTTGTTCTGTTCTTATGTTTGATGTTGTTCTTTTCTTTCTTTAATGGTGCCCGGCCATTAAAATTTAACATAAATTAGTCATTATTGGCCAATTAACTTGTTGGAAGCCGCACTATATCAATTAAACGTGTGCCATTGATTGTTTAACGAGTACCGATTAAAACTAATTAAACACAACATTTTTTTTCTCAGTTTGGGGAAATTGTTAGAACGACCATTGTTCGGACCCGCGCGGCAAGTTCAAAGGCGAATTCCGTGATACAGCAGACTATGTTTAGAAAAGGTGTCGAGGGCGCTCCTTTAAATACTGAATGACACACTCTTTGCGACACATACTGGTGTGACGTTCATATGTGTAGTTCTACTAATTTATTTTCATACAAACTGTTGTGCTGGACTTTTGGAGCATTTGGGAACAGCAGAGAGGGTAAGAGATTTTCTAATACTTATAGAATTGTTTAATCAATATTTAAAACAATAATGTTCATATGTGGGCAGACATTTTGACATTTAAAAGTATTAAGTATTTTAAAATGGAATTTGTTAATGGTTATAGTTAATTTGAGCAGTATGTGTTATAACCCCAAATGTATGAAATTAGATATTGTAAACAAAACCCGCCTATACGATAATTGTTGACGACATGCTTTACACAAACATCAGAAAATTATGCTAATAAGAAATGAATCTAAGATTGTTCGTGAACTTTAGGAATACAACTAGTAAAAACAGATTGGCAATAGGATTACATTGTATTGTCAGACTATTAATAACTTATATCACACGGGATGTAATACTTACGTACATGTAATAATACAATGTTAATAGACCATTCGAAAACGATGTGCTTGTGTACCTGTAATATTTTAGGCTGTAAACCAACAAACACTATGCTCATTGATAACACAATGCGCGCCAATATACCGATTAATGACAGACTATATGACTGCCTGAATGATAATCTTCAGTGACTGTCTGATGACTGAATGGTAGTCTTTAGTGACCGACTGATGACTGACTGACGGACTGGGTAGTAGCTTTTAATGACCAACTGATGACTGACTGAATGGTAGGTAGCCTTTAGTGACTGACTGACTGAATGTTAGCCTTTAGTGACTGACTGATGACAGACTGAATGTTAGCGTTAAGTGACTGACTGATGACTGACTGAATGGTAGGTAGGCTTTAGTGACTGACTGACTGAATCATAGGTAGCCTTTAGTGACTGACTGACTGAATGGTAGGTAGCCTTTAGTGACTGACTGACTGAATGGTAGGTAGCCTTTAGTGACTGACTGACTGACTGAATCGTAGGTAGCCTTTAGTGACTGACTGACTGAATCGTAGGTAGCCTTTAGTGACTGACTGACTGAATCGTAGGTAGTCTTTAGTGACTGACTGACTGAATCGTAGGTAGCCTTTAGTGACTGACTGACTGAATGGTAGGTAGCCTTTAGTGACTGACTGACTGACTGAAGCGTAGGTAGCCTTTAGTGACTGACTGACTGACTGAATGGTAGGTAGCCTTTAGTGACTGACTGACTGACTGAATGGTAGGTAGCCTTTAGTGACTGACTGACTGACTGAATGGTAGGTAGCCTTTTGTGACTGACTGACTGACTGAATGGTAGGTAGCCTTTAGTGACTGACTGACTGACTGAATGGTAGGTAGCCTGTAGTGACTGACTGACTGAATGGTAGGTAGCCTTTAGTGACTGACTGACTGAATGGTAGGTAGTCTTTAGTGACTGATTGACTGAATGGTAGGTAGTTTAGTGACTGACTGATGACTGACTGAATGGTAGTTTTAAGTGACTGACTGATGACTGACTGAGTGGTAGCCTTAAGTGACTGATGGCTGACTGAATGATAGCCTGTAGTGACTGACTGACTAAATGTTAGCCTTCAGTAACTAGCTGATAACTGGCTGACTGGTAGCCTGTAGTGACTGACTGAATGGTTGCCTTGAGTGACTGACTGACGGTGGACTAATAGTAGCCTTTAATGACTGACTGACTGAATGGTAGCCTGTAGTAACTGACTGATAACTGCCTGAATGTAAGCCATTAGTGACTGACTGACCGAATGGTAGCCTGTAGTAACTGACTGATAACTGACTGGATGGTAGCCTGTAGTGACTGACTGACTGATTGAATGGAAGCCTGTAGTGACTGATTGATGACTGATTGAATGGTAGCCTGTAGTGACTGACTGATAACTGGCTGAATGGTAGCCTGTAGTGACTGACTGATGACTGACTGAATGGTAGCCTGACTGACTGATGACTGACTGAATGGTAGCTTGTAGTGACTGATTGATGACTGATTGAATGGTAGCCTGTAGTGACTGACTGATAACTAACTGAATGGCAGCCTGTAGTGACTGACTGATGACTGACCGAATGTTAGCCTTAAGTGACTGGCTGATGACTGACAGAATGCTAGCCTTAAGTGACAGATGGATGACTGACTGAATGGTAGCCTGTAGTGACTGACTGCTGACTGATTGAAGGGAAGCCTTTAGTGACTGACTGATGACTGATTGAATGGTAGCCTTTAGTGACTGACTGATGACTTACTGAATGTAAGCGTTAGTGACTGAGTGACGACTGACAGGATAGTAGCTCTTAGTGACTGACTGATAACTAGCCTGTACTGACCTGACTGACTGACTGAATGGTAGAGTGTGGTGACTGACTGACCGAATAGAATTCTTAGTGACCGACTAGCCTGTAGTGAATGACTGATGACTGACTGAACTGTAGCCTGTAGTGATTGACTGATGACTGACTCAATGATAGCCTGATGTGACTGACTGATGACTGACTGAATAGTAGCTCTTAGTGACTGACTGATAACTAGCCTGTAGTGACTTGACTGATGGACTGAATGGTAGCCTGTAGTGACTGACTGATAACTCACTGGATGGTAACCTGTAGTGACTGACTGATGGCTGACGGAATGTTAGCCTTTAGTGACTGACTGATGACTGAATGAATGACGCCTGTAGTTACTGACTGATGACTAGCTGAATGTTAGCCTTTAGAGACTGGCTGATGACTGACCGAATGTTAGCCTGTAGTTACTGACTGAAGACTGACTGAACGGTGGCCTGTAGTGACTGACTGATGAAAGACTCAGTGATAGCCTGTAGAGACAGACTGATGACTGGCTGAATGTTAGCCTTTAGAGACTGACTGATGACTGACTGAATGGTATGTCAGCTCTTAGTCACTGTAGTGACTGACTGACTGGTAGGAAGCCTTAAGTGACAGATGACTGACTGAATGGTAGCCTTTAGTGACTGACTGATGACTGACTGAATGGTAGCCTGTAGTGACTGACTGATGACTGACCGAATAGTAGCCTTTAGTGACTGGTTGATGACTGACTGAATAGTAGCCTTTAGTGACTGGCTGATGACTGGCTGAATAGTAGCCTTTAGTAACTGGCTGATGACTGACTAAATAGTAACCCTAAGTGACCGACTGATGACTGACTGAATAGTAGCCTTTAGTAACTGGCTAATGACTGACTAAATAGTAATCCTAAGTGACTAACTGATGCCCGGCTGAATAGTAACATTTAGTGACTGACTGATGACTGGCTGAATAGGAGCCTTTAGTGACTGACTGATGACTGGCTGGATAGTAACCTTTAGTGACTGACTGATGACTGACCGAATAGTAACCTTTAGTGACTGACTGATGACTGGCTGGATAGTAACCTTTAGTGACTGACTGATGACTGGCTGAATAGTAACCTTTAGTGACTGACTGATGACTGGCTGGATAGTAACCTTTAGTGACTGACTGATGACTTACCGAATAGTAGCCTTTAGTGACTGACTGATGACTGACCGAATAGTAACCTTTAGTGACTGACTGATGACTGGCTGGATAGTAACCTTTAGTGACTGACTGATGACTGGCTGGATAGTAACCTTTAGTGACTGACTGATGCCTGGCTGAATAGTAACCTTTAGTGACTGACTGATGACTGGCTGAATAGTAGCCTTTAGTGACTGACTGATGCCTGGCTGAATAGTAACCTTTAGTGACTGACTGATGACTGGCTGGATAGTAACCTTTAGTGACTGACTGATGACTGACCGAATAGTAGCCTTTAGTGACTGACTGATGACTGACCGAATAGTAACCTTGAGTGACTGACTGATGACTGGCTGAATAGTAACCTTTAGTGACTGACTGATGACTGGCTGAATAGTAACCTTTAGTGACTGACTGATGACTGACCGAATAGTAGCCTTTAGTGACTGACTGATGACTGACCGAATAGTAACCTTTAGTGACTGACTGATGACTGACCGAATAGTAGCCTTTAGTGACTGACTGATGACTGACCGAATAGTAACCTTTAGTGACTGACTGATGACTGACCGAATAGTAACCTTTAGTGACTGACTGATGACTGGCTGGATAGTAACCTTTAGTGACTGACTGATGACTGGCTGAATAGTAGCCTTTAGTGACTGACTGATGACTGGCTGAATAGTAACCTTTAGTGACTGACTGATGACTGGCTGGATAGTAACCTTTAGTGACTGACTGATGACTGGCTGAATAGTAACCTTTAGTGACTGACTGATGACTGACCGAATAGTAGCCTTTAGTGACTGACTGATGACTGACCGAATAGTAACCTTTAGTGACTGACTGATGACTGACCGAATAGTAGTTTTAATGACTGACTGGTAACTGAATGATAGCCTTAAGTGACTGATGACTGGCTGAATGGTACACTTCATTGACCGACTGAATGTAGACTGCCTAATAACGGAATGAATGGATCATTTAAGTAACTGACTAATGATTGACTGTGTTTGGTAGCCTGTATGGACTGACTGATGGCTGACTGAATAGTAGCCAGTAGCGACTGACAGGCGGATGTTAACCTTCAGTGACAGGTGACAGACTGGATGTAAGCTTTTAGTGACTGATTAAGTATTGAGTAACTGGTTAAATGGAAGACGTGATTGATCTGACTTGCTTGAAAATAGACTTATGTGGCTGATTACAGACTTATTAATAGTAGACTTAAGTGACTGATAGCAAAGTAGTATACTTAAAGGGGAGTATCGACGGTATTTCCCATATATAGAGACTCATATTAAAACAAGACATGTTCCTTTTTTTTCACGAATATAGTTTTCTAGTAGCAATAATATATTGATGTAAGAAAAAACATATACAATGCCTAAAAATATTTGTTCGAAGCATGGTTACAGCGGGATTCGAACTCGCATCTACAAAATGGCGCACTTCATTGAAAACTTACTACGCTACACTACAGTTATCAATAGTGCGCATATAGTACATTTCATTCATATCGATTTTACGACTACTATTACTAATTTTCCCGCGCCAGCGAAATGTGTCACGGTGACAACTTTGTATAATTATATATAAAAAATAGTTTGTTTGTTTGTTTATAAAAACGAGACCTATGAGTTAAGCAAGGTTTTTATTAATACCTTATAAAATAGAATTATTTTGAAAATATTTCAACGTATTAGCTGTTGATACGCCCCTGTCAGTGATAACAGAGTTTTTAACAGTATGCTGAAGTGACAGATAACAAACATTGCAATAGAAGATTAATTAGGGCCCCGCTATTGTAATTCAACTTCATGCATAGATACCTTTTATCAAGACATCGCATGGGATTGCATAGGGGGTGGGTGGAATCAAGGTCAAGGCCACCATTACTAAAAATAGAAAAACGGTTTCTTCTCAATTACTCAATAACAGATCGAGCGATTGTAATGAATATAGAGGGAAAATTCCGTGTGAATGAAATTCCTTCTACAGTTTACAACAGACTTTCTTGAAACTTGTCTTCATTGTTGAGGGTAATGTGTGGTTGTGCGTAAAGATGGGGATGTTAATTCGTCTCCCACAGTTGGTAGATATGTATATAATGCATTAGTTATTGTGTTTCTCGGATATTCTACACTTGTTGGTTATCAATGTAAACATGCATGTACTAATATATATTCCACGAAGCTTTAGGTAATCTTTGACATAGATGGAATTGCTGTCATGAACTAGTTTCATTTCCTATCAAGTATTTGAAAAACTGCCTGGCCATCACCTTCAACCATGCTATCATTTGGGGCCCCATTGTCACTCCTGTGACAAAGTTTGAGTTACATACGTAGACTGAAGGGACTGCATGAGAACAGACGTTTTATTAACAGACTGAAGGGGCTGAGAACATACGTTTAATAGTAGACTGAATGGAATACATGAGAACATACATATTAATAGTAGACTGAAGGGACTTCATGACAACAGACGTTTTAATAACAGACTGAAGGGGCTGAGAACAGACGTTTTAATAGTAGACTGAAGGGACTGAGAACATATGTTTAATAGTAGACTGAAGGGACTGCATGAGAACAGACGTTTTAATAGTAGAGTGAAGGGACTGCATGAGAACAGACGTTTTAATAGTAGACTGAAGGGACTGAGAATAGACTTTTTAATAGAAGACTGAAGGGACTGCATGAGAACATGCGTTTTAATAGTAGACTGAAGGGACTGCATGAGAACAGACGTTTTAATAGTAGACTGAAGGGACTTCATTAGAACAGATGTTTTAATAGTAGACTGTAGGGACTGAGAACAGACGTTTTAATAGTAGAGTGAAGGGACCGAGAACAGACGTTTTAATAGTAGACTGTAGGGACTGAGAACAGACGTTTTAATAGTAGACTGAAGGGACTGAGAACAGACGTTTTAATAGTAGACTGTAGGGACTGAGAACAGATGTTTTAATAGTAGAGTGAAGGGACTGAGAACAAACGTTTTAATAGTAGACTGAAGGGACTGCATGAGAACAGACGTTTTAATAGTAGACTGAAGGGACTGCATGAGAACAGACGTTTTAATAGTAGACTGAAGGGACTTCATTAGAACATATGTTTTAATAGTAGACTGTAGGGACTGAGAACAGACGTTTTAATAGTAGAGTGAAGGGACCGAGAACAGACGTTTTAATAGTAGACTGTAGGGACTGAGAACAGACGTTTTAATAGTAGACTGAAGGGACTGAGAACAGACGTTTTAATAGTAGACTGTAGGGACTGAGAACAGATGTTTTAATAGTAGAGTGAAGGGACTGAGAACAAACGTTTTAATAGTAGACTGAAGGGACTGCATGAGAACAGACGTTTTAATAGTAGACTGAAGGGACTGCATGAGAACAGACGTTTTAATAGTAGACTGAAGGGACTTCATTAGAACAGACGTTTTAATAGTAGACTGAAAGGACTGCATGAGATGCAATGACATTTAATAGTAGACTGAAGGGACTTCATTAGAACAGACATTTTAATAGTAGACTGAAGGGACTGCATGAGAACAGATGTTTTAATAGTAGACTGAAAGGACTGCATGAGATGCAATGACATTTAATAGTAGACTGAAGGGACTGCATGAGAACAGACGTTTTAATAGTAGACTGAAGGGACTGCATGAGAACAGACGTTTTAATGGTAGACTGAAGGGACTGAAAACAGCCGTTTTAATAGTAGACTGAAGGGACTGCATGAGAACATATGTTTTAATAGTAGACTGAAGGGACTGCATGAGAACAGATGTTTTAATGGTAGACTGAAGGGACTGCATGAGAACAGACGTTTTAATGGTAGACTGACGGGACTGCATGAGAACGGACGTTTTAATAGTAGACTGAAGGGACTGCATGAGAACAGACGTTTTAATAGTAGACTGAAGGGACTGAGAACATACGCTTTAATAGTAGAGTGAAGGGACTGCATGAGAACATACGTTTTAATAGTAGACTAAATGGACTGCATGAGAACATACGCTTTAATAGTAGACTGAAGGGACTGCATGAGAACATACGTTTTAATAGTAGACTGAAGGGACTGCATGAGAACAGACGTTTTAATAGTAGACTGAAGGGACTGAGAACATACGCTTTAATAGTAGACTGAAGGGACTGCATGAGAACATACGTTTTAATAGTAGACTAAATGGACTGCATGAGAACATACGCTTTAATAGTAGACTGAAGGGACTGCATGAGAACATACGTTTTAATAGTATACTAAATGGACTGCATGAGAACATACGTTTTAATAGTAGACTAAATGGACTGCATGAGAACAGACGTTTTAATAGTAGACTGAAGGGACTGCATGAGAACATACATTTTAATAGTAGACTGAAGGGACTGAGAACAGACGTTTTAATAGTAGAGTGAAGGGACTGCATGAGAACAGACGTTTTAATCATAGACTGAAGGGACTGCATGAGAACAGACGTTTTAATAGTAGACTGAAGGGACTGAAAACATACATTTTAATAGTAGACTGAAGGGACTGAAAACATACATTTTAATAGTAGACTGAAGGGACTGAAAACATACATTTTAATAGTAGACTGAAGGGACTGAAAACATACATTTTAATAGTAGACTGAAGGGACTGAAAACAGACATTTTAATAGTAGACTGAAAGGACTACATGAGAACAGACGTTTTAATAGTAGACTGAAGGGTTGCATGAGATGCAATGACATTTAATAGTAGACTGAAGGGACTGAGAACAGACGTTTTAATAGTAGAGTGAAGGGACTGCATGAGAACAGACGTTTTAATGATAGACTGAAGGGACTGCATGAGAACAGACGTTTTAATAGTAGACTGAAGGGACTGAAAACATACATTTTAATAGTAGACTGAAGGGACTGAAAACATACATTTTAATAGTAGACTGAAGGGACTGAAAACATACATTTTAATAGTATACTGAAGGGACTGCATGAGAACAGACATTTTAATAGTAGACTGAGGGACTGCATGAGAACAGACGTTTTAATAGTAGACTGAAGGGACTGAAAACATTCATTTTAATAGTAGACTGAAGGGACTGTATGAGAACAGACGTTTTAATAGTAGACTGAAGGGACTTCATGAGAACAGACGTTTTAATAGTAGACTGAAGGGACTGAGAACAGACATTTTAATAGTAGACTGAAGGGACTGCATGAGAACAGACGTTTTAATAGTAGACTGAAGGGACTGCATGAGAACAGACGTTTTAAAAATAGTAGACTGAAGGGACTGAGAACATACGCTTTAATAGTAGACTGAAGGGACTGCATGAGAACAGACGTTTTAATAGTAGACTGAAGGGACTGCATGAGAACATACGTTTTAATAGTAGACAATAGTAGACTGAAGGGACTGCATGAGAACATACGTTTTAATAGTAGGCAATAGTAGACTGAAGGGACTGCATGAGAACAGACGTTTTAATAGTAGACTGAAAGGACTGCATGAGATGCAATGACATTAAATAGTAGACTGAAGGGACTGCATGAGAACAGACGTTTTAATGGTAGACTGAAGGGACTGAAAACAGCCGTTTTAATAGTAGACTGAAGGGACTGCATGAGAACAGACGTTTTAATAGTAGACAATAGTAGACTGAAGGGACTGCATGAGAACTGACGTTTTAATAGTAGACTGAGGGACTGAGTTGATACGTTTTAATTTTAGACTGAGGATACGTTACTGTATCAATATATAACACATTTCATACCTTACTGTATCAATGTATAACACATTTCATACCTTACTGTATCAATGTATAACACATTTCACACGTTACTGTATCAATTTCAGAAGGTTCTATGAGTACAGAGTACGACGAAATGCATTCGTCAGTCAGTGGTCCCCTCATGATCGACCTGAACGACACTGCAACCACAGAGACTGTAGGTCAAGCCTCGGCAGACGAAAGTGAACAGGGTGGGGCTAGGTCTCCAACTGAAGAAAGCTGCTGTGCTGCCGACAGTGTCCGGAGTGACTTCTCGTCGTCTGATGCTAGTAATTCTGAATTTACCACCGTTAGCCAGGCGACACCGGCGTGTTGCGTCCCAGACGGTGAGAGCTGGAATTCGACTGAGGATGGAACCCTCGAGTCATCGACGAGTTTTGGAACGTTACGTCGCTGGTACCAGATGCCTGAGACTGCGGATAGCAACCGAGAAAGCTCGCTGCTGGTGAATAACATCATAGGTCTCGAGAACGACTTTCTCCCGCCACACTCCACGCCCGCCAGAGACGCTGACGTATGGAGTTACTTCAATGCTACACCTCAGTACACCTACCCAGACTTCAATGGAGTGCTACCAATGCAAACACCAAGGTCTGACCAAACCTTCGCTGCACCCACTCAGAGCGTCGGTCAGGAAGGCAGCGATCGCTCTGAAAATACGTCTTCCGTTGAGGTCGCTCCTCGACTTGAGAAGCCACCATACACGTACAGCTCTATGATGTTGATGGCCATCCACTGCTCCGAGGAGAAGCAGCTGACGTTCCCGGAGATCCGGGAGTCTCTGCAAAAGATGTTCCCGTACTTCAGCGGCCAGTACAAGGGTTGGCAGAACAGTCTTCGCCACGCCCTTTCCAAGAACAAGCACTTCCTTCAGTCGGGTGACAAGGTGGTGAAGTGGTCCATCAGTTACGACTACGTTTCCTTTGCTATGTTTGAGAAGCGCCCGAAGACCGGAAGTGATGATTACAAGCGGTACCTGCACGAACAGCTCAACGTGGCCCCAGTTGTCCCAGAGCGGAAGTTGCGAGGCGAGCCGCTGAGTGTCCCGTCCCGGATGTGCTACCAGCTGCGAGATGAAGACGAGGAGGACTTCCTGAGCGCCCGGAATGACTGTGCTGAGACGCCGAACCTGCCCTCTATCGGGACATTTGCTGAGCCCATCACTTCCAGTCAGAACAGGAAGAGGAAACGGCATGAGGCTGAAGACGTGGTATCTGTGAAAAGAACGGGCGTTGTGAATCCATTGACGGAGGAGGCATGACCTTCATCCCTTTCAGCTGACTCAGTGACCAAAGACTCGACCTGGCCAGGTAGCTACGGCAGCTCACCATACACCAGATATGCGCAGCACGAGCTCGGCAGCGGGCCGACGTATGACAGGACTCCAATGAACGCCTTGCCCTACCAGAACTACTACCACCAACCACAGGGTCAGATGCAGCGACCTTACTGGAGCGCCGGATGTTCTTCTGACCTCACTTGGCATCAGTGGTACTGGCAGCAACACATGCAGCATCAGTACAGCAACTACATATCACCATACTGGCCAACCTACGGACATGCGCAGAGCGACATCTACCCAGCAGACGGCTTGAACCTCACAAAGACGGGAACCAAATGAAGGTAACATATCAGCAGACGACACTAAGTTATCAGACATATAGAACTTTGTAAATATATGTGTAATATTTATTGTTTAGTATGAACGTAATCATGTGCTATGCTGAGGTACACATACACCAAACATGGATCTAAGTTATTATTAAATATATATTATAAGTTCTTATTTATCAAAGAAGACATGTGCTAGAACGTTGTAAATATATATTTGTCATATTTATTAGAGTTTATGAACAGAAGTGTTCATGTTCTGTTACAAACAGATATATACTGCTTGGCTAGGTACAGCTAAAACATAGCAGACTGCGATTTAAATATTTATATGTAATAGCTAACTATTTATTTCTATATGTGGCATGTCTTGGGAGACTTAGGCTCAATGCGTTTGCGTAATGTGTCGTCCCGGATTAGCCTGTGCAGTCCACACAGGCTAATCGGGGACGACACTTTCCCCCTACAGTGGATTTATGTTTCGAAGAGACTTCCTTGAAACAGAAAATACCATTAAAGCGAACGTGTCGTCCTGGATTAGCCTACGCAGATGCATTAGGCCCGGTTTTCCCACGACACGCGTGATGTTTTGTTATTTGCATATATTATTATGTTTAATAAAGCATTATGAATAAACAACAATGAACGTTACTTAAGGGCTTAAGACACTATTGTTGTAGCTAAACGTTCATTTGTTGCAACGTTTTGTTGTTCGTTCCATTTACGGCAAGCTGTATGGGTTGCTCGACAGGAATAATCCATCTTTTTCTAACATTATGGACTTGTGTTTTCCCAGCTATATATGTCGTTACAGATGTTATATAATGCGAGGTAACACTTGGAGCATTAATATACAGTACATGTGTTGTGGGACTGGTTAATTTCCTTGTTTACTTTCCTTGGTGTATATTATGTTCCTGTTATAATATTTTAGAAATGTTGGTTTAAAGTTGTGTCTAGTAATTTTCCTGATTCATTTATTTGTACTGATTTATATAAATAAATACATAATGATAACCAAACAATCTTGTTATTGTTGTCTTATAATTAGTATAAATAATTATATATTTGACAGGAACAAAATTAAGAAGTAAACACACGTGTACAGTTACTCTTCAGGTAGCATAAAAAAACCCATATAATTATATATAACAATGCTATTTTACTTGCGTTGTAATATTACTGTTTATATTGTGGTGTGGTAATTTTATCACTATGATTGAAAAAAAATCGACGAAAAGCGTTGCAAACGCATGGTAGTTTTGTCCATTTCAGATTATGTTTATTCGTAAAGGCCCTGTCGCACTGTGGCGAATTTGAGCTTCGAGTTTTGTGCGAGTCCTGGAGAGTTATAATTCGCCGTAAAAGTGAAAGTGTAAAGGAAAATATCAGTTTATGAAATGACTCACATAATGAAAATATAAACCGTGAAATAAAATGTATTACGGATGATGATAATGCGGTCAAAATATTTGGAAAAACAATCAGTTCAAATCACAATCAAAATAACCTAAATAAATCACGTTCTCCAAAATGGTTCGATAATAATCGTTACACGACGAAGAAAAAATTCAAACGAGCGCGAAACGTGTTCAACAAATCTAAAACTGATGAAAATATAAATCATTTTGTAAAACAAAACAAGGAAAAAAGCTAAAGCTAAAAACAAACTGTCAGAAGGAAAAAAACTTCAAACCGCAAAATCAAATCCAAAACTATTCTGGAAAACTCTGTAAACAGACGTCAAACACGTTTGACAGTGTAAAAGTAGATGACCTGTATACGCATTTTATAAGGCGAACAACCCATTGTTGTTCATGATGCTCGTGAATGACATATTATACCACATAAACATATATATAGATGACTTTTCACTATTAACGAGCTAAAGTTATTTCTTATACTATATGCTGACGACCAGATTATTTCACAACCTCCCCAACCGCTACAAACCTTGCTAACGGACATAGAGATATACTGTAACACATAGAAATTGAAGCTTTAATACAGCCAAAACAAGTTTTAATTTTTGAACACGCTACACGAATGTTGATATCTTCATATACAGTGAAAAACTGGAAGTAGTCGCTTCTTTCAAATATCTGGTAGTATTGGGCCCTAGGAATGTCTCTGCTCGACTTAACAATCTTAACAACTTTGGATATTAATCCAAAATCACGTTGCAACGAATGCAGTTGTTCGTAGAATGACGTCACTCAGTACAAGGATCGGTCTGTACAGCTGCACGTCCCCCTCTTGTTCAAGTTCGACCCCGAATCTTGTGCTTATAATCACGTTGGGCGCCAGTGTTGCCGGGGTTGGGTATGGGTTAACTTTCAAGCGACGCAGGTGAGGAAAACAATAACTCGTGCAAAGGCTGTAAATAATATAATTATTTATAATATAAAATTATATATAAACATCTGTATAGATGTAACGAAGAACAACGAATGACGTGAAAACGTGATTCGCTGTACTTCAGAAAATCGCCAATGGTCAATTTAAATTTGCATATAAAAAATCGTGCAAAATGGTGAACTCGAACTGATTTGAAGTGAAACATGGATTAGTTGGTGGTAACAGAACGAATTACGCTGATTGTACTACTTTACTCGAAACTATTGACTACTGGTCACTACTATTACTAATTATTGAAAGGATTGAAAAGATGGGATTTAAAGTGAACAATCAAACAACGTACATTTCTATCAGTTTATTTCACAATTAATAATTCCATGATAATAAAATAAAATATTATCGCTGCAACACATATCTTCTTATTGTTGATTTAAACAAAACTTGACACTAGAAACTTATTTAGACAGAGTAAATGAAACAAAATATAAAATCGGCCTAAGTAGGTTCCGGTTATCATCACATAAGCTAGAAATAGAAAGAGGACGATATCATATATTGAAGTATAAATTTGTAAGTGCAAATTTTTCAACATGAACGCAATAGAAAATGAATATCATGTCTCGTTAGTCTATCCAATATATACACACCTCAGAAGAAAACTCTTCAAACAAGTTTGCAGATGGCCAACAATTTCAAAGTTTAAAAGATTAATGTCCAGCGAAAATAAAAATGAAATAATAAGTGTAGCGAAATTCATTATAGTTTTCAAAAAAAATATAATTGCATTTAACACGGAATGCTTAATTTAAGCTACTTTAATATGTAAATTACTAGAAAACAATATAAAGTAAAAATTTGTAAAATGTATAACATGAAATGCATTGACTATAGTTCACAAACAAATGCAAAATAGAACCCAGAAATATTTATGAAATTGCATCTTTCACGAAATTAGATTTATTCACAAGTAAATAAATGCATTAAACCGGTTGTATTCGTATTATGATATAATAGTCTGACAACCTATTACTGATTCATATCTTAATATTAACTAAGACGTTTTATAAAAGAACAAATCAGTTATCTTCTTTCACATCATATGTTTATTGTTCCCAAAAACTATTAAAAACACATTACAATATTCTTAGTTACAATAAAACTGAAGAGCCTTTTATATTAAAAAAAACCCATTCATATTACAACGACAATTCATTAAATACAACATAATTTCGATTTTGTCCTTATTAGACATATTTATTTTCTCAAAATTTTATTTAAATTGTGTTTAACCATTTTATTATAAGCGTCAGTGCTTGGAGTTATTAAATGAATTTAGTTTCTCAAAATTTATTTTAATTTGTGTTGAACCATTTTATTATACATTTGTATGTTCCACTTCTGCCATTACTTGTTAATATTTATATGTATTCATATTATGTAGGCTATGAGCTTGTATAAACTTTATTGCCGGATAAATGTTGTTGTATATTTTATATCAAAACGCGTATAGAGACTGAAATTATTCACTTTCTATAGAGAAAGGACCACTTACTTAATTGAAAGTAATATAAAAGGTGAATATAGACAACAACAAAACAAGATAAAAATATACACGTAATGTGTTTTCTCTAATTTTCTCACATCATATGCACAACACAGCTGCTTGGTTACTTCCCACAAGAGCTCAGTCTGTTGTGTTTACGGTAGTTCTGCTTTATAATACACGCTACCAACATATTATACTGGAACTATTCATTGCGAGCATATAAAGTCATCAGAAATACACAGTTTACTGCTGTAGTTATAGCGGTTTATTATCAAGTTACGTTTGTAAATGCTCTTTGACAGCTCATTGCAACAGAGTTCATTGCAAACGAAGACAATCGTTGTCTCAAATAAGCCCGTCTGCAAACCTCTAGGCCCAGGGGTCGTATCCCAGACACATCTTAAGTGAACTTTTATCCTTAGCCTTAAAATCACATTTTCTCAAGCTTTTTATAACATATATACATGAAATTCTGCTGAATTTTCACTAATAATCAACTTACTATTAACTAATATTTGCTTAACTGAAACTGGATTCATTGATTTACGTGTAGTTTTAAAAATATTACCTTACACAAATTGGAAGATAAACTTAAGATGTTCCTGGAATGTGGCCCCAGGAGCTGTTATTGAACTTTATGATCAAATGCATCACTCTAGAGCAGGGCACGTATTCACTTACCCATTCTTAGACTTAAGAATACAGTACATACTTTTACGCTAGCACGTATTCACTTACCCATTCTTAGACTTAAGAATAAAGAACAGACTTACACGCAAGCACGTATTCACTTACCCATTCTTAGACTTAAGAATACAGTACATACTTTTACGCTAGCACGTATTCACTTACCCATTCTTAGACTTAAGAATAAAGAACAGACTTACACGCTAGAAAATATACTCCTGTGTTGGCAATTATTCTGGGTACCAATGGTGCTTATCTCATTAACAAATCGTTTTAAATAAAGAACGCTGTAATAAGAGTGGGTAAATACCAAGTAAGCTTCACATTTTTTAGCGCCCTCAGAACAGATCAGTTTCAAGAATAGTCATTGTTCACATTCTAAAGTTCGGTGAATATGGACCCTGAAATAGGTAGCTGCGGAGTCAAGTGAGAGCTAACAGCACCCCCCCCCCCCCCCACCCATAAGGATTCCGGAAGCCACCAAGCATTGCACCGTACCATAAACGCAAATGAAGCTGGCTGACTACAGACGTATTTTCACATAATATTCGCTGTGTATAACAGTCCAAAGATACTCTCTCCGAGGCAGATGATATATATGGAAGCTGTTCCACTCGCCCACCTTGTATCTGGGGCACACAACTGCTCGTCCACCTTGTATCTGCAGCACACAACTGAAATATCAGTTGCCCAAGATCACAACTCGGCGGTGTTTACAGCAGCCTCATTTGATACAACCATACGCATTAATTTGCCGATTTCATGCACATGACGAATCATTTGAACCTTTGCTTTCAAAACCGATTATGGGCAGAACAATCCAAAAACAATCCAAGTCCTTGATTTTTCTTTCAAAAAGGTCGCTGCGCAAGCAGTTCCACTAATCTGCGACGAATACGGACGCCTAGAATAGTTAATACTGTTTAATCTCACAGGGTACAGCTGCGAGGCTAAGTAACCGGAACAATCCAATTTAGAGCGCCTACTTATGCTTAGTAGCTCGTGCTATAATTCGTAATCGTACACAAATCGGAAAAGTATGAACATGAAATGCTATTCTTTTTAACATACGTATTACCTATCTGGCATGTATGAAGTTATTAGAACAATTTTTATGTAATAACTTCCAAAGAACGACTACAACACGTCTGGTCGCTTGCCAACCGCTTTGCTCTGTGTCCAAAATGGGAATTATTGCATGCAATTATTTCATCAAGTTGGCTTGCTTAATTACCCCTGTTTCAAATTATTCTATCATCCTCTAGTGTAGCGTTCAGTAATATGTAACACATTGGCTTATATCCGGCTTATGTGCAAAAATAGCATGGTCATATTTTTTTGTCATTTATCGCGGTATATAACGACATTTCGACAAATAAAACCACGGGTTTCAATAGAAAACGAACTGAAAAAATCCTCGGTACTGATGATATCAGATCGGATGATTTTGCTGTGCGGGCTGGTATGCCTACTACCGGGCGCTCTGGCTGGGCAGAGAGGCCACGAGGCTACAACACAAAGTATAGAAACGCTCGTGAAGCAGCTAAGCGTTACATTGGCTTCCGTTCACAAGATGGTAAGGTTTACCGTTCTCATCGATTTGAAATTAAATTATGGATATATCTATTTTTTGATGTAAACTATATATTTTGCATACTGTCAGACGAAATTCTGACCTAAGCTATCGTATGCGTTTGTCTATTTACTGATAATCAATCTACGGAATCAGAGATCAACGATTACTTAATAATTATAATAAATGCGAGTAGTAGCAATGTCGTCATATGGTTTGTATTTAAATGGAAGCAGTTTACAGTTGCTCTATAATGTCGCATCTCATTATACAGGTAACCGATGTACACGACAAGAAGGGCGATTGCTACAATAAACCAGGGGGAAACAACAGCACGAGTGGAGCAATTGACAGTAAGTTCTTGCAGTGTTTAACAAATGTAATGCATGCATTCCCCTCCTCATGCATTGTTTTCTGTTCTTATTACTGAAATGTTCCTTATCTTTGTCTTGTTCTGTCGTCTTTTTTGTCTACATGTTATTCATTCTTAAATAATGTAGTAAGACACTAAAACATAATGGTTGTTGAACTGTTCGGCAAAAAAAGATCTTCCAAGTGTTTGCTAATTATTATTCAAGCTCTTCCCGAGGTATTGTTAGTTGGTGAATTCCTATCCAGCGCTGTATCACAAGTGCACTGAAATCATAAACATGTACTCTTGTTTAATTAAGGTTAAAAGAAAATCGGGTTATATACAGGTCTTTTTATGGAAACATCCATAATATTTACATAAACCTATTTGAATACAAGGAGTATTTTGGTATCGTTAACAATGGAAAACACAAGAACAGCCATTCTTTACCCAGAGGATGATGTCACACCTCAGTCAGACCTGTGTGTACACTACGAATTTCAGCTGTTCAGTCTCACGATTCTATACGTATTTAAAGTTAAGGCAATTCTTGTTGTTTTTGGCGAAACTGGATCGACGAACTGATATTTCTTTGTTTTTGAAAACGTCTGTTTTCCAATTTTCACAATACCAATAATTAGCTAAATCAGCGTGTTAGTTCATATTCATCAGTTTTTAAATAAGTCAACATAATGTTGTTTGACCATAGTTTAACACCATATCAAAAGCAATCAGAACTATACAAAACGGAGGGGGGGGGGCCTGGGTGGATTATCTTGCTATTTTAATCTACATATGAAGAATGTTATGTGAATACGTAAAGGTATCTCCTATACACACTATTTTGCAGTCAATGTTGTCCCACAGGGACAATCTGGAGGAGGCATTGTGAACGTGGAAGTTCCAGACACATATGAAAAATGCCTGAAAGACCTAAACCCAAAACTAGTCCCACCTGAAAAGGCACGGATCTGGTGCTTGAGGGTTGTATTATGGCAGGTTCTGAACAATCTCTACGCCGGCGACCTTACAAAAGGACTTGAGGATGCTGTGCTTCTACAGGAGACAGAGAGTGACAAAGACAAACCACCCGGGCGCAAGAAGCGCAACTCAGATGATATAAGGCGAATTGCGCCTGCGAATATCACGCGTCCTCTGACAGGGTTCAGGACACGGCAAGAGTACAGGACATTGTCGGTGACGCAAAGGAACCGATTCCACGCCGCCATGAATCAACTTTATCAGGTTTAAAACAAAACAAAACCAAAATCCCACTTTAAGATATGTCACTTGTTTAAGTAATTATAATAATTCTCATTGTTTGCAGCAGTATTGTTAAACCATCAATATGGTAATCGTCCCATTTTTAGGACATTCGCTTACACAGGCAGCCTTTGGTGGTGCAGCTTTGAATGTATAAATTAAAGGTATATTGTCAAAGCGCTCAAAACTGTACAAAACGCCTGTCCGTCGCATGCATACTAATAAACGATGAAAACACTCGACACTAGTACGTGTTGATTTATTGCATTTTAAAGTGTTTCCTGCTTCATTTTTGTTTTTCTGTTTGCTATCAAGCTTTATTGTCACTTTTATCTGCTTATTTTGAAAATAATTGATATGAAAGATCGTACATATACACTTTCAATGCATTTCCTACACTGACACATGGTTGCGTTTATTTTATTTTGTTGTGCATATATCAGTATTAAAACTTATGAACAAGCACAAATGTTTCAGGACGGGACCGTCACCTGCTTTGCTCTTGTACACAGAAACGCCTTTGTCAATGGCGGCGCACATAGAGGAAATGCTTTTCTTCCTTGGCATCGGGCTTTCCTAGCTCTGTAAGTTGGAGTGTAGTTTTGTAAGGGGCAGGTTAATGTGACTAGTAGGACATATGCAAACCCTGTCCTCGTATTTTGATTGGACATACATCAAGCGCTATATTCCTCTTTTCTCATGCCCCAATCCTTTTTGGGGAATACCCTATGCAATGGTTATGTTATGTACTTCAATGAATAATATAAAGATAGTAAACCTTACCTGTATATTCGCTTTCAAAACATAATATGGATGAAGTTACTTCGTTTCTTCCCAAGAAGTTGTTTGTCATTTTTCCCTGCTCGCCATGTATTTCTGGCTCATTCTAGGTTCGAGGAAGCTCTTCGACGGAGGGACCCGAGTGTTTCCCTGCCCTACTGGGACAGCTCCCTAGATACCAACATGGCTTCGGGGCCCGCCTTCTCTGTCATGTGGGACAACGCGCATCTAGGTAAGAAAACAATTGTTCTAATAGACAAAACAGTGCTTACAATGTGCTCTGTCGCAAAATATATTTCTAAAAGGACAATAAGGAAAGCACGTATCGTCCACTTAATCCAGTAGGTGTCATCGGCATATAGGCAAAGATGGCAACTTCTGGCTTTCACTAATGCTGATCTTCATTTACCAAGTATTTACTTTAATATAATTCGTACTTTAGAGAGATATACGACATTAACATTTACATGTATATTCTATCGCATTTATACTACATACAATAATCGTTATAATACACGCATGAAGGTATACTTTCAATTGTCAAACGATATTCCAACAGGACCATTTTAATAGGTCAGATTCATACCGGTCACAAATAATATATCGGCAGGCACAAGCAGAGGGGTAGTAAACGAAGGACCCTTTCGCGGCTGGACTACTGCAGAAGGTCCCTTGCAGAGGAACGTGGGTGGAAGCCTTGGGGCGAGCACTGTGAGGCAGTCTACGATTAACAACGTTTTAAGTCGATGTCGTCTAGGTGTAAGACGTCCATTATTTGTATAAGAATTCACTGCGCATTTACTTTAATCTTAACAAAAAATATTTTTCAATCATTTACTTTAGTATAGTGTTCAAGTCTCCAAATAATGTGTCGATTTTTCTTTGACAATTATGTGGAATTTGGTGCAAAAAATGTGCATTTCTTCGATGTTTAGGGGTTTAAACGAAAAGGTTTAAATCACTTAAGAAAACACATATATCTTTGTATAAAATTAGTGTGACTGAACCTGTTTCCATTTCAAGGAATTCACGGGACCTTGGGAAGGTGCGCACGATTCTGTACATGTGTGGGTGGGAGGCACAATGTCACGAACTTTTGCTGCAGCCGATCCCGTATTCTATATGCACCATGCGTTCATAGACTACATTTGGGAAAGATTCCGACAGAGACAGCGAAGCGTTTGTGGCATTAATCCAGCGACTGACTATCCACCTGGTGGTTCGTCTGCACACAGCGCGAACAGTCGAATGGTCGGAATGACATTCTTGATCAACAGAGATGGAATCGCTAATTATTGGATAAACAACTGGTATAACTATGCCGACACACCTACTTGTGCTAATAATTGCAGTAATAGCCCGGATCTGTTTTGCAACACCAATATTAATTTGTGCGAGTCGGACTCCCGCTTTGATTTAAGAAGCGCGTTTACCCCGCCGCAAGGCAACCCTACTAGGAACAGACGTGGTACTACAGATAAGGACAGCGGAAGTTATAATACAATGATCGACGAAGGAAAAACACCATATAGGGGCAAGTGTTCTGAGAATCCATACGGCGAATCGTGCCCTGCGCCGCCCAAGCCGACAACGGAAGACGAAATTGTGCAATCGATTGCACTTTACGAGATACAACAACCGCCCTTACAAGCACTATACAATGAAATATTGTTGGAAATAAAGAAAGGTGAGCGGTATCCACCTGAGAGCGAGCAGCAATGGTTCCATCTAAAGGCAGATACGGAAGGTGACTGTCGTGGACTGGACAAGCTCATTCGAGATCCGCTGGTAGCCTATGTGCAAGGCAAACAACTCTACAGGCCTTAGTCATCGACAGTTAACCCTTGACAGACGTTCTCCAAATTGAATGTTTGTCTGAAATTCATTATCGTATAAATACATTTTTATGCAATACTTAGCTGTCATCTAATTGATTTGTCCACCATTAAAGAGACAAAACATATATTGGCGGCATTATTATTATATGGCTGTTTAATGGAAGATATACATGTTCATGTAAGCAATAGCAAACTAAACGCGGCACCCTTTTTAGTTCTTTACTATAGCTATACGGTATTAAATTGAACTAGAGGGTATTTTGATACATTTTACTATGACTTCCGAAATTATTTTTCGTTATTATTTTGAATAACTTCCAACAGCCTTACGTTTTAACAAATCAGAAAAAAATCCATTGTCCTTACATAACAACTGTCTGAGAAACCAAATTTGAAGTGTGCGACCAATATTCATTGAAACAAAAATCCGCAATGCAATAAACACTACAAGGCAAATTATAAAACTAAGACAATGTAAAGCTAAAACTGACACTGGCATCAATGTAAAGCTTTCTGCTTTTATTTAATATTTCAAGAGACATTTATTTTTTCAACTCCACGCATTTAGATATTGTACTAAGGGAGATTTTCATATTTTGTTCGAACCACTCATCAAATAGATCTGCATCCGTTAAATATACTTGTGTAAATAAATGGCCTTACGGTTATAAACGGTCCATGATGACCATACAAACAAAATACAGTAACAAGTAAATAAAATAATATAAATGTGTCATACTGTTTACTCCTTTAGCGCAACAAAAAGAAGCAGACAATAATGCATCTGGAGTTAAACATTTACATTGAGATAAACTAAACTTCGATTGCAAACACATGCACATGTACATGTAAGTCTGTTTGTCCCATTTGAAGACTGCTTCAGGGCAACACAAAGAAACATATACCATTGCAAACACATGTACATGTACGCCTGTTTGTTCCATTTGAAGACTCCTTCAGGGCAACACAAAGAAACATATACCATTGCAAACACATGTACATGTACGTCTGTTTGTTCCATTTGAAGACTCCTTCAGGGCAACACAAAGAAACATATACCATTGCAAACACATGTACATGTAAGTCTGTTTGTTCCATTTGAAGACTCCTTCAGGGCAACACAAAGAAACATATACCATTGTAAACACATGTTCATGTAAGTCTGTTTGTTGCATTTGAAGATTGCTTCAGGGCAACACAAAGAAACATATACCATTGCAAACACATGTACATGTAAGTCTGTTTGTTCCATTTGAAGACTCCTTCAGGGCAACACAAAGAAACATATACCATTGCAAACACATGCACATGTAAGTCTGTTTGTTCCATTTGAAGACTCCTTTAGGGCAACACAAAGAAACATATACCATTGCAAACACATGTACATGTAAGTCTGTTTGTTCCATTTGAAGACTCCTTCAGGGCAACACAAAGAAACATATACCACTGCAAACACATGTACATGTAAGTCTGTTTATTCCATTTGAAGATTCCTTCAGGGCAACACAAAGAAACATATACCACTGCAAACACATGTACATGTAAGTCTGTTTATTCCATTTGAAGACTCCTTCAGGGCAACACAAAGAAACATATACCACTGCAAACACATGTACATGTAAGTCTGTTTGTTCCATTTGAAGACTCCTTCAGGGCAACACAAAGAAACATATACCATTGCAAACACATGTACATGTAAGTTTATTTGTTCCATTTGAAGACTCCTTCAGGGCAACACAAAGAAACATATGCCATTGCAAATACATGTACATGTAAGTCTGTTTGTTCCATTTGAAGACTCCTTCAGGGCAACAAAAAGAAACATATACCATTGCAAACACAGGTACATGTAAGTCTGTTTGTTCCATTTGAAGACTGCTTTAGGGCAACACAAAGAAACATATACCATTGTAAACACATGTACATGTAAGTCTGTTTGTTCCATTTGAAGACTGCTTCAGGGCAACACACAGAAACATATACCATTGCAAACACATGTACATGTAAGTCTGTTTGTTCCATTTGAAGACTGCTGTAGGGCAACACAAAGAAACATATACCATTGCAAACACATGTACATGTAAGTCTGTTTGTTCCATTTGAAGACTCCTTCAGGGCAACACAAAGAAACATATACCATTGCAAACACATGTACATGTAAGTCTGTTTGTTCCATTTGAAGACTCCTTCAGGGCAACACAAAGAAACATTACCATTGCAAACACATGTACATGTAAGTCTGTTTGTTCCATTTGAAGACTCCTTCACGGCAACAAAAAGAAACATATACCATTGCAAACACATGCACATGTAAGTCTGTTTGTTCCATTTGAAGACTGCTTTAGGGCAACACAAAGAAACATATACCATTGCAAACACATGTACATGTAAGTCTGTTTGTTGCATTTGAAGATTGCTTCAGGGCAACACAAAGAAACATATACCATTGCAAATACCTGTACATGTAAATCTGCTTGTCCTATCTGAGACTCGGTGCCGTATTCACCAACCCATTCTTAGACGTAATATTATTCAACCTGTTCTGTTCTGTTCTAAAAACATTGTTTATTTGAATCTTACTTGCTTTGACAAATACTATGTAATTATAGCATTCTTTATTTAGAAGAATGTGTTAATGACATAAATGACATTGGTACCATGGTATTTGCGAACACACAGGTATCTCTTCTTGAGTCTTAATCTATTCTCTATCCTTTAGTCTAGGAATGAGTTGGTGACTTTTGGACCCTGTCCACACGAGAAAGCGGACAACATTGGCAATGAAGTTTTCTTCCTAATTTAAGGATGAATGTGTTCCAAATATATGATAAATGAAACCCCAGACACATCAACAGGAAAGAAACCCTGATACACACCCTCTGGTCTTTTATTTTGGGAAAGATGCACATGCCAATACTACACAGTACTCAACGCACAATACAACACAATACACCGCCTTCGAACAGTCAATGCAAAGCATTGGGGAAAGGCTAAACTAGTTTGAAAGCATGCCGAACTTTACAACTGACCCGGCGTTTCACAATACACTTCAACGTAAATACAAATTAACCAAAATAAGTCGTAAATTGAAACCTGTGTATGGGTAGTTTTATGAGACAAGTTGACCGGATGTTCGGTATTATAAAAGCGTGAGCATTTTTAAAATCTAGCAGTTTTGTTCTTTGACGAGTTAAAATGGATAGAATTGAAATGTAGTTAATTTATATTATTGGTGGCACACTAGGGACTTCAGGTGGTGCGACACTGGCAAATCCTCTTCTTGAATTGAAAAATGTTAGCAGGATTCCTACTCCTCAAAAGACCGGGTCGCTAGTAAACAATAACATAAACGAAAGAAACTTCCGTACCAATGTTCAATGTCCAAACTATGAATAACGTTCGAGCACTGACTGACTCACATTGCTGCTCGATACATGAATGCTCCCTTAAGGTGCAGTGTGACCCGTGTCCTAGGTATTGAGTCTATTAATTCCATTTAGTATCGAGCATTACCAAGTCTTAGGTTCCATACCTGGTGTATGAGGTTCAATATCTGAACTATATATAAGGTTGTAACACATACTGACCCACATGATTGCTGCTCGACACATGTTAGATGGGTTATTGTACAGTGACCCCTATGTTTTTTAATACCAATCGTGTTTGGTATCGTACCGGACACAGAGAAGTGAACATGGTTTCGTACCCACGGTACAGGGTTAAACTCCATACACAGTGTATTGATGCAGAAATGGAGAAGTGCTTATTGTTTTAATATTAGTTATTTTTTAATTAATTCAATGTTCTATACAAATATTTTAAACAATATGCATTTTTTTCTAATCATAAAGTAATGTTGAGAAAAAGTATACTATTTGTCTAATCATAAAATACGTTTGAGAAAAATTATACTGTTAGCTGTATCATTGAATTGTGTGTAACATACTTCGAACGCCACGCTCAGTAGAAACGTTGCAATACTATTTTATTTTAAGTTCTAGATGTTATTTGTATGTCATTTTAATAGCGATATATATTACAATGAACCTAAAGACGCATTGCTCTTCATACTCTTAGTATGGCGAAGTTAGCTCTTTTGAGTAGCCAGTTAGCAAGCTAACGTTAGCTCATGGCATTAGCCAGTTAGCCTGCTAACGTGAGCTCATGGATTAACCAGTTAGGACGTTAACGTTGGCTATGGGCATCAGCCAGTTAGCTTGCTATAAATAGGGACTTTAGCAGGAGAAAGGGGGAGAAAGATTGGGAGAGAGAGAGAGTGCAAGAAAGTAACATTATTATTGAAACTGTGTGTATCAAGAACATGTATCGTAGAGTAGAAATAAAACGTAAAGAATAATTAATTTACATTAATTAATCCCAACCCCTCCCCACTTTAAAGGAATATGAACTCCAGACAGTCAAGTTTTGTAATATTATTACTTGTTTTTTCAACATTTGTTGGTAGTTTTTTTTTACAATTGCTGCGATTTGTTTCCTTTACAAGAAAGTTATAAAATTAAGTATTATTTTGAACTAATATTACCCACAATAAGTCATTTAACTCTATTTTGTAATAGTTATACATTTTTTCGTAAAAATATCCTGCAACCTTCGCTCGTATTAAAAGCCTGCAGGCACCAACTTCCACCTGACCGAAGTCAAATCACATGGTGTTAATCAAAATGTTGGGCAAAGGCAAACACGTGAAAACCGTAAAATCATTGTGTTGTTATATTCATAAATCTTTGTAAATCAAAATGGTGAACAAGCGCAAAATCGTGGACACCGTTTTTATGCATATTTTTTTGGTGTCAATCAAAAAGGTGGATAAACGCAAAAACGTGAACAACGTTAAATCAGTGTGTTTTTATATATAAATTTTTGGTGTAAATCAAAATGGTGGACACGGGCAAAAACTTGTACATCGTAAAATCATTGTGTTATTATGCATATTTTTTTTTAGATTTTTACCTTTTCTCATTTTATTTTAGCCCTCAATATATAGGTTTAAACTCCAGGAGTTTTATAAAGTAATAATACAAATATCTATAAACAGAATCTTCCAAATCTGGAATATGTTCTTGAAGAATAATATCCCTTATATAGCAATACCAAAAGAAGTGTTCTTTGTGACAACATTTCCGAAATAATACTTGCAAAGAAATTTTTTTAACAAATATATAATATTAACGAATAACATTGACAAATACACTTACAGCACCCTAACCGAGAGTTTCATGGGCGAGTTAATGTCTGAGATGGAAAAAAAAACAATTACTGATTATTGACAAAGATAATGTGGTATATTGTTGTTATATGTGTACTTCTAAAATAATTTATCGTTTAGAAAATATTTAGGTGAGGGTATGTAATTGGTGTGAATGCCTGCCGTATGAGTATCTGATTATCTCTCTTACATTCAAAAACAGACACATGTTTTAATTGTTTAGGTTGACTTAAAAGGACCTATTCACAGATAGGCATACTGTTTTTTTTCTCATTGAGTCATATTGATATAGATCTATATACCTTATCGAAATAACACTTCTGAAACAAAAATATGTTGGAATTAGTTTGTGATTTAGGGATAATCATCAATTGAAATTGATATAAATATTATAAAGCATTTGAAACCCCTGTGGTCGTAGGTTTGAACTCCGTTGTAGGCAAATCTGTTTCTTCATTTTTTGTCTTTATATAATTTGTGTTTATGGTTTGTCCAGATGCTTTACTTTTTGGTTAATACATTTAATGCCATCGTTCAAAAATGACAAAATCTGTGTAATATATAGTTGATCTTTTTCAAAACTGTTACATGTGTATACAGTGATTTATTTCTGTATGAGTAGCACACTTTAATAACTTTCATAGTGAAATGTTTTCATCTATCGTAAATAATAACTTTTACAAAATGTAATTACATATTTGTTTTGTATATATCGTTCTTATTTGATAATCGTCATTGTTTTGCCTTGACAGTAATGTATGCTACAGTAGCAGTAGTGGTAGTTGCAGTTGTTAGAACAGTGCGACAAACTGGAAATAACATAATTCTGTTGACAATGCTTTAAAGTTAGTCATTAATCGCTATTAGCGTATGCTTCCATTAAATTTGATCTGAACACACCTTATAAATTACAACATATGTTGTCATTAATATCAGATTTTATCACCATATGTGCAAAGGCTTTAAGTCATGAAAAAAGCCATTAGCTATGGTGTCTTAACTAATGGTAGGAGATTTGGCTAGGTAACACGCTAATGTTCTTATTAAAAAAATATATATATACAATATGCGATTTACATTACAACTCATTTAGTTAAGCCTTGTTGGTTAAAGCTGGCTAACAGGAAATAATGAGACAACAACCATATAAGCCGTGTTTGTGCCATGATTTGGTTTGGCCTGTGGACAGTTGGCTTACTTTAAACATAGCGCAACTTAACATTAACCTATTTTAGGCGGAATTTTGTAAAGGACCATACTACCTAATTAATAAGACGTTTGTCGAAAAGACATTTGTATGGTATGCTTGTCATCCTTATAGCATCGTAGTACACTTATAGCACGTGTGCCCAAATTCGCTTGAAATACAGATATAAACAAAATGAAATCAGCTGCATAAGCAATATTTAACTTTTACTAGCACCACATGGTTCGTTATTTAAGGCAATTGACCAATTGCCAAAACAACACAGCACAATTCAAAAACACGTAACAAACACAAATAGGAATAAAACTGGGGACACCTCCTTAGAACGGTCGATGCAAAGCATTCGGAGTTAAACCCGGTTTACGGGCCCCCGAATATCACACATAGTCCAGAATTATGCATTATTCATGTAAGTACTAAAATCAACCACATAGCATTGCACTTTAAATTAAAGAATAATAAAATAGAATACTTATTTGATTTAATCACAATTTAATTACATAATGATTGGATGCAAACCAGAGTAGCAGAATTGCAACTTTCTGAGGCACATTAAATATCAAATTTCAACTATTGTCTTCTTGTTTGGCATTTCTGTAGTACAACAAATACTGAAAAAATGGAATAAATACAACACAGAATACTTAAAATAATGTTTAATGATTTCAACTTAAGTTATATGCATATTTTAAACAAAGTAAACATGCCAACATTACACATATATCGACTTTGGACAATGGCAATTGAAACTTTTAAATGTCTTTACAAATTAACACCTCCATATCTACATGATATTGTTAATGTAAAAAATACTCATTATTCATTTCGATATACTAATCAGATTGAAATTCCTAATCTTAAAACAACCATGTATGGAAAAAGGTCATTTCGCTTTGAGGGTGCGCAGGTCTGGAACAACTTACCAAACGAAGTTGCATTTAGATAAATATATACAGCATTTGTACAATTGTTCAGATTTTTTTTTAATGTATTAGAGTTTTTAACTATGTAACTTTCTTTTTGAATATTTCTGACATTTTGTGCGACAGTATGTTCTAAATATTTCCTATTATCTTTTTTTTATACATGAAATCTTGTACCTACATTTTTTTCCCCACTGTACTCTTATTTTATGTTTCATTTATTTGTATGAAATGCATTTTTTGTGGCTCAGAGCTATTGTATATATGACACTCGATTATCTTTTTGTGATTTTGTATTTCGACTGAATTTAATTATTTATTATGTGTTATATCAGTACCATAAACAACTGTATAAATTTAATATATACTGTCTGTTAATGTTTATTGCTATAGTGCCTATGTTTTTTTGTGATTTTGTTATTAATTAATAATTGTTACTGTCATTGTTGTGTCGGGAAATAGCTGTATAGCTAATGTTTTACTGTTATATACAAGCCGACGTTAAATAAAGTTTCTTGTATCTTGTATCTTGTATCTTGCAGTATAACAGTTTCACAAACCCCATTGGTAATGCATACTTGATCTATGTTTGAATTCTTCAACAAGATATGTCGCACATTCTTTCTGTTTTTATTTAAGGAAATATCAAACATTTATTTTGTTACATGTTCCCGGAATAAATCCGCGGTGTTGAACATGTCGTATACAGCTGCTCAACTAAATAACCGGAATGATCCGATTATTTCAAAATTCAGATTTCAATCCGATTCAGTGAGTATATCCAAAATGTTGGCGGCTGCCGAAAGTTTTTAATATTTATCGATAATACATTGCATATCATAAATGTAAACTATTATGAAACGTTGCATCAACAGTGGAAAACTATTTTTAAAATAGACACAAAACAAACAAATATAGAAACGCAGCCTTGAAAGTATAGGGCCAGTGAGTTTTTATTTGACGTTTCTTGGACATTTTTGGACGGTGGAAATGACATAAAATAAAATAATAAACAAATCTTGTATATACCCAATTGTTTCGCAACACACATAACAATAAAAGCACTAATTCAATGCAACGTGTCATATAAACATGAGTATAAAATCAACACAATTTACGTTGAAATAATATATATTTCACTGTGTTTTTACATTATAACAGTGGGTTGAAAACTTAATTTTTTATTAAGAAAACGGCTCTATCGGAAATAAAAGTTGTTGTTGTTGTTTTATCAATAATTTAATTTATTATTTTTACAATATTGGATTTTATTTTATTTTTCTGTGTATTTTCAAACAAATCGGGATGAGAGAAACTCACAATCAACAAATTCAGGCTATAATACAACTTATTTAGCAATTAAAAACACGTTAGATTACTGTTTGACGTGTAGCGGTTCAAAACGAAACATATCTTGTCTACTATTAATAATTGTGATACGGATAAGGTATGAACTAAATATTGGTGGTGATGCCAACCCAGTTAACTTAAACCATCCCAGTATAACTATTTGTAAACGAGAGAACAACAAGTCATGTTCTTTAAACAAAATTTACCAGTTAAAAGTTACTTTATCAGTAAAATAAATAACAGTTTAGATTTCAAAGAGGCCGCAGGTGTCAACGTCATTTCTAGTAAGCTCATTAAACTTGCAATATCTGCAATTGTTACAACAATAACTAATCAAATTAACCGAACTATTTCGTTATCAGTATTTCCAGACCCGCTTACATTTTCCAAGCTAAACTACCTCATAAAATGAAATATTTATATACTATATATTTATATGTATAAGAAGCTGGATGCCAACAAATAGCTGTATCAGCCTCGGTGTATTTATCAAAAGAATGTGACTGTTGGCCTCATAACCTGCTAAATCTTTAAATTTGACTGTTGGCCTCATAACCTGCTAAATCTTTAAATGTGACTGTTGGCCTCCTAACCTGCTAAATCTTTAAATGTGACTGTTGGCCTCATGATCTGGCTATTCTTGCAGCGTCACCGTTAAAGCACTGGAACTCATTGACAGCCATCTCTCTAACATTGAACAATGTGTTAGACAAAATTATGTAAAACGCTCATTTGATACCCCTTCAAAAGCTGTGTCACATGGATCTGTTTTGGGTCTTTAAAAAACACAATAAAATATTTCATTTTAAGTAGTGTAATCTCTACAGTTATACAGATCACAACATTTTAAAGTGAAAATGACAGCATTCCAATTACACATTGGTCCTCAGTTATTTACTAGTTGTTTTATTTTAGAAGCATGATAGGACGCAAACGTTAATATTTTATGCGGATAAACATGTTTTTGGAGTAGAATGCTTCATTGAAATTCATATCATGATAAAGAAACAAAACGGCCAAACGTTTCTACATGTACACAATACACAGTACACGGTAACAGTTGTCCACTTGCCAAGGCTACTCAAAAAGATGTGCTTAATCATCAAGATCGTTCGCACTTTCTGATTGCTTGGCTTATAGCAAATATATCAGACCTTTAAGCGATGTTATTTTTAAAATTCTTACTGAATTCTTCCACGTTGTTGAACACAGCTGCTCAGTTAAACAACCGAAATGATCCGATATGATGATCTTCTATTCTTTATATCTCGTTCCATCACATTTTACTTCATTCAACGTTGTATGTCCTTATCGCATTCTAAACAACATAATTTAATTAAGATCTTCATTGTTTTGCTTAAAAGATTTGATTTGAGAAGATTAAGGAATGTAGTCGTGATCTCTTATCACAACTCACTCGCCGATTAAAAACTACTCAGTTTTATTTCATAAAACATCCATTTATTGAAAAACTTATTGTCCAGTCCAATGCATTTGGTAATTCCGGCTTGTAGAGGTATGTGTAAGCTACACTGTCTGTACTAGCAATATCAAGTGACAATACAATGTATAGTTTAAATATAAACTAACTTAAAACGTCAGTTGCATACGATAGCAGAGGTTTGTCACTTTTAGTGTATTTGCGTCTTTTGTATCTTTTCCATGTTGTCAAATGTGTACATTTGGCTGCGGTGACCCCAGTTTTATTCATGTGTGTTTTGTGTTTGTTATGTGTTTTTGTGGTATACAGTGTTGTTTTTGGCAATTGGTCTCTTTGTTTATGTTTAGCTACACTGTCTGTATGCAATATAATGTGACAAATCAATGTATATCATGCATGTAAACTATCACAAAACTTCAGTTGCATTAGCAATAGAAAAGCCTCTTTCAAAATTCTAAAATGTCCATTAGTTAATACAATTGACCAGTTGGATATACATCAATGTATGGGACACAGAAAATACATAACAGAAACAACACAAAAAGAAAACGTGGGTCGCAGCATTGGAACTATCAATGCAATTTTTTGGGCTTTAAAACGACGGCCGTTACCGTAATCATTGATATTATTAAACCACTTAATACAACCACACATAACTATCAACGAACGACTACAACAACGCTTCTTGTCGCTTGCCAACCGCTTTGCACTGAGTCCAAACAGGGAATTATTGCATAGAATGGTTTCATTCAGTTGGCCTGCTTAAAAATAACGGCTCTTTTTCAAATTATAACGGTCTCTAGTGTAGCGTTCAGTATTATGTAATACATTGGCTTATATCCGGCTGATGTGCATCAATAGCATGGTCATATTTTTTTGTAATTAATCGCGGTATATAACATTTCGACAAATCAAACTTGAACCATCTATCAGGGGTTTAAATAGAAAACGAACTGAACAAATCCTCGGTACTGGTGATATCAGATCGGATTCTCTTGCTGTGCGGGCTGGTGTGCTTGCTACCGGGCGCTCTGGCTAGGCAGAGGGGCCAACAGGCTACAGAACAAAGTATACAAAATCTCGCGAAGCAGCTGGGCGAAACATTGGCTTCCGTTCAAAAGATGGTAAGGTTTACCGTTGTCATCGATATGAAATTAAATTATGGGTATATATATTTCTTTGATGTAATGCATATGTTTTGCATACTCTGTTTGTATGTATAACATGTATCTGACGAAAACCCGCCCTACGCTTTGTTATGCATAGATCTATTTACTGGTAATCTATTTACGGAATCAAAGATCTCTTATTTGTCAATACTACTACTACTACTACTACTACTACTACTACTACTACTAGTACTACTACTACTACTACTAGTACTACTAGTACTACTAGTACTACTACTACTACTACTACTACTACTACTACTACTACTACTACTACTACTAGTACTACTACTACTACTACTACTACTACTACTACTACTACTACTACTACTACTACTACTACTACTACTACTACTACTACTACTACTAATAATAATAATAATAATAATAATTATTATTATTATTATTATTATTATAATACTGGTGATCTTTCAATAACAATGATGGATAAAAAGACAAAAACAACTATTTTAGCTGGGATGAATAATGTCATCAAAACGCAAACTATGAGTGGAACTTCAATTGTATGTGTACACAGTTATTTTGTTGCGAGTAGTAGCAATGCGGCTATATGGTTTGTATTTAACTGGAAGCAGTTTACCGTTGCTCTATAATGTTGCATCTAATTATACAGGTAACTGATGTACACGACAAGAAGGGCGAGTGCTACAATAAACAAGGGGGAAACAACATCACGGGTGGAACAATTGACAGTAAGTTCTTGTTGTATTTAACAAATGTAATGCATGCATTCCCCTCTTCATGCATTGTCTTCTTTCCTTATCACTGAACTGTTCTATATATTTGTCTTGTTATTTCGTCTTTTTCTGTCGACATGTTATCCACTCTATAATAATATAGTAAGGCAGTAAAACAAAATGGTTGTTGAACGGCAATAAAAGATCTTCCCAGTGTTTGCTTATAATAATTTAAGCTCTTCCCTAGATATTGTTAGCTGGATAATTCCTATCCAGCGCTTTATCACAAGTGCACTGAAATCATTAAAATGTACACTTTTATATAACTAAGGTTAAAAGAAAATTGGGTTATATCCAGGTTAAAATATTGACGAATCACTGTAAATTTGAATATTCTTTTCATGGAAACATGCATAATATGTACATTAACCTGATTAAATACAAGGAGCATTTTGTTATTGTGAACAATGGAAAACGAGCGTTTGTCTTGATCCCTGATCAAAGTTATTCTAACACAAGAATAGCAATTTTATACCCAGACGATGATGTCACACTTCAGTCAGACCGGTGTTGCAGCTGTTCAGTCTCACGATTCTGTACGTATTTAAAGTAAAGGCAATCCTTGTTATATTTGGCGAAACTGGATATCATTGCACGAACTGATATTTCTTAAAAACATATGTTTTCCAATTTTCACAATGCCAATAATTAGCCAAACAATCAGCGTGTTAGTTCATATTCATCAGTTCTTAAATAGGTCAACATAATGTTGTTTGACCATAGTTAAACACCATATCAAAATGAATCAGAACTATACAAGAGGGGGCTGGGGGGGGGGGGTGGCTGAGTGGATTATCTTGCTATTTTAATCTGAATAGTTTCCTACATATGAAGAATATTATGTGTGTACGTAAAAGTATCTCCTATACACAATACTTTTCAGTCAATGTTGTTCCACATGGACAATCTGGAGGAAGCACTGTGAACGTGCAAGTTCCCGACACTTATGAAAAATGCCTAAAAGACCTAAACCCAAAACTAGTCCCATCTGAAAAGGCACGGATCTGGTGCTTGAGGGTTGTATTATGGCAGTTTCTGAACAATCTCTACGCCGGAGACCTTACAAAAGGACTTGAAGATGCTGTGCTTCTACAGAAGACAGGGAATGACAAAGACAAACCCCCCGGGCGCAAGAAGCGCAACTCAGATGATATAAGGGAAATTGCGCCTGCGAACATCACGCGTCCTCTGACGGGGCTCAGGACACGGCAAGAGTACAGGACATTGTCGGTGTCGCAAAGGAACCGATTCCACGCCGCCATGAATCAACTATATCAGGTTTAAAACAAAAGAAAACCAAAATCCCTCTTTAAGATATGTCCCTTGAAAGTTATTATAATAATTCTAATTCTAAAGGTATATTGTCAAAGCGCTCAAAACTGTACAAAATGTCTGCCCGTCGCATGGATTCCTTAAATCCTGGTTAAAACTGGCATAGATAAAATGCCTTATACATGTACTGTATTTTGAAGAAAACAGATATTTTAGTGGAACCAATTGCCATAATACACATTTTCTTTCCTTTCAACACCAAAAGCATTAAAGTGTGTATGTATGATCTTAAAACAGATAAAGTGGCATAACTACAATTAATCAAATAAAATTAACAAGCATATATTTCTATTCAAAATGGAAAAAAAGTTAAGAACAAACATTGCTTTTAAATGTACAATAAGGTAGTTTTTAATCACCAAGTAGTTTTCGTCTATACATAAGGAAACTCAAATGCATGTATATACGCTGACTTGACAGCCGGTGTTGGTACCACAACACTAATGAACGATGAAAACACTCGACACTAGTACGTGTTAATTTATTCCATTTTAAAGTGTTTCCTGCGTCATTTTTTGTTTTTCTGTTTGCTTTCAAGTTGTATTGTCACTTTTATCTGCTTATTTTGAAAATAATTGATATAAAAGATCGTACATACACACTTTAGTTGCATTTTCTACACTGAAACATGGTTGCATTAATTTTATTTTGATGTGCATATTTAAAAACTAAAAATTATGAACAAGCACAAATGTTTCAGGACGGGACCATCACCTGCTTTGCTCTTGTACACAGAAACGCCTTTGTCAATGGCGGCGCACACAGAGGAAATGCTTTTCTTCCGTGGCATCGGGCTTTCATTGCTCTGTAAGTTGGTGTGTAGTTTTGTAAGGGGCAGATTAATATGACGAGAAGGACATAAGCAAACCCTTTCCTCGTATTTTGATTGGACATCCATCAAGTGCTTACATTTTCTCTTTTCTCATGTCCCAATCTTATTTGGGGAATACCCTATGCAATGGTTATGTTATGTACTTCAATGAATTATATAAATTTAGTAAACCTTACCTGTATATTCGCTTTCAAAACATAACATGGAAGAAGTTACTTCGTTTCTTCCCAAGAAGTTGTTTGTCATTTCTCACTGCTAGCCATGTATGCTAGCACATTTTAGGTTCGAGGAAGCTCTTCGACGGAGGGACCCGAGTGTTTCCTTGCCCTACTGGGACAGCACCTTGGACGACAACATGGCTTCGGGGCCCGCCTTCTCTGTCATGTGGGACAACGCGCATATGGGTATGAAAACAATAATACACAAAACAGTGCTTATAATGTGCTTTGTTGCAAAATATATTTCTAAAAGGTCAATAAGGATTCGCATTTATACTACATACATTTAACATTGCATTACACGCAATGGTCGAACGATATACCAACAAGACCAATTTAATAGGTCAGATTCATACCTGTCAAAAATTATAATATATCGACAGGCACAAGCAGAGGGGTGGTGGACGAAGGACCTTTCCGCGGCTGGACTACTGCAGAAGGTCTCTTGCAGAGGAACGTGGGTGGAAGCCTTGGGGCGAGCGTTTTTAGGCAGTCTACGATTAACAATGTTTTAAGTCGATGTCGTCTAGCTGTAAGCCGTCCATTATTTGTATCAGAATTTCACTGCGCATTTACTTTAACCTTTAAAACAATTGTGTTCATTCATTTACTTTAGTATAGTATTGAAGTCCCCAAATAATGTGTCGATACTTCTGTGACAAGTATGTGAAATTTAGAGCACAAATGTGCATTTCTTCGATGTTTAGGGGTTTAAACGCAAAGATTTAAATCACTTAATTAAACACCTATATCTTTGTATAAACTAATCTTACTGAACCTGTTTCCATTTCAAGGAATTCACGAGACCTTGGGAAAGTGCTCACGATTCTGTACATGTGTGGGTGGGAGCCACAATGTCACGAACTTTTGCTGCAGCCGATCCAGTATTCTATTTGCACCATTCGTTCGTAGACTACATTTGGGAAAGATTCCGACAGAGACAGCGAAGCGTTTGTGGCATTAATTCAGCAACGGACTTTCCACCTGCTCCTGGTTCGCCTGCACACAGCGCGGACAGTCCAATGGTCACAATGCCATTCTTGATCAACAGAGATGGAATCGCTGATTATTGGATAAACAACTGGTATAACTATGCCGACACACCTACTTGTGCTAATAATTGCGGTAATAGCCCGGATCTGTTTTGCAACACGGATATTAATTTGTGCGTGTCGAATTCCCGCTTTGATTTAAGAAGCGCGTTTACCCCGCTGCAAGAAAACCCTGTTAGGAATAGACGTGCTACTACACATAAGGGCAGCGGAAGTTATGATAGAATGATCGACGAAGGAAAAACACCATATACAGGCAGGTGTTCTGATAAACGAATTAGCGTCAGCGTTGTTAAAATCTAGCAGTTTTGCTCTTTGACGAGTTAAAATCGATAGAATTGAAATGTACTTAACTTATATGACTTAGAAGAACATTATATGTTAAATGGCTTTAATGGTATTGATATTGGTATGTTGAAATTGTTTTTGCTTTTATATGCAGATGATATTGTAATTATGTGTGAATCTGAAGAAGAATTGCAGAAAGGCTTATGTTTGTTAGAAGAATACTGTGAAAGATGGAAACTATGTGTAAACTCAACTAAAACCAAAGTCATGATATTCAAAAAAGGGGGTCAGTTAAGGAGAAATATTAAGTTTTTATATAAAGGCCAGGAATTAGAAATTGTTAAAACCTTTTCATATTTGGGAATAGTTTTTACTACAGGTGGATCATTTGCAAGTACTTTCGACACACTTGCAGGTCAAGCTTCAAAAGCTGTTTTTAAATTAAATTCATACTTAATTAACTTCCCTTTAATCTCTATACAAAACAAGCTACAATTATTTGATCAGCTCGTTTTACCTATTTTAAACTATGGATCAGAGGTCTGGGGCTTAAATGAGTCTATGACATTAGAGAGGGTTCAATTAAATTTTTGTAAAAGGTTATTAGGTGTGAAAATCCAAACCCAAAATAATTTTGTATATGGAGAACTTGGTAGAACATCCTTGATAGCCAAAAGAGTTGTTAATGTTATAAGATATTGGTTAAAAATTATTAAGTTAGAGGAGCACAAATACGTTAAGTGTATGTATTTACATATGTATAGCACTTTAATGAGTAGACCAAATACCCACTCATGGGCAAAATCTGTATGTAATCTTTTACAATCTTTAGGTTTACATTATTCATGGATTAACCAAGGTGTAGGTGATGAAAAGTGTTTCTTATGTTTAGTTAAATCTAGAATAACTGATGCTTTTATACAAAACTGGATGACAGAACTAAATAATTCATCAAGAGCAAAAAATTACAATATGTTTTGTAAATTTGAATTTCAACCTTACTTAAAACATGTCAGTATTAATAAATTTAGATATAATCTTTGTAAATTAAGAGTTTCTTCCCACAGGCTAGAAGTGGAATCAGGTAGATGGCATAAACCTGAACCAATACCTTTCCAAGAAAGAAAATGTCAGCATTGTAATGTTATTGAAGATGAGTTTCATTTTATACTAGAATGTTCACTATATACTGATATTAGAAAATTGTATATCAAACAGTATTACTGGAAAAGACCTAATGTACCAAAATATATAGAATTAATGCAGTCTGACAATGCAATTGTTAACAGAAACCTAGCTATGTATGTTCATAAAGCATTTACTGAAAGAAATATGTATAAATATTAGTACGATTAACATTTCTTGCTTTGCACACTTGACTTCTCGCTTTACCTAATGCACTGTATTTTGATTTATTATATAATATTATATTATATATTACTTATTATAATATTGATAGTATTATTATTGTGAAATGTATTATAACAGCTAGTAATTTACTTATAATTAATTGTATTATACAGATGACCACCGTGTATGTATTTATTTACTTTTGTATATCATGTATACTCACGGACTGTATGTCTATTGTATATTGAATAAACCATCTATATTATTGGTGACACACTAGGGACTTCGAATGGTGCGACACTGGCAAATCCTCTTCTTGAATTGAAAAATGTTAGCAGGATTCCTACTCCTCAAAAGGCCGGGTCGCTAGTAAACAATAACATAAACGAAAGAAACTTCCGTACCAATGTTCAATGTCCAAACTATGAATAACGTTCGGGCACTGACTGACTCACATTGCTGCTCGATACATGAATGCTGGCTTAAGGTGCAGTGTGATCCATGTCCGAGGTATTGAGTCTATTAATTCCATTTAGTATCGAGCATAACCAAGTCTTGGTTCCATACCTGGTGTATGAGGTTCAATATCTGAACTATATATAAGGTTGTAACACATACTGACCCACATGATTGCTGCTCGACACATGATAGATGGGTTATTGTACAGTGTCGCCTATGTTTTTTAATACCAATCGTGTTTGGTATCGTACCGGACACAGAGAAGTGAACATGGTTTCGTACCCACGGTACAGAGTTAATCTCCATACACAGTGTATTGAAGCAGAAACGAGGAGTGCGTATTGTTTTAATATTAGTTATTTTTTAATTAATTCAATGTTCTATAACAATCTTTTTAACAATAAGCATTTTTCTAATCATAATGTAGGCTTGAGAAAACTTAATTTTATACTGTTTGTCTAATCCTAAAGTAAGTTTGAGAAACGTTATACTGTTAGCTGTATCATTGACTTGTGTGTAACATACTTCCAACGCGACGCTCAGTAGAAACGTTGCAATACTATTATATTTTAAGTTCCAGATATTATTTGTGTGCCATTTTATTACCGATATATATTACAGTGAACCTAAAGAGGCATTGCTCTTCACACTCATAGTATGCCGAAGTTAGTTCTTTTGAGTAACCAGTTAGCAAGCTATCGTTAGCTCATGGCATTAACCAGTTAGCATGCTAACGTTAGCTCATGGAATTAACCAGTTAGGACGTTAACGTTGGCTATGGGCATTGGCCAGTTAGCTTGCTATAAATAGGGACTTTTGCAAGAGAAAGGGGAAGAAAGATTGGGAGAGAGAGTGCAAGAATGTAACATTATTATTGAAACTTTGTGTATCAAAATGGTGGACAAGCGCAAAAACGTGGACACCGTAAAATTATTGTGTTTTTCGACATATTATTTTGGTGTAAATAAAAATGGTGGAAAGGCGAAAAACGTGACAACGTAAAATCAGTGTGTTTTTATGTATACTTTTTTGGTGTAAATCAAAATGGTGGACAAGCGCAAAAACGTGGACATCGTAAAATCATTGTGTTGTTATGCATACTTTTTTTTTAGAATATTTACTTTTTCTCATTTTATTTTAACCCTCAATATATATGTTTAAACCAGTCATCAATACTCCAGGAGTTTTATAAAGTAATAATAAAAATATCTACAAACAGATACAGCCAAATCTGGAAGGATTTCACTCTTGTTGGCAGTTGTTACTGTTAACAGCCAGGTGGCAGAAACCGCTGTGTGGAGTATGAATATTATGTTCTTGAAGTATAATATCCCTTATATAGCGATACCTAAATAATTTTCGTTTGTGACAAAATGCTAACATTTCCGGAATAATACTTGCAAAGAAAAAAATATAACAAATATATAATATTAAAGAATAAAATCAATAATGTAAGCGCAAGTCAGATATTCGAAAATATTGTTAAAGACATAATATCATGCCATTTGGTTTGATAAATACACTCACAGCACCCTAACCGAGAGTTTCATGGGCGAGTTAATGTCTGAGATGGAAAAAACACAAACAATTACTGATTAATAACAAAGAAAATGTGGTATATTGTTGTTATATGTGTACTTCTAAAATAATGTATCGTGTAGAAAATATTTAGGTGAGGGTATGTAATTGGTGTGAATGCCTGCAGTATGAGTATCTGATTAATTGTTTAGGTTGACTTAAAAGGACCTATTCACAGATAGGCATATTGATTTTTTTCGCATTGATTCATATTGATATAGATCTATATACCTAACGAAATAACACTTCTGAAACAGAAATATGTTTGGAATTAGTTTGTGATTTAGGGATAATCATCAATTGAAATTGATATAAATATTATAAAGCGTTTGAATCCCCTGTGGTCGTAGGTTTGAACCCCGTTGTAGGCAAATGTGTTTCTTCATTTTTTTGTCTCTATATAATTTGTGTTTGTGGTTTGTCCAGATGCTTTACTTTTTGGTTAATACATTTGATGCCATTGTTCAAAAATGACAAAATCTGTGTAATATGTAGTTGATCTATTTCAAAACTGTCACATGTGTACTCAGTGATTTATTTCTATATTAGTAGCACAATTTAATAACTTTCAAAGTAAAATGTTTTCAACTATCATAAATATTTAATTTTACAATATGTAATTACATATCTGTTTTGTATATATCGTTGTTATTTGATAATCATAATTGTTTTGCCTTGACAGTAATGTATGCTACAGTAGCAGTAGTGGCAGTTGCAGTTGTTAGAAAAGTGCGACAAACTGGAAATAACATAATTCTGTTGACGGTGCTTCAAAGTTAGTCATTTATCTTTATTAGCGTATGATTCCATTAAATTTGATCTGGAGAAACCTTATGAATTACAACATATATTATGCGATTTACATTACAACTCATTTGGTTAAGCCTTGTTGGTTAAAGCTGGCTAAGAGGAAATAATGAGACAACAAACATATCAGCCGTGTTTGTGCAATGATTTGGTTTGGCCTGTGGACATTTGGCTTACTTTAAACATAGCGCAACTTAACATTAACCTATTTTAGGCGGAATTTTGTAAAGGATCATACTTACTAATTAATAAGACGTTTAGACATTTGTATGGTATGCTTGTCATCCTTATAGCATCGTCACACTTACCCAAATTCGCTTGAAATACAGATATAAACAAAATGAAACTCCAGCTGTATAAGCAGGATATAACTTGTATTAGCACCACATGGTTCTTTATTTAAGGCAATCGACAATGTTTTTGCATTGTGCTGCCAAAACAACGCAGCACAATGCAAAAACACGTAAAAAACACAAATAGGAATAAAACTGGGGACACCTCCTTAGAACGGTCGATGCAAAGCATTCGGAGTTAAACCCGGTTTACGGGCCCCCGAATATCACACATGGTCCAGAATTATGCATTATACATGTAAATACTAAAATCAACCACATAGCATTAAAATTTAAAATAAAGAATAATAAAATATAATACTAATTCGATTTAATAACAATTTAATTACATAATGGTTAAATGCAAACCAGAGTAGTAGAATTGCAACTTTCCGAGGCACATGCAACTATCAAATTTCAACTATTGTCCTCTTGTTTGGCATTTCTGTAGTACAACAAATACAGAAAAAATGGAAAAAATACAACACAGAATACTTAAAATAATGTTTAATGATTTCAACTTAAGTTATATGCATCTTTTAAACAAAGTAAACATGCCAACATTACACATAAATCGACTAAGGACAATGACAACAAGACAAGGTCTGGAACAACTTACCAAACGAATTTAGGCAAGTTGAGAACTATAAGGAGTTTGTGAGGTTGGTCCGACCCGGAGCGGCCCAAAGTGTAAATGTATAATGTGTACGTAATTTGTTTTTACAGATATTGCATTTAGATAATATATACAGCATTCGTACAATTGTTCAGATTTTTTAAAACTGTATTAGAGGTTTTAATTATGTAACTTTATTTTTTTAATATTTCTGAAATTTTGTGCGACAGTATGTTTTTAATTGTTCCTATAATTTTAATTTTATTTTTTTATACATGAAATCTTGTACCTATATTTTTCCCCCCACTGTACTCTTATTTTTTGTTTCATGAATTTATATGAAATGCATTTTTGTGGCTCAGTGCTGTTGTATATATGACACTCGATCATCTTTTTATAATTTTGTATTGCGACTGAATTTAATTATTTATTTTTTGTTATATCAGTACCATTTACAACTGTATACATTTTTTATATACTGAATGTCAATGTTTATTGCTATAGTGCCTATGTTTTTGTGATTTTGTTATTAATGAATAATTGTTACTGTTATTGTTGTGTCGGGAAATAGCTTTATAGCTAACGTTTTACTGTTATATACAAGCCGACGTTAAATAAAGTTTCTTGTATCTTGTATCTTGCAGTATAACAGTTTCACAAACCCCACCGGTAATGCATACTTGAGTCTGACCTCAACCAATCCATGGCCGATTACTCATGGACAATACAATATGGCGGACTAACGGTATGTCATACATTAAAACATAGTTTTCTAAATTGTTTGCGTTCGTTTTGCATGTCGTTGTAACCAAACATTATATTTCATTTTAGTACATCGCGATCTTTTTGTGTTTTAAATCTCGCTGAATAAATATCGATTACATATACTGAATAACCTGTTTGAACATCCATATATACATTTCGGATATTCGGACGTGTGGTTTACTATTGAAAAAAAATACACCAGACATTTAGTAATGCTTCTTTATAGATCTACAAATACACTGTTCTATTATTTTTAATAATTAACAACAAATACTATATTTCAATCTCATGTTAATAAAAACCATTATACTTATTGAAATAATATGAATTGGTCAGACAAACTAAAAATAAATAAATAAATAAATGATTAATTTATTAATATTAATAATTTATTTAAACTGTTATATTTTTTCAGTATGCAGTTTCCACTCCAATGCATCAGTACAACAGTAAGAAGATAGAAAGAACAGAAAAAAAAAAACAGCAATAAACTTAACTAACATGGTATATTTATGTAACCGGCTTACTACGTTGTTGTTTAGATACCAGTTAACTCCGGATTATAATGAAAACAGAAACAAATACCATGACATGAAGTTTATTTGTTTAACATTCTTTTTAATGTGTATTTAAACGGAAGTACAATTATCACCAAAGCAAGACTCCTAAATATAAACTAATAGAATCAAATGTCTTAAATGTAATGGGAGGGGAATGACTTTTACTCGTCAACGTAGGTAGGAATTACCTTTCGTGTTCGTGAGAAAAGCCCAGTTTCAGCAAAGTCACAGGCAATACCCTGACAGGCAATCACAAATAGAGGCCCTGCTTTAACTCGAAACACTACGTTATAATTATAACAAGTTTTATACATTAGGTTTAACATAAAACAGAAATAGATGTATTGGCCTCCCATTTATATAACTAAACACCATGAAGTCCATGAGGAATAAATGGTCAGCAAATAAAGTAGCCAGAAATAGACTGGTTATATAACTAAACACCATGAAGTCCATGAGGAATAAATGGTCAGCAAATAAAGTAGACTAAAATAGACTGGTTACAAGATTAAAAGTGTAAAAAGTATAAGTAAATAATCATTCCTGCTACATTCCCCTCCCCTTAAAACCTAAATTATAAATGCTTAGTTAATTTAGTTGAACCCACAAAACAGCAGGAATGATAAACAGGAGACCAAAACTAATGTTTGAAATGTTTGACACCAACACGATTGTCGATTGTAAGTTCGAACGTTTCATCACGGCAATCCGCTCGCTCCGTCGTCAAGGACACGCCGTTCTCATCTGCCTTCCTGGCACGTTTTTGGCGCAGCCTACTTTTGTGGTCCACCACATAAGGAGGTGTCCCTTTAGGATCGATGAAGGATCTGTTTTCGGTCTCCTGTTCTATTGGCGTGGCCAGTAATTTGTGGACCTTCTTCTGGTGGGCCACCAAATCTGTCTTCCGTCCATATCGTTTATTGCACGATGGACAGAAGTACAACGTAAATTTCGGTTCGTGCTTGGCTGTCCAATGGCGCCTGTAGCTACTATATTTGGCGTACTCGTGTTTGCCGCAAACGTTGCAGGCCGTGGGCTGATTAGGCCAAACAGGCCTTTCATGGTCCTCGAACGCTTCGAGTTCTTGGGTAATCCCATCAAGAAGCTCAATAGATGCCATGGTCAAACTGAAAGTATGTGCAGGATAGATGTATAGGGTAGTATTAATATTGACTTATACATTTTATTTTTATTTTTATTTTTTTTAAACAATTAAATCTGGTCGTCCATAGATTCACTTTGTTATTGTATTACATGTAATCTACAGCAACAATAGTATTCTGGTCTGAGAAAATGTAGATATCCAGAATTATCTCCATAGTAGGTAATTACCCTATGTAATTCCTAGGCAATCAAGTCACATATATATACTAGAATGAGCTTATGATCAATTTAAGCGCAAACTGTAAATATGTATGATGACATCTCCTCGCACTATGATTAACCTAGAAAACATTCAATACTATAACAATACATTTATCTATTAAATTTAACTTAGTAACAAGATATAGGAATAATGAATGGTTTAGGAATATGAGTATTCCTTTTATTCAAACTACCGTTTCTTCGTCCTATTGAATTAAGTGAAAATAAAATAAGTTTCCTGGTCTGGATGCGCATAAGTTTCCAGGATAACTCCCATTGTAGGTAATCACAACATGATTGCAATTCCTAGGCAATTTACGTATGGAAGAATATTTCTGAGTCACGTATCATACTGAAATGATTTTCTACACCAAAAATAGACTCCACAGAAATATGATGCCATCCGTACCCATCCATTAACACTAAAATTCAGCATAACTTGAATCTAAGACAAATGTTATTTTTAAACCCAAAATAGATATAACTCATAATGAGGTTTCAGAGGACAGCCTTGGACACAATCTTAGACCTTTCGCGCTAAATGATGTTCTTCTTATATATAACATTAAACATGCATATCATGGCATTATTTCCAAATAACGTGTGTAATTCATTAAGCAGTCGCTAAGCTCACCTTTGAGTTGATATTTCTCCCATGAAAGAATTAACCTTTCTTATAAGTCTTACATCATATCAGATATTAGAGATGATGTATACAATATGAATGTGCATGTAGACTTGTTTTATACAACTAGGTCATTAATAACCTTTCATTGCTCACCAAGAACATTATTAATAATTATGGTAAAACCGGGTCAGTTATGGCAGTAAGATGTCATAGGATTCAGCAATCCTTTTAGTTGTAAAATGTTAACTAATTATATGATAAACTATTTACACATGTTCTTAAACAAACTCTCAATAACATGGGTTATGTCCTATAACTAGGTCAATAATGACCTTTCATCGCTAGCCGATAAACAAACCCTTGCAATTAAGAATACTTCTACTCCTATGCATGCAACATGCGGCCAAAGTATCTCTGTACCCCCTAAGGCCGGGGCCGATTAAACAATGACGATTAGACAATAAATAAATATGATATTATAGTAAATATTCCATAATGAAATGAAACAGTTACATCAAAACATGATGTCCTCATAATTAAGTAACTTAATTATTTATTTACATAAGCGGACCATTTATATGTTTACACTTCAGTAATACGCTATTTGATTTAAAGGAAACAAGACCATTATGTATTTCCGCTAAATGAAATACTTCTTATGACCAAAATGAAACTACATCATTACGAATTTGCCCTCACAGCACTACGTCATGTGTTTGCAACGAAACAACAGCATTATGTATTTACACTAACAGCACTACGTCATGTGTTTGCAATGAAACAACAGCATTACGTATTTACATTAACAGCACTACGTCATGTGTTTGCAATGAAACAACAGCATTACGTATTTACATTAACAGCACTACGTCATGTGTTTGCAATGAAACAACAGCATTACGTATTTACACTAACAGCACTACGTCATGTGTTTGCAATGAAACAACAGCATTACGTATTTACATTAACAGCACTACGTCATGTGTTTGCAATGAAACAACAGCATTACGTATTTACTCTAACAGCACTACGTCATGTGTTTGCAATGAAACAACAGCATTATGTATTTACATTAACAGCACCACGTCATGTCTTTGCAATGAAACAACAGCATTATGTATTTACACTAACAGCACTACGTCATGTGGTTGCAATGAAACAACATCTCTTCCATTTACAGATTGCTAGGATCAAAAATCTGTTTTGGCTTGACCGTACGTCCAACTCGTGTACGGTATGGTTCACCGTTTGATATAGGACCTGGTCTTGATTCACATGCAGTTTCAGTATTTGTTTCACCTCTGGATTTTCCGTATCAGTATTTTGTGAAACTGACTCATCATCTACACCTAACCTTTGAGAATTACAACTTTTCAAATGGTCCACATGTACAACTACAATTTTATTTTAACTTTGATGCTCAATTTTGTAGGTTACTGATGTAACCTTTTGTAACACCTTATATGGTCCTATCCAAGCCAAACCTAACTTTTGATTTGCAGTAGGTGGATACCATCGCCAAACCATCTCTCCCTCGCTAAACGTTCTAGGTTTCAAGCCTTTAGAATAAGCTTTCTTTTGCCTGGAAGCAGCCATTTTTAAATGAGTGCAAACCTGCTTGAAAGACATTTCCATAGACAATTTAATCCATTCCACATACTCTGAAGGACATAAAGGTTCTACTTTTCTAGGGGTCTGTCCTAACATAACGTCAACAGGGAGTGTTATTTCCCTTCCAAACAAAAGTAAATTAGGACTACATTTTGTACTCTCGTGGCATGATGCTCTGTAAGCCATCATAATAAATGGCAAATGGTCATCTTAATCATCTCTGTTGTCGTTTACATACATGGCCATCATTGCTTGTATTGTGCGATTATGCCTCTCCACTAAACCATCAGAACGAGGATTGTAAGGAACAGTTCTAGTTTTTTGTATTCCTAAAAGTAGGCACATGTGTTTAAAAAGACGGGATTCAAACTCAGGACCTTGATCTGAGTGTATAATTGTGGGAACTCCATATCTACAAATGAACTGTGTGACAAGAGTATCAGCAACAGTGAGTGCTGTATGGTCCTTGAGAGCGAATGCTTCTGTAAATTTGGTGTAATAATCTGAGATCACTAGAACATACTGATTATCATTACTTGTCATTGGTAATGGTCCTAAAATGTCCAATGCTATACGATCAAGTGGTTGATACGAGATATCTTGCTGTAGTTCTGATTTGCCACAACCTGGACCGGGTTTTCTACGTGAACACATTTCACATGAACTAACCCAGCGCCGTATATCACTACAGTAGTTTGGCCAATAGAATCGTTTCTTGATGGAAGCTATTGTTTTGTCTCTACCCAAGTGTCCTGCCAATCTGCTCTCATGCAATTGTTTAAAAATTTCGGACCTTAACGTTGATGGAAGTACAAGTCTTAAGCCATTGTCACCTGTTCGCCATAACAAATTGTCTTTTACTGTCATGGATTCCCATAAACTCCACAAGATTCTTACATTTTGGCTATATTCATTGATAGCAGACCTTGATGGCTTTTCACATGAATTGGACTTAAACTGTAATAAAATTTTAATATCTGAATCACTACTTTGCATTTCCTCTAACTGTTCCGGTGACCAATTTTCAATCCAGTTGGAACACAGCACAGTGCTTTTGTCGATTTTATTCTGCTGGGAATCGTGTATCCTATCATCAGGGGATTGAATCACAGAACAATGAACATCATCTTCACTACGTGCCTTTCCACTGAGTGCTTTAGGCATCAGCATGCCTTTTTGACCGCTGGGGACTGTGTCAACACCTCCCACCATCCCGTTGTATTCAGAGTCAGTATTGTATTCATGATTTAAAACATGAAGTTCTGGACCATCATCATTACAAACGTCTGGGCAACACGTAGTACTAACGCTAGGGTCTGGAGCTAGGGTTCGAGGCAAAGTGTTGCCTTTTGCGCTTATGTCATTGCAATCAGTACAACCTTCACTCTTACAACGACGGTTTCTCAACGGAAGTCTAGACATTGTATCCGCATTACCATGTAAACAACCTTTCCGATATTCGACTGTGAAGTCGTAGGTGTCTAACACTGTTAACCACCGAGCGAGCATGCCCTCGGGTTCCTTGAAGTTTTTTAACCATGTTAGTGAAGCATGATCAGTGCGAACAAGAAAATGTCGTCCCCACAAGTAATGCCTAAACTGTCTAACAAAGGTTACAACCGCTAGTAATTCAATCATGGTAGTACAGTATCTCTGTTGTGACTTATTAAGTGACTTACTGGCATACGCAATCACTCTTTCAACACCATCCTGGACTTGGGAAAGAACTGCACCAATTCCTGTTTGTGACCCATCTGTGTCAAGTATGAACATCCCAATATTTTGTGGAAAGCCTAAAATTGGAGGGGATATCAGCTTTTCTTTAAGCTGTTCAAAACTTGATTGGCATTCCTCCGACCAAAAGAACCGTTTTCTTTTCTGAATTAATTCTGTCAATGGAAAAGCAATCTGTGCGAAATTGGGAATAAACTTTCTGTAGTAACTCAGAGACCGAGGAAGCTTTTAATTTCAGTCTTATTCTGGGGTACAGGCCATGAATAAACTGCCTCGATTTTTGATGGGTTACACGAAATTCCATCTTCTGAAACAAGGTGACCTAAATATTCAACTTGTTTTCTGAACAAGTGACATTTTTTTGGTTTGAGAGACAACTTTGAAGCACGGAATCTAGAGAAAACTTCAGCTAAATTAGCAAATGTTTTTTCAAATGTACTTCCGAACACAATAATATCATCCAGATAGCAAAGACACTGTTTCCATTGCATACCACGCAGAACTAATTCCACTAATCGCTCAAAGGTTGCAGGTGCGTTACAAAGGCCAAAGGGCATGACCTTAAATTGATATAAGCCACAATGTGAGCTAAATGCGGTCATATGCTTATGTCGGTCGGCCATCTTAACCTGCCAGTATCCACTAGTCAGATCTACTGTACAGAAGTATTTTGCACCTGCAAGAGTATCAAGGGCATCATTTATTTTAGGTAGAGGATAGGCATCTTTCCTAGTTAATGTGTTTAACTTGCGATAGTCAATGCAAAATCGGACAGTACTATCTGTTTTCTTTACTAATACGATTGGTGCCGCCCAAGCACTGAAGCTAGGTTCAATGATTTCATTATCGAGCATCTTTTGAATTTCAGATTCAACAATACCTTTCTGAGCAAGAGGGACACGTCTTGGGCGAGTTTTAACTGGTTTTGCGTTTCCAACATCAATTGTATGTTCTACTAGGTCTGTCTGCGGGACCTTTCCAGAACCATCGCCAAATATGTCACTATACTCATTCAGAAGACTTTTAAGCTTATTTTGTTGGTCAGTATTAAGAGTTTCGGAAGCTTCATCAAGTAATGGCTGAATGTGAGTAGGCAAGGTAATTGAGTCTTGAATTTTATGATCATGTTCATTCATCTCACTCACTGACAAAATTGGCTGCAAGCTGGCAACTGTCATATTTCGGTCCATTTTTATACTTCTATTTGTCAAGTTTATAAAAGTAACTGGAATTTCGGCTCGGTTAGCATCAATAACCGTTTTTGCCATAAGTAAGCCTCGTTTTTGTACCAGTTTGTATGGTTCAACTATACCTTGTTGTTCAAAAAATAAACCATCTATGTTTGCATTGATTGTCATTTCTGAGTCCGCGGGGATGGTACATGTATTTTCTAACCGAATGCGTGCTACTTTTTGGCTTTCATGTCTACTTAATTTGATCTTGTGCTTACCAATTTGCATTAAGGCTTTGCCAAACTTTAGCAGAACGTCAAAATCTTCAAAGAAATCCCCACCCAGAATAACGTTAATTTCATCCAAATCTGCAACTAAGAATTCATACGAAAATGGCTCATTGTCTAATTGAAAATCAACTCTTGTTTTCCCCAAAACTTCTAACTCACTACCATTAGCAGCAGTTAGGGTTTGATTAACCCTTTTTAGCTGACTTAGATCTTTTTTTTTTTTTTATTTATTTTATTTTTTTTTCTCTTTTTTTTTTAGAGATGCACACATGCACAAGGAAGAAAAAAACATAGGATTAAAGAATCAAATAATAAGTGTGGGAAAGGGGGAAGGGAAAGGTAACAGGTCTTGCTTTGACTTGGGTCTATTGAGCACTGGACATATGATATGTTTGGATAAAGTTTGTAGTTTGTAGAGGTTTTTTAGTATTTAGGAACGCATGGTGGATAAATGCAGGGCTATATTCGTGTAACACACATAGAAAATGTATTATTGAGTAAGGTTGAACTGTTATGGAAAGCGTTTCTACAAAACAAGCACGTATATGTATAGAGAAAAAAAACGTACGTAAATACTCTAGATAGTGCTATGAAGTGTTTTCAGTCAACTGCAAAAAGAGGTGGTTCTGTGATACATTGACATTCAAAATATCTTTCCAAGCAAGTAAACTGTCAACTTTCTTTTCATATATTGCTACATCTTTAAGACTGTCATATTGTGATTTCATAAAGTGTCTTCCATTTTCAACCGTTGGTTGTGTTGAAGACATCTTGCATTTATACAGATAAAACTTGGCATAAATAAAAGCATTGTTGACAGCATCACTATTCTTTTCTATATATCCCAGAAGAAAAGTATATATGTTACAAAATGGAAACAGCTGTTTGGGGAAAAGGTTTTCAATAATAATTTTTGAAATAGGACATTCCCAGAAAAAATGTTCAATCGTTTCCTCACAACTTTTGCAAAAGGTACATTTGGGAGAATCTTTCAGATTCATTTTAAAAAGTAGACTATTTGTTCCAAGTATTCTGTGTATAATTCTGTATTGAAACCATTGCATTTTCACATCTTTAGTTATAGAAAATGGTTCACGAAAAATATCCTTCCAAACATTGTCAGTAATTTCAATATTTAATTTACCTGACCATTTTTGTTTTATTGGTAAGCATTTTTCGGTCTTATTTAATATTGTATACATTGGCTTTGCTCCGGAAACAGGCATAAATAGTGTTCTGTGTGAAGGAGGTATGAAAGGCCTTTGTATGTTTGCATACTGTTGGTAATTTCCTTCAACATTTAATTTCTTAAACATTGCAAAGATAGCCTTTTTAATACCGTTATACAAGAGGAAGTCAATTTTAAGATTATAGTTTTCATTGATTATATGCATGTTTAAGAAGTCTCCATTTTTATCAAATAGGTCACATACATAGTGTAAGCCTGCCTTATACCAGGCTTTGAAAAATATACTTGTATTTCCTATGGAAAGGTTTTCATTATAAAACAGTGGCTGATGCAGAATATCTTTTGCATTAAAAGGCAATTGCTTTTGGAAATGTACCAGACTGAGTAAAACATCTTTCCAAAAGGGATTTGTAATCATATTTGATAATATTTTAGGATAATGATTTCCACAATTGAAAAGTTTGCTAAAATCAACATATATATTTGCTATACTCAGCCATTTCCCAGCTGTGCTGTAAGCGCGTTTAAGCCAAGTTAATTTCAAAGATTGGATAAAAGCTTCAATGTTGATCATTTTTAAGCCACCATCACAGTATTCGTTGGTTAAAACGCATAATTTGATTCTACTCTGCCCATTCCATATGTAGTTAGTAAAAATGGTATTTAAGTGTTTAATAAAAGAATGTGGTGGGTTTGGAAGTGATATAAACAAGTGGTTGAACAAAGAAATCAAAAGAGTTTTTATTACAGTTATTTTGCCAATAGGTGTCAAAAATCTTTTTTTCCAACTTGTAAGTATATTCTCAAATTTGGTAAGCCTGTCACTATAGTTAAGTTGTATGATCTTTGGTAAATCAACATGAAAATGTATACCTAACATTTGAAAACCATCTTGGTTCCACTGGAGTTTCCATTTTGTTTTTATGCTTTCTGAGCTGAACTTTTTTTTCCCAATCCATACTACTTTGGTTTTGTCAAAATTAACGCTCAATCCAGAAATGGCAGAAAATTTGCTTAAAGTATTCAGTGTTTCATGTAAGGATTGTTCTGTTCCATCCAATATAATAGTTGTATCATCTGCAAATTGTGTAAGTTTATGTTCTACTTCTTTAAGAGTAATACCTTTTATATGTGTGTTATTTCTAATTTTAAGAGATAGTACTTCAGCACATAGAATAAAAATGTAACAGGAAAGTGGGTCACCCTGGCGGCATCCACGCTGAATGGGAAAAAAATTAGACAGGTAGCCACATTGAATTATAGCTGATTTTGCATCCTTATAAAGAATGTCAAACCAACGTTTAATGTCAGGTCCAAAGTTAAAAAATGAAAGTGTTTTCTGCACAAAGGACCAAGATAACGAATCGAATGCTTTCTCAAAGTCAATTAGTAGCAGCAGACCAGGAATATCCTGTTCTTCTGTAATGTGCATAATATCAAAAATCAGTCGAGTATTTTCTCCAATATAGCGTCCTTTGATAAAGCCAGTTTGGTCATTGTGTATAAGTTTATTCATGCAATGTTTCATTCTGTTTGCAATAACACCTGAGCCTATTTTATAAACGGTATTTAGAAGATTAATTGGCCTCCAGTTTGTTATGATAAGTCTTGATTTATCGCCCTTTGGGATACATGTAATGATTCCGTGTGTTTGAGTTACGGATAAATTCCCCAGGGCAAAAGATTCATTAAGAGATCTTACCACAAAAGTACCAATTCTATTCCAGAACATTTTATAAAATTCGGCAGTAAATCCAGAACTACCTGGGCTTTTGTTGTTAGACATTTTTTTTAATACAATGGATGCTTCAGATAATGTAATATTACCTTCAAGACATTGTGCTTCCTTGTCACTTAGTTTTGGACAATTAACATTTTGAACAAAATTTAAAAAAAACCGATTCATTACATTCGCTTTTCTTACAATAAAGATTTTCATAAAATGATGCAGTTTTCTTTAAAATCTCTTTTTGATTAGTTAAAACAACCCCATCATCATCTTGCAGTTGGTAAATAGTTTTGCTTGTAACACATTGTTTTTCTAAATTACAAAAATAGCGAGATGGCTTTTCACCCTCTATAATCCATTTTGTTTTTGCTCGTGTTAAATATCCCTTTAACTTATGCTCGTGTATTATTTCAAGTTCTTGTTTTAACTTTTGTAAGTCCTCAATGTTTTCCTGTGAGAGGTTTTGTTCTAAAGTATTTATTTTTTCCAATAATTCTTTTTCTTTTAAGGTGTTTAATTTCTTTTTATATGAACCATAAGAGATAGATTTCCCCCTTATCTCCATAAGAAGAGTTTCAAGAAAGAGTTGATCACTTATTGTGAGATGTAATTCACTATCAGGAATAGTCCCTAATTGTACCAAATTATACACTGGAACAGCATATTGTTCTTTTATCTGATCAATCTTGTGATTAATTTCATTTACATAGTTTAAGTCATATAAAAGTGAATTGTTATGCTTCCATAAGCCTGATGCGTGCGAAAAATTGGAAAGTGCCAATTCTAACAATATCAATGAGTGATCAGACTGTAGGCTAGGTTGTATTGACGTTAACTCAAAACTTGCAAACATATTTGAAGACATAAGAAAACAATCAAGTCTAGCTTGTTGCAATGGATTAGATTTTCGCCACGTGTACCTCTTTAAAGACGGATATTTTTCGCGGAAAGGATCAATGAGATTGTAATTATTTATATTTTCCAACAGTATATTCCGAGCCTTAGGATTATTGATATTTTTATAATTACTATAGTCAAGTTCTGTATTTAATACCAGGATGAAATCTCCACACATTATTAAAGAGTCATTTCCAATGTCCTCTATTAATTTAAAAATATTTGTGTAAAAAGACGGAGTGTCACAATTAGGACCATAAATACATAATATGGTAAACCGTGTTCCCGTGACGGTTATGTCAATCGCTACAAAATTTCCATTTTCATCGGTGACAGTATTATGAACTTTATATTCAAAGTTTTTTGCTATAAAAATTGCAGCACCCCTAGATTGTGATGTACCATAGCTTAAAAAAAGTTCACAATCCCATTCAGCATGGATGACGTTGTACATGTCTTCTGTAAAATGTGTATCTTGCAAGCAGTAAATATTAGACTTGAGCTCTTGCAGAAAGTTGAAAACCTTTACACGTTTTTTGAAACCATTTAGACCTCTACAATTTAAAGATACAATTTTTAGTTTGTCAGTCATTTAAAATAACAATCATACATAAATGAGTTAACATGTATAGTATATGCTCTATATTACAAAAAGTAGGGTTACACGACGAAGTGACACGTGTACGCAAGACCTGTAGATTTGAGAAAGGTGAGAAGACAAAATAAGTACATTGGCATAGAAAAAAGGAAGACATAACAATATATGTTGTGGCAGCTTGGCTAAACATAACAAAAGATAAAATAGCATATGCAAATCAGTTAACTTAAATAAAATTGATGAAACTGGTACCATGCATGTAGTTTTAAGCTTTGCACAAGTTAATATAAACAGCAGTTGTTTATCAGAAGCCGCTAAGTAGTTTTGATTATGTTGCATAACAGATACACGCAGGACAGACATAAGTTTGATAAGCATGTCACTATACTAAAAAGAATACTAAAGAGTTTCATTTTGGTCAAAAACACTAGGGCAGAAATGACAACATTTATTTTAGTTTTGACTTATGTAATAAAAGTACTCTATTTATAGAGGCGGTTAGAAGCATCATAATTTAAGCTTTCTACTGAAAGAGTTTAATTAGAAGCATAAAAAGTATAGCAGTGATAATTTTGTTGCATTAATATAAGTATATAAACACATTAATAAGTTTTAATTTGTAGCCTAAATCTTATTATATAAACATACAGAAGAGAGTAAACATTCGACAAGCATGTTACTATTTCTAATATTTTTGTAACTAATCAATTAATTTGTAGCCTAAATCTTATTATATAAACATACAGAAGAGAGTAAACATTCGACAAGCATGTTACTATTTCTAATATTTTTGTATGTAGGTTTATATAAACATACAGAAGAGAGTAAACATTCGACAAGCATGTTACTATTTCTAATATTTTTGTAACTAATCAATTAATTTGTAGCCTAAATCTTATTATATAAACATACAGAAGAGAGTAAACATTCGACAAGCATGTTACTATTTCTAATATTTTTGTATGTAGGTTTATATACACACAGAAAAATACATGTACTTCTGAACATAAAACAAACAAAACAGAAAAAATAGTACTTATAAAGTGTTAGCAATAAATGTTTGTTACATGCGTGGTAGAAAGTATCAGTATATATCCTAAGCGCTAAAATAAAATTGGATTGTTTAATTTATGTGCGTATTCAAGTACATAAAACATACACAGGCATATACTTAAACATAAAGTTTGCCAATAGATAGAAGGGTATGAATGTATTATTGTCTCTCGACCGCTAGATAATAATCATTATAGCAAACGCGGTCATGGTGGAATTTGTTTATTTTACAGAAGCTGTTTAAAAGAGGCTATTTCTGTTATCGAAATTGATCAACAAGGAGCTTTATGGATAAAAGTTGATAAATCGTTTACATATACAACATTTGATGTATATATTTGCTTTATTTATATCCCACCACAAAACTCGGTGTATTTTAATCTGCACCCCGAGGGATTTTTCGAATATCTTGAACGCACAGTGTGTAAATATTCGTCACTAGGCTTAACGTCGATTATTGGCGATTTGAACGCTCGATGTGGGCACAAATCTGATTGCTTACTGATGGATGAAAAGTTAACTGTATTTATTGATACTATAGATAAGGATGACTTGTATTCTAGTTGTATGCCTGAACGTTTCTGTAAAGACACCTTTTTGAATTCATCGGGTAATAAATTAATTGATTTATGTCTCAAATCCGATTTGAGAATAGTTAACGGTCGCTGCGGGTCAGACGCCGGTATAGGTGACTATACGTTTATATCAGCTAACGGTAGCAGCACTATTGATTATGTATTAGCGCACCAAGAGTTGTTTTCCTTTATTAGTAACTTTGTAGTACATGAATATTTTTCGTTTTCACCACATGCGCCTATCCAGATATCTTTTAACTTCAACATTAATAAGCCAGTGTGTTCGAACGAGAAATTTACAATCAAACAACTAAGGTGGTCCAACGATGAATTAAAGCACAATTCGTTTATAAGCAGCATCAGAAGTAAGTTACATAAATTCGAAAGCATTGTTCATAATATCACGTGCAATAATGCGAACATAAATCAGGGTATAGATAATTTTGCGGACTTACTGTACGAATCTGCATTTGATACTTATGGGAAGCTTAAAACAGTGTTTACTTCTATAAATAAACCGAATATAAAATACAAAAGTTCTTGGTTCAACAGCGATTGCGAGTTAGCGAGAAGGAACTATCGGCGGGATAAGAAGTTATTTTACGCAAACCGTTCTCTCGAAAATCGCGAAATATTTTTGTCGAGCAGAAAACAATACAACGATACAAAAAGGCGAGCTAAGCGTATTTATAACAGGCATCAGAGGGAAAACTTACATATGTTTGCCAAGTCTCAGCCTCAAAAATTTTGGAATGAAATTAAAAAGTTAAATAGCCGAAAAGTCAATAGTGAAATAACTCCCGATATATTTTTTGAACATTTTAAGAATTTATTTTCCAATAATGATGTATTCTCGAATAACAATATTGAACAGGAATTATTAAATTTATTTAATAATGATGTTTCTGTAGATAGCTTAGATAAGGAGTTTGTAGTGGAAGAAGTCTTAAAGGCTATTGGAGACATGAAAAGGGGAAAGAGTGGTGGAATTGATCAGCTTATACCTGAAATTTTCATTGATTGTAAAGAACTATTAGCTCCACTACTGTGCACGTTATTTAATTATATTTATTCAACTAGTACTTATCCAGATGCGTGGTCTATAGGTGTAATCGTACCTGTGCTTAAAAAAGGTGACAAAAACGACGTCAATAACTATCGAGGAATAACCCTTACTAGTATATTTTCAAAAATATTTTCCATTATATTAGACAACAGACTACGTAAGTGGTTAGAAACAAATGACGTCCTTAATGATTTTCAGTTTGGATTCCGAAAGCAAAAAAGTACAATAGATTGTATTTTTGTGCTAAATGCTTTAATAAATAAAGTAGTGTATCAAGACAAGCGTCAACTTTATTGTGCCTTTGTGGATTTTAAAAAGGCATTTGATCTTGTATATAGAAATGGAATTCTTTACAAACTTTTGCAACATAATGTATCATCCAAATTTGTAAAAATGATACAGTCTATATACAGTAGTGTTAAAGCATGCGTAAAGGCGAACAGAGTATTGAATAGAAGTAATGAAACCCAGAATAATGTAGATAATATTAATTTAAATATGAACAATAACAATAATATCAATACTGCATATAACCTATCTAGCTTGTTTGATAGTTATACTGGAGTAAAACAGGGCGAGCCCCTGTCTCCATTGTTATTTATTATGTTTGTGAATGATATATATGATTACTTATACCATGATGACATAGACTGTGTAATCATTGATAATATGAAACTGTTTATTCTGTTGTTTGCAGACGATACTGTACTTATGTCTTACTCGGCTACAGGGCTTCAGCGTCTGTTAGACCGACTGCATGAATATTGTAATGAATGGGGTATATCCGTAAATATTAGCAAAACAGTGGCAATGGTTTTTAATAAAGGCAATAGGGTCAAAAACATTGATGTTAGATATAATCATAATAAGTTAGAAGTAGTAAATAAGTTTACTTATCTCGGTGTTACGTTCTCGTCAAATGGTAGTTTCTCTAGAGCTCAAGAAGCTTTGTCGCAGCAGGCGTCTAGAGCTTTGTTTTCTCTTAATAATCTCTTTTCCAAAATATCATTTAGTTTAGCTGATAAACTTTCTATTTTTGACTCAATGATTTTGCCTATTTTGACATACGGCACGGAGGTATGGGGGTTTCATCCTAGTCCTGATGTCGAAAAAGTTCATCTTAAATTCTTAAAACAGCTATTATCTGTCCGTCCACAAACTACTACAGCAGCAGTATATGGCGAATTGGGTCGATTTCCTATAGAAGTTACGAAAAAGATACGTATCATCAAATACTGGTTTAAATTAAAACAGAACCCAGACTCGATTCCTTATAAATTACTTATGCAATTTAATGACACTGAGTCATATGTAACTAATTGGGCAAACAAACTTAAGCAAATGCTCCATGAATTAGGATTACCATATATGTACTACAAATTAGATTTAACTATAAGTGATGTTAACTGTATTTGCCAACGTATAAAAGATATAAGTTTACAACATTGGGCTAGTGATATTAGCCGTCTTCCTAAGCTTGAAAGCTATCGCATATTTAAAGACAACTTAGAGTTTGAGAAGTATTTAGATGTTGTTGTTAATGATAAGGATAGAGTGTCAATGTCAAGGTTTCGTTGTTCAGCGCATAAACTATTAATTGAAGAAGGCAGATTTAGAAATATATCTAGAAATGAAAGAATTTGTACTAAGTGTAATATGAATGTCATTGAAAACGAATATCACTTTTTATTAGTATGTCCATATTATAGAGATCTAAGAAATCAATACTTCCCTAAATATTATCAAAGGTGGCCCTCCTTGTCAAAATTTAAAATTTTATTATCAACCAAGAATTCAAAGACTATCATTAACCTCGGAAAATTTATCCGCCTAGCATTTGAGTCACGAAATAATAATGCGTAATATAATGCGTCTAATAGTAACACTTATTATTCCAGTAAATAGTTATACATTGTGATTGTTGTGAAAATTATAAATTGTTTAATAGGATCACGAATTTGTACCGTTATTTTGTCCATAATATTGTGTTTTACAGCTGAATCATAAGGTCTATACTTTACTGCCATTCTTCTAATTGAATTGTCAGATTTGAAAAATATTACATATATATTGTGATTTTGGACATTTTAATATTTGTTCTCTTTAGATTACAGTATTAAAAAGTTATTACATTATTATTACTAAACTTTGGGTAAGTTGTGAAAATATATTTCCTTCCAGATCACCTATAATTTCGTTTCGTATAGATGATCCTCAGGGAGGGATTTTCGAACTCAGTCTTACTTTTTATTTCATTAGTAAATTATTAATTTATTATCAATTCTAAGTACCTATCCTTCAAGATTATCTATCCATTAATTTAGGTAATCTACCAGAGGGATATGTACCCTAAATTAATTTTAAAAAAAATAAATAAAAATATAAAAAAAATAATAATAAAAAAATTAAATAATAAAAAATATAAAAATAATATAAATAAACTTTTTTGTTGTTGTTGTTGTCAGTACGATTTTTAAATGTAGTTTAGCGTGTAAGTAGTTTCAGTATAGAGTTTCCATTAAAAACATTGAACAATTACTTTTTAACATTTTAGAATAACATATGATTACTTCTGAAAAACTGACTTTGCCATACAGAACACCGATTATTGACAACTGAGTGACACGAGTGTATTACCTACCTAATTTGTTTGGAATATTATTTATGAGTTTCTCATATCCGCTTTGTAACATACTTTTCATCTTGATTTACACTGTTATTATGTTCATCATGTTCTTTCTTGATTGTTTTGGTTATGTACAATGGTATATACCAATAAAGTTGACTTGACTTGACTTGACTTGCCAATAAGATTATTCTTATCTGAGAAAAAAAATCATAATAGAGTGTTAAAAATAATGCCATTTACATGCATTATAGAATGTGTGAATATAAATTTAAACTGCAAACATGAAAATCAGATTATTTAATTTATGTGCATATTCAAGTTCTCACAACATGACACAAAAACACAAGCATAAACATGAACAGAAAGTTAGCACTATAGATAATATTCATAATAAAGGATAGTAAATTATATTCGAGAACACGAAGCATGTTATGAACTAAAAGGCAGTTTATACAAGCACACTTAAAATGTATTTAGTCTTTAAGTTTTATTTTTTCTGATAATTGTATTCTCAATATACCTTGGGTATTGATAGAATAATTCATAATTTTATACCCATTATACTCATTGTAGAGATATATCAGGAACAATTATGAGTGTTAAATTTATTTTGGTTTAGCATATTTTGCACAATTAAGGTATGATCAAATTTATCTTAACTGAAGTAAAGATATATGTTTTTGAGGCTTTGACATGATGAATTGTGAAAAATAAAAGAGATGGTTACTTTTATTTCTACTGAGCTTTTCTAGAATGTCAGAGCCAACTTAACGAACGGAAAACTCTGTATGGCAAAATCATTCTACAAAAGAAAAGTTATCTTCAATTTTGCATTATACATGTATACCGTGTTTACATTATGAATCATGACATTTTTGTTAACAAGGGACGTAACTATGTTATACGAACAGCTTTAATGCATGTGCGTAGCCTAATAATTTACTATAATTGACACGAAGAGACAGTGTTTTATTTAACCATTACTCGTGTTACTTTTACTTTGTTGTTCAATATATATTATTTTTGCTAAAAAAAGATGTTAATTTAGACAGCAGTAAATTAAGCACAACTCTTGATATACAGCACACGATGAAGCAGTTGCTACATAAGTGTAATGGGAATAAATGTCCTTCGATAAACACTTCCTTCAAACTATTTATGACTTGCGTGGTGATACTCTGTTTTTTGCACTAGCGGGGTTCTCTACACACTCGGAATAAGATTTTTTCGGCCACGGCTTTTCTAACCAGTTTTTGAACTCTGAGTGTTTTATTTGCGTAGCATGTTGGTTACCTTTGAACAACGCGAATATTTAAATTGACTTAGATCTAATTTCAATTTTCTAGCCATACTGGTTGACAGGATGCTAACAGAGGAGCCAGAATCAATCAGTGCTTGACAAATATAGCTGTTAATTGTCAGTTTTGCAAATAAACAAGACCTTGTCCTGAAAGCATTTAAGATAATGTTCTGTTGCCCATGAACCTCAGAAGTTCCAATGGCTGACATTTCGGGCTCAATCTCAGCCACGTCTAGTTTTCCGACAGATTTCGGGGACATGTTGGAGCTATGTGACCTTTGGAGTGACATTTGTAACATTCTGTGTTTTCCAGATTCTTAATTCGTTCTCTACTATTAGATCTGCTTCTATTCTTCCTACTGAGAGATTGATTAAGTGCCTTTAATAAATTTGCAATGTCGTCTAGCGTTACATTCTCCTTCTGCCCATCCTTAATGGTATTGCATTCTGAGTGCAATGGATCTGATTCGAACCTAGGTTTCCTTAGAATACCCTGAGAGCCTTCAAATGCTTCAAATTCAATAGCCAAAGCAATTGCCGCGTTAATTGTAGTGGGGTGCCTAAATTGGACGTGACTTCGAACTTCCGGTCTTGACAGGCCGTTAATGAACTGGTCAATGACATAAATCTCTCTTGCATCTGAGTGTACAGAGGGGTATGCTTGTAAACAAAGCTTATGTAAGGCATAGCCAAAATCAGCAGCAGATTCAGATCTTAGCTGACGCCTGTTTCTAAACTCACATCTGTAAGCAGTTTCTCTTTCTGCAGGACTAAACCTTCTACCTAGAACTTAAAGCAAGTAACTGAAATCATTGACTCTCGAGGGTTGTAAGTCACTCAATAACTTTTGTGCATTACCCTTCAAGCTCATAACTAACTGTTGTGCCTTCTCAAAGTCATTCCAATTGTTCCATTGAGCAACATTCTCAAAGTGAACAATGTAATCACGCCAATCAGTGCTATTACCATCAAACTTTTCTGGTTCTTTAGCTTTTCGCATGCTGTGATACGATTGGTTGGGCATGTGGCCTTGACCTTTTGTGCTGTGCTTTATACTATATTGTGTATGTGGCATAGGGTCGATGTGTGTGTATGTGTTGCTATGCATGATAGGTGTTTGTCCACTGCGTTGTGTGTAAGACATTGGATGGATTTGTGTTTCAATGTGTGGGCTGTATGTGTTGCTAGGCATGATAGGTGTTTGCCCACTGCGTTGTGTGTAAGACATTGGGTGGATTTGTGTTTCAATGTGTGGGCTGTATGTGTTACTATGCATGATAGGTGTTTGTCCACTGCGTTGTGTGTAGGACATTGGGTGGATTTGTGTGTCAATGTGTGGGCTGTATGTGTTGCTAGGCATGATAGGTGTTTGCCCACTGCGTTGTGTGTAAGACATTGGGTGGATTTGTGTGTGAATGTGTGGGCTGTATGTGTTGCTATCCATGATAGGTGTTTGCCCACTGCGTTGTGTGTAAGACATTGGGTGGATTTGTGTGTCAATGTGTGGGCTGTATGTGTTGCTATCCATGATAGGTGTTTGCCCACTGCGTTGTGTGTAAGACATTGGGTGGATTTTTGTGACGATGTGTGGGCTGTATGTGTTGCTATCCATGATAGGTGTTTGCCCACTGCATTGTGTGTAAGACATTGGGTGGATTGGTGTGTCAATGTGTGGACTGTATGTGTTGCTATGCATGATAGGTGTTTGTTGATATGTGTTTGACGCTAGTGTTTGCCTGGTCGTTCTTGGCATTGACGACGCAGCAATCATTGTGTCTGGAAGTTTATGGTACGAGCAATGTGATATGTTATCGTCATCCTTTGACATTTTCGACTGTGTAAGCCCCGAGAATTTAACTTCCTTTGTTTCTTCCAAAGAGATCCACCATGCCATAGAATCACTCATTGTCATACACTTTGCGTACTAGGAAGGTAAACTTCCTTTAAATTGTAAATGGTCAAATCAGTCTAATAATTACTATGTTGAGTAAAAAAAAGCTTGTTTAGTTCCTGTGTGGATGTATGTGTATTTGCTAGTTTGAATTGGTATTCCCCATTATGTAAATCACCTCACTTTAATAAGCAATGAACCAGTGTTATGTATTGACAATAGGTCTACAATAGATGATATACTTCAGTTGTTTATCTATAACACAGAACAAGTCCAGTCAGTGCACATATGTAGGCACTACCCTGTCTGTAACGTGTACCCCAATTGTTGTCGAGATGTAAACCTAACTACCACATAGTGACGTAAAATGGCGTTTTAAGCTAACTCTATGATTGTACCTCCATCTAAACACATAATTGAGGACAGAATTGTCAACTGTTTTACATCCCGGACGAGCCACCAAAATGTAACCGGCTTACTACGTTGTTGTTTAGATACCAGTTAACTCCGGATTATAATGAAAACAGAAACAAATACCATGACATGAAGTTTATTTGTTTAACATTCTTTTTAATGTGTATTTAAACGGAAGTACAATTATCACCAAAGCAAGACTCCTAAATATAAACTAATAGAATCAAATGTCTTAAATGTAATGGGAGGGGAATGACTTTTACTCGTCAACGTAGGTAGGAATTACCTTTCGTGTTCGTGAGAAAAAGCCCAGTTTCAGCAAAGTCACAGGCTTATATACCCTAACAGGCAATCACAAATAGAGGCCCTGCTTTAACTCGAAACACTACGTTATAATTATAACAAGTTTTATACATTAGGTTTAACATAAAACAGAAATAGATGTATTGGCCTCCCATTTATATAACTAAACACCATGAAGTCCATGAGGAATAAATGGTCAGCAAATAAAGTAGCCAGAAATAGACTGGTTATATAACTAAACACCATGAAGTCCATGAGGAATAAATGGTCAGCAAATAAAGTAGACTAAAATAGACTGGTTACAAGATTAAAAGTGTAAAAAGTATAAGTAAATAATCATTCCTGCTACATTTATATGTCGATGTTTTTACGCAGTTGTATGCTCTAATAAGTCAGGCTGTTCTTTGGCTCACACTTGAATAGAACTCGGACACACGACGTTACGTCATTGAAGAGAAAATTACGTCATAATTTCATCCACGAACTTACCGGAGGCCACAAGCTTACCAGATTAAATGCTATATAAATACTGCTTTACATGTATACATTTAATGTGAAAGTAAACATGTTCAGTTATTACAATATATTGTATGCAATAAATTGACAATTGTATTTCACTGAAGAACATGTATTGCACTTATGTGCATTAGCATTGTGTCATTATTAACCAGAAATATATATGTAGATGTTTTGGTTTAGAATAGACATAAGAATCTATGTGTGAATTAACTATGTTATTATTTGTTTGATTTGAAACTATAAATCAAATAAAGGTTTAAAAAGTGTTATTAAAGTTGTTATTTATATGTATGCCCATTAATATCACTCATACGCTGGCATAATCTTATACATAAAATGATTTAGTCAATATTTCCAGTCATATTACAGTAATAAGAGTGATATGTACTATAAGTTTCAAGGCATTTTCATTAATTGTAGAAATTAATTGCAATTTCCTTTCTCTGTAAACACGCCTACTTTTCAACCTTCTTAATCATAATACCTAAGGCGTATATGATTTGTTAACTAATACTGGTAATAATGAAACATAAATAAATAAATAAAAACACTTGTGCAGAAGAACTTTTTTTTTTTTTTTGGTTAAATATATATAACTGTCAATTTCAAGATCCGTTGAATTGCCAGCCATGCACACAAAATGAATCCAACAATTTCTAAATGAATCAGCAACCTGAAAATAAATACAAAAACAAAAATTATACAGTAAGTTCTACTAGCATCAACTACAAATAACTAGATCTACATTGTAAATGTATTTCCAAATGTAATAATTCTAAAATGGTGATGCAATACACATTTACTTTTGCTGAAATACTTTTTACTTTAACACAAACTTAATATACAGTAACGTGATTGGTCTTTTGAGTATTATAAGAAATCAAATAAACTACCAAGACGCATTAACTGCTTACACTGAATTAGTTCCTGAACACTTATCCAAATATCCGAAATAGACATCCAGTTAATTTGGGTGAGTTTTTCGTAAAACAAAACTACAATTTATACTGCAATGGCAAGCATGCATATAAACAGACAAGATAACGGTTGAATGAAAGGCGGAACGATATTACAACGACATGGAAACAAGTCCTTAATTTTCAAGCTCGTTTAAAATTGCCTCTAGAAAGTAACGTACCTTAGCCATCTTGATTTAACCGGTGTTACCATAGGAGATTTGGGTGATGCCAGACCTTTACCACGAAGTAAGTAAAGATCTGGTACCAGAATAACTTGATCTATGTTTGAATTCATCAACAAGATATGTTGCACATTCTGTCTGTTTTTATTTAAGCAAATATCAAACATTTTGAAGTGTTATTTTTTTTTACATGTTCCCGGAATAAAACCGCAGTGTTGAACATGTCGCATACAGCTGCTCCACTAAATAACCAGAATGATCCGATTATTTCAAAATACAGATTTGAATCCGATTCAGTGAGTATATCCAAAATGTAGACGGAAGCCGAAGGTTTTTAATATGTATCGATAATACATTGTATATTATAAATGTCAACTACAGTGTACTCCCTTAAAACCGAACTCTCTATGAACCGGAACTCTCTGAAAACCGAACAGACGCTCCAGTCCCGTTTTTTCCCTATATTTTTAATGTGCGAAAACCCTCGGTTTACCGGAACCTCTGTATTCCGAATATCGAACAGCAGGAGCGGTACATCGCTTTGTTTCAGAGTGCAAATTGACCTCTATAAACCGAACATGTGTGACAATCTGATGTTATCGATTATCTTTAGTGAGCGATTGTCTTGCCGCAGGGTGATTGCACGCTTAATCCGATAATTAGGGGCAACATTTCGACATCATATTAGGACTCCAGATAAGGGTGTTTAGTAGCTCAATAAATGGGTATTGCGTATAAAGTGTGAACAACAAACAGTATGTTAAACAGACTGTTTTCATTTGTTAAGAAATAATGCCTTATGCTCGATGTTACTTACGAACTATCATTCTTCTGCAAAGTTAGCGCAGTGTTAAAATGTCTGAGCCACTTCTAAACGTCGACGAGTTGAAATAACTCTCGAAAACAAAATAAAATTCACCAGTTATGCAGACCCTCGCTTAAGGTTCTGTTATAATAATGCTCTACGTTTTAAATTACTACTGTCAAAAATGCCATAGTTGAATTAATCTCAATAAAACGAATAAATTAATATAATCTATATGCATTCTTGTATTTGGCCTCAAACCCTCAGTAAACCGGAACTCCCTAAAAACCGAATATTTGGTCCGGTCCGGTTTGGTGGTCGGTATAGAGGGAGTACACTGTATTATGAAACGTGCCATCAACAGTGGAAAACTATTTATAATAATATAGTAAGGCACTAAAACATAATGGTTGTTGAACGGCAATAAAAGATCTTCCCAGTGTTTGCTTATAATAATTTAAGCTCTTCCCTAGGTATTGTTACTTGGTAAATACCTATCCAGCGCTTTATCACAAGTGCACTGAAATCATTAACATGTACTCTTTTGAATAATTAAGGTTAAAAGAAAATCGGGTTATATCCAGATTAAAATATTGACGAATCACTGTAAATCTGAATATTCTTTTTATGGAAACATGCATAATATTTACATTAACCTGATTAAATACAATGAGTATTTTGGTATTGTGAACAATGGAAAACGAGGGTTTGTCTTGCTTCCTGATAAAGGTTAATCTAACACAATAATAGCAATTTTATACCCAGAGGATGATGTCACACTTCAGTCAGACCGGTGTTGCAGCTGTTCAGTCTCACGATTCTGTACGTATTTAAAGTAAAGGCAATCCTTGTTATATTTGGCGAAACTGGATATCATTGCACGAACTGATATTTCTTAAAAACATATGTTTTCCAATTTTCACAATGCCAATAATTAGCAAAACAATCAGCGTGTTAGTTCATATTCATCAGTTCTTAAATAGGTCAACATAATGTTGTTTGGCCATAGTTTAACACCATATCAAAATCAATCAGAACTATACAAGAGGGGGGGGGGGGGGATTATCTTGCTATTTTGATCTGAATAGTTTCCCACATATGAAGATTATTATGTGTGTACGTAAAAGTATCTCCTATACACAATATTTTTCAGTCAATGTTGTCCCATAGGGACAATCTGGAGGAAGCATTGTGATCGTGCAAGTTCCCGACACATATGAAAAATGCCAAAAGACCTAAACCCAAAACTAGTCCCATCTGAAAAGGCACGGATCTGGTGCTTGAGGGTTGTATTATGGCAGTTTCTGAACAATCTCTACGCCGGAGACCTTACAAAAGGACTTGAGGGTGCTGTACTTCTGCTGAAGACAGGGAGTGACAAAGACAAACCCCCCGGGCACAAGAAGCGCAACTCAGATGATATAAGGGAAATTGCGCCTGCGAACTTCACGCGTCCTCTAACGGGGTTCAGGACACGGCAAGAGTACAGGACATTGTCGGTGACGCAAAGGAACCGATTCCACGCCGCCATGAATCAACTATATCAGGTTTAAAACAAAACAAAACCAAAATCCCGCTATAAGATATGTCACTTGTTTAAGTTATTATAAGAAATCTAATTGTTCGCAGCAGTATTGATAAACCATCAATATGGTAATCGTCCCTTTTTAGGACATTCGCTTACAAAGGCAGCCGTAGGTGGTGCAGCTTTGAATGTATAAACTAAAGGTATATTGTCAACGCGCTCAAAACTGTACAAAACGTCTGTCCGTCGCATGGATTCACTAAATATGGTTAAAATTGGCATGGATAAAATGTCTAATACATGTACTGTATTTTGAAGAAAACAGATATTTTAGTGGAACCAATTGCCATGATACACATTTATTTCCATTCAACACCAAAATCATTAAAGTGTGTATGTACGATATTAAAACAGATATAGTGGCATAAATACAATTAATCAAATAAAATTAACAAGCATATATTTCTATTCAAAATGGAAAAAAAGTTAAGAACATACATTGCTTTTAAACGTAGTATAAGCTAGTTTTTAATCACCAAATAGTTTTCGTCTGTACATACGGAAACTCAAATGCATGTATATACGCTGACTTGACAGTCGGTTTAGGTGCCACAACACTAATAAACGATGAATACACTCGACACTAGTAACTGTTAATTTATTCCATTTTAAAGTGTTTCCTCCGTCAGTTTTGTTTTTCTATTTGCTTTCAAGTTTTATTGTCACTTTTATCTGCTTATTTTGAAAATAATGAAAGATCGTACATACACACTTAAGATGCATTTTCTACACTGAAACATGGTTGCATTAATTTCATTTTGTTGTGCATATTTCAAAATTAAAACTTATGAACAAGCTCACATGTTTCAGGACGGGACCGTCACTTGCTTTGCTCTTGTACACTGAAACGCGTTTGTCTATGACGGCGCACACAGAGGAAATGTTTTTCTTCCTTGCCATTGGGCTTTCATTGCTCTGTCAGTTGGTGTATAGTTTTGTAACAGTCAGATTAATGTGACGAGAAGGACATAAGCAAACCCTTTTCTCGTATATTTATTGGACATACATCAAGTGCTTACATTTTGTCTTTTCTCACGTCCCAATCTTATTTGGGGAATACCCTATGCAATGGTTATGTTATGTACTTCATTGAATGATATAAATATAGGAAACCTTACCTGTATATTCGCTTTCAAAACATAACATGGAAGAAGTTACTTCGTTTTTTTTTCTTCCCAAGAAGTTGTTTGCCATTTCTCACTGCTAGCCATGTATTTCTGGCTCATTTTAGTTTCGAGGAAGCTGTTCGACGGAGGGACCGAGTGTTTCTTTGCCCTACTGGGACAGCACCTTGGACGAAAACATGGCTTCGGGGCCCGCCTTCTCTGTCATGTGGGACAACGCGCATATGGGTATGAAAACAATAATACACAAAACAGTGCTTATAATGTGCTCTGTCGCAAAATATATATGTAAAAGGTCGATAAGGAATCGCATTTATACTACATACATTTAACATTGCATTACACGCAATTGTCGAACGATATACCAACAAGACCAATTTAATAGGTCAGATTCATACCTTTCAAAAATAATAATATCGTCTAGCTGTAAGCCGTCTATTATTTGTATTAGAATTTCACTGCGCATTTACTTCAACCTTTCAAAAAATTGTGTTCATTCATTTACTTTAGTATAGTATTGAAGTCTCCAAATAATGTGCCGATACTTCTGTGACAATTATGTGGAGTTTGGCGCAAAAATGTGCATTTCTTCGATGTTTAGGGGTTTAGACGCAAAGGTTTAAATCACTTAAGTAAACACCTATATCTTTGTATAAAACTACTCTGACTGAAGCCTGTTTCCATTTCAAGGAATTCACGAGACCTTGGGAATGTGCGCACGATTCTGTACATGTGTGGATGGGAGCCACAATGTCACGAACTTTTGCTGCAGCCGATCCCGTATTCTATATGCACCATGCGTTCGTAGACTACATTTGGGGAAGATTCCGACAGAGACAGCGAAGCGTTTGTGGCATTAATCCAGCGACGGACTATCCACCACCTCTTGGTTCGCCTGCATACAGCGCGAACAGTCCAATGGTTGGAATGCCATTCTTGATCAACAGAGATGGAATCGCTGATTATTGGATCAACAACTGGTATAACTATGCCGACACACCTACTTGTGCTAATAATTGCGGTAATATCTCGGATCTGTTTTGCAACACCCATAATAATTTGTGCGTGTCGAACACCCGCTTTGATTTAAGAAGCGCGTTTACCCCGCTGCGAGACACATAAGGACAACGGAAGTTATAATACAATGATCGACGAAGGAAAAACACCACATACGGGCAAGTGTTCTGATGATCCATACGGCGAATTGTGCCCTGAGCCGCCCAAGCCGACAACGGAAGACGAAATTGTGAATTCCATTGCGCTCAATGAGATACAACAACCGACCATACAAGCATTGTACAATGACATCTTGATGGAAATAAAAAAAGGTGAGCGGTATCCACCTGAGAGCGAGCAGCAGTGGTTCCATCCAAAGTCAAATACGGAAGGTGACTGTCGTGGACTGGACAAGCTCATTCGAGACCAGCTGGTAGCCTATGTGCAAGGCAAAAAACTCGACAGGCCTTAGTCACCGACAATTAACCCTTGACAGACGTTATCCAGATTGAATATTTGTCTGAATTTTATTAGCTTATTAATACTGTATTATACAATTCTTAGCTGTCATCTAAGTGATATGTCCACAATTGAAGAGACCAAACTTATATAGGCGGCTTTATTATTATATGACTGTGTAATAGAAGATATACATGTACATATAAGCAATAGCAAACAAAACGAATTATTCTTTTTATTCTTAGCTATAGCTATACGGTATTAAATTGATCACGATGGGATATCTATATATATTTTACTATGCCTTTCGAAATTATATTGCATTATTATTAACTTCACACATCCGCCGCCTAACGTTTTAAAAAATCAGAAAAATCTTTTCTATTGTCCTTCCATAACGACTGTCTGAGAAACCAAATTTGAAGTGTGCGACAAATATTCACTCAGAGCGGATCTACTGAGAACAAAAATGCGCAATGCAATCAAAACTAATAAAACTAAGACATTGAAAGACCAAATTGACACTGGCATCAATGTAAAGGTCTATGCTTTTATTCAATGTTATTCGTTTCAATGGACTTTTTTTTTCAACTCCATGCATTTAAATATTGTAATAAGGAAGATTTTCATATTTTGTTCGAACCACTCATCCAGTACATCCGTTAAATATATTTGTGTCAATAAATGGCCTTACGTTACAAACGGTCCATGATAACGATAAAAACAAAATACAGTAACAAGTAAATAAAATAATGTAAATGTGTTATACTTTTTACTCCTTTAGCGCAACAAAAAGAAACATATACCATTGCGAACACATGTACATGTAAGTCTGTTTGTCTCATTTGAAGATTCCTTCAGGGCAACGCAAAGAAACAGATACTATTGCAAACATATGTACATGCAAGTCTGTTTGTCTCATTTGAAGACTGCTTTAGGGCAACACAAAGAAACAGATACTATTGCAAATACATGTACATGTAAGTCTGTTTGTCTTATCTGAGACTCGGTGCCGTATTCACCAACCCATTCTTAGACGTAATATTATTGAACCTGTTCTGTTCTAAAAACATTGTTTATTTGAATCTTACTTGCTGTGACAAATACTATGTAATTATAGCATTCTTTATTTAGAAGAATGTGTTAATGACATAAATGACATTGGTACCATGGTATTTGCGAACACACAAGTATCTCTTCTTGAGTCTAAATCTATTCTTTATCCTTTAGTCTAAGAATGAGTTGGTGAGTTTTGGACCCTGTACACACGATAAAGCGGACAACATTGTCAATGACGATTTCTTCCTAATTAATGCATGAATTTTATAAATGAAACCCCAGAAATATCAACAGGAAAGAAACGCTGATACACATCCTCTGGTCCTTTATTTTTTGGCAAGATGCAAATTGCCAATACAACACAGTACACAACGCACAACACAACACAGTACACAACGCACAACACAACACAGTACACAACGCACAATACAACACAGTACACAACGCACAACACAACACAGTACATTAAACAGTTAAAACTGGGGTCACCACCTTGGAACAGTCAATGCAAAGTATTGGGAAGGGTTTAAACCGGTTTGATGGCTTGCCGAACCTTACAACTGACCCGGCGTTTCATAATACACTTCAACGTAAATACAAATTAACCAAAAAAGTCGTAAATTGAAACCTGTGTATGATACGCATGATTAGTTTTATGAGACAAGTTGACCGGATGTTCGATAATATAAAAGCGTGAGCGTTGTTAAAATCTAGCAGTTTTGCTCTTTGACGAGTTAAAATCGATTGAATTGAAATGTAATTAATTTATATTAATTGTGACACACTAGGGACTTCAGATGGTGCGACACTGGCAAATCCTCTTCTTGAATTGAAAAATGTTAGCAGGATTCCTAATCCTCAAAAGACCGGGTCGCTAGTAAACAATAACATAAACGAAAGAAGCTTCCGTACCAATGTTCAATGTCCAAACTATGAATAACGTTCGAGCACTGACTGACTCACATTTCTGCTCGATACATAATTGCTGGCTTAAGGTGCAGTGCGATCCATGCCCTAGGTATTGAGTCTATTAATACCATTTAGTTTCGAGCATAAGCAAGTCTTAGGTTCCATACCTGGTGTACGAGGTTCAATATCATAACTAAATATAAGGTTCGAACACTGACTGACCCACATGTTTGCTGCTCGACACATGATAGATGGGCTATTGTACAGTGTCGCCTATGTTTTTTTTTTCGAAAACCGATGGTGTTTGGTATCGTACCAGACACAGAGAAGTGAACATGGTTTCATACCCTCGGTACGGGGTCAAACTAAGTTCTAAGGTTTATTTTTTTAATATTAGTTAATTTTAATTAATTTAATGTTCTATAACAATATTTTTAACAAAAAGCATTTTGTCTAATCATAAAGAAAGGAAGCTTGAGAAAAATTATACTGTCAGCTGTATCATTAAGTTGTGTGTAACATACCTCCAACCCAACGCTCGGTACAAACGTTGCAATACTACAATATTGCAAGTTACATATATTGTTTTTGTGCCATTTTAATACCGATATATATTACAATGAACCTAAAGACGCATTGCTCTTCACATTTATAATATGCCGAAATTAGCCCTTGGCAGTAGCCAGTTTGCATGCTAACATTAGCTCATGGCGTTAACCAGTTAGCATGCTAACGTTAGCTCATGGCGTTAACCAGTTAGCATGCTAACATTAGCTCATGGCGTTATCCAGTTAGCATGCTAACATTAGCTCATGGCGTTAACCAGTTAGCATGCTAACGTTAGCTCATGGCATTAACCAGTTAGCATGCTAACGTTAGATCATGGCATTAACCCGTTAGCATGTTAACGTTAGCTCATGGCATTAACCAGTTAGCATGTTAACGTTATCCCTTGGCAGTAGCCAGTTAGCATGCTAACGTTAGCTCATGGCATTAACCAGTTAGCATGTTAACGTTGGCTACGGGCATTAGCCTGTTAGCTTGCTATAAATAGGGACACTAGCAAGAAAAAAGGGAGACAGATTGGGAGAGAGAGCGTGCAAGAATGTTACATCATTATTGAAGCTTTGTGTATCAAGAACATGTATCGTAGAGTAGAAATACAACGTAAAGCATAATGACTCTGGTACATTTATTAACCCCAACCCCTCCCCACTTTAAAGGAATATGAAATAATTTGAACTCCAGAGAGTCAAGTTTTGTAATAATATTACTTGTTTTTTCAACATTTTTGTTGGTAGTTTTTTTTACAATTGCTGCGATTTGTTTCATTTACACGAAAATTATAAATTTTATTATTAATTTCAAGTATTATTCCCCATAATAAGACGTTAACTCTATTTGTAGTAGTTATAACTTTATTTCGTGAAAATATTATGCAACTTTCACACAGAGATTAAACTTGTTCCGTGCATAGCTTGTATACCCGTAGACACCAACTTTCAGTCAAACCACATGGTGTTAATCAAAATGGTTTGCAAGCGCAAAAACGTGTACACCGTAAAATTATTGTGTTGCTGTGTATAATTTTTGGTGTTAATCAACATGGTGGGAAAGCGCAAAATCGAGAACACCGTAAAATCAGTGGGTTGTTATGTATAATTTTTTGGTATAAATCAAACTGGTGGAAAAGCGCAAAAACGTGGCCACCGTAAAATCATAATGTTGTTATGCATATATGCATTTTTTTTACATTGTTACTGTTTCTCATTTTATTTTTACCCTCAAGATATAGGTTTAAACCAATCATCAATAGTTTTATCCAGGAGTTTTATAAAGTAATAATAAAAATATCTAAAAACAGATCTTCAAAATCTGGAACGATTTCACTCTTGTTGGCAGTGGTTACTTTTAACCGCCAGGTGGCAGAAACCGTTGCGTGGAGTATGAATATTATGTTCTTAAAGAGTAATATCTGTTATATAGCGATACCAAAATAATTCTCCTTTTTAACAACATGTTAATATTTCCGAAATAATACTTGCAAATAAAAAAAATAAAAAATAAATATAAATATGAAAGGAACAACAATACTGTCTGCGCAACTCAGATAGTCGAAAATATAATATAAAAGAAACAACAATACCGTCTGCGCAACTCAGATATTCGAAACAATAGTATACAAATAAAAACAATACTGTCTGCGCAACTCAGATATTCGAAACTTTTCTTAAAGACAAAATCTCATGCCATTTGGTTTCATAAATACACTCACAGCACCGAGAGTTTCACGGACGAGTTAATGTCTGAGATACAAAAAGACAAATAATTACAGAGTAATAAGAAAGAAAATGTGGTATATTGTTGTTATATGTGTACTTCTAAAATAATGTGTCGTTTAGAAAATATTAAGGTGAGGGGATGTAATTGGTGTGAATGGCTGCCGAATGAGTTTCTGATTATCTCCGTTACATTAAAGAGCTGACTCATGTTTTAATTGTTTAGGTTGTCTTAAAGGGACTTATTCACATATTGGCAAATTGACTGTTTTTCTGATTGATTCATATTGATATAGACCTATGTGCAGAAACGAAATAACATTTCTGAAACAGAAATATGTTGGAATTAATTTTTTGTGATTTAGGGTTAATCATCAATTGAAATTGATATACATATTATAAAGAGTTTGAAACCCCTGTGGTCGTAGGATGGAACCCCGTTGTAGGCAAATCTTTTATTTCATTTTTGTTTTTTTACATAATTTTTGTTTTTGGTTTGTCCAGATGCTTTACTCTTTTGGTGGATACATTTGATGCCATCGTTTAAAAATGACAAAATCTGTGTGGTGGAAGTTGCAGTTGTTAAAAAAGTGCGACAAACTGGAAATAACATTATTGTGTTGCCATTGCTTCAAAGTAAGTCATTAACCTTAATTAGCCTATGATTCCGTTTAAATTTGTTCTAAATATAACTTATTAACTTACAACATATGTTGCCGTTGTCATTAATGTCAGAGTTTATCACGATATGTGTTTGGGCTTTAAGTCATGAAAAAAAAAAACCACAGCTATCTTGTCTTAACTAATGGTAGGGGATTTGGCTGGTAACAAGCTACATGTTCTTATTAAACTATATATATATATAAATACAATATGCGATTTACATTACAACTCATTTAGTTAAGCCTTGTTGGTTAAAGCTGGCTAACAGGAAACAACAACCATATCAGCCGTGTTTGTGCCATGATTTGGTTTGGTCTGTGGACATTTGGATTACGTTTAAACATAGCGCAACTTAACCCTAACCTATTTCAGACGGACCTGTGTAAAGGACAATACATTATAATTAATTAGAGTGCCATACAAGTCGTTGATATCCAATTATAATAACATATATATATCGTTCGATTGACAACATTACTTAAGTAAATAAAATATCCGTTCATTTCAGAAAAGAGGTCAACGGGAAAAATATATATGAGTGCATGATGTATAAGTATTATTTGTTGAAAACTAGAAGAATGATCGCACGAAACTGTAACAAGTTACTATTTTTTATGGATATACATTGTTTGGAAATAGACATTTTTATAATAGTCATGCCATCCTTTAAACATCATCATATTTGCGATTTACATAACAACTCATTTAGTTAAGCCTTGTTGGTTAAAGCTGGCTAACAGGAAATAATGAGACAACAACCATATCCGCCGTGTTTGTGCAATGATTTGGTTTGGCCTGTGGATATTTGGCTTACTTTAAACATAGCGCAACTTAACATTAACCTATTTTAGGCCGAATTGTGTAAAGGACAATACTTACTAATTAATTAAGACGTTTAGACATTTGTATGGTATGCTTGTCATCCTTATAGCATCGTCACACTTGCCCAAATTCGCTTTAAATACAGATATAGACAAAGCGAAACTCCATCTGCATCAGCAGGAGGAAAGTCTTATTAGCAGCACAGGGTACTTTTTAAGGCAAGTGAACAATTTTTAAAACAACACAGCACAACGCAAAAACGCGAAACAAACACAAACACACAAATAGGATTACAACTTGGGTCACAGCTTTAGAACGGTCAATGCAAAGCAATCGTGGGTTTAAACCTGTTTAAGGGCGCCCGAAAATGACACTTTGTCCACAATTATTTATAATAAATGTAAATAAAATTAACCCCGTAGCATCGCAATTCAAATTAAACAATAACACAAGAGAATACTTATTTAATTTAATCACAGTTAAATTACTAAATGGTTGGATGTAAACCAGAGTAGCATTATTGCAACTCTCTGAGGCACATGCAATATGACAGTCGCACAAACACCAACGATAATGTATACTTGATCTATGTTTGAATTTATCAGCAAGATATGCAAAACATTCTGTCTGTTTTACTTTAAGCAAATATCTAACATTTTGAAGTGTTATTCTTTACATGTTTCCGGAATACATCTGCGATGTTGAAAATGTCGTATACAGCTGCTCAGCTAAAAAACCGGAGTGATCAGATTATTTCAAAATTCAGATTTTAATCCGCTTCAGTTAGTGAATTCAAAATGTAGACGCATGTGGAAGGTTTTCAATATTTATCAACAAAACATCGTATATCATAAATGTCAAATATTATGAAAAGTTGCATCACTGCATCCGCAGTGGAAACATCTTTCAAAATATACACAAAACAAACAAATATGGGAACGCAGCCTTGGAACTATACGGCCAGTAATATTTATTTTAAGTTTCTCGAACATTTTGGACGGCGGAAAAAAATTCTGGTATAAACACAATTGTTTCGAAACAAACATAAATATAACAATAAATATAACAACACTAATTCAATGCAATGTTTTTTCATTTAAAAAAAATTAAATCAACACGATTTACGTTGAAATAATGAAAAATTCACGGTGTTTTTACATTATAAATGTGAGTTCAAGACTTAATATCTATAAAGAATACGATACCATCGGAAATATGTTTTTATCAATTTTTAGTTTATTATTTTTACAATATTGGTTTTGTTTTTAAATTTTTATTTTTCATTGTATTTTCATTCAAATCGGGTCGGCGTATCATAGAAACTCAAAATTAACAATCTCTGGCTTAAATGCAAGTTTTCAGCAATTAAAATACGCCGTCGATTTGACTGTATTTAGCGGTTGAAAAACGAAACACATCTGGTCTACTGTTAATAATTGTGATACCTATAAAGTATGAACTAAATACACACTATTGTATGTGAATATGTTAACCTTATGAATATGTTGAATTACTGTTTGTGATGCTGCGAAAGATATAGATAATGATGGCAAACCAGTTAACTTGAACCATCCCAGTATTACTATTTGTACAGAACAGAACAGAACATACCAGTATTACTATTTGGAAACGAGAGAACTACAAGTCATGTTGTTTTTAACTTTTTACCAGTTAATAGTTACATTCTTAGTAAACAAAATAACAGTTTAGATTCCAAAGAGGTCGCAGGTGGCGACGGCATTTCGAGTAAGCTCATTAAACTTGCAATATCTGCAATATTTACAACAATTATGAATCTAATGCTAGTTAACCAAACTATTTCGTCATCAGTATTTCCTGACCCGCTTACAATTTCCAAGCTAAACAACCTCATAAAAATATATTTATTAATAAGTAATTACAAACCAGTGAGTGTTGTGTAAAATATATTAATATAAACAAAGTGAAACTCCAGTTGCGACAGCAGGAGATAACTCTTATTAGCAGCCCGCTGTCCTTTATTTATGGCAAGTGGACATAAACCAAGAACAAAGACCATTTATTTCCAGATTTCTTATTAATTTAATGACATTTTAACTGCTATTTGTCAGCTTTTACACGAAGGTATAGGTGTTAGTATACCCTTCTTAAAGACGATTTCTACAGTTTTTTCCCTTCCGTGAACATTTTTCATTTTTACGTATTTTGCAGATCGTTCAATGCCTAATACAATGAAACCATAAAAAAATGGGTGTAACTGCGTTAGATTTTTTGGAAAATGCATGTAAATGACCTACCCGTGAATGCATTTTAGGAAATGTTGATGCTGTTTTTTTTTAGCAAAAACATAGTATTGATCACTGATTGGTAAAAACTAACGACATCCTATTGGTTGAAATGGATAATTGTAAGAACGCAATCCGTTACATAGTAAAAATTATATTTGCCAAAAAAAAAGCTTTTTCAACCATTTTTAACGAAAAACTGCTACATTTTGTAATCATATAAACGTTCGGTTTTGACTATAGAAAAAAATCTGTTCCGTGAAAATTCCTGAATTTTTTATATTGATAACATAATTTTATTCTTAACACACTGCAAAAAAGAAAACAGGGGGTGACCGAGCTTGTTTTCAAGAAAAAATATGTAGTTTACATGTGCGTATTGGACATTTTTCTGTAAAAAACAGGGTGGAATGACGGTCATAATTTAGAACAATACACTTATAAAAGTAAATAGATATATATTATTTATAATTATTTTAGTAACATATGTTGATTTTGACTATGTACAAACGTTATTACAGCCAAAACACTTTCACAATAATCGCAAGCATGTGCACAGCTATGTGCGAGTCCAATGTTCAGTCAGCGTGTTCCTACTTTCGTTTTCAGTGTAATATCAAACTTTCGGAAATAAAATCGAGTCACAAGACACTCCTACTATGATCACGGCAATCATTATGAATATATTTGAATCTAGTTGGTAATTACAGTGTACACAATATTTAATTAATATTATTATCTGTCAAAACACTTCCAGTTATGAAGATTTCAATTAACTTCACTGATGCGCGAAAAGATGCGCAGAAAAAACTACCGAAATCGTCTTTAAAGTCAAACAAATTGGGAAAAAGAACAAATACCTTACAGCAGCCCGGGTGGATCTGTCAAAAGAGTTTGACTGTTGGCCCCATGACCTACTAAATCTTGAATTGTGACTGTTTGGCTCATGACATGATTATTCTTGAAGCGTATTATGTTACCGTTAAAGCACTGGAACTAATTGACAGCTATCTCGCTAACAATGAACAGTGGTTGAAACGCTCGTTTGAAATCCTTTCAAAAGCTGTCACATGGATCTGTTTTGGGTCTTGTGCTTTTTAACAATGAAATACTTGATTCAAGAGCCTGGCCGGCTAGCTCAGTTGGTAGAGCGCTGGACTACAAATCCGAGTATCGCGGGATCGATTCCCAGCCAGGCCACATAACTTGTGTGATCATAAAATTATTTCTACGGCCATTCTCCCCCTACCTCTCATTCAAGTAGGGCAGTTGTCAGTTACTGGCATAAGTATGTGCACTTAGTACTGGTAAACCAGCTTACCCAGAAAATGTGTGAGTAGGCTTACTGACCGCCGTTATATGACTGAAATACTGTTGAATACAGCGAAAAAATCCAAACAAACAAACAAAACTTCATTTGAGGATTGCAATCTCTACAGTTATACAGATTTTAATGATTTTTTATAGACAACATTTTAATGTGAAAAGGACATCATGCCAATTATCCATTGTTTATCAGTTATTTACAAGTTGTTTTATTTTAGAAACATGCTAAAACGCAAACGTTAATATTTGATGCGGATATACATGTTTTTGGAGTAGAATGTTTCATTTAAATTCAGATCATGATGCAAGTAACAAATTGGCCAAACTTTTTTAGATGTACACAATACACATGTAATGGGGTGGGGTGTAGATTAATCAAACACCGTCTCGAGGTTCGAGGAATTTATGTGACGCCCGAAAATATATAGGGATTTATATATGTAATATGTAATATATATACATGAAAACCTTTATCACAACAAATATTAACATATAATTACAATATATCATAACATTCACAAAACAAATACAGAATACAATATACGAAAATTCCAGCATTTCATTAAATAAATTAGATGTTAATGAAATACATTGTATTTACAATAAAAAGCACATTAATAAAAGCAAATACAAATTGAAACAAATGTAAGCACACTCACCAGGTTGGATATATGAAATAAAACGGAAGAAATTGAACAATGGCAGCAATGGATGTCTTGCGACTCTAATGCTTAGCAAAATAGGAAATACCTCATGGTCAGTTATTTCACATCTATAACACCTGATATTTCCAACCTGATCAATCAAAATCTTGTTGATTATAAACCTTGCATACTGACTGGAAAGTACATGAATGACATCACGGTACATGGCTGGACGCACACAATACAAGGGAGTGAATCTCACAAATGGACACATACAAGGCAAGGGACATAAACACTACATAATACTAGTAGACAAAGGGACATAAAAACACTATATGATATTTGTACAAAAATAGATACAATACAGAATACGACATCGACCTATGCTACACACAGTACAGGTTAGAAACCAGTAAATTCAATTCCCATAGGACCCATTATAAAACGGCAAACTTTCAAAGCATTTTTCTAGCATTTCCTTTATTTAAGATCTTTAGTAATAGGCACTACTTTTGAATGGACCACGGAGGGATACACAATGATTTACTGGTATCTAACCTTAAAGAAAACTCAACATTTTTCTATCATGAAAAAAACTCTTCTACATCATTATTAACCTACTTGTACCACAAATGCAAACTTTCAGGTCGATCCGCTAAGTAGAAATGCCCCCAAAACGCATATGAGAGTGACACATGATAAGCCATCTGGCTTGCGCTTCAGTACTTGGATTGTATGGGGAGCGTGAACTAAAATTCGCACCTAAATCACATTAACCAGTCAAAATACCAGTGCATTTAGACTTATTTTAATGCAATGGACAGTTATAAGGTATAAAACGTGTAATATTCGCGATTAACATGATTCGATGTGTTGTGAGCTGCATAAGGCGAGTTTCCGTACTTTTTTCATTTTCTTTTTACCGAAAAAACAGGTTTCGCTTTAAAAAGTGTAGATAACGTGTCAGTTACGACATTATTCACATGTATTTCCGTGAAGTAATAAACGCAATAAAATAACACAGTTACATTGTGATCTGATGTATAAGTGGACCCTAAAGGGCCGGTCCCTGGTTTCCTTAAAGGTTAGAAACCAGTAAATCCAATTCCCATAGGGTCCCATTATAAAACGGCAAACTTTCCAAGCATTTTTCTAGCATTTCCTTTATTTCAGATTGTGCAAGCCTGGTATCAATTTAAAGATCGATCTGTCCTCTTCCAAAATTTGCATAAAAAAGATATGTCATGTTACTTCTAAGAAAATGCATCTCACTTGAATGCAGGCACCGGTAGAAAACAGGGTTTCGGCAGTCATATTTCGACAAAAGCCCCATACCACAGTAAACATACCCCAAAAGTTCACCTTTCAAGTTAGCCTCCAATGAAATGTACCAAAATGTTGCAGACACGCATAGGATAATAGAAATAACTACAAAAGTCATGTCTGAGATACCTAAATGGCTTTTATGCCAGAAGAGAAGAGGAACTCTTTAGTAATAGGCACTACTTTTGAATGGACCACGGAGGGATACACAATGATTTACTGGTATCTAACCTACACGGTAACAGTTGCCCACTCGCCAAGGCTCCTCAAAAAGATTCGCTTAATCATCACACTTTCTGTGTGCTTGGTTTGTTGCAACTATATTAAACCTTTTGCGATGTTGTTTATTTTAATTCTTCCGGAATTCGTCCGCGGTGTTGAACATGTCGCACACAGCTGCTCAGTTAAATAACCGGAATGATCCGATATAATGATCTTCTAATCTTCATATCGTTCCATCTTATTTTACTTCATATAACGTTGTATTTCCTAATCGCGATCTTGTCATTATTTTATGTAAAAGATTAGATTTGAGAAGATTTTATAATGAGGTGGTTATCTCTTATCACCACTCACTCGGCAATTAAAAATTACTCGAACAGTTTTATTTCATGATGGCAAACATGTATTGCATAAGTTAGAGTCCAGTCCAATGCATTGAGTAATTCAAGCTAATAGATGTATGTCTAAGCTACACTGTCTGTACTTGCATTATCAAGTGAGAATACAATGTATAGCATAAATGTAAAATACCATGAACTTCAGTTGCATTAGCAATGGAAAAGCTCCTTTTAACATTCTAAAATGTCCATAAATTTGTACATTTGACCAGTTAAATATACAGCAAAGTATGGGACACGGAAAGTACAAAACAGACACTACGCAAAACGAAAACTTGGATCACAGCCTTGGAACTATAACTGCAATTGATTGGGCTTAAAACTACGGATGTTACCGTAATCAGAGAGATTATTAAAAGAGCAATCTTCTTCCACACAATCTACTTCATAACCGGCTCTTGAATTTCGACAGCATATATCACATTTATTAATGTAGCAGACAGCCATTCTGAAAATGAAATGGTTTGTTTTCCAATGCCAGATAGCAACGCATATAAACACGTTAGCAAACTGAGAATTTTGGTCGCACAATATCGAGAACATCTAAGAACCAAACCATTATTACATTTAGTAGTAGAGCAAACTTGCCACCTTGATTTTATAGAGAATACTAGGTTAGTGTGAATACAGATAAGTTTATTTAGCGAGGCTTAAAAAACCCGAAAGCCCAAGCCTTGGCGAGTGGTTTAGGTTTTCGTTTCGAGCAAATCAACGTATCTGTATTCAACACTCACCTGGTATTCTATTTATCCCATCATTTTCTGTCTTTATTTTGCAAATAAACGAACGAAAATCGCTGAATATCACGAAAAACATCAAATGACGTCACGAAAATAAACACAATGACGTCATTATAATGCGCATGTTTGCTGTATTCAGCAAGGTGGAATACAGCTACGTTTATCCCACGGGGTGTTATTTCATCAATGCAGGAGTAATGATGGGATCAAAATGTTTACTAGTCAATACATACTTCATAAATGAGCAAATTAACAATTCAGATTCCACAGAGCCCACAGGCGTCGATGGCATTTTTTGTTCAAGGCCTAATTTCACCCTTCTTTATTTGACACCACCCCCACCCCCACCCCCCCAAAAAAAATTTGGTTATTATACCCCTGTGTATTGGCTCCCTACTGTGGTCACAATGTTGACCCTTATCAGATGAGAAAATACACTGCTGTAGAGGTAGAGATATGTTGAAACACTGAACAAAGCCATTGCTCTGACAGCTGAGAGAAACTATTGCAGATTATGATAAGAGATTTTATGGTGGACCAATACACTGAGTGGAGTACCCCATGGAGTGGACCAATACACTGAGTGGAGTACCCCATGGAGTGGACCAACACACTGAGTGGAGTACCCCATGGAGTGGACCAATACACTGAGTGGAGTACCCCATGGAGTGGACCAACACACTGAGTGGAGTACCCCATGGAGTGGACCAATACACTGAGTGGAGTACCCCATGGAGTGGACCAACACACTGAGTGGAGTACCCCATGGAGTGGACCAATACACTGAGTGGAGTACCCCATGGAGTGGCCCGACATTCCTTAAACTAGGCCTTTAAGCTCATTTAGCTTGTAAAACCTACAATAACGATTCTTACATACCAAACTATTTCCTCATCAGCATGGTCTGTGCCGGTTACAATTGCCATAAGTAACACTACCTTCATCAAAGAACATTAAATTATAAAAGCCATTACAGACCACTGAGTCTCATGTCATCTTGAACAAACTATTAGTATTAAAACAAATTTTAAACAGTCACCTATTTTTCAGATTTGCAATTTAACTTCATTAGCTTTTACTTTATTTTTATTAGCTTTTAGACCGAGGTATGGGTGTCAGTGTACCCTTCTAAATGATATAGAGTAGTGGAAAAGGAGCAAAATGCCAACAAATACGCAGCAATAGTTCTGATTGATCTATCAAAAGAATTTGACTGTTTGCATCATAAATTGCCATAGCTTGAAGTGTCGCCAGTAAAGCACTGGAACTCATTGACAGCTACGAGTATCTCTCTAACATAAAACTCTGTGTTACACTAAATTATGCGAAACGTTCCTTTCAAAACTGTTCAAAAGGTATGCCACGGGGATCTGTTTCGGGTACTGTCATGTTAAATATTTTTATGAAGGACATATTACATTTTATCAAGGATATTAATCTCGCCATTTATTTCAGCTGATAACATTTAATAGTGAAATGATACATTGACCATGATCCTACTGTATTCAGATAGCATGATAAAACCAATCCTTATAAATTCCAAGCTTTTTTAATTGTTACCGCAAAACTCTAAAATTTCTCTGAATGTATGTGCATTTAATATACAATTCAAGACGAGTCACATTGCCGGTTGTCACCACAGACTTTAAGCTAAATTTTAGTTCCATGTTACAAATAATGAAATATTTATAAGGTATCTTGACAAAAATGTTTGACTAGAGTTCGCCAAAAAAATGTTAATTGGAAACACTCTGCCAGATATGCTTGCGCAACGAGTTGTTGATGTTGCTTTGCTTTAGGCTTATATGCTGGTTATTAACTGCCTGGTTTTACTTTTTGTAAACTTTCGCCTTTGACGTGTTGTATTGTATTTCCATTAGCTTTAATAGAATTAACGGCAACACGTTTTTATAATCGTGTTACGAAAGTTATTATGTATTAGTATTATATTTTCTGTTCTGCTAATTAACTCGTTTTAATTTAATGAAGACCTATAATATCGGTGAACAAAAGAACTTCAGACATTATACAAATACTTTGTTAAACATGTTCTTTTCTTGGCTATTAACTGGCTATTAACTGCTTGGTTTTACATTTTGTTAGTTTTAACTCGTTTTAATTGTAAGGATATAGACTATATAAAATAGTAAACAAAAGTATTTCATACAAAATTTAAATATAATGTAATACATTATTTGCATTTTTAATGCTTGTAATTAACCGTTGTATTGTAATTTGTCTTAATTTATTTAAACAGGTTAGTTTTTCTTAAACTGTATCGTTCATAATATAAATTATGCATTTCAAGTTCTTAATGTTTCTTAAAAGGCTACTCATAGCTCGTACCAAAGCATAGTCTTTGTCTTCAAACAAATTTTGGATCTGAATCTTTCCAATTTCCTCATGCTTTCCGGTAGTGCGTACACATCTATGCCTCCGTTGTTTGACCTTGCTGTCACCTGTACACATATATGTGATCACTTGCGATTAGCTATTTTAAGTTTGCCATTGATTAGTTGTAATCCAGACTGCCTTCGGAATATATTTCTGCTTTAGAAGAGAGATTATTGGCATAAGATGTTGTATGCAACACGTTGCCCAATTATATGCTTTTGTACACAAACAACATGACGACATAAGTTGCTTGGCAGTATATAACACTCCGAAACTGGCTTATATATTTCTACAATTAGTATATTCTCTAAGACAAATGCTTACTGTAGCAAGAGCGCTCGTGCTTTTGTCAAGCACGTGCTTGTTGCATGGATCAGATGGAGGGACGGATCACGAATATACAACGATACTCATCGATGGTCACGTGAAACAGATAGAGGACACTATGACTACTTTAAACAAAATGGTAAGGTTCGCTTCTAGTATAACCCTTCCATCTCGCGGTGTTTAAAAGGACGTTTGATCACATTGTTGTTATGGTATGAATTACCAATGTTGACGGGCTTTTTAAGAGGTTTACTCTTGCTTGTTGGTAAGGGTAAAGGTATATTCACGTTTATGTGCCTTTTTAAGCGTTATTCATATTTACAATCTAAGTTTAAGTTTCCCCAACGGTTGTCGCCTAAGGAAGTAACAGCATGGTTTGGTTGTTTCTGTGGCGGTCACTTTATCTGTATGTATTTCCGTTTTTAGTTAAGCGAGGTTTACGAAGTTAAGGACAAGTGTTTCTACCGACCAGGAATGGGGTACAACACTACTAGTCCAGTAGACAGTGAGTCAATGTTCATATATTATAGTACACAGTTTACCGTGATTTATTGTTAAGATTTTGTAATGGTTCCCAATGGTAAAAACCGTTTTTAAGCCAAACATATTTTCTTTGTCATGTTGCATGTACCATTGTGCGCTATATATTGTTATCTTATTTAAAATCAAAAACATCTATTAGTATCGCGCCTATAAATCAATAATGCAGGACTAATCTTTTAGGAATATGATTCAACTGCACGGCCGCCACAATTGCATAAGTGTGATTGAACAATTTTGCACACATATATAGATGTTGATTTAGTGAACTGCATTAGTTCTGAGTCAAGAGTGGAATATTCATGTGCAGTTTGAAAGGAAATCCGCATGTCGTATTACATGAGGAAGGTTGTTTCATTGCATTATTGTTGATATGAGAAATGAATTTGCACATGGCGTTGTAAACGTTTGTCACATTACTAATGTTTGCTCTGTTTCGCAATGGATAAGTGTTATTAGCTCCGACTGTATTAGGAAGTATAGATTTACGGTACGTCAGAGTAAGATTTGTGGTCATTAATACATGATAATAAGTTTATATTTTGGGCGCCTCACATTTAATATTTCCAACCAAACCTCTCTGTACAGCTCGTTTATCGCAACAAGTTTAGCAAAATCCGATACGATTCGCGCAGCTTCAGTTTGGATTTTTTTCTCAGTCATTTTTTTTTCAAATTGACAACAATTATCAAATACTACATCCAAATATTCAAGTATAGTTATTATAAACGAAACGTTTATTGCTTCTAAGTACGTTTGATCAAAGTATGTTGAAGGCGGCCAATTATATGTACTCGTTTTCATGCTTTAACTTTGATATGCTCAATATGTTTATGCCAAGTGATTTGGGCAACAAGTATAAGGTCTTATCAGTTTAATTTCTTCTCTTCCATCCCCAACCCTAAACACAATTTTGTAGATTGCGAGGAAAGTATTGACGATGACAAAACATTCGTATGTTAGATGCAGTTAATTTGTTCTTAAAATCTAGTCAGAGATTTAATACCCAGCCAATTGTCACAGCGAAAAAACTCACTTCATGTCATAACTGTCCTTCAACCACAACCTTTCGTCCTTCATCTCTATCAGATATGTCACCTCTATCTTGTTCAACCTTCCTCCATTTCGTCAGATTTATATCTTTCTATCAGATATTGTGCTTTATTTCCTTCTAACTTTCACTCTCAATAGTTATGTGCAGACACATAACTGCCACTGATCTAAATGTTAGACACTTTCATGCAAAATACTATTAGGGAAAAGAACCATATTACATGTTATCTTTCGTTCCGATCAATTTTCTGACCTTGCGAATTATTTGTTACTTTATATGTATCCATATGTGTTCGAGAAATATAATATGTTTAAACAAAGTAATCTTTGAGGAAATATGGACTTGTAATCGCAAATAATGCATTTTATTTGAACAGTATATGCAGTTCATTCCGATGAAAAAAGCGGGGGCAAAGTTAACGTGCAAGTTCCGAATACATATGAAGACTGCATCAAATCCCTAAACCCGGATATTGTCCCTAAAGAAAAGGCGCGGATCTGGTGTTTGCGGGTTGTACTGTGGCAATATCAGAACGACCCGTATTCAGGTGACTTTGATAAAGGTTTGGAGGAAGCCAAATTGCTTCAGAAACCGGGACGTCCGACTCGTAGTATCTTCGACACCAATCCTTATGAGGATAAAGTGCGGGGAAAGCGTGGCACGGTGGACGTAAGACAAATTGCGCCTGCGGACATCACGCGTCCTAACACGGGTTACAGGACACGTCAAGAGTACCGGACTTTATCAGTGGCGCAAAGAAACCGGTTCCACGCGGCCCTTAACCAGCTCTTTCAGGTTGTAAAAGGGTTTAACTAACTTTCTAGATTCATTTAAAACTTTTGTAAACAGAGAAGCAGTAATATGCTACAAACATCTTGCTCATTGATGCAGCGTCAATAACGAGGTTATCGATGTTTCTAGCAGAAAATATCTCATTTAATTCATAAATTTTGTATCTAATAAAACAGTGTGAAAACAAACATATGTTTTCATATTTAAGCCATGTATTTAAAGTATGTTATAAAAAGTAACAATATTAATATTTCAATATATTATGTTTCAATTCCTTTCAACCATATTGTTATAGACGCTTCCACAAATGTCAATCATATTCAAATTAATCTGCAAAATTACCCAATTATTGCATTGGGATATCACGTGTTTAACGGTTAAACTATTTCATACAAAAAAGCACGTGGAGTTTGTTTGTGATTTTTCAAAGAGCACATTGTAATGTTTGTGATTTTGGAGGAATGGAAATTAATCCTTTGACAAAAGCTGGGCAGGACTGTAAACTATTTTTGGCAAAACCCGGATCGGTCTATTGTAGATGTTTATTCAACTGTTTTGTATAAACAATACCATCATTTCCTTATTTCCAATAAATGAAATATACAAACACTTTTTTCTTTTAGTTAACACTATTTATTTAAATAATAACTATCCAGCCAGCAAGCATATATCGGATAGATATCGGTATATCGATATCGCATTGACAAAACGGCCCGATATCTATCCGTTATCGCTAGCGAGCATGTTCATATCGGATAGATATCGGCCAGTTTTCGACAATCGATATACTAGTTCGATATCTATCCGTTATCTATCCGATATAGTTATGGTGAAAAATAAAAAGTAGATGTATACATTTAGTGTATGTGATATATGTTAAACAAATCCACATACGAGTGGCATTTCTTCAATATGTGTTACTTTGTCGTCATTTTAAGTCACGATGTCGGATTAATGTAGGGCCGATATCGTTCATGGCAAGCAGTAATTTCTTTTTATTTTCATAAAATTAGTTATGTGTATCAATCCGGCAATACTAAAGAGTATTTTACTGAAATGACTCCACAAATCTTATTTTAAATAGCTTCGAAATTATTTTCGTCGAACAAAATCGTTTTCGGTTGGCGCAAAATTCTTGTTCGCTTAAACTTGAACCATTGATCTCCAGAAAGTAAAAGCAACATAAAAATGTTCAGTTTCCTCTTCAACGCAGAAAAAAACAACAACGAGAAGTAAGTACTTATGACTATTTGTAGACATCATGTTTTTTATATCAGCTATTCAAAATTTATTAAGTCTTGTAGGCGTAGAAAAATCCAGGTTATTGAAATGTAACGTATTTTCGCGAGTATTGTTTAGTATTATTAGTATATTACGATACTATTTTGTCATATCTACGAATGTAAGTATTTACAGCTAGATAAGTTATTTTTACATGTTACAGGTTCAATATACTTCAAATAGTTGTATTGTTTAGGCTTACAGTTTAAATTTATTTTAATTTTAATAGTATTGTATACATTATATTTAAAGGGACTTGTTCACATATTTTTGTATTTTTTGTAGTATGACATTCATTGTGTTAACTTTACAGATTTAAGCATCGAAACTAAAAAGCTCAAGTATAATGACGAGAAAAAAAAGATTTAAAAACAAAGGAAGAAAAAAGTTGCTCCCAACGGGGTTTGAACCTCAGACCTCTATATCAAAAGTCTACCGACTTTACCACTCGGCCATTCTAATTATATATATGTTGATGCATTATATATTTTATTATGATTGTATAATTTATGTAAGCGATCCACGTGTTGTCAGCAATTTTAACGAAAACAACAGAAACACTCCAAATTATTCCATCGTTTAGCGTTACAAACGCTTTATGATTTTCTAAATTTCCACTGATGATTACTCATTAACAAAACGGTATGTATAGTATATTTGTATGTCCTTTATGTTATTTCGCTCCTTTATATATGCTATTGTTTCAATGTGGGAATCTGTGACAAACAGTTGGAAAATTGTCAGTTGGACAATCTGTGAACTGGTCCCATTAAATAAATAAATACTCTAAACTAATGGACCCACAATTAAAACAAATTATACTGAAAACAATTTTGTTTTCAGACGAATAACCTGCTTCGCAATGGTGGCTCTTGGGCCTCTTTGGATGACAATAAGGTCTTGGACTTGATAACGTTCATCAATGACAAACCGACTGCATATTGATATGGACAGATTCATCCAATTTGAATTTGTCATGGGAGAGATGAAGGTAATCAAATATACATTGGATGTAATAATACTTGGTCAGAACATGCAGTTCACTTCTATTGATATGTGCGAGTTAGTAACACATTGTTTAAGCAGTTTCTACATAACACCATTACAGAGATCAAGTACAATTTCTCCAACTCTGATTTAACTAGAGATGTTTGTAAAACATGTATGCCCCCCGACTTGTAGCCAAGTTGTGAATATGTGCAATTGTTAAGATTTTTTTTAAACATGCAATCCCAAGCGAGGTCTCGATATACGGTATCTATGTATGAAGTTTCATTAAAATATCTCGATGCGTTCTCAAGTTATTGAGCGAAAACCGTTTTTCTATTTTTATAAACGGTGACCTTGACCCCACCCATCCCATATGAAATCCCATGCGAGGTCTCAATATAAGGTATCTATGTGTGAAGTTTCATTAAAATATCTCGATGCGTTCTCAAGTTACTGAGCGAAAACCGTTTTTTCTATTTTTATCAACGGTGACCTTGACCCCACCCAATCCATATGCAATCCCAAGCGAGGTCTCGATATAAGGTACCTATGTATGAAGTTTCATTAAAATATCTCAATGCTTGTCAAGTTATTGAGGGAAAAGCGTTTTTCTATTTTTAGTAACGGTGACCTTGACCTTGAGCCCACCCACCACATATGCAATCTCAAGAGAGGTCTTAATATAAGATATCTATGTATGAAGTTTCATTAAAATATCTTGCTGCGTTCTTAAGTTATTAAGCGGAAACCATTTTCTATTTTTAGTAACTGTCACATTGACCTTGACCACACTCACCCCATATGCAATCTCAATCTTATATCTTCGATATAAGGTATATATATATATCTCGATGCGTTCTCAAGTTATGGAGCAGAAACCTTTTTTCTATTTTTAGTTATGGTGACCTTGATCTTGACTCCACCCACCCCATATGCAATCCCAAGCCAGGTCACGATATATGGTATCTACGTATGAAGTGTCATTAAAATATCCTTATGGATTCTAAAGTTATTGAGCGGAAACCTTTTTTCTATTTTTAGTAACGATGACCTTGACCCACCAAATCCATATGCAATCCCAAGCGAGATCTCAATATAAGGTATCTATGTATGAAGTTTCATTAAAATATCTCGATGCGTTCTCAAGTTATTGAGCGGAAACCGTTTTTTTCTACCGTTTTTTCTATTTTTAGTAACGGTGACCTTGACCTTGACCCCACCCACCATATATGCAATCCCAAGCGAGGTCTCAATATAAGGTATATATGTATGAAGTTTCATTGAAATATCTCGATGCGTTGTCAAATTATTGAGCAGAGACCGTTTTTATATTTTTAGTAACGGTGATCTTGACCTTGACCCAACCCACCCCATATGCAATCCCAAGCGAGATCTCAATATAAGGTATCTTTGTATGAAGTTTCATTAAATTATCTCTATGCGTTCTCAAGTTATTGAGCGGAAACCGTTTTTCTATTTTTAGTAACGGTGACCTTGACCTTGACCTCACCCACCGCATATGCTATTTCAAGCGAGGTCTCGGTATAAGGTATCTATGTATAAAGTTTCATTAAAATATCTTGATGCGTTCTCAAGTTATTGAGCCGAAACCGTTTTTCTATTTTTAGCAACGGTGACCTTTACCTTTGACCTGTTGACCTCAAAATGTATAGGCTTCTTCCTTTTCTCCCAAGTAACCATCATACCAACTCTCATGATCGTAGGTCAAAGCGTTCTCTAGATATCGTGCGGAAACGAAATGGTCTACTGACAGACCGACCATCCGACCGACCGACCGACCGACGGACAGGTGCAAAGCAAGATACCCCCACTTCTTCGAAGGGGGGCATAATAATAATTATTATGACTCAACATTTTCTGTGTAATATTGTTACAGTTATGTAAAATTGGAGTGTATTAATTAAACTACTTTTTGTGATCTAAACTTCTCACACAAAAAATAATAGTAAGTTTAATTTACATTCCAGCTGCCAGTGACATGCAGTGTCTGCTTTGAACAACACCATTATCATTATTGGGTGAAGTGCTGCATCAAACACTGGCTAAGGGATTTGACTGAGATAAAAAATAGTGGATAAAAACATTCCACACATCATTAATATTATGAAGACTTCTAAAGTAAACACTCTTAAATGTGTGATAGGGACTGGAAAGTTCCAATTTACGACGTTATTTTTAATTACTTTAACCACAATTCTTAATAACAAGTGTACTATGTGGTTTATTAAAAAAAAAACATTTAATGACACACACTGTTTAGTGCTACTTAATTGTTTTACATTTTTCATGTTTTTGTGAAGACATGCAAAGGTCTTAGAATTCTGATTCTTTTTAAAGATGTGATGCAACCTATATATGATGCTTACAAATTACATGTAATTAATATATATAATCTTTACTGAACCATAGTTTTCTTTTATTTGCAAAATTAAATGTAAACATTTTGTGAGGATAACAAAGAAACCATTTCATCTAGGATGCTTTTGGAAGCATAATATTGTCAAATATGTGTTTTTGTTTTTTTGTATTTCAGTGTGTTTACATTTTTTTACTGGCATTGTCTTTGACTTTGTTTTCATTTCCAGTTTGGATTCGAATTAAATTTCCATTTGTTTATATGATTTTTAAATATTTATTTATATCTAAATTAAGGTCATTGAAATGTGGAAATTTCAATTTGATACTAAATGTCTAATACAATTAATTGTCGGTTAAGTATTGCTGAATTATTAACTTTTTCAATTTTTTTGCACTGGTTTTATAGCATGTATGATGGTGGATGATGCAAATATTCATAAATAACTTACATATTGATAAAAAGCATTTGTAACTGTTTCCAGTGGCAATTCAACTTACAATAAATGATTGCATTTCTTAGCTTTTCATTGGTTACTGTCACATCACTGGCATGTTGGAAGTGACTTTTTATACAAACCTATAAGATTTCAAAGTGACATGTCCTTTAATATTTTTAGCTATTAACTCGTAACTGATTTAAATATTAATTAAAAATGAAGACGTTGAAAGATCATATAAACCTTTGTTTAAATAAATAGTGTATACATTCCCTTGATGATTTGTTATTGCTTCTGTTATATTTATCACAGCTTTTTGGGATTGTTTTATTATAATTTGGTTTTCAAACGTAGTAAATATTCTGAGAAGATAGAATTAGATGTAGTTATTAAAAATGAAGATATGTACACTGTCTTGAGTGTTGTTGCAAATTGCACATCATTTTGAAATTTAGCATTAAAATAAGCAAGTGTGGTTATCAATTCCAAAGATATTGACAACATCGTCGAATAGATATCGGACCGATGGAGGCTTGCTAGCTGGAACAATATTGGCCCGATATCTAGCCGATATACGTCCGATCAACAATGCTCCGATATTTATCCGATCAAATGCCGATGGGCAAAACGTTGATCGGATAGATATCGCTCATGATATCTATCCGATATTATTGAAAACATATCTAATAGATATTGGACTAATGAGGGCTTGCTAGCTGGAACGATATTGGCGCGATGTCTATCTAATATACGTCCGATACACAATGCTCCGATATCTATCCGATCAAATGCCGATGGCAAAACGTTGATAGATATCGCTCATGATATCTATCCGATATTCACAACATATCGGATAGATATCGGACCAATGTAGGCTTGCTGGCTGGGTAGTACATTTTTATTCATAGTTCGCTGTGTATTCATAAAAATAGCTTAGTATTGAAAGAAATTTAATTCTTTTAGGACGGAACGATAACTTGCTACGCTCTAGTACACAGAAACGCGCTGGTAGATGGCGGGGCACACCGAGGGGACGCCTTCTTACCATGGCATCGGGCCTTCCTAGCCCTGTAAGTAAAAAGAAAACATGTCACAGTTGTATATACTACAGCGTGATTTAAGATCCCAAAGCCACTTTCTGACTCTTGTGGCACCAAGATCCGGAACAGTTGCCTACGGTGACCGTAGCTTTGCAACTGCGGCTCCAAACTTGTGGAAACCGCATCCAGTGAGAATCTGGAACTCTGACACACTTAACTCAGAACACGATCTCTGAAAACGTTTTAAAAATATATGGAGGCTGAGTGTATTTTTAACTTGACTATTCATATAGAATAACATTTGTTTTATCTTCTTATTGTGGCAGTGCTATATATTACAAGGCATCTGCATCTTAACTTTAGTCAGTATAATAATTATGTCTTAATTATTTTCCCATATGCTACAAATACAATGTATATTTTGTTTTATATTTTAAATTTTTATATCTCAGAACTTATATATGTGTTTTTCCTTTCAGTTTTGTTTGTTTAAAAATGTAGAGATGTTTCACTTGCAAAGCACTTTTGATCGTATGTTTAAAAAAGTGCTATAAACATATGAAATAATAATAATAATAATATTATTATTATTATTATTTATTATTATTTATTATTATTTTTTATTATTATAATTACAAACAGTTACAAGGACGGTCTTCCGTCAACATATTATAGGCGGATTTAGAGGGGGACGCAAGTCTGGCCCCGAAAAAATTGTCTTCGATTTTTATACATCACATTTACTTTGAAGAACCTAGACATTCTCTCTCGAGGAAGGATACACATTTATTAGCTTTCTTATCCTAGTATGGTGCATAAAGCTTTACTATGACTTCGCGCAATTTAATTGACATTGTTTTGAAAAATATATAATTTTTATCCATGCATAGGTTTAGATACTGATTTGTGCCGCTCCCTCTAACTCCAAATCCTCTTTCCGCGCCGTTCATATAGTTCAAACATGACTACATTTTTAAAACCCTCAACACACGTCTGTTGAAATTTATTCATTCTATAAATAGCGGTCACATTACAGACATAGACTCTATACTAGGACGTTTTACTAGCAAAATTTTGCTTTTCTGCACATACGCGACGGTAATGGGGCGAAATATAGTTCCGAAAATAGTACATACAATACGTATCAATTCAAACTTATTCATCAACTGAACGTGACCTGGTTTGATGACATTAATGAATAATGCAACGCAATGTGTTTACATTTTAGGAATAATCGCTTTAATATCATTTTCCTTTATCCTACACAAATAAACCTGTTTGCAAGTGTAACGTACGTGTGTAGTCAACCATTAAGAAAGTAGTTAAAGGGACTATGTGAACGAAAAATTGGCATCCTATTGCACTATCAATTATATTATTTGATAGACATGTACATTAAATAAATAAAATTTTTATAATACACAATAAGATACATGATAAAAAAAAATTGAAAAAAGTCTGAAAAAAGTAACACCCCAAGCGGATATCCGAAGAAAAGACAGTAGACAGCACTTTAACCAACTGCGCAATAAGCTTGGTAAGGACTCGTGTGTAAACTATGGTTATACAAAATGCTCACAATTCTGACGTCAAAATGTAAACAGAAAAATGGCCAAACAAATAAAACCCATATTATAAATTGATTTTGATCTCAGAATGCGTACACTCTTTTCCCATTAGATTTACCCTGTTTTAACCGTTATTATATGCCAGTATTAATATCTAAATTTCTGATTTTTTAAATGAAATTGCCCCCATTTAGGCCCTTTTCGATGACAGAGTCCCTTTATTTTTCCCAGAATACCATGCGCGAACGTACACATTATTTTTTATCGGTGTGTACACAATGACCATTACTGCAGAGGCCCATATAAGGCGCGTGCACGCGTAAAATATGCACAAATAATTGGAAGATACACAGAGAAAATAAAAATTTGCGTGTATGTTTACGCACAATTGTTCGAATGTTCGCGTGCATTAGTGACTGGAAGACAGAAACAGTTGTAAGTTTTATCAAGCCTGCTATCTGAATGTGCAGTTGATATATTCAGCAAAAAGTCTTAAATGTTCATAATTCTTGCTTGAAACATTCTTGTATTCAAATGACTGCATTATAAAGGTTAATTATTATAATACTCTGGTCTTCTGCTCATATCATAATGTATTGTTAAATGTAAATTTACCCCCGACAAAGTGAGTGAGTTCTGAAGTGAGTGTACATTTACATCCAAATTTTCAGAAGTAAGCGTACATTTACGCCCAGTTCAAATATTTATCTGGAGTACTGCCGTTACTGACATCCGAAGGTCCATTCTTGCATGCAAATAAACAATCGTCTAAAGAACATTACACACTGTGCGAAAAACGAAAAACGCAATAAAAAGAAACAACAACACAAAATGAGTATAATATATTATGTAATTATCTCTTTTACAATTTTAGGTTTGAAGAAGCGCTCAGACAGAAAGACCCAAGTGTTTCCCTACCATATTGGGACAGCACACTGGATGACAATATGGCGGCTGGACCCGGCTTTTCTATCATGTGGGACAACGCACACATGGGTAGGTTCTCATAGTTATACACTGACCAAAACGGTTATGAACGTATAGAACAACTGCTAACAACTAGCAACTTACCTTCCTAATTGCGGATTATTAATTGATCTTAAGATCGGTTCTGTTCGGTACTTATATATGATCCATAGGCGGGTATAGGGGTGGGGGGGGACACGGCGTACGCCCCCTCTTAAATTGTCCAACATTTCTATTTGTAAACCTCACACTTTCTGAACACATATGCATTGAGCCCAAACATGTAAGAAATAGCAAAATCAGTTTTTAGTCTTTTTCAGCTATTTAATCAAAATCCTGTTCTCGCGCCTGTGATCATCCAGTTGTATACATTTGATTGCTCCTTAATCAACAGGTTCTCCCACGGGAACAGTGGATGAAGGACCTTTCGCCGGTTGGACGACAGCCGAGGGTCCCTTGCAGAGGAACGTGGCTAGAGGGACTGGAAGTCTCGTACGACAGTCTAGAATTGACACCCTTATGCGCTTGTGTCTGCTGGATGTAAGTAGATGGGCTTTCTATCAACATGCTATCATTGTAAAATGTATATTTAAATCGTTCAAATATTGCTATACAGAAACTTATGTTTTTCACTTTGACAATTTACTACATAGGCAATAAGATTATTGTCATAAGATATTACAATGCAGTTGCTTAAACACATTGCAGAATATGCTATAGGGTATGGATATTTAACTGGGATTGTTAGAAATGACACGCAGTTGGCAACATTTCCTGTACGTTTATTAGCAGTTTAAACGCTATAAGGCTATGATCCTACGCTATAAGGCTATGATCCTACGCTATAAGGCTATGATCCTACGCTATAAGGCTATGATCCTACGCTATAAGGCTATGATCCTACGCTCTAAGGCTATGATCCTACGCTATAAGGCTATGATCCTACGCTATAAGGCTATGATCCTACGCTATATGGATATGATCCTACGCTATAAGGCTATGATCCTACGCTATAAGGCTATGATCCTACGCTATAAGGCTATGATCCTACGCTATAAGGCTATGATCCTACGCTTCGAATGCTGTACTACGATCAGTCTAACCTATTTTCTATCAATATTTATTTGTTGCTGATCACAGGAACTCACAGATCCTTGGGAGAGTACGCACGACTCAGTGCACGTATGGGTGGGAGGCACAATGGAACGAACGTTTGCTGCAGCCGACCCCGTATTTTACATGCACCACGCCTTTGTGGACTATGTTTGGGAAACGTTCCGACAGCGGCAGCGTAGCGTCTGTGGCGTCGATCCGGCGTCGGATTATCCGCCTGACGAACCAGGGTCGCCGGAGCACAGCGCGGTCAGCCCAATGGTAGGGATGGACTTTTTGAGGAACAGAGACGGCATTGCTGATTACTGGATCAACAACTGGTATAACTATGCGGACAAACCCACATGCGCCAATAACTGCAGTAACAGCGAGGACCTGTATTGCGACACCGATATAAATCTTTGCGTGTCCGATTCGCGCATTGATTTTGGGAACGATCCTGTAAGCACAACTCCTGTTCCAGTGAGTACGACTACGCCCACACCACGTACGACTACGCCCGCACCACGTACGACTACACAGACACCACGTACGACTACACCCACGCCACGTACGACTACGCCCACACCAATTACGACTACACCCACACCACGTACTACTACACCCACGCCACGTACGACTACGCCCACACCACGTACGACTACACCCACACCACGTACTACTACACCCACGCCACGTACGACTACGCCCACACCACGTACGACTACACCCACACCACGTACTACTACACCTACGCCACGTACGACTACGCCCACACCACGTACGACTACACCCACGCCACGTACGACTACGCCCACACCACGTACGACTACACCCACGCCACGTACGACTTCACCCACACCGCGTACGACTACACCAACACCACGTACCACTAGACCTACGCCACGTCCGACTAGACGCACACCACGTACTGTTACAGAATCCTCAATCTGGACGGAATCGACATTAAGCCTGATATCGTCCAGTATCACTGACCGTGTACCTCCACCGCCCGACCACGGAAGCTATAGCCACAAGGTTAAGGAAGGTCAGAAGCCATACGAAGGCAAATGCTCAAAGGATCCGTACGACAAATCCTGCGCTCGGCGGCCAAAGCCGACAACTCCGGATGAGATGGTAAACGCAATATGCCGCAATGAGATTCCTAAATCGCCATCAATGCAAGCAGCTTATGACGCAATTTCTAATGAGCTAAAGAAAGGTGAGAGGTACCCACCTGAGAGCGAGGAGCGGTGGTTCCATCTTAAGGCAGATGAGGAGTGTGACTGCCGCGCCCTGGACAAGCTCATCCGAGATCCTCTTGTTGCATACATGAAGGACGGAAGACGACTCAACAGGTATGGACCGAAACTTAACAGAAACCCAACCTAGAGTGGCATGGGATCTGGAAGCCAGCTGAGCGAAGGAATGTAATTTGGGATTTCATTAACAAAATAAATATGTTAAACAATACTGTTAAATTTCTTAAATATAGCACTGTGGAATGTTTTACCCGTGTATTAACCGTTGGGCAGTATTTTAAAAGTATATACTGTATCTGTTTTATTCAGTTAGTTTATTGTATTTCCCAATTTCACATGGAATACCTTTCATGCTGGTATAATGTGACTTAAATAAAACCGGAAATACGGGTATAACTGGCGCATTTTAAATCATCCTTGGAAAGGTTCTAGAGACATTTGCCTGAAAGCTCAACTATAATCTGGTACATCGTTCAATTTAGAACAAAAAGTATAATATCAGATTTAAACAAATGTATTGTTTATACGAAAAATCTATACCATAACTGATATACCCCCTAAAATCTTCACCTGTTTACAAATCTATAAGGTAAAATTAAAGCAACACTGAAATGTTGTAAATGGTCGTTTTGGCGTTTGAAAAGTAGGAAGTCTGTACATTGCGTTCACTAGTATTATACCCGTGTATTAACCGTTGGGCAGTATTTTAAAAGTATATACTGTATCTGTTTTATTCAGTTAGTTTATTGTATTTCCCAATTTCACATGGAATACCTTTCATGCTGGTATAATGTGACTTAAATAAAACCGGAAATACGGGTATAACTGGCGCATTTTAAATCATCCTTGGAAAGGTTCTAGAGACATTTGCCTGAAAGCTCAACTATAATCTGGTACATCGTTCAATTTAGAACAAAAAGTATAATATCAGATTTAAACAAATGTATTGTTTATACGAAAAATCTATACCATAACTGATATACCCCCTAAAATCTTCACCTGTTTACAAATCTATAAGGTAAAATTAAAGCAACACTGAAATGTTGTAAATGGTCGTTTTGGCGTTTGAAAAGTAGGAAGTCTGTACATTGCGTTCACTAGTATTATGTACCTAATTTATAATCCGATCAGATTACCTTGGGCGTATATTACACACTTACGATAAGGTCATGTCTTTACTGATTCAGTATTTGCATATCGTTTATGTTCACTTGGCAATGATATACAATGCAATAATAAGGGTAATAATCCAATTAAAATGTATTTGTGTAAAATATTTCTTTAGCTACTATGGAAATATTCTTTCGTTTTAAATTACCGGGGAAAAATGAGAAAACAAGCAGGAAACTTATTAAATAAATACACGCAGTCAAAACAACAAGAACTGTTTTGGCAAATATGTAGGCAATGAAAGAGCGTTTCGTTGATGTAATCAAAACGCTGATAGCGAAGGAAGACTGTTGGCGACTACAGAAAAGAAACCAAAATTAAGGGAAATAGAGTGCAATAAAATTCTAACAGTCTGAAGGACACGACACATTTGAATGACTTAAAAAATTTCTGCAATGCCATATTTATACAAGACAAACTACTCATTGTTATACTCCTTACTTTCAACATCTTGTATGCAAACTACTGAATGCAAACCCAATAATATGCAACACAGGCAACGTGTCGACTAATCCTGAACGGGCCAAAACAACCGATACAGCGAATAAATTTGGGGATATCGATTGTTAGTGCGTCGTAGCCTTCAAAGTCAAAGTAGTTCACGCGATTCTCAAAATCGCACTACTTAAGATGGTTTGCTTCCGCAAACAGTCTATAAAATCATACGTAAATAAGGACCCCATTCATCTTTTTGCTTGACTTCCTTTTCTTCATTTCTCTTTACCACAAGACAATAAGTAAAATTGAAACGGAAGTACGACGTTACTATATTTGCTGTAAATAAATATAATAGCAAAATAAGTATTTCTAAACCTATAAGCTGATTACAACATGAAACAATTCGTAGAAAAGAAGAAAATAAATAACCATTATGACATATGTCATTTGGTAACATAGGTTAGATTTGCGGGAATGTAATTGTATGGTATTTACTTTTTTTTATCACTCGCTTAAAATAAAAGACCGTAGGATGTTAATAAGGGTTTCTCTCCTGCTGATACGTCTGGATTTCGACATATGTGGCGCGTCATGAGAAAACCGGTCATAATGCATGTGCGTAAAGTGTCGTCCCGGATTAGCCTGTGCAGTCCGCACAGGCTAATCCGGGACGGCACTTACTGCACAGGCTAGTCCGGGACGACACTTTCCGCTTTTATGGTATTTTCTGTTTCAAGGAGGTCTCTTCTAAACATAAATCCACTGTAGGCGGAAAGTGCCGTCCCGGATTAGTGTCCGGGACGACACTTTACGCACATGCATTTAGTCCGGTTTTCCCACGACACGCCTCATATTTAATATTCTTCTGCCATCGGAATCTTGACTAAAGACACGTGTTTGTGTGCATGGCAAATAATCTACATCAAATTGGCTTTGGGCGCGGTTAAGTGAACTATTGTGCGTACATTTGAAACGCAACAAAAGTCTATCAATATCGGTTTGAAATAATTAATGAATACAAGCTGTTACACTTTAAATAGTTTAATATGTAATTGATACATATTTCACAGTAAGTGTCACCAACATATTTTATAACAGTATAATTATCGACCGGATAGTCTGGAGTTTGATAAGATTAAATAATAAAAAAAATAATCTGGTCATAAATACACATATAACTGTATACATATATGTACATAAAGACACGTACTTTTTTACAAAAAAAGAAAACAGTTTGAATGTCTGTTCGGGTGCTCTACGTGTCAGCTTTGAAAAGAAGGACTTCTGACACTGGCAGTCGCACGCATTCTCGATGGGCTTAATCTGCGTCTGAAGCCGTCTTTGTCTTAGCAGGCACGGGCGTCATCTCTCTCGCTGCAATGACTGCAGGCGGTGGCACCCCGAGCATCTGTGCATCAGTCCCTATACCATCATCACCAAAGCTTACACGTGATTGCGAGGCACAAAGGTTAATATCTGTGTCGCAATACAGGTCCGGGCTGTTTCCGCAGTTTTTAGCGCATGTGGGCGTGTCCGTATAGTTATACCAGTTGTCGATCCAATAATTAGCGATGCCGTCTCTGTTCGTAAAGAAACTAATCCCCATCATACTATGATCCGCTGCATGTTCCGGTGAGTATAGCGGTGCAGGCGGATAGTCGGACGCCGGATCTATGCCACAGACGGTGCGCTGCCGCTGCCGGAACTTCTCCCAAATATAGTCTACGAATGCATGGTGCATGTAGAATATGGGGTCTGCCGCGGCCATGCTTGCTTGCATAGTCCCTCCCACCCAGTTATGAATGGCATTATGGGTGCTCTCCAAGGGCTGCGTAAATTCCTATAGACATTTAAAATAATGCATGAAACGCGTTCTGAAAAATAATTTAAAAATCTACTGAAATATACCAGTATGATCAGCAAGCAGCGCGGTGGTTTATACAACTAAACATTATACCCAGCGCTTGCCAAAACACTATGATAACCGATGCACTGTTGAGTTTGAAATATCGGCTATGTAAAGTCTGAAATTGTCATAGCTACAGAAATGGACAATGCAAACGTATTTGGAAATATTTATTCATCTAGGGCCTTTGTCGTCGAAAAATTGGATTCCTATTACAGTATAAATGATATTATATGATAGAAATGCGCTTTATAAAGACTTGTGCATGAAACATAATATAATATACAATCAGATATTTGATATCGTGCTTGGTAAGAAGTAGAGTGTTAACTATGGTTAAATACTCAAAATTATGAAGTCACAATGTAAACAGGGACAGAGCCAAACAAACAAGATCCATATTATAAATGGATTTTTATCTCAGAATGCGTGCACTCTTTTTTGTCATTATATATACCCTGTTTTAACCATTATATATATGTCAGTATGAATATCAGAATTTCAGATTTTTTATTTGCCCCCTTCAGGCCCTTTTCGATGACATAGTCCCTTTAATCAAATGAACATTATTAGCAACATTTCCGTATGCTTGAGCGGAGATGTGTGATGTAGATGTCACTTACTTCAAGGCGGCAGTGAGTGAACAGCTCGTTGATTCTGTCCTGTCGGGCCAGTGCCCCCGACCCCCGGGCGACGTTTCGGGTCAGAGGACCGTCCAGGGCCTGCCAGCCAGCAAAGGGGCCTTCCTCGACCGCGCCCACTCCCGTCCCTGAAAGGGGCATGTCGTTATATTATGGACGTTTTCACAAAAGTCAACCATGTGCATGAACTATATTCAACCAGAGTACTTCAATATCGTGTGTTTAACGGTTAAAAACAAATGTCACTCAATTGTTAAAAACACTGTGTTGATTTTCTCATGTTTCATGCTTTCCATGAATAAATGTACTTTTAACGGTAATATTAACTCTCGTCAAATGGACAAGTCATTTTCAGGGCCGTCTATGAAACATATTGAATATTATTAAAAGTTTACAATATATTATAATTTCAACAATTTACGAACTAAAAATCACTTTGTTTTTGTCCACAATAAGTAAATTTGTTTATAATTTACATATTTTTTCTCCATTTGCTGTACCAATCTTTTTCTTCAATTTTGGATACTAGTATAGATTTTTATGAGCGATTTTTATGCGGATGCGGACGACATAGTATTTAACTTAACATGTTCAACAAAGGGCTGCTATACATAAAACATTTGGAAAATAGAAGAAAATAGTCTAGATACACCTAGATAACTCAACTTAAGAAATGCAGAGTACAATAACTCGGTATTAACGGGTAACCTTTAAATTAGTCATGACTGACGCTGTAGATATAATTGTTGGATGCTTTATATTGTTTAAAACCCACCACATGTTAATGCTTTTGCATACTGACATAAATATTTGCAGCCAACGTAATTAAAAACGTTTAAACGCGTCTTACTCAGACATTCAACTATTTGAAAATAAGAATAAAACTAAAATATTCGACGTGTATTTGCGGACTCATGGAAAACCGCGTCCGTATATATAATATTAAGACGGATACGGATACGGATGCGGATACTGATGCGGATACGGACATATGGGAAAACCGGGCTTAGTGCATGTGCGTAAAGTGTTGCCCCGAATCAGCCTGTGCAGTCAACAAAGACTTATCTGGGACGGCACTTTCCGTCTAGATTGAATTTATGTTTAGAAGAAACTTCCTTGAAACAGAAAATACCATAAAAGCGGAAAGTGTTGTCCCGGCTAAGCCGACTGCACAGGCTTATCCGGGACGACACTTTACGCACATGAATAAAGCCCGGGTTTCGCTCGACACGCCTCAAATATATTGCGAATTGATGTTACGACTGACCAATGATTGATAGCACAAGAATTAGCCAGTTGCAACAACACGTATTTGTACTGTCCTCTGCTTTGTTTTTTATTACCAGACAGAATGGCGGACACACAAAGACAATCGCTGATTATACAATGCTTGTATTAATGGGTAATCTTTGACGCCTGTTATTCTAATTAGGTGGCACTGCAAGTGTTACTAAGCATGCAAACATTTCCTTTGGTAAGTCATCGTAAGATAAAAGGTAATCAGGAACATTGATTTACCAAATTACTATTAACTGTATGGAAGAAGCATTTCTTTGACAGGCAAACGACCAATGTTTTACATGTGTGTTCGCAAAGTATATGCAAAGTATTAACGTATGTGCTTTATGTCCGGGTCATAATTATCGACTGGCCATTCATGTTAAGTAGATTAAAAATGCCCTTGCGGAATTAGGCGGTGTAATTACACCGTAATAACATTGTCAACATCGACACAACCGTAACAGCTGTAGATTGATGCCTTCGTACTGAGAATGCTTTAGCCTTATTGCATAATGACATCACGTACCGTTCATTCCTCGTTTGGGGAAATAAACTTTGGTCGGAATATAGATCCTGGTAATATATGCCCCTGGCCATTTGATAGATATGTAGCATCTCCCACTGAGGGGATTTATACAAATATGCTTGGCTCTAGAGTGGGGAATTAGACTCCCAAAGAAACATTTGTCAAATTCCCCTAGGTCTGCCCGCCGCTCTCCCCCCCCCCCCCCCCCGTGGTGGAAAATATTGATAAGTGCATCATGTACACAGCTTAATAATATAACCAACCCCATAAAGTGGAAAGTGAAAGCTTCCAGAATTTGTTTGCTTAGTGTGGTCTATACAATTTTAAGATATTAAACGGAGGTAATGGTGTTGTTTTTTTGTAGATCTATTTGTTTATTTCAATAAAATGTATGTTCGGAATATTTTTGGCGTCGATTATCTTCATTGCTTATAAGTTTGTAATTATAATTATATTGTGTACTTTGCATTTGGTAAGAATTGCCACCAATCTCTGCAAATCCTAGTTTTTTAACGTGCTGAAAATGTGTTGGAGTTTCCGAAATGTTCTGGGGTCGTATTCCAGAAACATGTTAAGTAAAATCTTATCCTTAGCCTTAAAATCATCACTTTTCTTAAGCATTTTATTCCATGTATACACGAAATTCGGCTAAACGTTCACTAATTATCAACTAATTATTAACTAATATTTACTTAACTGTAATTGGATTCATTAATTTATGTGTAGTTTTACAAATATTACCTTACAAAAATTGGAACTTAAGTGAAAATATTTTAAGATCAACTTAAGATGTTTCCTGTGCCCATATTCAGATAGCTCCTTAGGGAAAACTTAAGTATATTTGTTAAGTTCACAAATTCCTTTAGTTTCTGGCTATTCCATGCACTGATCTTTTTACACTAAAATGTTTAAAAACTAGTAGATTTTTGTGAGCAAAAATCATTGGATTTCACATAGAGAATTGTAAATGAAAACTTCACTCAATTTTAACTAAAGTTAATATTTCCCTTAGTAGCTTTGTGAATACAAATAATGGCCCCTATATACCCATATGCGAGTTGCCCCACATAATCGAGTACCCGGGGCCGTTCGCCATATTGTCATCCAGGCTGCTATCCCAGTAGGGCAGGGACACACTCGGATCCTTCTGGCGGAGCGCGTCTTCAAAACTGGACACATGATTAAAATGTCATCATTCTTTATATGAATAATATAATAATTCAAACAATACTTATTAAACAATATCTCACCTCCTACATAAATGACGCGATCCGATTGGCTAAGATCGGTCACATGACCATGGGGTATTTTCCAATCACCAAGGGTATATTTCAAGACCCCATGGAAGTCTAATGACGCAGTCTAATGACGTCATTTTGTTTATTTTCGTGACGTCATTGTAGGTGTTTCATGTTATTTTATGAGGTCTTCATGTGATATCAATGAAAGATACCAGCGAAAAGTAGTCGGTGAGATATATTCGTTACACTGCGCTCTCGTATGGTATGAAACCACTGAGGGTGTATATACCATACACCCTCAGTTACTAACAGTGTAACTATTAATATAATACATTAAATTAAATTTCTTTTTATTTTTGTCCACCAACATATTTATTATTGTAAAGGTTAACGTACAATATATATTATATAAATAAACATACACATAGCACACGAATAAAGATGGATGTAACAAATAGCAATGCATAGCATAAATAAGCCCAAATTTGTCAATAGGAACCAATCGTATGGGAGAACAATGATTTTCGTGGAATTAAATATCGACAATATAAAATATATGTATGAATAAACATAATAAGAATAACTACAATCATAAAATAAAATTCACAAACATGTAATCTCCAACAAGGTCCACAGTTAGTTGCTTTGGTATGCAAACATTAGTTAATGTAAATAATTTGATAGGACTTTATGTATGGTTTATCTTTGTATAGTGAAATAGCCAACAGGTATTTCTATCAGCCCTGGTACGGACACGGCGTTCCCCCTAGCATAATAATGAGCATTCAGTTCCCTTCGTGATTAACAGACTATAATTCTGCCTATTGCGCCTTTACTGGATGCAACATAGGTGTACTTACAGTGCCAGAAATGCCCGGTGCCAGGGAAGGAAGGCGCACCCGCTGTGAGACCCGCCTACCAGTAAGGCCCGCCTGTGTACCAGAGCGAAACACGTGAACGTGCCGTCCTGTAATAGTAAAATCTTGAGACATATTGCATGTTGCAGCCAGTATAATCGTCTCCAATGTATTAAATAAACATTATGAGGTGCTGGGAAAACTAATTGCACGCATGCGTATCACTATTGTATCCCTCAACTGATAAGTCGTAGTGGTGTAATAAATGTGGTGTCCTCGTTGTGCCCAGAAATCGAACTGAACACTTTTTCAATAGGCCTCACGCTTTCGACACGATCGAGCTAAAACAACTAGGTTTAATATAAAAATTATTTATTTGCATATGGGTTTTCATGAATATGTATCAAGGTGTTCGTTGCATTATATGTTATATTACCCTATACAGTTCATTCATTGCTTTGTGGAACCTTTTCCTCTGGGATTCAGAGAAGGTTCGATACTCCTGGCGGGTCCTATATCCGGTGCGCGGGAGCTGGGTATTGGGCGTTGCTCCATAAGCTGCGTAGAATGATTCAGAAATTACATTTTACATTGAGCATTTCCATGCAAACTTGTAATACTGAGGCGAATCGCGAGGAAACCGGGCTTAATTCATGTGCGTAAAGTGCCGTCCCGGATTAGTCTGTGCAGTCCGCACTGTCTAATCCGGGACGACGCTTTTCGCCTACAATCGATTTAGCTTTAGAAGAGACTTCATTGAAACAGAAAATGCCAAAAAAGCGGAAAGTGTCGTCCTGGATTAGCCTGTGCGGACTGCACAGGCTAATCCGGAACGGCACTTTACGCACATGCATTAAGCCCGGTTTTCCCACGACACGCCTCGTATGGTTCTTAAATGGCAAAGCCATTTTAAATAAGAGAAATTTTGGGAAATTAATTCGTGTCTTGAATTTTATTTTATAAAAGCTTTTTTTAATATTGAGCTAAGCTGTTTAGATGAATATATTTAATGCAAAGAATTGCAAACATAGTGTTTGAAACTGATGTTACAAACTGAAAGAACAATGTAAATTATTCACGTTTTGTCAACTTAAATGTGAATGTATTCGAATTTCGAAACTAACTTGATCAAGTTTGTCTTTATGACTTTCATATGATACATTTAATAGAAATAATACTAATAATACATGTTTATATGAATGCTGTCAAAACGTTGTTGAAATATCTAAATATACAATTTATATTTATTATTTATTGTATAATTATTAAAATCAATAAATAAGGAACAATGGTTGATTGAGTTGCAGCCAAGCAGTGGCAAATGTATGTTTAACGGAAAAAATAAAACATACACAAAAGCATTGCCTCAAAACGGGAAAAAAATCATTTCAGAACTTTTTATTAATTGTGAAAAAATCTGTTCACATATTATCTCATGTTGTTCTGACTAAAAGCGATGCTTTGTCAAAAAATTAAATAACTTAAATCAGAAAATGAGTATACATCAACTTAAGATTAACCGGTAAGCAAATCGCATGTCTTCTTATGTTTCCTAAATTCGGGCTAATATAACTTGTAATAATATATGTTATTGTATATTTAAAAAGAAATTGATAATGTTAATACATTATTAAAAAATATGTATGTATTTTTGTCAGATCTTGTTAAAAATCACTGTTCATTAGCATTATTGTGTTTATAGCTTCTTTCATCAATAAACAACTATTATCTGACCATGTCCGTGTTGGTGTCCCCTGCTTAAATACCATGGGGTCATATTTGTTAATTTTAATTGAGTTTAAATTTGTTAAACGAACGAATAAGTTACAAACAGTTTTAATTGGAGGTTTTGCTTTTGCCGTTATGTTACTTGTTTTAGCATTCGTAACCCCGCACATGGAAACACTATAAGTACAGAAAGGCCAAGAACTCGTGTATTGTGCCAAATACACATACGTGCACGTGTGTAATGTAGCATATTGAAAGTAAGTTATGACCGATAATATTCATTATGGAGTAAAATAAAAAGGAATAATCATGACCTACTGTCGCCAGATCCAGACGTCTTGTTTCTGGTTGCGTTGAAGCATTTGTCCCCCACCACGAACACCTCCGATACCTAACATGATATTAATATGACAAGCTATGTAAACTGTAGCTTTCATATTATACAGTTCTTTACTGAAGCCCTAGAGGTAAACATATTTGAGGCATGTCGTGGGAAAACGGGTTTAAATGCATGTGCGTAAAGTGTCGTCCCGGATTTGCCTGTGCATTCCGCACAGGCTAATACAGGACGGCACTTTCCGCATTAATGGTACTTTCTGTTTCAAGGAAGTCTCTTCTAAACATAAATCCACTGTAGGACGCAACTTAACGCACATGCATTAAGCCCGGTTTTCCCACGCCACGCCACATTTGTATTATTGTGTTTAATTTTGTTCCTGTTTTGTTGATGGTAATTTCCACAATTTCTTATTTATGTCGATCAAATGGTAATCGTAGATAGTGTTTCTTGTACCGATTGTACTGCCGTTGTTTATTGCTATCGAATAAAGACCAAGTTTGTATTTCGTTAGACTGCACAACTCTCTGTGCCATTAACAACGTTTCATTTTTTTTATTTCAACAGTTTACTCCAGCAGGCATACACAAACTATTTCCTATGCCAATTAATTGCTACTTTATGCCAGGCAGAAATAAATAGCATTGATCTGATGCAGTGTGAGGTAGTTTATCATACGGAATTCTGACAATCCTGCCTTTTTCAGCTACGTTGAAGACCACTGACTTCCCAATTGCATTGAATGTTTACATGCCTGTAACTAGAATGCACAAGGAGAGCACAGACCTCCGTCATTCGTTGGGCAACTAATGAGTTATACAGCGCAATGTGGCACTTTGCCTTACCTCCAAATTATCAACAATCCTTTAAAAATCCTAGATGCGAACGGCGATCGATCCGGATCAGCAACAAAATCTAACCATGTGCCCATTGACCCATTTCTAACCTTCGAACTAAATTTCATGCAAATCCTTTCATAATTGTTTGTGTAAAGTTGCTAACTAACAAACATACAGTTAAATTAACGCCGGCAAAAACATGTCTTATTTGCCGTAGGTAAAAATACCTTGTACTGAAAGTATCAACAAATGCGCTATAAATATATGTATACAACAGTTGCGCCTTACCGCTTGTTCATTTGGAAACACTCTAAAAACAAGGTTTCCAAAACACAAGGATATTTAAAGCCTACCGTAGAATAGTCGGAATCGTTCTTCTGTGCAATGTCCTTCAAACTTTGCTTATTATCCCCAGAGGCAGTACCATGAAGACTGTTATCCCTGCTACTTGTACACTCTACCACCGCCAAAAAGATCGCACACAACAGCAGAGTCATTGTTTGAAACAACATTTGTTTACACCCGTACGGTTTGTACCCAATATGTGCGTAACTATTAGCCGCACAAGTCTTTGATATGGCCATCTAATGAATGATTATTTATTAAATTATTATATATCATTAATTCATTGTATATGAGTGAATTACGTGCAGTGATTGGAGTATATTCTCTTTGCGTTATTAAGCCGCTTTTGTAACAACATGTTACAATGGTTGAGGTGTGTAGGTGTTTTATAGAGACACGTATGCTGATTCTAAGAAGTATGTATGTTGTGTAAGTCTGTGACCTGCAACATTATTTAAAAAAAAAAACACGAAAAATAAGTTTAACTTAGTTATTAAATTCGTAATCAAAACTCATCAACGGTCATATGATTAAACACATAGGTTACTTGTTAACTTATTTACAAAAGGATTTTACCCACAGTATAAAATATTGTAAGATGCATTGGTAGTCTGTTAGGAACGGTCGGATAGAGACGACATGCGTTTTGCATTTTTTAATTCATGGCCATGGCTTAATTGACCAGTCAGAATATAAGGTCTTGGCCACGTGATATTAAGCCGTGGTCATGATTTATCAAGTCGTGGACACGAGATAAGAGGTCGTGGTTAACACACACATGTCACCTCTATGCCACGGCAATATACCCGTAGAATTATTGTTGTTATTGTAAGACATGGTGAATTCTGGACGATGCGCCAGCCGTATGACGTCATATCTGATTATCCATTCACCAACGACCATTCTATACCGATACGAATTTCAACGTGTGAAGAATACATGTACATTCATTACCATGTACATTATCAGAATTTTATTAACTGCGATATATATGTTTTACATTAAATAAATTCACTGAAACAAACGTTGTATTGGTGATATTGCAGCTCTCTTTCTCAAACTTCGTTCATAAGACAAGTTGACTGTAATTTTTAAAAAAATTGTGCCAGTACAAATACGAAACGGTGCCTCTGAAATATGGTTGAGTCTGACCCAGAGCTCACAGTACACATTGAGTCTAACAGAGTAAAAGAAATTGAGAAACAAGTTCGCGTTCTGACTACGTGTAAACAAAAGATGTGTCCTGGGCCCGTATTCACAAAGCTTCTTTGGGAAAAACTTAAGTAAATTCCTTAAATTCATAAAATTCCCTAAGTCTCTGACTGCTTCATGTATAGGTCTTTTAATATTAGAATGTTGAAAACTTGTAAAAATTGCTAATATGTTTAGTATTGCAGCCTTCTTTGTTCAGAAATCATTGGTTTTCACATAGAAAATTGGACCTGAAATGTTCACTTAAGTACAACTTAAGTTAAGATTTCCCTTAGGAGCTTTGTAAATACCAGTCCTGTCCTGTTTTCAAATCAAAGAGCTGATAGCGTAGAAACACTGTTAACAAGACAAGGAAAATCTAAAATCTAAGGAAAATAGAGTGCAAAAGATTTCTAACAGAAAGGGCACATATGTTTGAATGAAATTGAATGTCTTCAATTACATTTTACAGAAGAAAAATCGATCTACTCATTGTTATACTCCCTACTTTCAACACCTTGGTAGATATAAAGGTTTGTATGCAAACTACTTAAAGAAAACGCAATAATATGCATAACAGTAAACGTGTCGACCAATCCTGAACGGGCCGAAAAAGCTGATGGTGCGTATACATTTGAGAGTAGCGATTGTTAGTGCTTCGTAGACTGCAAAGTAAAAAGTAGGTCACGCGATTGAATGTCTCAAAATCACCCTACTAAAGACAGCTGGCTTCCGCCAACAGTCTAAAAACTAAAATGACGTAATCAAGTGCTCATAATAAAGGTTGATTCAACAGGTACCCTTTTATTCACAAAGCAAATTGACCCCACACGCAAGAAACAAAACAGTTTAGTTGAATTTAACCCTATGCTCCGACAAGATATTGAATGTGACAACTCGTTTAAAAACAAGAGCTGTCAGAGGACAGCGCGCTCGAATATTCGAATTATTTCAGTTGGTACATATTTTAAAAAGTGGAAGGAGCATACATTTCAAGTGAAAACCTTATGTAGTTAATAACTTTAGTAGTTTTGAAGTTATACGAATTTGAATATAAAATTTAACCAGAAAATCTATGTGAAAAGGGGGGAATAACTCTTTCAAAATGCATAAAAAATTTTATAGGGAGGTTGCCCTAATAGTAGAGTTGATAACAAAGGTACGTTCCTATCTTCAAGTGAATAACTTATGTAGTTCTGAAGTTACAAAAGTTTTGAATATAAACTTTAACCAGAAAATCTATTTGAAAAAGGTAAATGACAAAATACTAAACGGAGTTATAGGAAATGTTGCCCCTGACACTGGAGTTGATGACAAAGGTGTAATCCAAGTTTCAAGTGAATAACTTCTGTAATTTTAAAGCGGACGCCCATGCCGGGGGCAGTAGGAAAGCTCACCCATTCTTCCAAAATAAGAGCTATTAAAACGTTATATGTATTGCATTTTTTACTCAAATAAGACTTCTATTTAACTTGAATATCAAATATCAGGGATGGTTAGACACCAGTCAATCGAACAGATTCCATAGCAGGCGCGGATACAGGATTTGGTGTTAGACGGGGCGAAAATATTCCGCACGACAGAGCTTCTAACCTATTCACGCAAGAATTATTTATTTTGCAAAATAACGACAGTTTAAAGTCGCGATATCATAGTTTAGTTGTTTATGCAGAGGTTCCAGACGTGAAATATCCTCCGGTGCAGCATAACACAAAAAGAAAGCTGATTAACTTCGATGAGAACGTACTTTTCAGTTATTACAACTCAAAAGTTTGACAATTTTACGGGGATAGGCGGTAGCCTCTTCCGCAAACTCTCCAGGCGTTGTTCATCTCTATCCTTTATTTCAGATATTAGTATCTTTATACCCTCTATTTAAACTATTCGATTTCGTATTGGTAACTAACCATGCAACTTTAAATCCTGTTATCATGGGGTCCGCCATTTATTGCTTCACACGCCATGTTGAGAGTGACCTCTGAACGCTAGCGGCTGGGGACAGGTGGCGCATAACAACATCCGGGACCTTTCACGCAATAATCGGATTATATCGGATAACATAGGTTAAGTATAATCAATGCTTGTTGGGTTTAAATTGCGTGAAAATACAACAATGATTCGCTCATAAAGAAACAGTGTAATATTTTTTCCTGGTATCTACATAAATATTTTTGAGAGCTTTTTCTCTGAAACATTTTTTTTTCAGAACAAAAATGTACAGTATTTGTCTTGGTGCTATTTGTTTTGTGTTGACTGTAGTTGGAGCATTTGCCTCGCTATAAGGCGAGTTTTTTTTAAATTATTTCTTGGTTCTCGGATCCGCCGACCCGATTTTTTCCAAAAAGCAAAAAAAAATTGTAGAAAGTACCCGATATCATAAAAATGACCTTGTGAAAGGGTTTCAACCTGTTAAACGGAATGCAAAAAAAAAACGCTGAAGAAATGACTAAATTTTATGTAACATGCATTGTGACTGTATATCGCTGTACGATTCATATTTTAAACATCCTGCACACTTAAAGTCAGAAGAAAATACAAATTAAGATCTTAGAATCATTATCAATATTAAAATTAACAAATTTCATTGGTGTATTTTGATTTATTAATAAGATATATTCAGTTAGTTTTCCCTTTTTAAACATGCTGTTATACATATAATATGGCCACTGCCCAACTATATCTGACGTTCTGTATTTAGATGTTAGCATATTTTAACAGTATTTTTTTTATAGATAAAGACTGCCTTTTAATGTTGCTGTTATTGGTATTAATGTCATGTTTATCATGCTGTGATTCAGTTAATGTTGTGTAATATGATTTTTGTAAGTAATAATGCAGAAAGATTTTTTAATATCACTGCCCATTTCCATTTGTGAAATTCTAGTCATTAATTTACTCAATTCTGTATAGTAGTTTTATTTTATTTTTATGTTGTTTTTTTTTTTAATTTTCCCTCCTCCAACCGGACACTTTTCCAAAAATGTCCGAGAACCAAGAAATAAAAAAAACTCTGGCCTATAGCTATCACGGCGGAATGACCAGATCTAGCTAACAATCCCTTCCGATATCGATGATATTTAACGAATTGAAGCGGACAATTCGGACAAATTTGGACAATTCCGATATGTATGGCATCAGTTTGAACCCTATTGCAATGTAAGTCATAGTATTGCTCCCCAATGAATATTATTAGATTCATAGCTTTTTATTGACCCCGTATTGACCCCGTACGGTCAGTAAAAACCCATATAACGAATTTTTCTTACCGAGTAACATTCTTAAATCAATATACCAACATTTTATTAATCATTTTATGTTTATTTTGAAAGATTGAGTTTACTGACTTGATATTAACTGTTACGGTCATAGTATGGAACAATACACGGTCGTCACGTGACCCTGCTAAACCAATGAAAAGCGAGTATTTTGTAAGAGGTAAGATGAATGGATTTTCCAGTGTTTGATACAAGGACATGCACAATAAATTGTATATTGTTGTGCTAGTTCTACCCAGGTGTTCTGGATCCCGTTAGGAAATAAGCTGTCGGCATTTCAGTGGTTGCTAATGGATCCTAAAATAACGCAGACAATAATTTAGTTGTGGTTCGCGATTAAAGGAACGTGCATATGCAAATAGGTATTACGTACCTGAAATGTACAACAGTATTAAGTGGAATAATCTGCGTTATTTAACGAATTTAAACATAACAAATGTATATTAAAATATTATCTAATAATGATATATCGATGATTACACTTCCGCTATCGCGATGAGTTTTCTTAATTGCGGGAAGTAAATAGATGGAATAATGATTGTTATACTATTTTAAGACATAACATAGTAACCCAGGTTACAGTCTTGTATTACGGAATGCAACACGTTATTTTAACAAAGAAAACACATAGATCTTCAAATATTAAGAAAGATGTTTGATGTTTATTAAAGTGAATTAAGTGATCTAAGCCGCAGAGTACTGGTTCTTATGGTTTGCGGTACCAAAGAGTGCCGCAGACTATCTACATAACCTATGTCAAAACACGAACTTTCTTTTTTCTTTCATTTTAATTGAAACGCAATAATATGCATAACAGCCAATTTTAATTGTGCGATAATAGATGTAACTGTGATATTCGTGTTCGTTTATTTGTATGTGTCGTACAGTTTAGGACCCTTCTTGCTGAGTTTCCGTCCATTCTGTACGTAGGCGACCAGCGGGTCCCGGATGAACTTGTCGAGGGAGCGGCAGTCGTTCTCCTCATCCGTTAGCATCTTGAACACCTTGACCTCATTTCCGGGCGGATACCGCTCCCCCTTCTTCAGCAGGTATTTAACCTTTTCGTACACGTCCTCCAGCGGCTTGGGTCTCGGTACCTTGTCCAGCGCCATGGCGTTTACCACCTCTTCCGGCGTCGACGGATCCGGACGCTTAACGCACGACCTAGCGTAAGGATCCTTGGCGCATGCCCCTTCGTATGGTCTCCCTCCCCTTTGGACAGAATCAGCGTACGTAGCTGGCTTTGCCATTTGAGGGGAGTTGGCCATTCTGCCTTGCGGTGCAAAGCCAGGCGGCGGGGGCAGTCCGAGCCGTTGTGCTGTTGGCCCTATGGAATTTTCACCAAAATCAAAGCGCGAATCGGAGGCGCAACGATTAATATCGGTGTCGCAATACAGGTCCGGGCTGTTTCCGCAGTTATTGGCACACGTGGGCGTGTCAGTATAGTTATACCAGTTGTCGATCCAAAAATCAGTGATGCCTTGCCTGTTTCGCAGGAACGTCATTCCGACCATACGCTCATCCGGACCATGCTCCGGGGTGCCCGGTTTGACGGGCGGGTAGTCGTACGCCGGATCGACTCCACAGACGGCGCGCTGCCGCTGCCGGAACTTCTCCCAGATGTAGTCAACATAGGAGTGATGCATGTAGAACACGGGATCCGCTGCCGCCATACTGGTTTCCATGGTTCCACCCACCCAGACATGCACGCCATTGTGGGTGCTCTCCCAGGGTAGCGTGAATTCCTGTCAGTGCGGGAAGTAAAAAATATATACGTTTATCCAATAATCGAATATGAAACCGCTTTCGCAACACAGTGACATTTTAAAGTGGTAAATATTGAAGCTGAACAAATACATTGTCATTTATGAGATTGGCTAAACGAAAATGGCCTCTAATGAATCATTAACTTACGTGACACCAGGCTAGGCCGGGATACTTACATCCAGAAGACAGAGCTGTAACAGCTCGTCTACCCTGTCCTGCCGGGCAAGCGTGCCTGACCCCCGAGCGACGTTTCGCTCAAGAGGGTTTTCTCGGGCCTGCCAGCCGGCAAAGGGGCCCTCGTCGACCACGCCTATTGGCGACCCTGTAAACAAAGAATGGTTAAAGGCGATTCGTAGCCTCGATTGTGTAATGTCTGATTTTTATACTTCTATTCATAATACTTCGAGCAAATTTAAATAGCAACCGCTCGCGTCTTCTATTCCGTATAATTAAAGTGAGAAAAAAAAAAATGAAACATGCATTGTTTTTTTTTATCCGCATGTAGGTATTGTACAACATATTGTATCGTAGCCAAAGAACCGAGTAGCGTATCGTATCTTAAGATGTTAAAACGTATTTTTACCCAGATAAATATATTGCAATATAAAGTCAAAGTTTTAATTTGTGTTTAAATTAATTAAGATTTTTTATAAATATAAATTTCGCCATACACTGCAATACAATTTATTTAAGTTTAAGGTATAAAGCCGATGTTTCCTACCCATGTGCACGTTGTCCCACATGACAGAGAAGCCGGGCCCAGCCGCCATATTGTCATCCAGGGTGCTGTCCCAGTAGGGCAGGGAAACAGACGGGTCTTTCCTTCGAAGCGCCTCCTCAAATCTGGAACAAAGATACCAACATACAGCAGTGACATGCCGGAACAAACCGGGTTATTTTCTATTTTATGTGTTTTTGAAAAAATACTGGAATCAATTATTTTTATTAAATCACCGTACATACAGCTTACTGTCGGTAAGTAGTGACAAATGATACGTAGGTTTAACAATTCATGATCGATAACGTTGCACATTAACAGTCATGCACAAGTGATGGGGACAATAAAGGTAATCAAGCAAGAATTTTAATCGGCCCTGCTGCTTTATTTGCGCTTTAAGACATGCATCGGTGTTATTGTCTACCCACCTCGCATCGTTTCAACAATTGAATTAATTTGAACTGACCGTATATAATTTGATTTAGAGTTAACACATAAAACGGCCCTCAATAACCAAATGCATACTAAACGATCCATAATCATCCGTGAGTATAGTTTAACTTACAGAGCTAGAAAGGCTCTATGCCAGGGTAGAAACGCGTCGCCACTGTGTGCCCCGCCCAAATCTAACGCCCGCCTGTGTACCAGAGCGAAACACGTCACCGTCCCCTCCTGCAACAGACATGTAACACGTCACCGTCCCTTCCTGTAACGAACATGTAACATGTCACTGTCCTTCTTGTAACAGACATGTGACATGTCACCGTCCATTCCTGTAACAGACATGTAACGCGTCACCGTCCCTTCCTGTAACAGACATGTAACACGTTATCGCCCCTTCCTGTAACAGACATATAACACGTCAACGTCCCTTCCTGTAACAGACATGTAACACGTCACCGTTCCTTCCTGTCACAGACATGTAACACGTCATCGTCCCTTCCTGTAAGAGACATGTAACACGTCAACGTCCCTCCCTTTAATAGACATGTAACACGTCTGCCTTCCTGTAAGAGACATGTAGCACCGTTCCTTCCTTTAACAGACGTGTGACAAGTCACCGTCCCTTCCTGAAACATACATGTAACATGTCAACGTCCGTTCCTGTAATAGACATGTAACACGTCATCGTCCCTTCCTGTAAGAGACATGTAACACGTCACCGTCCCTTCCTTTAACAGGCATGTGACACATCACCGTCCCTTCCTGTAATAGGCATATAACACGTCACCGTCCCTTCCTGTAACAGACATGTAACACGTCACCGTCCCTTCCTGTAACAGACATGTAACACGTCACCGTCCCTTCCTGTAATAGACATGTAACTACCTTAACAATGAAATATACACCGGAACATTGGAAACAACAATCATTACGTTGTCTTCTATAATTCAGTACCAGTCGTGTATTACGTTACCCTATAGAGCTCGTTCAATGCAGCATGGAACCGGTTCCTCTGGGAGACGGACAGGGTGCGGTACTCCTGGCGAGTCCTATATCCGGTGCGTGGCCTCTGAATATTCCGGGGCGCTACCTGACGCATCTGTCTGGTGCCCCGCTTGCTTCTTGTCTTAGGATGCACCTCGCCGGCGACGGGGTCCACTTCGAGCAGCTCGGCGTCCTCCAGGTCGTCGTCGAAGTCGCCTGCCATCAGGTCGTGTTTGTACTGCCACAGCACGACGCGCATGCACCAGACTCGCGCCTTCTCCGGCGGAACCACTTCCGGGTCGAGGTCCTTAAGGCAGTCGTTGTACTTGTAGGAGACCTCGACTTTGACGTAACCTCCGCTTTTGTCGCCTTTACGCACAGCGTACACTGGAGACGACAGCATCAATACACATAATTGATGGTGTAAGTGGTAAAAAATATATTTCTAAGCCTGATACAAAGGGCAAAATGTGGAAAGTCATAATAAAACGGCCTATGCGATTTAGTTAAGAACTTATTATCTTTATTTGATATACTGGTAAATAATAATAAATACACAGTAAGCAATTTATCAATTGATTGATTGATTGATTGATTGGCTGGCCGGCTGGCTGGCTGGTTCGTTCGTTTGTTCGTTCGTTCGTTCGTTCATTCGTTCATTTTCGTTCGTTCATTCGTGTGTATTATTATAATTATTATTATTATTATTATTATTAGTAGTAGTAGTAGTAGTAGTAGTAGAGTAGTAGTAGTAGTAGTAGTAGGTAGTAGTAGTAGTAGTAGTAGGTAGTAGTAGTAGTAGTAGTAGTAGTTGTAGTGGTAGTAGTAGTAGTAGTAGTAGTAGTAGTAGTAGTAGTAGTAGTAGTAGTAGTAGTAGTAGTAGTAGTAGTAGTAGTAGTAGTAGTAGTAGTAGTAGTAGTAGTAGTAGTAGTAGTAGTAGTAGTCGAGTAGTAGTATTAGTAGTAGTAGTCTTATTATTGTTCATGAAATAAAAAATAACAGTGGTAAAGCTTCTAACAGTCTGCAGGTCCGGTGTTGTTGCTATACCCGCCCCCGGTTGCGTTAAAACACTTGTCTCTCACTTCGTATACCTCTGATATCTGGAAATACATTTGCATGAAATATTACATACATTATTGCGTTTTTTTTTATCGAAAGTAGAAACGAAAACCACTGTCGTAAGATGCAAGTACATTGTGTGCGTTGTTTCTCTTTGATATTGCAAATATAATTGTAACATGCTCCACGTGTTACATCCGATTATAAAACAAACATTTCATTATCATTGTTAAGATTAACATATTACACTAAATATTTTCGCCTTATACAATTTGACATAATTTATAATATACAAAATAAAGAACATAGAAAAAAACGGTAATTAAATTTTATGATATTGAAGTGATATATATGTTGAGAGGTATGCGCAAAGATCAAGACCCCCCAAAATGTCTATTGCAAATTAAAACATTTTTAATTCTTCTTTTAAGTCCTTAACTTTATTGATGTTTATCATTCTAACATGATACTCGCTAATTTGTCTATAGACAAAGAACAAAATTATCATTGTTAAACTACCCGATAAACAACGCAAAAAGGCCCGATTCTGAGCGGTGCATAGTAAAAAGTAATTCCAATTACAATTGCAAAAATATATGTCAAATCATGTTAGAATCGAAATAATGTTCGCATTATCGCTGTTTATCGGCCACTAAACAACTCTTTGTCGTTCTGATGCGTGGCAATTAAACAACTCGGGTTAAGGCCCTCGTGGTTTAAATTCTACGCATCATAACTCCAAATCGTTGTTTATTGGCCGATAAACAACGATAAATCGAACATTATTTCTTAAATAAAAAGCGAACTGAATTAAACAATCATTAATGACAATATTCAATGATCTGTCCCATATTTGTCAAGATGTTGCAACCAAACATCCCCAGTATGATGGGTACCGGACTCATTCCCGAAACTAAACTGTCAAAAAAAACGTTGATTTTAGTGTCGCCTAAAAAGGCGGACATATAGGTGTTGCTTTTGGCGGCGTCGGCGGTGTTTTGCATATATATATTATGTTTTCCGTAGAATAACATGTATATTAAATGTTTGATTACTTCTTTTTTCGAAAGAAATTTATGTTTGCGTAAAAATACAATTTGTTTGGTTGCTGTATTTACGTTTTGCAGCGTGTAATATGTTTTGTATTTTTTAAAAATACGAAACAAAACAAGCATTTCTTGTATCATCGACTATGTTGTATATATCACCTACTTCCATTATTTATTTTTAGAAATTCTAGATACAAAAACTAGCACCAACATACGCTAATAATGCTTACCATTTTATAGACCGAGTCTATGGTCGCTTGCATCCGCTTCACGTGTTGGTCGATTTTCTCCGTGGTCGCGGCATGGGGAGTCTGGGTCTCGTACTGGCCCCTAACGGCCCCTAAAACGGCGACAAACAACACCAGAGCCTTTGTTGGAAACATCGTTGTTGTACTGTATTGCTTTTACAGAATATGGGCATTGCTTCAGCACGCACCGCAACTTGAAGACTTTATAAAGACTTTCTAGAAAGGTATTTGGTATTATATATCGGTAAAATTCTTGTGATCACAGACATTTATTCTATTTTCGTCTATAAGCCATAACAATATGTTACCAAATCTCTGGCAGTAAACGTTTTCCGGTTCCGTTAATTCTGATCACTATAATGTATACGATTAATTTATGAAGCTTGTTTGAAGTAGCTCAGAGTTTATCCTAGACCAATATCATCGCATGTTTTTACATTTGCATGTATTATACAGGCTGCTGATTATTTACCGGTACATGTACATATTTGTTCAAAAAGCTGCTATATTTGTCTACCGTTTGTAATAGAAAATATATTGTAAAATTGACATTATACCAAAACGATAGGTGTAAAACGGTTTGGGAAAACAACGAGTGAACTACATGTATGCGTGTGTGTGTTTCGAAGATTACGGGGTCCTTCCGCTCCGAAGAAGCATTATTTGACCTCATTATTTCAGGAACCGGAGTGTGTCCCGTCGCCTTTACCTCATTTAACTTTTAACACTGTTCTTGGCTCCTAAACCAGATGCGTTCCAAATCTTGATGAACTCTATTCGTGACCATAAGTTCAATTTAAAATACATTTATCCAGTGCTAAAATGCCCATCGAGATTTCAGTCCAAATAAATGCACATATCATAAGTTAAGTATTATATAAACTGTGTTGTTGCATTCAAGTGTGTACTAAATATAGCAGTTTTGTAAAAGTATACAGTTGTATGGGATAATATGAAGAGGATTTGAAGCTGCAAGATGTCATATAATCTACTCAAAATGACATTATGTGTACACATGTATATCTAAAGGAAGATCGAGAGCAAAATAGCAAGGTCGGGCCCCCTGCCGCCCCCCCCCCCCCACACACCACTGGTCTGGTCAACACAGAAATATTGAATATCTTTTGACATTCAATATATTTTTGCAAACAAACAGACTATGTTTAAAAACCTTAAAAAGAAGAATGTAACCGATAAAAAAAAACATAGATTTACCAATTATTTTGATAAGAAAATGTCAAAGAACCGGTCTTGATTTCCACCCTGCTCCTTTTGAGTAGCACCCTGTACCGGTAAACGATTTTGATCCTAGCAGTGCTCCAGATAAATGTTTGTACTGGGCGTAACTGTACGCTTACTTCTGAAAAATTTGGGAGAAAATTGTACTCTCACTTATTATAATAAAAATCCTTTATAATGCACTCATTTGAATACAATAATGTTACAAGTAATAATTAGGAACATTTAAAGACTTTGTTTGCTAACTACTTAACATATCAAGTGCACATTCCGGTAGGAAGGCTTGTCATAACTGTTTTTGGCTTCCAGTCACTAATGTACGCGAACATTCAAACAATTGTGCGTAAATGTACACCCGAAATTATTATTATCTCCGCGTATCTCCCAAGTATTTGTGCGTAATTTACGCGTGTACGCGCCTTACTTGGGTCTGTCCTAGATCTTTCCCTATAAAACAATAAAAGGGTCCAGGGTCCATATCCACAAAGCTCCTAAGGAAAATCTTAACTTAAGTCAAATTTAAGTGAAAAATTCAAATATAATTCTCCATGTGAAAATCAATATTTTATATTTGAAATATGGCTAAATGAGAACTATCTGTTGATTCTTTACAGGAGTATGACCATTATTGACAAAATTAGCTTTAAAATAACCAGCCACAGACTTAAAGAATTTAATGATTTTAAGATGGGTCCATAAGTTTTCACTCAGGAGCCCAGAATATTAAAGTATTTCTATAAATATGTATGACAAGAACATGGTGGAAAAGTTATAGATCTACTTATTTATTTATACATTTATTTATTTATACACATTGCATAACATCATCCAGAAATAACATGAAGTAACTTAAAACCATCATATTAAAAGAACATAAAACGAACATTCAGTTAATCAAGGAAATGCCTATCCTACACATATTTAAGTATGTACGAGTAAATGTTCCACATGTTACCTCGGATTATATGCATCGTTATCGGCTAATTTTGCTGGGAAAACACATCATAATGTTAGGGAAAATCCTGATCATTCCTGGTGAGTAACCAACGGGTAGACAGGATACAAAGCAAACGGCAAGGCCAAAAAAATGGCAACCCGACCCTACCTAGCGAACCCCCCCCCCCCCCCCACCGACCCTAAAGTTTTTAGCGACGATTGTTCTCCGTGAAATCCGTATTCGTCAGATTTTAGATAATGCTTTTTTTTTTACCGAAATGTGTCTTTAAACAAGTTATTTAAAAAAACAAAATCCCGAAGTAAGGTATACTTTGTTGAGACCATTGCTCGAAAACAATGTGTTTATTGTTTTGGCCCAATTTCAGGAAGAACGTTTCTTAAACTATAAAACAAGTCAAAAGCGATCAAAATAAATTATCTATTCAGCGTATTCATCGGTTGGTGTACCAATATGCATTATTGAAAATAAGAATAGTGGAAACTTTAAAAAAACAAATAAAAGAATGCACAGTAAATTGAGATCCGTTTGTGTTCTTGACGTACCGCCGTACCAACTATCTGCTGGTATGCAGAATACGAAGTTAACAATCATTTGGACAGTAACCATTTTTTTAACTATGAAACAAGTCAAAAGCACTCATTCCAGTATATACAACGTCCATAATTATTATAGATAAGAGCATATGAAGTTTAAAAACAAATAGGAAAACAGTGAATTATTAATAATAAATATTTAGATTGAGATCAGTTTGTGTTTTATCTGTCCCTCAGCATAGCACTGGCTGTCACTGTTTGTGGCAGCGCATGGATACTTTTTTAACTGCAATAAATATAATACACAGGTATATATTTATACCGTTCTAGCACATTTTTGCGTGACTTAGTGCACACTAAGTCGTCTGCTGCGCTATTCATGTCCAGTTCCCGTCTTTGTTAGGTTCGTTCCCGTCTTTGTTAGGTTCAGGGCGTCTGCTCGGTAGATGTCGCTCTGTGCATGCCTGAAGTTTGGCCAATATGGTGTGGTGTAGTGGCCATAGTGATTCTGCATGTGTTGCTGCCAGCACCACTGACGCCAAGCGAGGTCAGAGGAACTTCCGGTGCTCCAATAGTGTCTGTGCATCGGGTTCGGTTGTTGGAAGAAGTTGTCGTAGGACCAGGCGTTCGCGGGAGTCATGTCGTACGTCGCACCGCTGCCGAGCGCGTGCTGACAATATCCGATGTAAGGTGAGCTGCCATAGCTACGTGACCTGGAGGAGTCTTTAGTGACTGTGTCTGCTGAAACCGACGAAGGCGATGTTTCCGTTGCTTGTTTGAAAGTCGGCTCCAGAACGCCCGATCTTTTCACAGATATCAGCATCACGGTTTCAGACTCGCTCCGTTTCTTCTTCCTGTTCTGACCGCAAGTAATGGGCTCAACAAATGTCTCGATAGAGGGCAGGTTAGGCGTCTGCGAACAGTCCTTCCGGGCGCTCAGGAAGTCCTCCTCGTCTGCGTCTCTGGGCTGGTAGCACAACCGGGACGGGAGACTAAGCGGCTCGTCTCGCAACTTCCGCTCCGGGACGACAGGTGCCACACTGAGTTGTTCGTGGAGGTACCGCTTGTAATCGTCACTTCCGGCCTTCGTCCGCTTCTCAAACATTGCAAAGGACACGTAGTCGTAAATGATGGACCACTTCACCACCTTGTCACCGGACTTACGGAAGCACTTGTTTGTGGAAAGGACGTTTCGAAGAATTCTCGTCCAACCCTTGTACTGGCCGCTGAAGTACGGGAACATATTCTGCAGAGACTCCCGGATCTCCGAGAACGTCAGCTGCTTCTCCTCGGAACAGTGGATTGCCATAAACATCATAGAGCTGTACGTGTATGGCGGCTTCTCAAGTCGAGGGGTGGCCTCTTCGGAAGACGTAGTCTCAGAGCGATCGCTGCCTTCCTGACCGACGCTCCTCGTGGGCGCAGCTAAGGTCTGATCCGGGTAAGACCTTGGAGTCGGCGTTGGCAGCACTCCATTGACGGCTGGATATGTATAGTGAGGTGTAGAGTTGAAGTAACTCCATACGTCAGCGTGTCCAGCGGGTGTGGAGTGTCGCGGCTGGAAGTCGTTCTCGAGGCTAATGATGTTTTCCACTAGCAGCGAACTTTCTCGGGAGTTTTCACTTGTCTCAGGCATCTGGTACCAGCGACGTATCGTTCCAATCCTCACGGGTGACCCCGCGGTTCCGTCCGCCGCTGGATTTGAGCCTTCACCGTCTGGGGCGCAATACGCAGACGTCGCCTGGCTTCCGGTGGTAAATGCTGAATTACTAGATTCATACGAAGAGAAGTCACTCCGGATACTGTCGGCAGCAGGGGAGCTTTCATCAGTTGCAGACGCGGTCTCGTCCTGTTGACTGTCATCTGTCGCGGCTTGACCAGTGGTCAGTGTGGCCGCAGTGGCGTTCAAGTCGACCATGAGGTGACCACTTGCAGACGACTCCATTTCGTCGTATTCGGTACTCACAGAACCTTCTGAAATTGATAGATTAACATCACATATGAATGTCTTTGAATAATAATGAGCTATTGGTAAAACAAATCTGATAAAAACCCTTCAAATAAACCACTGAGCAATTTCAAATTATAAAATTACCTACACAAACAACCATCGCGAAAATATTTACTTCATTCAGTCTGTATAATCAGCCAGAAACTAACCCCAGTCGGTAATCAGTTACTTAAGTCAACCATTCAGTCAGTAATCAGTCACTTTAAAATCTACCATTCAGTCAGTAATCAGTCTCTTAAGCCTACCACTCAGACTTAAGTCTGACATTCAATCAGTAATCAGTCTTTTAAGTCGAGCATTCAGTCAGTAATAAGTCAGAAACGTAAGTCGACAATTTAGTCAGCAATCAGCCAGAAACCAGAATCTACCATTCAGTCACTAATCAGCCAGAAATTTAAGTCTACCATTCAGTCAGTATTTAGTCACTTAAGTCTACCATTCAGTCAGTATTTAGTCACTTAAGTCTACCATTCAGTCAGTATTTAGTCACTTAAGTCTACCATTCAGTCAGTATTTAGTCACTTAAGTCTACCATTCATTCAGTAATCACTCACTTAAGTCTACCATTCAGTCAGTAATAAGTCACTTAAGTCAACAATTCAATTAGTAATCAGTTTCTTAAGTCAACTATTCAGTCGGTAATCCGTCAGAAAGTAAGTCTACCAATGTCAGTAATCAGCTAGAAAATTATTTATACAATTCAGTCAGTAATTAAGCACTAACTTCTACCATTCAGTTGGTAATCAGTCACTTAAGTCAATCATTCAGTCAGTAATCAGCCAAAAACTAAAGTCTAACATTCAGTCAGTAGCCAGTCACTTAAGCCTACAATTCAGTCAGTCATCAGTCACTTAAGTCAAACATTCAGCCAGTAATCAGCCAGAAACTCAAGTCTACAATTCAGTCAGTAATTTAGTCACTTAAGTATACAATTCAGTCAATAATCAGCCAGAAACTTAACTCAACCATTCAGTCTGTAATTAGTCACATAAGTCTACCATTCTGTCAGTAATCAGCCAGAAACTTAACTCGAGAATTCAGTCAGTAATCAGCCTAAACCTTCAGTCAACCATACAGTAACATTCAGTAATCAGTCACTTAAGTTTACCATTCAGTCAATAATCATTCACTAAAATCTATCACTTCAGTCAGTTACAGTAATCAGTCAGTTAAGTCAATAACTCAGTCCGTTGTCAGTCACTTCATTCAACCATTTAGTCAGTAATTAACCACTTAACTCTACCATTTAGTCAGTTATCAGTCAGTCTACCATTCAGTCATTAATCAGTCAATTAAGTCACCCATGCAGTCAGTAATTAGTCACTTAAGTCTACCATGCAGTCAGTATTTAGTCTATTAAGTCTACCATGCAGTCAGTATTCAATCACTTCAGTCATCAATTCAGTCATAAATCAGTCACTTAAGCCAACCATTCGGTCATTAATCAGTCACTTAAGTCTACCCATTCAGTCATTAATCAGTCACTTAAATCTACCAGTAATCAGTCATTAAAGTCATCCATTCAGTCATAAGTCAGTCACTTAAGTCAACCATTCAGTCACTATTCAGTCACTTAAGTCTACCATTCAGTTAGTAATCAGTCAGCAACTTAAGTCATCCATTCAGTCAGTAATCAGTCGCATAAGTCACCCATTCAGTTAGTAATCAGTCACTTAAGTCACCCATTCCGTTAGTAATCAGTCACTTAAGTCATCTATTCAGTTAGTAATCAGTCACTTAAGCCTACCATTCAGTCAGTTAAAAATCACATAAGTCTACCATTCAGTCAGTTAGAAATCACAAAAGTCTACCATTCAGGCAGGTAAAAATCACAAAAGTCTACCATTCAGTCAGTTAAAAATCACAAAAGTCTACCATTCAGTCAGTAATAAATAACAAAAATCTACCATTTAGTAATTAATCAGTCACTTAAGTCTACATGTAACAATATTGGCGATCTCTTTTACTAATATTTCTAAATTTAGAAGATCACGAAAACATTATTTGTTGATAGCATTTCTTTGCCGAGTTGTGTCTAGCATGTCGTCAACAAACGTCTCACATGTGGAAAGTATATGTATTCCTCAAAACGGATTATTATACATTGATGATGGAAAATGGGCTCACTCAATTTAACTATAGTCTATACCATTTACAATTAACATTAAACAAATTTTGTATGTAAAAATGTCTGCTTACAAGTGAACATTAAAAGTTCTTGATTAAACTAGTTGTGGAAACTGTCAACAACAACATGTGAAATCAACAACTAGTGGGGTTATTTACCCTCGGGACTTCGGTTAAAAAACATTGCCCAAGCACACTGCTTAACATATAAAACTCTGCTTGTATAAAACAATAAAACATCCCTTCTTTTAAAGGGTTTGACACATGCAATATTTGCAGTGTGGGTACGGTGCTTTATATAAAAATATAAGCGTAAAAATATATCAGCAGTACATGGAAATACTGTTTTTAAATGAGTCTTTGTAAATAGTAAAAGAAACAGTAATATCTGCTTTAGATATATCTTTTCTTAATTTATACAACACGTGTATAAACTTTAAAATTGAATATACAGCCTTTAAGGGAATGCGATAGCGTGGGAACCTAATTAAGCAAATTAGGTTGCAACTGAGCTTGATGCTCAAAACGGATAGTAATTGAACAGATCAAAATTCTCGTTACGAATCCGTCTGACCAATCAGTGCGAAGCTTATATAATGACGTTAGGGTTGAAAGAGTATGCACAATTTTGAGCAACTGCACAGAAATATTGAAAATAATAGATCTGCTACATGAAAATATGCAGATTTTAATATGAAAATGTTTATAAAATTTGAGAGAATTAATTTCTCTATGAATGTTACATATTTATGTATGCTTTAATAAAGTATGAAGAAACTTTGATTGATTTGTAATTTGTGTTTATTTTTTGTATTCTTTGCAGTTTAATACTTAGATAGAAAATAAGAGAGATTACAGCCCAACGGAATAAGATTAAATAATGGAGACACATAATTTTGCATGTATCATCATTTTACTAGACCCATTACTCAGCATATGCTGTATGGGATTGTTGGAGTCTTATTAACTTTAAGATCTGGAAGAAATATATGACTAATAACCATATACTTATTAAAATGTTTGGAAACAAGGTACAATAGTACCGGTTGTTTATTTAAGACAAAATTATGAACAGTTTAATGTTTTACCAGATCTTTAAGTGGTTCAACATAGTTGTACAGAATAGATATATGCATGTCTTTGCTACAATTCTATGCTGCCGGTATATGAAAAGGAAGAAGACTAACACTAGGTTACTTAGAGATGCTGTCATAATAAATAATGCTCTGAATAAAATGAGTATTATAATGTAAAGCAATAAATAGTTGGTATTTAGGGTTCTAACCCTGTTTAACTGTATGTTGGAGTAAGAATACTTCTTATAATAAGTAAAATGGTTCAAGGATCACTAAATAGTGAAGATTTAATATAATATAAATGAAAGTAGACTTGCATAGGCAAGTATGTTGTGTGTGTAAGTAATTTTAATTTATTAACATATGTGTGACAAGTGATTTACTTATGTTGAACGCTTGCAGACAGGGAATATAGCGAGGTGCTCCAACCTAAGACCCTGTCTGTTTGGTACCTTAAGAAAGTTGGGCTATTTTAGAAATTGTGGTTCCCCCCAGGTGGCATTCAAACAATGTTTAAAAACTACATTTATTTATATACATAAAATGCAGCAATATAGATTAGCTAGTTACAAAACAGTCACCTATATAGGGCCACTTTAAAACAATATGTTAAGTACTGAACATATAATACAGGTGAGAATTAAAGAAACAAGAACATTATTTATAATATTTACAAGTTATAAATACTTTACATGGGTGAATATGATACTGTGTACCTTTAAAGTAATAGTCAACATGCTAACATACAAGTCAAGGTATTGATTGTGTTGGAACACAATAGATGGGATATTTTTGTTATTTTACAAGACATTAGCATGGTTTAAATATAGTTAGATACACAGTAATGAACTAGGTAAAAGACATATATTCCACCCTGGGGGGATAAAATGGTATATTGGAAGTCAAGGATTGGGAGGCCAGCGGGTGGGGGGGGGCTGGGTTTGGTTGGAAAGAAGGGGAGATAATTGAATGGGTAAGGGTGTAGCTATTGGAGTTGTGTCCCCTGGACCACAGGGAGTGCACGGCTAGACTAAATTATTTAAAAGTACGCAAAAAAAGCAGAAAAGACATAAAATATACAAAACAGTTCAATAATTCAGGTAGGAAATGATATCAACTAGGTAAAAATTGACTATAATACGGGATTTTAACTAATCCCTGGTAAAAAACTTGCAAAGGGTCATATCCAGATAGTAAAAATGGATATAATTATATAGATAAAATACAGTAGTAGACACTGTACCTATCACAGTATGCCAAAGATAATTATATTAAAAACTCCAATATCAATTAAATGGTATTGGTCTCGATAAGACCGACTGCAAATAATTGCAAGGTTCACAGATCCTTGCGCCGTGCAATCTGTCCTTCTACCTACTTATCACCCTGCTGTACGAAGAAGCGAACGAGGTGCAGATGCAATGTCAGCTCATCAAAGAGAAGAAGTTAAAGCGCCACCAGAGCAAACAAACCCGTGCCGTCCAAGGGCGTTTGTGGGCGGCTTGGGACCGCTACGGGAAGAGAGAAATATGTACGAGTGAGTTGCTGAATGAGTGTTGTAGATTGTATGGACCTGTGTGAACGGTTGAGTGTAAAGGTACATTGTGTATATGTCTGTTTGGTTGTTTGCTTGTATTTTTTTCTATTGATATTTGTTGTACATAGATATGTATTTGTTTAGACGTGTTTTATATATATGTGCCTCAAATTACACTCTGGAATGAACATGAAATACTTATTGATTAAGACATGGTCCGTATGGTCGGCAAATGTTCAAATGTTCAAATTTAAACAAGTATGTTGTCATTAAACGACGCAATAACGTAAATGTATGCCGTGTAATTACAGAAACTTTAATATTTTATTAAATTTATTAATACAATATTGAAGGAACACGAAATGAATATTATTTCAGACATGGTCCGTATAGTCCGCATATCTGGGCTGTATGGTCCGCAAATCTGGGCCGTACAGTCTGGTCCGTATAGTCCATGGTCCGTATCGTCCCTAATTCTGCACTCCAGTCCCACGTGGTTCTTTGAGGATGAGAGGGAAGGGGGACGTGAAATCAGTCAATACAGTTTTATCTTTCACCGTTTCGGCTTACGCCTTAATCGGGATAAAATGAAGATTAAACAACGGACGTGTCTGTTACATGGGTAGAACCATTACTCAATTTTTTTTATATTAAACTAGTGTAATAGTATAAGACATTTACTTACCCATTCAGTTGTTTCCAATGCCGAATACTCCCGAAAATCCAACACAAAACCACTATGTATGAAAATGAAATTGAAATTCTACACGTATAAAAGTCACAGCAGTAAATGGCGCAATTTTTTTACAGTCAATATTTAAAGAAACGCTTTCGACACCTTTTCTAAAAATAGACTACTCAACCAATGGCAGTCACCTTTGAACATGCCGCGCGGATCCAAACAAGTGTCGCCCAAACTGTTTCACCAAAGTGAGAAAAGAACATGTTTTACTTAATTAGTTTTAATTGGTTCTCATTAAAAATCTAAGCTAAACATTTAATTGATGTGGTTATAGAAAAGTTAATTGGTCAATAATTACTAAGTAATATTAAATATTAACGATCGGTCACTATTAAAAAAAACAACTATTAAAAACGTGTTGCATAAAAGATCAAGACAAGTTTGACGAACTTAATAAAATTAAGCAAATTTGCAAACACGAAATGGCAGCAGATAATGTTTTATACTACTTGTGTGTCACTACATATACATTTTATAGATTGTTCATGTTTATAACCTACTTCATACTTATTAATGCGGAGCTACTGAAAAAGTATTTACATATTATAAATACTAGATTATTATTCATTCAATAACTGCTTTAAACTTTACTTTTTTACCCATTTGCAACTGTGTCTTTAGCTACAAAGAATATTAATATAATATGGTAAATACCAAGAAATTGATAATTATCCATTTCATAACTGTTTACATTCCTTTTATATATTTAGAACAGTTAGCTATTTTACAAATGTTGTTTATTTGAATAGCATATGTTTATGTTATAAGCACCGCACCCTCACTGCAAAGTTTCATATACAAATTATGTAACTTTCCGTTTAAATCAAGGGACATTGTATATTATATACACGCAAAGTATTCTATGTTAGACAGTGTGCTCGGGAAATAACTTTTAACCGAAGCCCCGAGGGTAAGCAAGCCCAATCAATTTTTTTTGGAAAGTTTCCTCACTAGTGCAATTATAACTTTCAAAATACTTGTAAACAAAATTTGTTATCTGACTTTTGTATAACCTTACTGCATATTTGTATGCCTGAGATGTTTACAAAGTTCTGTTTTGTTCTGTTCTGTTCTATCATAACTAACGTGTTTTGTCAGTAAATAGTCACTTAAGTCAACAATTCTGTCAGTAATCAGTCACTTAAGTCAACAGTTCAGTCAGTAATCAGTCACTTAAGTCAACCATCCAGTCGTTAATCTGTCATTTAAGTCAACCATTCAGTCAGTAATAAAACACTTAAGACATACATTCAGTCAGTAATAAGTCGCTTAAGTCAACCATTCAGTTATTAATCAGTCACTTAAGTCAACCATTCAGTCTGTAATTAGTCACTTAAGTCAACCATTCAGTCAGTAATTAGTCACTTAAGTCAACCATTCAGTCAGTAATTAGTCACTTAAGTAAAAGATTCAGTCAGTAACCAAACAGTTAAGTCAACCATTCAGTCAGTAATAAGTAGCGTAAGTCAACCATTCAGTCAGTAATTAGTGACTTAAGTCAACCATTCAGTCAGTAATCAGTCACTTAAGCCAGCCATACAGTCAGTTAAAAATCGCAAAAGTCTACCATTCAGTCAGTAATTAGTCACTTTATTTTACCAATCAGTCATTTATAAGTCACATAAGTCAACCATTCAATTAGTAATTAGTCACTTATGCCATCAATTCAGTCGGTAATCAGACACTTAAGTAAACCTTTCAGTCATTAATTAGTCACGTAAGTCAACCATTCAGTCAATAACCAGTCACGTAAGTCAACCATTCAGTCATTAATCAGTCACGTAAGTCAACCATTCAGTCAGTGATTAGTCGCTGTCACAATCAATGTTTAACCCGCTCCGTGTTATTTCAGTTATTTATAGTTAGACAATTTACATGTAACAATATTGGCGATCTCTTTTACTAACATTTCTAAATTTAGAAGATCACGAAAATACTCAAGCATTATTTGTTGATAGCAACAAACGTCTTACATGCGGAAAGTATATGTATTCCTCAAAACGGATTATTACACATGACTGATAGAAAATGGGCTCCCTCAAATGAACTATAGTCTATGTCGTTTACAATTAACATTTCACAAAGTTTGTATGTAAAAATTATACGTTCTTGATTAAACTAGTTGTGGAAAATGTCAACAACAACACGTGATATCGGTCAATTCAATTTATCTTTCAACGCTTCGGCTTACGCCTTCATCAGGATAAAATGAAGAGTAAACAACGTACGTGTCTGTTACATGGGTAGAACCATTACTTAATGGTTTTTTTTTAAATATTAAACTAGTGTAATAGTACTGTGGAATCAGTTAAATTTCGCGGGGTACAAATTTCGCGCATTTTGCGTTCGCGGACATATTCGCGCGGTCTTAAATTCGCTCAAATCCGATTTTGAAAAAAAACAAACTTAAAAGCAAAAACGTCAGATATGGTTTACAAAAATATGTGCCAATTTTGGCAGTACGCCAACGAAGGGTCCTATTGTGCTCGTTTGTTGCAATAAACGTGTATCAGTACAATATTAGACTGTTAATTGATACCATATGGGACTGTTAATTGATACCATATTAGACTGTTAATTGATACCATATTAGACTGTTAAATGATACCATATGGGACTGTTAAATGATACCATATTAGACTGTTAAATGATACCATATGGGACTGTTAACTGATACCATATTAGACTGTTAATTGATAACAGTGTTTTACTTCTGAAAAATACGGGCCGCATATTTAGGTGAGACAATAGACAATTTATATCTTAATACCTAAACGAGGACATTTATAGTTTAGCTTTTATTCATTAAAAATATTCACATTGGGACAATCACATATACATGCGTATATTTATAAACGATTACCCACGAATATTTGAACAAACAGAGCTTGCCCGATAATATAACTGATAACCATCATTTTTCACTACATACCCGGTAGGTACATTCGGAGAATGTGTTGGTTATAAAAATTTAATGATAGAATGTCGGAATGTCATTAAAAGTAAGACAATTATATTAAGAGACCAATTTACGGACAACTTTTTTATCACGCGCCCAAAATCCAATCTGACATGTGCAAAGATTTATTTCCAAACATTTGGAAAACTCGCTGGATTGCGGTTGTTCAATTGAAAATAGTATACAGAGGACAAGCACGTGTGTTAGAATTTTGCCTCGGCACGAACTTGTGACATGTGACGTCGTTAAGCCAGTATGTTACCACGAGACAACAGTGGCGAAATACAAAGGTTAGTGCAGCTAAGGTATGTTATACTAACTTATATGCGTTCAAGCCCCATGACTACGAACGATCTTATTCTCAACATTAGTTTCAAGATATTAACCAATGAATTTCTACGTTGTTATGTAACAATCATTTGTTTTGGTCAATAGTTTAACTTAAGACTAGGGTGGAGACTAAAATTGAGGCGTGTCGTGGGAAAACCGGGCTTAATGTCGTAGTGTCGTCCCGGATTAGCCTGTGCGGACTGCACAGGCTAATCCGGGACGACACTTTCCGACTGCAGTGGATTTATGTTTAGAAGAGACCTCCTTGTAACAGAAAATATCATGACAGCCGTAAGTGTCGTCCCGGATCAGCCAGTGCGGACTGTACATGCTAAACCGGGACGACACTTTACGCACATGCATTAATCCCGGTTTTCCCACGCCATGCCCCAATTTTTTCGGAGTCGTGGGCCAGACAGTATAGGCCTTTCCCAAAACTAGGTGATCTCCTTAAGGTTAGATACCAGTAAATCATTGTGTATCCCTCCGTGGTCCATTCAAAAGTAGTGCCTATTACTAAAGAGTTCCTCTTCTCTTCTGGCATAAAAGCCATTTAGGTATCTCAGACATGCCTTTTGTGGTTATTTCTATTATCCTATGCGTGTCTGCAACATTTTGGTGCATTCATTGCAGGCTTACTTGAAAGGTGAACTTTTGGGGTGTGTTTACTGTGGTATGGGGCTTTTGTCGAAATATGACTGCCGAAACTCTGTTTTCTACCGGTGCCTGCATTCAAGTGAGATGCATTTTCTTAGAAGTAACATGACATATCTTTTTTATTGCAAATTTTGGAAGAGGACAGATTGATCTTTAAATTGATACCAGACTTGCACAATCTGAAATAAAGGAAATGCTAGAAAAATGCTTGGAAAGTTTGCCGTTTGATCTTGAAATTGATACCAGGCCTGCACAATCTGAAATAAAGGGACCCTATGGGAATTGGAATTACTGGTTTCTAAACTTGGAAATTACATCCCGTTATGGTCAAATTACACTAAAACGGAAGTCACATCCTCAGGGTTACATACTGTCAGTTAGATAATAAACACATAGGGTTCAGTGAATAATGCATATGATTTTTAAAATACATTTTAAATGATATGTTTTGGTATCAATTTAAAGGTATATATGTAAGAAATAAGAAAAAAAGACAGTTTTAGGCACTACTTTATCTTAAATGGTTCCCAGCTTCATAACTTTTGGCCCATGTATTCATGCACAAAATGGCAGCCCTCATGCCTGTCAAAACTGGTGTGTTTATTCTAAGGTAAATATTTTGAGTTACAACGTATAGAAATTTTTGACATGCTATTTTTTTCAAACGGTCATGGCCTTATCTGTCCAACAATGTATGGTGATATATTGGGAAGTCACTTGGTCATGGTGAAAATTTAGATCAAACATTGAATATTTTATATGTAACAATGAAGGAATTTATTTGCGCATGCGTAACCTTTAAGAACTTCCGGTAAGATTTGTCGTCTGCTAATTTTTTGAAAATGGATGCCTACAAACGCACTGTAATTAAGAGAATCACTGCCAGATGCCAACGTGACCCCATTAAAGGCTGTATTTTATGGGATGGTTGCTCTAGTGGACATGACGGGAGTAGATATGGGAAAGTTAAAGCAAAATGTCCACCAGAGTCACCATCCAAGACCCATTGGGTTCACCGTGTTGTTTTTCAGTTTCATTTTGACAATTATTTGCACGAGTCTCAACAATTATCTCACTTATGTCACAATACTTTGTGTTGCAATCTTTATCATTTAGTTTTAGAACCTGTAACTGTTAATAATGACGGCAAAGTTCGTGTCCGCAGTGGCCATGATGACCGTCCGACCTAGTTAGTAATCAGTCACTTAAGCCTACCATTCAGTCAGTTAAAAATCACATAAGTCTACCATTCAGTCAGTTAGAAATCACAAAAGTCTACCATTCAGGCAGGTAAAAATCACAAAAGTCTACCATTCAGTCAGTTAAAAATCACAAAAGTCTACCATTCAGTCAGTAATAAATAACAAAAATCTACCATTTAGTAATTAATCAGTCACTTAAGTCTACATGTAACAATATTGGCGATCTCTTTTACTAATATTTCTAAATTTAGAAGATCACGAAAACATTATTTGTTGATAGCATTTCTTTGCCGAGTTGTGTCTAGCATGTCGTCAACAAACGTCTCACATGTGGAAAGTATATGTATTCCTCAAAACGGATTATTATACATTGATGATGGAAAATGGGCTCACTCAATTTAACTATAGTCTATACCATTTACAATTAACATTAAACAAATTTTGTATGTAAAAATGTCTGCTTTCAAGTGAACATTAAAAGTTCTTGATTAAACTAGTTGTGGAAACTGTCAACAACAACATGTGAAATCAACGACTAGTGGGGTTATTTACCCTCGGGACTTCGGTTAAAAAACATTGCCCGAGCACACTGCTTAACATATAAAACTCTGCTTGTATAAAACAATAAAACATCCCTTCTTTTAAAGGGTTTGACACATGCAATCTTTGCAGTGTGGGTACGGTGTTTTATATAAAAATCTAAGCGTAAAAATATATCAGCAGTACATGGAAATACTGTTTTTAAACGAGTCTTTGTAAAACGAGTCTTTGTAAATAGTAAAAGAAACAGCAATATCTGCTTTAGATATATCTTGTCTTAATTTATACAACACGTGCATAAACTTTAAAATTGAATATACAGCCTTTAAGGGAATGCGATAGCGTGGGAACCTAATTAAGCAAATTAGGTTGCAACTGAGCTTGATGCTCAAAACGGATGGTAATTGAACAGATCAAAATTCTCGTTACGAGTCCGTCTGACCAATCAGCGCGAAGCTTATATAATGACGTTAGGGTTGAAAGAGTATGCACAATTTTGAACCACTGCACAGAAATATTGAAAATAATAGATCTGCTAGATGAAAATATGCAGATTTTAATATGAAAATGTTTATAAAATTTGAGAGAATTAATTTCTCTATGAATGTTACATATTTATGTATGCTTTAATAAAGTATGAAGAAACTATGCAGATTTTAATATGAAAATGTTTATAAAATTTGAAAGAATTAATTTCTCTATGAATGTTACATATTTATGTATGCTTTAATAAAGTATGAAGAAACTTTGATTGATTTGTAATTTGTGTTTATTTTTTGTATTCTTTGCAGTTTAATACTTAGATAGAAAAGAAAAGAGATTACAGCCCAACGGAATAAAATTAAATAATGGAGACACATAATTTTACATGTATCATCATTTTACTAGACCCATTACTCAGCATATGCTGTATGGGATTGTTGGAGTCTTATTAACGTTAAGATCTGGAAGAAATATATGATTAATAACCATATACTTATTAAAATGTTTGGAAACAAGGTACAATAGTACCGGTTGTTTATTTAAGACAAAATTATGAACAGTTTAATGTTTTACCAGATCTTTAAGTGGTTCAACATAGTTGTACAGAATAGATATATGCATGTCTTTGCTACAATTCTATGCTGCCGGTATATGAAAAGGAAGAAGACTAACACTAGGTTACTTAGAGATGCTGTCATAATAAATAATGCTCTGAATAAAATGAGTATTATAATGTAAAGCAATAAATAGTTGGTATTTAGGGTTCTAACCCTGTTTAACTGTATGTTGGAGTAAGAATACTTCTTATAATAAGTAAAATGGTTCAAGGATCACTAAATAGTGAAGATTTAATATAATATAAATGAAAGTAGACTTGCATAGGCAAGTATGTTGTGTGTGTAAGTAATTTTTATTAATTAACATATGTGTGACAAGTGATTTACTTATGTTGAACGCTTGCAGACAGGGAATATAGCGAGGTGCTCCAACCTAAGACCCTGTCTGTTTGGTACCTTAAGAAAGTTGGGCTATTTTAGAAATTGTGGTTCCCCCCAGGTGGCATTCAAACAATGTTTAAAAACTACATTTATTTATATACATAAAATGCAGCAATATAGATTAGCTAGTTACAAAACAGTCACCTAGATAGGGCCACTTTAAAACAATATGTTAAGTACTGAACATATAATACAGGTAAGAATTAAAGAAACAAGAACATTATTTATAATATTTACAAGTTAAAAATACTTTACATGGGTGAATATGATACTGTGTACCTTTAAAGTAATAGTCAACATGCTAACATACAAGTCAAATTTATTAATTGTGTTGGAACACAATAGGTGAGATATTTATGTTATTTTACAAGAAATTAGCATGGTTTAAACATAATTAGATACACAGTAATGAACTAGGTAAAAGACATATTGCCACCCTGGGGGAATAAAATGGTATATTGGAAGTGAAGGATTGGGAGGTCAGCGGGGGGTTGGGGACTGGGTTCGGTTGGAAAGAAGGGGAGATAATTGAGTGGGTAAGGGTGTAGCTATTGGAGTTGTGTCCCCTGGACCACAGGGAGTGCACGGCTAGATTAAATTATTTAAAAATAAGCAAAACAAGCAGAAAAGACATAAAATAAAATAAAAATTGAATAATTCAGGTAGGAAATGATACCAACTCGGTAAAAATTGACTAAAATACGGGATTTTAACTAATCCCTGGTAATAAAACTTGCAAAGGGTCATATCCAGATAGTAAAAATAGATATAATTATATAGATAAAATTCAGTAGTAGACTCTGTACCTATCACAGTATGCCAAAGATAATAATATTAAAAACTCCCATATCAATGAAATGGTATTGGTCTTGATAAGACCGAGTGCAAATAATTGCAAGGTTCACAGATCCTTGTGCCGTGGACTCCAGTCCTACGTGGTTCTTTGAGGATGAGAGCGGAAGGGGGACGTGAAATCAGTCAATGCAGTTTATCTTTCAACGTTTCGGCTTACGCCTTAATCAGGATAAAATGAAAATTAAACAACGGACGCGTCTGTTACATGGGTAGAACCATTACTAATTTTTTTTTTATTAAACTAGTATTATAATGTAAAGCAATAAATACCATATTAGACTGTTAATTGATACCATATGGGACTGTTAATTGATACCATATGGGACTGTTAATTGATACCATATGGGACTGTTAATTGATACCATATGGGACTGTTAATTGATACCATATGGGACTGTTAATTGATACCATATTAGACTGTTAATTGATACCATATTAGACTGTTAATTGATAACAGTGTTTTACTTCTGAAAAATACGGGCCGCATATTTAGGTGAGACAATAAACAATTTATATCTTAATACCTAAACGAGGACATTTATAGTATAGCTTTTATTCATTAAAAATATTCACATTGCGACAATCACATATACATGCGTATATTTATAAACGATTACCCACGAATATTTGAACAAACAGAGCTTGCCCGATAATATAACTGATAACCATCATTTTTCACTACATACCCGGTAGGTACATTCGGAGAATGTGTTGGTTATAAAAATTTAATGACAGAATGTCGGAATGTCATTAAAAGTAAGATAATTATATTTACGGACAACTTTTTTATCACGCGCCCAAAATCCAATCTGACATGTGGAAAGATTTATTTCCAAACATTTGGAAAACTCGCTGGATTGCGGTTGTTCAATTGAAAATAGTATATAGAGGACAAGCACGTGTGTTAGAATTTTGCCTTGGCACGAACTTGTGACATGTGGCGTCGTTAAGCCAGTATGTTACCACGAGACAACAGTGGCGAAATACAAAGGTTAGTGCAGCTAAGGTATGTTATACTAACTTATATGCGTTCAAGCCCCATGACGACGAACGATCTTATTCTCAACATTAGTTTCAAGATATTAACCAATGAATTTCTACGTTGTTATGTAACAATCATTTGTTTTGGTCAATAGTTTAACTTAAGACTAGGGTGGAGACTAAAATTGAGGCGTGTCGTGGGAAAACCGGGCTTAATGTCGTAGTGTCGTCCCGGATTAGCCTGTGCGGACTGCACAGGCTAATCCGGGACGACACTTTTCGACTACAGTGGATTTATGTTTAGAAGAGACCTCCTTGTAACAGAAAATATCATGACAGCCGTAAGTGTCGTCCCGGATCAGCCTGTGCGGACTGTACATGCTAAACCGGGACGACACTTTACGCACATGCATTAATCGCGGTTTTCCCGCGCCATGCCCCAATTTTTTCGGAGTCGTGGGGCCAGACAGTATAGGCCTTTCCCAAAACTAGGTGATCTCCCTTAAGGTTAGATACCAGTAAATCATTGTGTATCCCTCCGTGGTCCATTCAAAAGTAGTGCCTATTACTAAAGAGTTCCTCTTCTCTTCTGGCATAAAAACCATTTAGGTATCTCAGACATGCCTTTTGTGGTTATCTCTATTATCCTATGCGTGTCTGCAACATTTTGGTGCATTCATTGCAGGCTTACTTGAAAGGTGAACTTTTGGGGTGTGTTTACTGTGGTATGGGGCTTTTGTCGAAATATGACTGCCGAAACTCTGTTTTCTACCGGTGCCTGCATTCAAGTGAGATGCATTTTCTTAGAAGTAACATGACATATCTTTTTTATTGCAAATTTTGGAAGAGGACAGATTGATCTTTAAATTGATACCAGACTTGCACAATCTGAAATAAAGGAAATGCTAGAAAGATGCTTGGAAACTTTGCCGTTTGATCTTGAAATTGATACCAGGCTTGCACAATCTGAAATAAAGGGACCCTATGGGAATTGGATTTACTGGTTTCTAACCTTGGAAATTACATCCCGTTATGGTCAAATTACACCAAAACGGAAGTCACATCCTCAGGGTTACATGCTGTCAGTTAGATAATAAACACATAGGGTTCAGTGTATAATGCATATGATTTTTAAAATACATTTTAAATGATATGTTTTGGTATCAATTTAAAGGTATATATGTAAGAAATAAGAAAAAAAGACAGTTTTAGGCACTACTTTATCTTAAATGGTTCCCAGCTTCATAACTTTTGGCCCATGTATTCATGCACAAAATGGCAGCCCTCATGCCTGTCAAAACCGGTGTGTTTATTCTAAGGTAAATATTTTGAGTTACAACGTATAGAAATTTTTGACATGCTGTTTTTTCAAAAGGTTATGGCCTTATCTGTCCAACAATGTATGGTGATATATTGGGAAGTCACTTGGTCATGGTGAAAATTGAGATCAAACATTGAATATTTTATATGTAACAATGAAGGAATTTATTTGCGCATGCGTAACCTTTAAGAACTTCCGGTAAGATTTGTCGTCTGCAAATTTTTTGAAAATGGACGCTTACAAACGCACTGTAATGGAGAGAATTACTGCCAGATGCCATCTTGACCCCATTAAAGGCTGTAGTTTATGGGATGGTTGCTCTAGTGGACATGAGGGGGGTAGATATGGGAAAGTTAAAGCAAAATGTCCACCAGAGTCACCATCCAAGTCCCATTATGTTCACCGTGTTGTTTTTCAGTTTCATTTTGACAATTATTTGCACGAGTCTCAACAATTATCTCACTTATGTCATAATACTTTGTGTTGCAATCCTTATCATTTAGTTTTAGAACCTGTAACTGTTAATAATGTCCGCAAAGTTTGTGTCCGCACTGGCCGATGCATCGGCCATGATGACCATCCGAAATGCCTACTTTGAATCATACCAATCTTGCTAATTTGCAATGTTAACAGATATAATCAGTTCACATTTTAGTTTGTAATTTTACTAAAATCAGGCATTCAGCTGAAAAAATGGATGAAACGCAGCAAATGAAGGCAAAACTATACATATATACACAAGTACAAGGCTCGAGCTCGGTCCAGGTTTTCTAAGCCTCGCTAAATAAACTTATCTTTATTCAACGCGAACCTAGTATTCTCTATTTATACATAACTGTGGTCTCTTAAATGTCTAGAACTTTTCACGACTGTTTCCATGTCAGTGAGACCCTTACTATAATGCACATTTTCATGTAATTTATACCGTCTCTGGCGTGTCGCGTACCTAGTAGTTTTGCGTTTTTCAATTACCTCTTTATTCGGCCTTTGGGTTCTTTGATCGGTCTTCCGTATTTGACGTATGACCGTGGAACCTTTTGTAAGGATGGCCCCTAGAGACTTGGTTTTAATCAACACAGACACTGCGTACCCATTGTTTAGTTTATGAACCTGGCCGTGAATCCTTCCGGCAAAGTTCCTAGGGTTAGTTATCATTTTTGGGTTAACTGTCTGGTAAGATCGATTCACGGCCTCGCACTTTTGCGTTGTGGTCAAACATTTGGTTTGATCAAGGGCTGAGGGAGACAGCATAATGGCCATGCATTTTAAAAGTAATGCCTTATCACCCTCTGCATTCTTAGTTTAGCATTCATTGGCATGAAGTGTTTAGCCTGTCGGTATTTTTACCACAACAAACTAAGCTAGATGCTTTGCAGGGCTCTCCGCAATACCCACCAAAGCAAGAAACAATTGCATCGGCTACCTTGGGCATACATTGTTTTGTTTTGTTTAGGTCACCATTGTAAACCTTGTGGGCTGTCTTTAACTCTGCCACACACCGTTGTTTTATCGAAAGAGCAAAGCGATTCTTAATGTTTGTGTTTGAAGACCCTTTGAACATATTTGAACTAAAGTTGACTTTGTGAGCAGCACGCTTCAATGAATTTCCTAAGTGTCTTATGTCTTTAAAGTTTTCAACTTTATGTTTATTCCCTTTGCTCACACCTGCATGACTCCTAGAGTCACCATCACCAGTATAACCCGCTATTTTAACATCATTTGATATGTTGCGGGACACTATTTCAGACCATTTACCTTCGTTACCTATTGGATCTGATTCGGATACATTTGCGGAGCAATGACCCCTATGGTTTGGGCAAACAACATTGTTCCCCTTATTTCGCAAGCGAGCTCCAATCATGCAAAGTTTATTGGCAATATGTACCCCTACTATTTTCTTGTCTTTAGTGTTATTTTCACAAAACGTGGTTGTCGCGATAGACCCTGCCTGAAATGGGGTCGAGTCGGAATTAAACATGGGGTTATTGTAGCACGAGTCGCCCTCTGCATTTACAGTTTTGGCATTTCTTTGACCTATTAAGGCATTTTCCTTCACAAGGGACACTCTTTGCTCATGCATGTCCTTAACATTGACACTTTCTACCTTTTCATTAACTTTATTACTTAATCTTTGCATGGAGGACTGGGTGGGGGCTATTATATTAGCGTTGTTAAGAATTCTGCGCACACCGGTATTGCTGATTGGTGTTGTGCACAGACCAAGCTGAAGGCCTATGTTTACTTTTGCGGCACGCCTACCACGACCTTTTTTACAATCAACCTCCTCGTAAAGATTGCGATACTTGTTAATGTACGAACACATTATACATTTTAGCCGCTCACGCCAACCTAGATCCCACCTAATGGAGTTAGCGGCATCAAAATTTAAATCGCCATCACAGTTTGGTTTAATTTGAGTATGTTCTTTAAATGCAGTGTTGAAAAGAATCTGGACCTCAGCCTGAGCCATCAACTTATTGGTATACAAGTCTGGATGTAGTGACGAGTCATCAAAACTACTGTACTCATCAACTACATTAGTGGCATTGGGACGGGGACGTAACGTTGACACAGTCGTGACTTACCATCGGTATCTTTGAAGGTTAGTACATTGTTATTGTCATGTATTCTACTATCAAATGACTTCTTTTCCAATCTCGCATACTTCTTATCAACAACAGTAGGAAAAGAAAGAGTTCTACCCTTGTTGGGACTCCCAAGCCCCTTTTTGAACCCACTTTTACGCAAGTGAGCTCGACGCTTTGAAGCCGGCATAGCGACTAGACTTATCACAATAAAAAAAAAGTAAACTATTGTATATGTACACTAATTATATATAACTTACACTAGTAATCACAATAATGAGTAAACATGCACAGAAAACCTGTTTATTTCCACAGATTACACAGCACTGAGTACCGGATACAGACTGAAGGTTGCTGGAGACTGGCCTAGAAGGAATTGACACCACACCCACAGGTTCAGGTGTGACAAAAGACTGTTAGTTAGTATCTGGCATTGACATGTTTTTGTTTATTGTGTGTCAGGAAGTACAGTCTGTCAAATGGCATCTGACATGCTACTTTTATATGGATTTTACCCCAAAAACTGCAGACAAATAATATTTTTTTAGATCAAAACAGCTTAAAAACCTGGTCTATAACATTTAGAATGCCAATGAAGATTGTTTTCACTTCTGATATTATATTTTACATCTGCTATGCCTATTAAAACTCAAAGTTATGCTTAATTCTGAATTACAATAATGTTTTCCAAGATGTACCTAAGTACATGTTTTCTGTCTAAAATATTGTCTCGAAATGCCTTTATATGTGGTATTTTCAATTTTATTTTTTCCAATAAATCCTTATACCAGTGTGGTAGGACTTCATGTTCTTTCTCGAAATAGATCAGACTTATGAAAAATGTGGTTTTTATTCAAATTTGAAAGGGTTGGGTTCTCTTAAAGGTCAAATTACACAAAAACGGAAGTCACATCCTCAGGGTTACATGCTGTCAGTTAGATAATAAACACATAGGGTTCAGTGTATAATGCATATGATTTTTAAAATACAGTTTAAATGATATGTTTTGGTATCAATTTAAAGGTATATATGTAAGAAATAAGAAAAAAGACAGTTTTAGGCAGCTTCATAACTTTTGGCCCATGTATTCATGCACAAAATGGCAGCCCCCAAGCTGTCAAAACCGTTGTGTTTATTCTAAGGTAAATATTTTGAGTTACAACGTATAGAAATTTTTGACATACTGTTTTTTCAAAAGGTTATGTCCTTATCTGTCCAACAATGTATGGTGATATATTGGGAAGTCGCTTGGTCATGGTGAAAATTGAGATCAAACATTGAATATTTTATATGTAACAATGAAGGAATTTATTTGCGCATGCGTAACCTTATTGCGAATTCACATCCGCCATATTTGAAACCGGACTTCCGGCGACGTTTTCCCTAGCTTGCCATATATTAGTATTTTAAAACCATATGTTTTTGATTAAATATTATAAAAAACTCACAGAGGATATATCTTACAAAAATAAATTATTAGAACTAAATGTAGTATCGTTTTAAACTCATTACTAAGGCCACATGTCCGTATGACAGGTATCCGGATAAAAAAAGAAGTAGTCTCCTTGTGTCGTCTTAAACGGTTGCTTTCCATACATAAATACCACCACATGTTCTCTCAATGTATACTTATTTATCTGACTGAAGAGGGGGTCATAAAAATACCAAAGCCACAAACCGCTGGGATCTTATCAAATTGCCCTTAGAACAATACAGCTAATCCGTGCAATTGCGTAATGCATTGATGATAAAGATCTACATCCAGAGACAACTAACATGTCACACTTCGTCTCCATTGTTTGCGTCTCAAATTAAAGTTTATCTCACATTTTAAAATGTTGTTGTCTCCGTTGTTGTTCTTTGCCTATCACCCTATGAAATTTCGCCACCTTATTGAACAGAACAGAACATAATTAAAAGCATTAAACACTTTTTCGAATTAATAAATTGGTTTAAATTGAAGAGTGAATAGCAATAAATAGATAGATATTTGATCTAACGTAATGCCAACGTTAATACCATTCTGTAGGTCAAATTCAATGTCATTAATAAACATAGAGAGCAGGATCGGAGAGGTTATCTCAGAACATAATTAAAAGCATTAAACACTTTTTCGAATTAATAAATTGGTTTAGATCGAAGATTGAAATAATATAGCACAGCATTTAATTTTAAATTCTGAAGAATTGAAAGGTGGTGAACATTAATTAAAGAGCTCATCGTGTTTTGTTTTTCTAAAACATACGGGAATTACCGTAGCTGCTGCAAAAATAAAATGTTTGTTTACCACGATTCCGACAGAAATGAAGAAATAATCTCAGTTAAAGTTATATACATGAAGGAAAACTAAATACTTGATCAAAAGACTCAACAAGTATAAAATATTTATTCAAACATATATTAGACTCTTCTGTTGGCTTAGTTAATTACTTACTCTGAATTGTGTAAACTTTTTTCAAAATGTATATATCTATGTCTGTTTTATTATAGATACTCACCCTATTATGTACATAATTATCACGACATATCTATTTCCTGGTCAGAACACAGAACACGACATTTTATTTCACCCAAGTATACAGCATATACAATAAGGGCAATATAACAAAGCAAAATATTTAGTAAATTATTAACTTCCGTTAATTTTAACGTTCGACAAAATATAATAAACGATATACGGGGGGTACTTCCAATGATAGGATATATACAAGGATAATAATAATAATAATAATAATAATAGTAATAATAATCATCATCATCATCATGATCATAGTCATAATCATAATCATAATCGTAGTCATACTCATAATCATCATCGTAATCATAATCATAATCATCATCGTAATCATAATTATCATGTAATCAACGTCATTATCATAGCTATAAAGAAACAAATAATAATACAATTCGATATGAGCAGTTTTTAGCCAGCACTGTAAGAATACTTTTTTAGTGGTTTGTGACCTTAGTTGTGCGGTGCTTTCTTTCCTTTAGCGCGCGGCGTTATAGATTGGAAATGAAACACACACAAAAACACACAAAAAAACGTGTATTACAAGTTTTACATTTGCTTCAAAAAATTAATTAGTTCTTTTTACTTAAATCAAGGGGAAGAGACAGTGTGCATTAGCCTTAATACATTCCCAGCCAGCACACTGATATCGGATAGATATCGGTAGCCAAACGGTATATCGGCAAATCGGCCCGATGTCTATCCGATGTTAATCCGTTCGCCGCCCGATATACGTAATTAGCAATAAAGTCATGTTATATGCAACAATTTTAATGAAATATTAAAAAAATAATAACATTCGTACCACAAAACATAAATCTGGTCAATAATAAATATGCAACTTGTGGTTAATTTTACCGATAGCGGGCCGACAGCGGCCCCATGTAGTCGTAAATGTTTTCGTTGAAGATCGATAAATTCGTTCGGTTCCAAGCCATGATTCTGGAAATTGTCATAACCTTCTGGCGGCAAAGTTGAAACAGGCGATTGCGAACAAAGAAATTGCGTATTGCGTTTTTTTCGGAGATCTTCCTTAAAGTTAAAGTTAGTATTTGTAAATTATAATATATAATCTACTTATTTTTTGTAACGCACATGTACATTTGTGCGTAAATAACTTGAAGGTACAGTAAGAATTTGGATATACTTTGATAATATATATTCGCGAGGTAGACATTACCGCGCGTTCATTACATGGTAAAATGTTTGAATTGTACACTCAGTTAAATTGGATGTGTGTATGTATATAAAATTAATTTGTACATATTAGAATATTTTTGTTTCGTTGTTTCATTGGAACAAAGTAATACAATGGCTTCTTATTGGTCTAAACGGAGAAAAATTGTTTCATCAGTTAATTTACAAGTTAATGAACTAAGTAACATTTATAAAGATACAATTCAAATAAATAATGATGCTCAGCTCGTAGATTCAACTGTACCCACTTATTCAAATGAATCTCCAGATTTCCAAATTCCTTTGTTAGTTGATCATGAGGAGAGTGTTGCACTGGATTTGGCATCAGATGGCTCTGCTTCATCCGTTGCAGATCTCGATACCTTAGACACATTGTATCAAGATGAAGTTCAGTCCGAATATCAACCCTCTGACAACTCTGATTCAGATTCTGATGAAGATGTTGCTGATTTAGTTGAGCTCTTAATCTTGTGGGTTTCAAAACATAACATAACCCATGCTGCTCTTTCTGATTTGCTTGCCATTTTGCGTCAGTATCATACATACTTACCAAAAGATGCAAGGACTTTACTTAAAACGCCACGCACTTATGAAGTCTTAAATATTGCTGGTGGTTGTTATTACCACTTTGGTGTAGAAAGTTGGATTAAGTCTATATTTGAAAGCCAGTGTCGCCAAGATGTCGGTGAGGTTTCACTTCAAGTTAATATTGATGGTTTGCCGCTGTTTAAGAGTTCCGGTGTTCAGTTGTGGCCAATTTTAGGTAGACTTATTAAACCTGCTGTTACCAAGCCATTTGTTATTTGTTTGTTCTCAGGAGATAAAAAACCTGCAAGTGTGGCGGAATACCTTGAACATTTTGTCAAGGAGTTGGAAGGCCTGTTTCACAACGGTATCAAGTTGTGGGATGATTCTGAGATCAGAGCTGTTTTTTCTCTTTCTTGTGTGATTTGCGACGCTCCAGCTAAAGCCTATATTAAGCAAATTAAAGGTCACAGTGGCTATCACGGATGTGATAAATGTGTACAACATGGTGTGTGGAACGGGAAAATGACATTTCCTGACACAAACTGCCCACTTAGAACAGATATAGCATTTGATGAAATGCAAGATACAAGGCATCATACTGGCCAATCACCATTCCACAGTTTACCAATTGGCATGGTTTCACAGTTTCCCATAGATGCTATGCATTTGGTGTATCTAGGCGTTGTTAAAAGGTTGATATTGCTGTGGATGAAGGGGCCACTTGACAGTGGATGTCGTATAGGTGTAAGTGCTGTAAAACGGATATCACAGAGCTTGTTTGATTTGTCGGGACATTTGCCGAGAGAATTTAATAGGAAGTCACGTACGCTGGATTATATTGAGAGATGGAAAGCAACAGAGTTCCGCCAATTCTTGCTGTACACAGGGCCAGTTGTCCTAAAGAAACATCTGCCTCCTCCATTGTACAAACATTTTATGTTATTGTTTGTGAGCATATTCTGTTTGTCCAGCAGTTTATTTTGGGACACCTACAGAGTTTATGCACATGAACTTTTAGTTAAGTTTGTACAACAGTTTGGTGAGCTATATGGCACAGATATGGTTGTTTTTAATGTTCATGGGTTGGTTCACTTGCCTTTAGATGTACAGAGATTTGGTCCACTTGAAAAATTTTCTGCTTTTGTTTTTGAAAGCTTTTTAGGGAAACTAAAAGGCCTTGTTAGAAAACCTACACTGCCTTTGCAACAGGTCATTCGCAGAATAGCTGAAAGTAAAGGAAATTTGTTTGATCCTAATTTCAAAAGTCCGTCTGAATTCCAAGACGGCGTTTAAAAAAAAAAGCATAACCATGGACCAATACCGCAAAGGTATAAAAATGTTAAAATAACGCAGTTTAAAGAAATCCATTTTCCAAACATAGTTTTCTCTATTTTTAAGGGGAATAACTGTATACTTATTAATGACAATGTTGGCATTATAAGAAATATATTTACCAACGAAACAAATGACAAATATGCTGTTTATGAATTGTTCACTTATTCAACAAATTTTTTCAGTATACCACTACCTTCTTCAGACTTAAGAATTAAACATGTTAGAAAACTGAGTGGTTCTTTGTGTGAAGCACTATTAACTGATATTACTTGTAAATGTGTGCTTCTGCCATTAGATGATGGATTTGTTTGCATTCCCCTTATTCATGATTTGGTACCTAAGTAATACTGTTACCTAAGTAAGAGGAAATGATATACATCATTTTCATGTATAATTATGTAGTCAAGTCGAGTTTCATCCATTAATGAAATTTTTATCACTTAGATTTCAAGTTTCATTATATCAGTCTGATAACAATCTGCAAATATGTCGGACTCAATACACAAGAATTCAAACTGTACCTTCAAGTTGACATTTTCAAAAAGAAACAACGTTACTAAACTGCTATGTTTTGATTTTGTAATGCCAGATCATGTCAAAATACCTGGTAGTTGAGTTTTCCTCGAATGAAGTTGCTGTTGTGTCGGAAAAATGGTTAATTGATGAGGCGGATGGAAGCAAGAAGGTGCTTTGGCCCCAAATAAAGTCATCCATAAGACTGCATATGGTTGTAAAACAACACCAAGAGCCAGAAGATACTTGGATTTCCTGTGGTATCCGCCGGGTGATGTATATTACAGGTAATCAAAGCCCTGACGTGCCAGATTATTTTTGTGATATGAATAATGCACAAAGAAATGGTGATGTTTGTGATTATTTACCAAATTGGAAATGGAAAATGTAGCGTGCCGTAACAAAAACATTCGTGATCTGTAGCACACTTAATTTCTGTGTTTTGACAGTTGAAGATTTCAGTTATAAGGTATCATGCATATTTCTTAAATCAACTCAATATTGAGAAATTGTTTCCTTCTTTCATAATTAATTTAATGAATTTAAAGTACATGAACGATTGAAAGACTTGATAGCCATTCATTGTTTAAGCATTAAAAACATGATCGTTAATGTGATAGCCATTCATTGTTTAAGCATTAAAAACATGATCGTTAATGTGATAGCCATTCATTGTTTAAGCATTAAAAACATGATCGTTAATGTGATAGCCATTCATTGTTTAAGCATTAAAAACATGATTGTTAATGTTTATGCCTATGGAAAGAAAAGCTTTATGTTGTAGAACATAGTTCTATTTACTTATTATATATATATGCACTTTAAAACATCTTCAGATTCCTTTGAAAAAGCACAGCAGAAGGCTAAGGAGGCTGAAGACGAGTCAGATCTGCAAACAGATGCAGATGTATCAAGACAGCCTCCAGTTGCTCGAAAAAGAAAACACAGGTTATCTCAAATTTACTTTTTGTTTTTTACTTAATGTTTTTAACAGTCTCATGACGGCAAAAGCAAAACTAAATATGTGTTCACAATAGCAACAATTAAAACCCCCGTTGCAATCAAAATTCTTTTAAAAAATCATTCGAAAAATCCGTTCTTAAACAGAATTTATTATAATAATAAACGAAAAAACAACATTGAAACATGAGACAACATAATGATAAGGTTTCTTCGATTTAAGGCCAAACCCACGCTTCCTTGATTCGAATTCTGAAACAGAAGATGAATCGCTTGAAACTTGTGTTGCCAAGAAGCGGTTGGTTACCACCGAAGACTCGGCTAGCTTGATGCCAACACCTCCCCCTAAAATCAACTTACCTGTCGGAACAGGATGTCATTCCCCCACGTTGTCGTCGCCCAGGCCCAGCAACAGACAGCTGGGTGCAGAATGCGGACCATCATCCCCAAGGCCCAGCAATAAACAGCTGGGTGCAGAATCCGGATTGTCGACACCAAGGCCCAGCAGTAAACAGCCGGGTGAAGATTCCGCACTATTGTTGCCCAGACCCAGCCCTCAACAGCCAACCCACATTTCCAGTGGTGAATCTTCAAGGTTGTCTTCTGACAGACCACAAATTATTGTTTCAGGTACTTACTATTCCTGAAGTATTTTCTTTGGTTGTTAACATGTTATTTGTGTTATGTAATTATTTTTGACATTTTGTCATTGCACCTTTACCTAAACTATGGGAAGTATTTTATTAACTACATTTTTATGTCTTTACGCAACATTTTTTGCATTTTTATTTAAAATCTGTGCTTCAATACATAAACATGTAGTAAGAAATAGTTTCTATAATTTTAAGATAAGAGGACTAATTATTTTTTATTATCCCTTAGGATAATTACACTGAGTAAAATTAATTTGTTAAATACATTTCAATTTAAGGTGTTCATTTCTCAAACAAATAAATTGTACTAATTTGCATTAACCATTACATCCTGATTAAAAAAGTAAGTTTTATGCAACACAGTGACAGTCATATCCTTAACCATTTTTAGGGAAGGATATTTCTATCCTGCGCTCCTTAGAGGAGATAAAACACGATCAGCGCGAGATCAAGACAATGTTGGCTACCTTGATTCAACGCATGAACGGACCTGTCGGAGGCCAGGAACTTCCTGAAGGAATCAACCTTCCGGTGAGGAATGTGGAGGATGTGCAGGAAGTCGAGCAGAGGCTTTGTGATAAAGCCACATTACGGATGTTGGTATGTACTGTCGGACTCGTGTTATGAAATTCTATGTAGAATTACTGTGTATTATCTTCTAATTCGGCTGTCTTTAACTTATCAAAGCTTGTACCCTTAAATTTTGTTTTTAAAACTTTTGTATATTTGTTCCTCGCAGGTGGACTATTTATCCAATGTTGGGGGGTCCTCCATAAAACTCATGACCAAGCATCTAATGACGGGGGTCCTCGAAAACCAGTTGGCTAGAGACTTTAACTGGACGGGGCGCGGAAAGATGTCCTTTCAGTCGCTTAAGCTGTGTTTGGCTATTCTACGTAAGACACTTTTATAACATTATAGTACTATAGTCAGCAGTAATGCAATACTTTATGCATATAATTTAACAAGAATGTGTTATTCTGATGACTATGAATTAAACTGCCATGATATTTGAGGTTTTAAAACCGTACATCAAAATTGAATAGCACTGTGTATTTGAAAGTTTAACAATAATACTTGTCCATGAAAAAGTAAGCGAATATCCTGTTTTAATAAATTAAAATCTTAATTAAGATATTTAAGCAAATGTATTTAATTGATCATTAATATACCTAAATTTGTACTTTTTCAGTAGCTGTCAAGCGAGTCTTTCCAAACACAACAAACAGCGAAACGGAGTATTTCATAAAAGAATGGCTCCGAAATGCCAGTGACCGTGAGGGTGGGCGCAAAAAGCGCAGCAAGCCATCAACAACGACATCGGCCATGGCTCACGAAGATTCTGATGAATAGTTAACTTTATATGTGTCCGTTAATTGTTACTTTACAATTTAAATCTTAACTTATAAAACTTATGATTTTTATTGTGTAAACCATAATTAGACTCCCTAGTGCCATTTGGATTAAAAGGTGATCGCCGTGACCACTCGGCCATCCGGACTGTTATAAGGAGTCTGCTTTTTATACTTTATATAAGTGATCTACGTGTTGTTACAAAATTTAACGGAATTAACAGAAACATTCCAAATTATTCAATTTTATCAATTTCAAATGATCACAATTCATAAACGAAAAACTGTATTTTCATAATGAGTCTATGCCATTAGTGTCATTTCGCTCCCTGATGTGTTCCTTAAAATTATATTTTGAATCTGTGAACAAGTCTCTTTAAGACTGTGTATTGTTCCAAATAGGTAGTCGAAAATAGGGTGTGAATATAATTAGATTGTAGATAAAAAGTTCATTGTAATAAAAATATATAATTATGTAATTGAATTACTATTAATTGCCCTTAATTTTTGTTTCATGCATGTTGTGTGTTATTCTTAGACGCCTTTATCCATCAATACGTTTATTGTTTCATTTTGAATAGTCTAAAATAAGGCGTTAAGATCACACTTTGACACATGTATACCCTTCTATAATAAAAACGATTGCGTTTTTTTTTTTTCATTTTTGTATTTTATCGTGTTGTTGCCTCAAGACTGGCTATTGTTCCAAATAGGTAGTCGAAAATAGGGCGTGATTTACGGTGAATATACTTATATGGTAGATAAAAACTTTCATTGTAATAAAAATATAGAATCATGTAATTGAATTACTATTTATATTATTGTCCTTCTTAATGCCTGTTTTTAAAAACGAAACTGTTGGAATAATTAATGTTTATTATGATTATTAAAAGTATAAGTTTAATATCTTCCTTTATGGAATAAAAATAAATATTTGGAAATATAATGTGTTTTTTATTAATTTATTATTGATTTATTTAGGAGATGCGAAAATAACGGCATCACATATAACCGATAACGGGCCGACGGCGGCCCGATAAATAATCTCGCCGATATCGGGCCGAGCAAATGCCGATGGGCAAAACGATAACGGCCCGACATCGTTGCCGATATCGGGCCGATATAAGAACGAGATCGGGCCGACGGCGGCCCGATATATGTTTGCTAGCTGGGTTGGAGCTATCTTCGTAGCGGTTTCAAACAATGAGAGTTATTTTAATCGTAGTTTACGCTTGAGTGCACCAGCACAGAAGAACAGAACAAGACTTTTATTTTTCACCCAAGTATATAACATATACAATTAGGGCAATATAACAAAGCAAAATTGTTAGTAAATTAGTAACTTCCGATAATTTTTACGTTAACACAATTGTGTAGATGATATACGGGGGGTATTTAAATAATAAGATACATAGTCGGAACATATGATAATAATAATAATAATAATAATAATAATAATAATAATAATAATAGCAATAATGTGAGATCTATAATCAAAATCAAAATACCAAAAAACTTGATAAAATTATCAAAATCACAATCATTGTCATATCATATTCAAAATCATCATACTAATCATAATAATCATAATAATGATAATCGTCATAGTTGTCATAATCATCATAATCGTGGCATTTAAGAAACAAATAATAGTACAGTTCTATAAGAGCATTTTAATACTAGCACTGGTAAAAATAATTAGTGGTTTGTGATCATAGTTGTGCGGTGATGTATTTTTGTTTGCACGCGGCGTTTCGGATTGAGAAATTGAAACGACTACGCGTTTTAAAAGGTTTACATTTTGCGTCAGAAATTTAATTCATTATCAATACTTAAAAGACATGTTGTTGCGAAAGACTGTGTGCGTTAGCGTTTATGGTGCTGGAGCTAGCTTTGTAACGGTTTCAGTCAACAGCAGTTATTTTTGTCCTGATTTACGCTTGAGTGCACCTGCACGCGAGGTCGATGTTGAACACAAAGGCAAGATGGAGGACCTATTGTGTGTGGTAATTACTCTAATCAGCTTTGCATTGCAGGATTACAATGGAGAATGCCGTTATCTGAGGGGTTAACATTAAATGACTGATGGGGCAAAAGCAAATTATAATTTGTGTGCTGGATAAGTTTAAAGGGAAGTAACAAAAGTATAATTATTAATTTATGTACTAGATTTGCTAGATTAATTAGGATAAAGAAACAGGATTGTAGGTGAAATATTGGTATCAGTTGTACTCATTTAGAATGCAACAATTGTTTCCATTGCCTTAATTGAAATATAATATCAATATAGCAGGCAAAAATATTTAAAATGTTAACACTTGTACTTGAGTGGTACCATTTTGTACTACTCTTATATAATGCTGCAATTATTTCTGTTATATGAGTATAAGCATATAGCAATCTTACGTTAATATTGACATATAATTATGCAGTTATCATTTGGTACAAATACAGAATTAAGTTATTATATACACGTGGGCGATATGCTGACAACAAAGGCAAGATGGTGGACCTATTATGTGAGGTAATTACTCTTAATCAGCTTTGTATAGCAGCGTCACATTTGATAATACCGTTAGTTTTAGGTCAATGAGGCAAATAAAAACTATGATTTGTATGCTAAGTAAATTTAGATAAATTTTGTCAACAATTATTCCTATTGCACAGTTGATATATACATATATCAAATTTAATTAAGGAGTAAGTATAATTATTATATCTATGACCTGCAAATATAAACATTTGCTTCAAAAATTATTATTATTATTTTTTTTTTTTAAATAATTTCTTATTATTAATTACAAATATCTAGGCGCTGACAAGTATTGCAATAAACACAAGATTTGTTGTGACAGTAAAAAAAAACACAACAACAACAACAACAAACAAACTGCAAAATACAAATCTTATGATTATATTGACACATAATAGTACCAAACGTACAATGCAACTGTAATTTACATTGCTCGGTTGACATATGCATAATTCATATTGAAATTATGGTATATGATGCGATTAGTATATAGCCAGTAAAAGAAATACATTTGTGACGAGCCAAATGTTTGGAATTATTGGATACAAAGATGCAAATAGTGACTAAAGTCACTTAAATTAGTATAACCAGTAAATATGTCAGTACATCAATAGAACATTATTAATTGTTTCAAGAAAACATTTGTAGCTGGTGGCATTGGTTAATTCAAGTAGTTATGCAGGAAAATAACTACCGCTTAAACTTGCTAAATATGAAGCGAATAAATTTGCTTGTATTTTTTAATTGTTGTAGGGAATCAGATGATAAGATTGTGTTAAGAGTAGCGTCATGAAGATCATGCCCTAGGAATTGTTCTCTTTCAGATTTAAACAAATCACAGTTAAGTAGATAGTGATGTTCAGAGCCAACTTGACCAGCGTTACAAAGTCTACATGTTCTTTCATCAAATGGGGTTCCGTTGTATCGACCGGTTTCAACTGGAAACCAGTAATTAGCAGTTCTGAATTTAAAGAGGTATGTATATTCAATTTTTGTAAGTTTAATGAGGTAGCCTTCAAAGGATGGTGCTTGTTTGAAGCCTGTGTAATATTTCTCCTTTATGTGTTTGTTGTAGTTGAGTGTGCCATTGGGTTTTAAATTGAGTTAATAATTTGGATTTGACTAAGCGGTGGATATTATTTTGGGTTGTCAGGAATTGATTGTCCCATAAATGACTTAGGTTTACTGAGGTGAGAATTTCGTTAATTTTGTTCGCCCATTTAAAATTTGAGTTTCGCAAGTTCATCATGTATTTATAGATTTGCAGAGAAAGTTTCTGATCATTGCCTATTAAGAGTCTGTTCCAGAAAGAGATCATTCGACATTTGATGTTTATTGCTATAGGGTATCTGCCAAGTTCACCATATAAAAAAGCCATTGGAGTTGATTTCCGATCATTAGTAAGTTTTCTGAGGAAGTTGTTATGAACTGTTTCCAAGATGTCAATGTTTTCAAAGCCGAAAATTTCAGAGCCATAGGTTAAAATTGGTAAGACAGTATGATCAAATAATTTCATAGTAAGATCAATTGCCAGGTCTGCGTTGTTGGCCCGCATATATAGGAGATGCATCGCTTTTGTTGCTTGCTCAGCTAAATGTTTTCTCGCATTAAGGAAAGAACCATTGTTAGATAAGGTTATGCCTAGGTAGTGAGAGCGGTCAGTAATTTCTAAAGGATTGTTACCTAGTTTAAAATTAAAATTCTGTAGTTGTCTTGCACCAAATATTACAATTTTTGTTTTGTTTAAATTTATTTTTAGATGCCAATTATCGCAGTAATTTTGAAAGATGTCTAAACTATTTTGAAGATCTGATTTGGAGTCTGACAATATCACCGTGTCATCGGCTTAGAGTAGGACAAGTAGTTTAAGCCAAAGAGACAGATCCAGGGGATTTGTTAATTCTATGCCAATCGAGCCATTGAGGTGCATAAGTGTTTGAAGGTCATTTAAGAAAAGAGAAAAAAGCAAGGCGAAAATTTTTCGCCTTGTCTAACACCAATTTCTGAAATGAAGGACTCTGATATATAACCATTAGCAGAGACACTAGATTTAATATTATTGTATATATTTTGAATTAATTGCAAAAAAAATGCCATTTATGTCATGTTTGAGAAGTTTGTGCCATAGGCCGATTCGCCAGACTTTGTCAAATGCTTCAGAAAAATCTATGAAGGCGCAGAATAGTTTTTGTTTTCTTTTTTCAGTATTTCGATTAGTAAGTGTAACGTAAAGATATGGTCGGAGCATGAATAGCCTTTCCTGAAGCCAGCGTGATTTTCGTCTAAACTATTATTTTCATTTAGGAATTTGGTTAATCTGTCATTAAGTAAGGATGTGAAGAGTTTACCTAAACAGCTAAGAATAGTAATTGGTCTGTAGTTGTTTGGGTCTTTTGGGTTACCTTTGTTTTTAAATATGGGTATAATGATTCCATTCAGCCAGGTTTGTGGAATAAATCCAGTTTCCAGGACACAATTAAATAATTTACAGTAAACTGGTATAAGGAGATGTTTAGTAGACTTAATATATTCGTTTAAGATGTTATCAAATGGGCTTGGTGTTTTTGAGTTTTTGAGCTTCTGGATACTTTTTTCTATTTCTTCTTTAGTGATTGTGATGTTTAGTCTGTTACTTGTGTCGTCTGGAAATTGGGAATTTGTGTCATTGAAACGATTGTCAGTGATGGTGTTGGTGTTAATTTCTTTGAAGTGATCATAGAATTCTTTTAATGTTGCGTGTTGTTAACTTTAGATTTAGGTTTCAGTTTATTTAAAAAGGACCAGTACTGTTTAGGGTTTTTATCAGTCATGGAACGTAGTTTATTAGACATGTTTTGTTTGCTTGCATTAATATGGTAGTTCATTGTGCGTTTATAATGTTTACTGGCATTTATCATTCTTAGTTTGTTATCTGCAGTTTTGTTTTTTGTGTAATCATCTTTGGCAGTGTGATAATTTTTGCGTGCTTTAGAGCATTGAGGGCCAAACCAAGATTTATTATTTTCATGACCTATGTTATGATTTTATTTTTTTTCAGGCTTGATGGAAGACTGATGGTGACATATAGACCCATTGGGTCGGGTGTTATTTGTTTCGTTGATTATATGAAGTTATCATGAACATTGTTTAAACACATGACACAATAATAAACAAATTACTTACCTAATCTCTTTAATACAACATCAGTTATAACATTTAATGAGGAGTGACATCATCGTTAGTTATTGTAATGTTGTGTTAACAGTAATTAAAAAGATAGTTGTTTTGTTGCATTATATTTCAAGATTAAAGCGGAGCCTGTTCAAGCACCATATAATATTTAGCACACAACAAGAATATCTGCAACTAAAAAAGTTTTGAAGTTGAACACAAATCTGTATGGAATTCAAATAAGAAGTTGCTGCCAAAAGCATCGGAATTACGCTCAAACTTTCTGTGATGATACCTTATTTTCGTAATTTTAGTCGCCAGAAGAATGTTACCATAGAGTTACTTAGCAAAATCTTTTTACTAAAACAGATTTTTATTTATTTTATTTAATAATGCAAATTTAATACATGATGAAGGCATAGGTTGTTTAGATACTGAAATTGCTATATTAATAACCGTTAAACGTACTGTGTACAGTTTGTTTGTAAATCTGCAAAGAGTAGACAATATTGTTAAAAATCAAAATTATTATTTAATTAAATTGATAAATAAAGTGCATGATGTATATTATATACGAATTTTGATATTTAAAAAAAAAAAATTACGACATCAACACAATTTTAAGATTGAAAATCAAATATATTGCATGTTTTTCGGTAAATATCAATACGCTTATCCCGCCTTATAATCATTAAGGTCAAATTGCACCAAAACGGAAGTCACATCCTTAGGGTTACTGTCAGTTAGATAATAAACACATATGGTTCAGTGTATAATGCATATGATTTTAAAAATACAGTTTAAATGATATGTTTGGGTATCAATTTAAAGGTATATGTATATATTTGTTCTTAGTGGTCCCCAGCTTCATAACTTTTGGCCCATGTATTCATGCACAAAATGGCAGCCTCCATACCCGTCAAAACCGGTGTGTTTATTCTAAGGTAAATATTTTGAGTTACAAAACATATAATTTTTTGGCATGCTGTTTTTTTAAAAGGTTATGGCCTTATCTTTCCAACGATGTATGGTGATATATTAAAAAGTAGCTTGGTCATGGTGAAAATTGGGATCAAACATTGTATATTTTATATGTAACAAAGAAGGAATTTATTTGCGCATGCGTAACCTTAAACGTCGCCGGAAGTGAACAGGGGACATCACTCGTGACACGTGATTACGCAAGGGAAGTAACCTAGTTTTGGGAAAGGCCTATAGATAGCTCATATCCCGTGCGTTCCATGCATACATTCCTCTCTCGATCAGACACGTTTAGGCGAGGTCGCAACACTGATGCAATACATAACTTTAAATCACCAATTTTATTTGGAACAATAAATACTTTGCTAACAAATAAATAATTCAACACAACATACAAAATAAAACATACTATAATATTACATACACAAAAATGTAATGATCCGTTACAGTTTTCTATAGTAAAAGTAACCTCAAGTACAGGAAATAAGTACTAGCGTGGTCACTTTTTATAAGTACATTATTATTATCATTATTAGCATAATTATTGTGTTTGTTGTTGTTTTTATTCCATGTGTTTGTTAGTGTTTGTGACAACACATAATAAGATGTTTGTGGTATTAGAAATTATTTGAAATTGAAATCTCGATGTTCATCTTACTAAACAGATGTATATCTTCCTATTAAATAAAACTACATTAAGCTCAAATAAATTTGCATGATAAACTTACATAAATATGCGTAATGTCAGTGTATAGTTTAATATATTACACGATGTGATATGTATTGTTAAATGACTTCCTTTCTGCCCAATTTCTTCCATTAAAATTATATTTTGCTATTAAAGGAAGCATCTCACCGTGACCACTTTCCCACATGAAGTGTTGCACTAAACATTGTTTGTGTATTTTTGTATACCTTTTTGTGTTTATATATGCTCACATGTTATTACAAAATATTTATGTTTTGTAATCTGTGAAACAAATGAAGAGTTGTTCTGTTCTGTTCTGTTCTATAAGCATGTCTTATTTGTAAATGAAGACAACAGGTACACAACAGCATTCTGCTAAAATTACAGCACAAAGAACGTTTTCGTACATTTAATATAAAGACAAATCTGTGTGATCACATATTGACGATAGACCTCCAATAGTATTATACAAATTTACTCCTTTTGTAGATTTATCATTATGGTATTTGGGGGGGGGGGGGGGGCACTAGGCAGAAATGTAGTGCTTAATTTATATAATGAGATCAAAAATACAAAAGAACCCAGTAGAACAAAATAATGAGCAACATGTGGTCAGGTGCAATCATATGATGCCATAACGCTCAAATAGCTTTCTGAATCTTTAACATGTAGGTCAATGCATTGAATTTGAAACACAGGCAGCACTATGCAAACAGCAACCAAAAATTACTAGAGTTTATGCATTTTAAATAACAGAATAAATGCTATGTTTTCTACCATGTCAGACTGATATGGAATGCCCATATTGATTTCATTGTTCATTTTTAATACACACTTTACATTGTAAGATAAGAAGAATTACATTGATTCGTTTGGTTAACATTTATCACCAAATTAAATTTTATAATTGTATAAACGCTGTCTGTTTTAAGTTTCATTCTCGGAGAGTGCAGACTTCATGTTCTGCAGGTAGAGGTCGGAGCTATGTACGCGACAGAAGACACACTTTGTGACGTCCACGTGATCCTCCAGCTGGGCCATTGAGAACAATGACAAGCAGCCAATCAGATTATCCGTTTCAAGTGGTTCTCAGGGTTCAAATGTTCTTAGCATTCTCAAAAGTTATTTCACTGATTATCTTCGAGGGAGGCAATTCTTCATACCAAGATCACTTTTGACCTAGACTTTTTGTAAATGTGTACCAATGAAAAGCTAGAAATTTTGCGCGATAAGTTAATTATGCAGCGGTAAATTGAATGACGTTATTCCAATGAGCAAATTTTCTTGCGCGGAAAATTTTAGGGAATGCAAACTTCAAACTTACAACTCTGGTTTAATGTCTACCAATAATTTTTTGATTACTTTTGGGGATTAACATTTACAGATTTGTTTAAATAAGCGGTTAAAATAAAGTTATATACATATCCTCGACGTACACTCTACAAATGAGCATATTGTGAACATATTTTCTTATTATATGTCATTAACAGAATATTATATTCATTACCAGAATGAAATAACTATTTTGTTTACCTAGCGTCCCGCTCCATCGTAAATAGCAATTGTACAATGCTCCCATTTATTCTAGTGAGTTCAACACATTTCAGATCATTCTAAAAATAGCGCGCGTTTAGCTGGCCATTATAATATGCACGCGTCAATTAGCGTCCTGAGAATCATAAGAGCGAATATTTCAATAAATTATATGGAAGAATAACCGCCACTCTGGTGCGCTATTGAAAATCCAATAATCCACTTAGCCGCTTCGGGCATTGCAGCCGATCATTGCCGAAACCCGGCGTCGTTTTCCGATGTTTTTATTGCTTTCAATCGATAGGGGTCATAAAATATAGCCCCTAAGCAAGCAGATAAAATAGTTACTGATACGTTACATTGCAATGTTAAGTTGCAAGAATCGTCCTTAAATAGAGAAAATTAAATTGATTCCTAGATTTCTGAGAATAAAAATAATAATACATAATGTGCATTAATCAATTGAACGTTATTTAATTAAATAAAGGAATCATACTTCAGCATGATGAAGCTGCTGAAATCAGCTGAATAAGTTACTTCCAAATTGTATATAAATGGTGTCTTATACTCAGAAACAATAGACCTCAATACATGTAATGTAATAGCTTTGTATTTATGTTCAAAATAATTTATACTTATTTAAAAGAAACGCCAACATTAAAATTATATAGTTTAAAAAAACAATAATGTTTTAGTTTGTTTTAAGTTAGTTAATTTTTATATATTTAATTGCTTTGTATCTTCCAAATATTTTTCAATTTAATTAAAAGAAACGCCAACATCGAAATAATATAATTCGTTTTAATAAATGTAGACATGCGCATTTCCAAAATGTTCCTGTTTGACCATTGGAGAAGTAATGTTTGTTAGATAAAAAGTTGTATATTGATACTGTTCATTGTTTAGGTTTGATACAAAGAAGCTTCTTCAGTGATTTAGTTGTTTATCATCGAAAGTGTTCACCCCTTTCAAAACAACCAAATGTATTTCCTTCGTATTATAAAGGTTAAATTAATTAATAAAGTAATGTTCTTATTAATTAATACATGTTATCCATCCACAACGGACACGATTATCCCTGTCGGGGTATTCAGATAACCATCTGTATGATACCGTCATACATTCTTATCGGATTAAGTTGACCACGGAAGTGGAGCCACAACTGAAGAAGGGTCAAACTAACAGCTGATTATGTTTCTTCAAAATAGTTTATATGCTGTAATAAGTCGACTATACGAATATTTTTATATCTTGAAAATTCGTAATTATTTTTATTATTTTAAAATCTAACAAATATCCGTTAAGCAAATAAATAGAAAGTTGATCAAAAAAGAAAAAAGTTTAAATAGACAAAATGTAATAAACATAGTACATTTTATATATCAATCAAGAGTTTTCCACTGTACTGAAATATCTGCTCCATTTGTAAATGTTAGCTTTTCACCCGTAGGTTTATTGTTCGATTATAATTTACTATTTGTTCAATGTGTAAGAAGAAAAAAAACAGCACCAAAATCTACATACATGCAGTAAACAACGTTCAAAAATAAAAATGTTCATAAAATACATTTTTAAATAATATGACTGTTTTTCGAATATATTTAGGTAAATTCGCTAGTTCCATTGAACTTATGTATTTTTTATTGATGTTTGTTAAATACGTGTAAAAAAACTCGTATAAAGATTCCAATATATTCTTTATTTAACAACGTGAAATTATTTTAAAGGTTGAGATTTCATTTAATGTCGGTGTGATCTTCTATTTTCCATTAAGTAAAACCCCTTTCGGGGTCTTAGACTCGATATATGATGATGAAACTGGTACGAAGCCTCAGTTTCCACTATATATGGCCCTTATAGTCCTTTCCCAAAACTAGGTTACTTCCCTTGCGTAATCACGAGTGATGTCCCCTGTTCACATCCGGCGACTATTATTCATCATTATAAGGTCTAATTACCCCAAAACGGAAGTCACATCCTCAGGGTTACATGTCAGTTAGATAATAAGCACATATGGTTGAGTGCCGGATGCATATAATTTGTAAAATACAGTTGATATGGTTGTGTATCATTTTAAAGGTATATATGTAAGTAATAAGAAAAAAAGCTGTTTTTGTGCACTGCTTTTTGTCTAGTGGTTCCCAGCTTCATAACTTTTGGCCCATGTATTCATGCGCAAAATGGCAGCATCCATGCCCGTCAACACCGGTGTGTTTTTTCTAAGGTAAATATTTTGAGTTACAACACATAGAATTTGCTGACATGCTGTTTTTTCAAAAGGTTATGTCCTCATCTTTCCAACAATGTATGGTGATATATTGGAAAGTAGCTTGGTCATGGTGAAAAGTGAGATCATTAGCGCATGCTTAACCATAAGGCGGGATAAGCGTATTGATATTTACCGAAAAACATGCAATATATTTGATTTTCAATTTTCAGGTTAGATACCAGTAATTCCGATTTCCATAGGGTCCCATTATAAAACGGCAAACTTTCCAAACATCTTTCTAGCATTTCCTTTATTTCAGATTGTGCAAGCATGGTATCAATTTAACGATCAATCTGTCCTCTTCCAAAATTTGGAATAAAAACGATATGCTACTTCTAAGAAAATGCATCTCACTTGAATGCAGGCACCGGTAGAAAACAGGGTTTCAGCAGTCATATTTCGACAAAAGCCCCATACCACAGTAAACACACCCCAAAAGTGCACCTTTCAAGTTACCCTCCAATGAAATGCACCAAAATGTTGCAGACACGCATAGGATAAAAGAAATAACCACAAAAGGCATGTCTGAGATACCTAAATGGCTTTTATGCCAGAAGAGAAGAGGAACTCTTTAGTAATAGGCACTACTTTTGAATGGACTACTGAGGGATACACAATGATTTACTGGTATCTAACCTTACAAATGTGTTGATGTCGTAAAATAATTTTACAAATATCAACATTCGTATATAATATACACCATGTACTTTATTTATCAATTTAATTAAATAATTATTTGATTTTTAAGAATATTGTCTACTCTTTGCAGATTGACAAACAGTACGTTAACGGTTATTATGCAACAAAACACACAAATAGCGATTTCAGTATGTAAACAACCTATGCCTTCATCATGTATTAAATTTGCATTATTAAATAAAATTAATAAAAAGCTGTTTTTAGTAAAATGATTTTGCTAAGTAACTCTAAGCTAGCATTCTTCTGGCGACTAAAATTACGAAAATAAGGTATCATCACAGAAAGTTTTCCGATGTTTTCGGCGGCAATTTCTTATTTGAATTCCTTAAACATTTGTGTTTAACTTTAAAGCTTTTTCGTTGCAGATATTCTTGTTGTGTGCTAAATATTATACGGTGCTTGAACAGGCTCCGCTTTAATCTTGAAATATAATGCAACAAGACAGCTTTTAAAAAAAAATACTGTTAACACAATATTACAATAACTAACGATGATGTCACTCCTCATTAAATGTTATAACTGATGTTGTATTAAAGAGATTAGGTAAGTAATTTGTTTATCATTGTGTCATGTGTTTAAACAATGCTCGTGATAACTTCATATAATCAACGAAACAAATAACACCCGACCCAATGGGTCTATATGTCACCAGGAAATAGATATGTCGTGATAATTATGTACATAATAGGGTGAGTATCTATAATAAAACATACATAGATATATACATTTTGAAACAAGTTTACACAATTCAGAGTAAGCAATTAACTAAGCCAACAGAAGAGTCTAATATATGTTTGAATAAATATTTTAACCTTATTGAGTCTGTTTGATCAAGTATTTAGTTTTCCTTCATGTATATAACTCTAACTGATATTATTTCTTCATTTCTGTTTGAATCGTGGTAAACAAACATTTTATTATCGCAGCAGCTACGGTAATTCCCGTATGTTTTAGAAAAAACAAAACACGATGAGCTCTTTAATGTTCACCACCTTTCAATTCTTCAGAATTTAAAATTAAATGCTGTGCTATATTATTTCAATCTTCGATCTAAACCAATTTATTAATTCGAAAAAGTGTTTAATGCTTTTACTTATTTTCTGAGATAACCTCTCCGATCCTGTTCTCTATGTTTATTAATGACATTGAATTTGACCTACATAATGGTATTAACGCTGGCATTACGTTACATCAATTTGCTGACGACGCCGTTTTATTTTCTGAAACACAGGACGGCCTGCAAGAATCACTTAATAATCTCGAAATATATTGTAATAGGTGGAATTTGACAGTTTATATTGATAAAACCAAAGTAATGGTATTTCGAAAAGGGGGGACACTTAACATGAGCAAAACATTAAAATGAACATGTAAAGGTCAAGAATTCGAAATTGTAAATAATTTTAATTATCTTGGAATTGTCATGTCTAGTGGTGGATCATTTGTTTCAGCCACAAATACACAGTATGGCAAAGCTATAAGAGCAATGCATTCCTTGTTCACTCTAACAAAAGATATGAATGTACCAATAAGTATCATGCTCAATTTATTTAACGCATATGTATTGTCCATCCTGAACTATTATTGCGAGGTTTGGGGGTTTATAAAAGCGGATAATATTGAGCGCGTCCATCGAAAATTTTGCAAAAGACTTCTGAATGTAAAAATGTCAACAAATTCATTATCTCTCTATGCCGAAGTTGGTCGATTCCCCCTTTATATAGACAGATATATAAGGATCGTTAAATACTTTTTGAAACTATATACCGTTAAACAAGGAAATTGTCTTCTTAAACATGTTGGTTTATTACAGAGATTAGAAATCGATTGTAAAATCAAACTGTAAATTGGTCATCGAAAGTACGTGACACTCTAAACCATACCGGTTTTACCGATGTATGGCTATTTCCTGAGTCAGTGAATATCGATCCATTTATACCACTACTTAAAAATCGATTACGAGACCAGTACCTCACAAACTGGCATAATAGTGCCTCTGCATCTAGTTCAGTGGTTTTATTTAAAGAACTAAAACAGGTATTCCAAAAATATTCGTATCTTGATATTGTTGAAAATAAAAAGCATAGGGATATACTCGCTAAATTGCGTTTGTCATCGCGCAAATTATTTATTGAGACAGGAAGACATCAGAACATAGACAGAGATCAACGTAAATGTGTTTTATGCAATCTTAATGACATCGAAGATGAATACCACTTTGTATTAAAAGGTCCATACTACTCAGAGTGCAGAAAAAAACTTATTACAAAATATTATAGGTCCCGTCCAAATATGTTCAAGTTTATCGAGCTTATTTATAGTACAAACAAAAGAATGTCGGACATATGCTCCCCCCCCCCGGACATAAGCCCTCCCGATAATTTTTAGTCAGGCGGGCATATGCCACCCCGGACATATTCCACCCCGCTAATTTGCCACCCCGGACACATGCCACCCCGGACATATGCCACCCCGCTAATTTGCCACTCCGGACACTGGCCCTGCCGTCATTTAATCATTTAGTGTTTATGCCAGATTTTTATATTCTTAGTTTTGGTGCGGCAATTGGAGGTTTTATTTAAAAAATACAAATTTATTTCACATCTTTTATTATGCATCAATTTAACAACATTATATTATTTATTTTGCATCAATTTAAAATTATATCATGAATTATATGAACAGTGGAACTATCCAAGGCACCTGAAATGAATAAATACATAGTACATAATGCGCATAATAAAAACAACACAAGTCGTCATTCACATTCAATGCCCAACACGGATGGTGTCCGATGGCCTGCATGAACTGGACGATGGTCAGTGCTCCACTCACATACCGTACACACATGTCCTTCAACGTCTTCTGATGAGTGTCAGTGGCCTTCTTGACGCGCTTGTTGACCCGCTCACCGTTGGTCACTCTGTAGGCGTCCGTCTCAACGACCGCGTTGTCCTTCTGCAGGCAGCCAACGAACACCCAGAGGGAAGGGTGGTCATTTCCAACAAGATGCCGAAACCCGTTGTTCCAACTCACATACGTTGTTGGTTCGGTCCTCGTCCCGTATGGTCGCGTCATGGACGTTCCAGTTCTGCGGTGGGAACCTCGGCTGTGTCCTCCGAAACCGCATCCGTCCGTTGACGTTCACAGCACAAAACGCCCCGCTGACGTATGTCGCATCGATGTAGTCAACGATGGGGTTGAGGACCTCCGGCATCAATTCCTTGATGGCATCCATCCCGGCACTTCCGTCATCTACTGGTAGAAATGATAGGCAATCCAACATCCCACAGCAGTGGCGAACTTCAGCGTCCTCTCTGTATGTTGTGGCCAGACCCTCCGCTTGAATGCGTCGCCAGATGGTAGAAGCATCCCTGAAAAAAACGAACATATTAAATATTACGACAGGTATATCATTAATATATCATATATCATTAAAAACAATGAACGATTTACATAGTTTCAAGTTTCAAAAAGTTAATGTTCCTATTACAATAATAATAAACAAATGATACTGACCTGTATATGAATATTTAAACCAATGATGGACTTCACGGCGTTGTGGGTGGCGCATTCATAGTCAGCTATGACTTTCAGCGGATTCGGACGCACGTCTCTGCGTAGACACGGGGAGGCATATGTCTTTCTTTTTTGTGTAGGAGTGTCCATCGTAGCACACCTTCGTACTTCCACGTTTGCTTCTGATGATTTCCGTTTTGACAAGTGATACTTTCCAAGAACGACATTTGTTTAAATATACTATATTTTACAGTTTGTTCCACAGTTTGTTCTTAGAATGTTGCAATAAAACAATTAATTAATTAAGGACGCTGTGACGGCATTAACGTCTTTGTACATCATGGTACTTCAAAATGACAGTTAGTTTCACAGTTTGTTTTAAAGAATGCAATAGCTGTTCAATTAATTAATTATGGACTCATGTCGCCTTAATTAATGGCTGCCTAATCTTGTCTTTTCGTTTTGATAATTAATAAATTGTATCACTTATTGATAAACGGGAGGGCCAGTGTCCGGGGTGGCATATGTCCGTCTACCCTAAAAATATCGGGAGGGCATATGTCCGGGGCACTCTCACGCCAAGAATGTATACTTCATGTTTTGGTACTTGTTATTGAACTGATGTATATGTTTGTATTACATACGCACGTATTTTATATACCCATGTTAAGGACGATGAGCTGTTCTATGCTTAAGTCGAAATAAACTATTCTGTTCTGTTCTGTTAAATAAGGTGGCGAAATTTCAAAGGGTGATAGGCAAAGAACAACGACGGAGACAACAACGTTTTAAAATGTGAGATAAACTTTAATTTTAGACGCAAACAATGGAGACGAAGTGTGACATGTTAGTTGTCTCTGCATATAGATCTTTATCATCAATGCATTACGCAATTGCGCGGATTAGCGGTATTGTTCTAAGGGCAATTTGATTAGATATCCCCGCGGTTTGTGGCTTTGGTATTTTTATGACCCCCTCTGCAGTCAGATATAAACTAAGTATCCATTGAGAGAACATGTGGTGGTATTTATGTATGGAAAGCAACCGTTTAAGACGAGACAAGGAGGCTACTTCTTTTTTTTAGGAAACCTGTCATACGGACATGTGGCCTTAGTAACGAGTTTAAAACGATACTACATTTAGTTCTAATAATTTATTTTTGTAAGATATATCCTTCATGAGTTTTTTTTAAATAATATTTTATCAAAAACATATGGTTTTAAAAATTTGCATTACAAGTTTTGAAAGCCGCTTGGTCTTAAATCTATAATACTTTATATGGCAAGCTAGGGAAAACGTCGCCGGAAGTCGGGTTTCAAATATGGCGGATGTGAATTCGCAATAACGGGAGGTAATTTCCAATAGAGATCAGCTAGTTTTGGGAAAGGCCTATTTTATTACCCCCATTAAACCAATATCCCCGAGACGAACACAGATCTTATCGGTTGATATTGGTCATCCCCGAGCAAAAGTCGCGGAAAATCGCGAAGTTTGACGGAAACCAAAAAGGTATAACACCATCTAATTTTAAAAGCAAAAAGGACTGAAAGAATATTTGTTTAAATTCATGAAATTTACATATTGTATAATAGAGACATATTATATTTTGTGAAACCATTTGCACCTAAGGTTTTTGGTAGAATACTTTTCGAACATCGAAGCAAAACGTTCAGAAATTTGGCGTAAAATACTAACAAAAAAAATCCCGATTTTCAGTAGAAATAAGTAGTAAATTAAGATGGTAACCTAATTCAAACTTAAAAAGGACTTAAAGTTTTTAACTTTAAAACATTAAAAAATATACCAATGAATAGATAAAATATTGAATTTAATCAAACCGTTTGCAGCTAAGGGTTCATTTAAACGATAATAAAGTTATGACGAGTTAACGAAGTTTTCTCTTTATACGCGTTATTTCTATATACCGCTGTAGGCTGGATATCGATTATCTCGTGGCGGTTATTCTTCCATATGGGGGAAATAATGTTTATAAACTTACTGTGCATGTTAATTTGAAGTTGAATTGCGGTTGGGTTCTGTTAAGAATTAATTAGAATTGCACATTTGTATCAACTTCTCCAGTAGATGTTAATCAACTTATAAAAATATATATTTCAATATAAAATGTGGTGAAATAAGTCTCGGAATACGTCGAAATGTTATTCATGATACTTTTACTTCATTTGCGTAGCATTAATACATTACATGTATTTGCAATACCAATTATGCACAAACACTTTTGATACATCATATTCCTACCGAATATAAATTTCAATCGCCATAGTCTAATGAAATTTTATGTTTGTGTTATCAAAAATGGAAGTAATTATTATTTTTTATGCGCTGAATGTTCTCTGAAGATTGCTTTTCCTTAGAATACACAGTATACATGATTAAATGACTTCGAAATGTATATGCATTATGCATAGATAACTTCCAAGATTAAGGCAATGTATATTACTTAAGAATAACTATACGCGTCTGATAAAAAATAATGTTCATTCATTCCCGCAATTATTTTCGTACATTATTTATTTGTTAAATTTGGCTGACAAACTTATATAATAATGATGTTAACGTAAATTATTTAGGTAATTCATGTATCACTGGTGAAAACATGGGGCGGTATGATCGGTTTATTCACGGTACAAATATAAATAATTATTGGATTAATCACAAATTAATTTTGGGGTCCGAGAAGTCTTCTTATATATGTCGGGACCGACAAATCTGGTGTCCGAGAAGCCACGTAACCGATCATCTTTGCCCTCTTGTATTATGTTTAGGGTAAACAATATATCTCAATATTAATGTCAACGCCGAATGTCTTTTTAAAGACATTTCTTGTTTATACTCTCCGTAAGTCGTTATCCTAATGAGCGTCTAACTATTGATAATCAAACGTCCATGTAATTCCTTGTAAACAAAGGGCTTTTGTCAATATTCCCCGATTTCTCTACAAGTTTACTCTACATGTTCTATCAATACTATGTATCATTTAATGAAGTTCTATTTGAACCCATTACAATATGTTGTTATGCTCGTAACTAATAAGGGCAATATTTCATAGGCTGGTATTTATAAAGAATCTTGGTCGAAAATTAAGATAAATCTTAAAATTTTCAAGTTTTATAATTGGCTTTTCTAAAGAAGGAATGCATGTTTGATGATTTTGACAAAGAAGTTGAAATGTAATTTAAGAAGTATATACATTTTATTATCAGTCATGCACATGTTCCAAAGCATAGTGTAACAAATACAAATTATAAAGTCTGACTTACTTTGAACTTAAGTTAGGAATGGCTTCAGAATCTTTAAATATAAGGTCCCAGGAATCCACAAAGAAAATTAAACAAGGGACATAATATAAATATAATATAAATATATAAACCATAGTTGTGGTACTAAGAGCCTTAGCCCTCTTTATTAAAGTTACCTCCATTATTTAACAATAACTATATTAATAAAGAAAGTAGATTAATAATGATACTTTGCACAACCTCCCGAATCCCTCTGTCATTATATCAAGTTTTATTCCAATTTCTTTATCAGTAAACAAAAAGTGCCATAACATTATTAATGTTTTAAGTAGATATATAGATTCTGTACTTGTGCACTTCCTCTATTTACACTCTATAAATAAATGTATTGAATGTAGTTCATTCCAGCCCCTAGTCCAAAATACCCTTTTACATCAAAAACATCAGCACATCATCTTGTTGTACTTGTAATTTTTTTTATTCTTATTTAATGTAGGGGCAACAAGTACGATTCCAATTCGATAGAGACATGTGTGTTGCTTAACCAGAAAAATATCAGTTAACATTTTTCACTTGAATTAACGGTTACCAAGAAAAGAAAGACATTTTCCATATAACTGTAAATGCCTGGCCTGAAACATCATGCTATTAGCACACACGAATAACAAATGGATGTACGTGCGCTATGTGTTACGCTAATATTGCTAATTGGAGATAGTTTGCCGCTTACCAGGAGCGTAATTGACACTGGTTCATATAATTTAAGCCAATATTATTTGCATTGCTTTAATCCCGAGTTATTTTCATTTGGATCCAAGGCTAGATGAGTGTATAAAGCTGATGTGTCCCAACCAATCAAAATGCTCAGATATTCAGCATTTGCCAGATGTTATTTAACCAAGATTATGACAGTCTTAGTTGATTAACAGAATTATATTAAAATACAGAAATGCGGAGCCTAATATATTAAATGCCACATATGTAGTTAATGTTTTGCAACAGCTGCTTGTTACACTATTACAAATTCCAGTCAGCACACTCAGTCTCTGTGAGAATCTATTACTGGCCACAAGGTCTGGTAAACTGTTCATTATTACTGGCTCAAAATCCAAATCACTGACACAAACTTAAATATTACTGACCCAAACTCCATATCACTGGCCACTAAAACTAGTTATCTTTGTAAGTAGAATGTTCATAACTTTGTAAGTTTTCACCGGCCATGGGAGCCAGTGTTCTACCTGGACCTACAGCTTTGTCCGAGGTCTGACAGACTTTCGCGTTGGGTGTCCAACACAAAAATCTCTCTTACGACCTATGAGCCAAATTATTATATGACCTATAAATAGACACTCTGCCATTGGTCCAGACAGCTATCGGCGAGCAAAAATAAATGTCATATTCACTGGCCTAAACTGATGTTCACTGGGCTAAAAATACAATTAAGGGGATAACTTCTTTCCTTTTGCATGCAAAGATGTACTTTTTAATTTCCATGAAAAGAATAAAGCAGTTGTCATTTACATTTGTATCACCAAGAAGTAACATTTTGCAGTTTATTTCTATTTGTATATTTATGTTTATTAAGCTATCAGAGATATCTTTAATAAGTAATTGTACTGTGTTACACTCCCAGAATAAATGGGTAATTGATTCTTCTGACATTTTGCAAAAAGTGCATGTATTACTATCCGACAAGCCCATTTTAAAAAGGAGTGAGTTTGTCCCCAATATTCTGTGGACAATCCTAGTTTGTAACCATTGAATATATGTATTATTCGTTTTTTAAAACACTTGTCCATGGACATTTTTCCATTGTATGGTATCGTTTGCAAAGTATTCATTCCATTTCTGTTTTAACATATTATATAATAACTTATTGCATTAATTCATAATTATAGGTTTTATATGGGTCGACAAAATGGGGTATGAATGTACTTTATACTGTTCTAAGTTTACATTTTTCACTGAGGCAATGTATGTAGAAAGCACCTTTTTTATACCTTCATAATGTAAAAAGTTGACTGGCTTATTCATTTTGATTTGTAGTTCTTGTAATGACAAAATCTGTCCATTGTCTTTAATAATATCTTTAACATATTGAATGCCATTATCATACCAATATTTCCAAAAAATGTATTTATTGTTGATTACTAAACAGTTGTTGAAAAACAGAGGCATATCTAAAAGTTTATCAACAGAATCAATATTAATACTTTTAACAAAGTCAGAATATATTGTTAAAACATCGATCCAAAAAACGTTGGTTATTTCTTTTATAATAGAAATTGCGTATAAATTGCCTGTATTACATAGTTTGTTAAAATCTATTAACTTTCTAGCCAAGGATGTAAATTTGTTCTGTCCTTGAATAACTTTTCTTATCCATGATAATTTTAAACTTTTCATAAATGCATTTATGTCCACCATTTTAAGTCCCCCTTCATCAAAATCTTTTGTAAAGACTTTTGCTTTGATTTTTGAAGGTCCCTGCCACACAAATTTGTATAGTTTATTGTTTAAATCATTACAAATAACATCTCCGGGGTGTGGCAAAGAGACAAACAGGTGAATAAACAATGGAAGTATCAAGGTTTTAACAACAGTTATTCTACCCAAGGGAGTTAAATCTCTTCTGTTCCAGTGTGCAATGCTATTTTATAATTTAGCTAGTTTGTCATTATAATTTAGCTCAATCATTTTAGGTAGATCAACATCAAAAGTTAAACCTAATAATTTAAATTGGGTACATCCCCACACTAGTTTCCACCTTGTTTTTATGGATCTTGTGCTGTATTTTAACGCCCCTATCCAGACAACATGAGTTTTTTCGAAATTCACCTTCAGGCCTGAATATTGTGAAAAGGAGTGCAACAATTGTAATGCAGTATTCAATGATTCTTCTGACCCGTCCATTAATATATAAGTATCATCAGCAAATTGTGATATCTTGTATTCTTCATTGTCAACTTTTATTCCCTTTATTTGATTACATTTCCTTATTTTAATCGCTATTATTTCGGCACAAAGTATAAATATATATGCTGAAATAGGATCTCCCTGCCGACAACCACGTCCTATCATAAAGAAGTCTGACAAGAACCCGTTCAATTGGATTGCATTTTCCATATTATTAAAAAAAAGTGTTATCCAGTTCTTAAACATTGGCCCAAAGTTAAAAAAATCAAACACTTGTTTAATAAAACTGAAGGATAAGGTATCGAACACTTTTTCGAAGTCAATTAGCATCAGCAGGCCAGGGATTTGGTTGCACTCAGTATAGCTCATAATATCATATAATAATCGTGTATTATCCCCCATGTACCTGCCTTTAATGAAACCAGTTTGGTCATTGTTTACTAATTTGTTCAAGACTGACTTAAGTCTGTTAGCTATCGTCCCTGATGCTAGTTTATATACTGTGTTGGTCTCCAATTTTTTAAAAATTGTTTAGGCTTTCCCTCCTTTGGAATACATGTTATAATTCCCTGTTTCTGAGTTATTGAGAGTGACCCTACATTATATGAAAAATTAATGCTTCTAACCACAAAGACACCCAATTTTTTCCAAAAAACTTTGAAGAAATTTGCCGAGAATCCATCGGAGCCCGGGCTTTTGTCATTTTTTATTTGTTTAAGAGTAGCTAACACCTCTTGTAAAGAAAGAATACCCTCTAACATGTCCGCTTCTAAATCGGTTAATTTGGGCAATTCATCATTTTTAAATTCATGTTTCAGATCATAATTGGTAGAAGGTTGTTCTGAATATAAAATTTTGTAAAAGCAGTTTGCTTCTTTAAGAATATTTTCAGGTTCATATATTAATGTTCCATCCTCTCTCTGAATGCAAGATATATTTTTGGAGAGAAAATTATTTTTTTCCAAATTACAAAACATCTTAGTTGGTTTTTCTCCATTATCTATCCAGTCTGAACGGGAACGTATAAAGCAACCCTTCATAGTTTCCTGTCTAATAGTTTCTAATTCATTTTTAAGTGTAATTAATTGTTCCTTATTTTCCTCTGTCAGTGATTGCTCCAATATTTCAATTTTTGATATTAATAGACTTTCGTTTGTTCTTTTTAATTTTGCTTTGTAACTTGAGTAAGAGATGGTCTTGCCTCTAATCTCCATTAGAAGTGTTTCTAGGAAAAGTTGATCATTGATGACAAGCTGTATTTGGCTGTCATCAATATCATTTAACGTGTCTAAATTATATATAGGAATGCAATATTGCCGTTTAATATCATCTATCAAGGTATTAATTACTGACAAAAATTCAATATCAGATAGCAACGATTTATTGAATTTCCATAAACCTTTACCATGTATAATTTTTTCAAAACTTATAACCATGTCAATAATAGAATGGTCTGATCTGTAGCTCGTTTGTATTTGAGCATTTAATAAATATTCAATCATATTATTTGTAATAAGGAAAAGGTCCAGACGGCCCTGTTGCAATGGGTTAGTACGTCTCCATGTGTATCTTTTTTTCTCACCGTTTATATATCTAAAAGTATCATGCAGTTCCCTTTTAACCATTTCCCCCAATAACAAGTCTCTTGCTTTCCTATTACTATTTAAATGTTTATAGTTAATATAATCTAACAGTGGGTCAAGCACTAGATTAAAGTCTCCACATATAATATACATAGTATTGCCAATTTTTTCGATTGTATCAAAGACTTGTCTATAAAAAGACGGGTTGTCTGCATTTGGGCCATATAAATTTAGTAATGTGAATTGTTTGGAACAGAAACTTAGGTTTAGGGCTATCATATTTCCGTAATCATCTTTTTCAACGGAATTTACTGTAATTTGTAATTTCCTTTTGAATAGGATGGCAACACCCCTCGAATTAGTTGACCCAAAACTAATGAAGCAATCCCCACCCCATTGTGAGTATATATGTTTTTCCATTTGTGCATTCCAGTGAACATCTTGTAAACAATAGATATCAGCGTTAAGCTTTTTTATATAACTCATTACATCAAATCTCTTTTTACTGTCATTTAACCCACGACAGTTATAAGAAATAATGTGTAGCTCAGTCATTACAAATGATTACACAAAATAGTATCTGCGTTTGACAGTTAATAATGAATGATTCTCCATTAAATAGCATATGGTAAATTGTCGTTGGCATATAAAACAGACAAAACTTATACAAAACACTTAAATGTCTTATGAAGGAGCATAAATCTTGTAAACAGGAATTTAAACAAAGGAACAAGAAGAAAAGAACACAGACTACCATGTCTGTACACAAAAACATATACACAAAACCCATGCTCTGCAGCAAAAACAAATAGGACAAATAATATTAAGTATAAAATATGTTTTTACCCACTAACATATACAGTCAATATAGTGAAATATATATTGCCAAATAATTTCTATGTTCATCTTAAGGTGGCTAATATATGCATTTTCCTACTGATTCGACATTTTTATCTTTTCTACACGTGATCTTGCTGTGAAATTTCATGTATTTAAAAGCAATAAAATACTATTAAAGTAAAACTAAGAGTGAGAGTGTGTGAAAGGATAAGACACGCAAACATTTGTAGTGTTTTAGGGAAAATAACGGGGATTCATGTAATCAAAATGGAGTTATATTTCACTGGTGTTCACAATATATCTGTATTCATTAAATAGAACTAGATTAGTATACATTTAGATTTTAATGCTAACGATTTACAAAATGTATAAGGTTTATTTCCCTATAACTATACATGTATAACAGGTTATAATCTATGACAGAGTAAATTAGTTCAATATGTGAGAAACAACTGGTAAATACTCATGATCTAACTGAAAATTTATTTCTTTAGGATTACAGATGTCATATTTGATGGGTTTATACAGTACTGTAGTATTAAAATGCTATATATATGGTATAAATTTATAATCTTAAAAAATAAAATATTTTCTCTAATATTGAGGTAATTTACTCTTAAAGTTTATAGAATAGTATTAAATGTTATATTTACGGTATATTATAAACCTGACAATACATTTCCAAATATATCTTAATTATAAAGACAATATTTTCTCAAATAGAAGAAGAAGAAGAAGGCTTTATTTTGAACAATAAGTATACACCCATGAGTTCAAACATTGTTAGTTACATATACATATAATTGCAGTTCCGGCGAAGACGTGTTACAGACATACTGTGTTAGTTTAAGAAGCAACAGCATAAACATAAACAACACCATAATTTGGTATCAGTGTTATGCAAGTATAGCAAGTTGCTATTTAATATTTATTTATACGTGATTAGGTAAACTATAATACGATAGGTATTTGTCTCAACAAACAATTTTATTTTGCAAAAAAAAAAAAAAAAAAGAAATGTGTGCAGTGCATTCATTTCTATTGACGCAACATTTGTTTTCAGATTACGAATTAGGGGAACATCTCTTGTGTCGGCGGAAGCTATGATATAGATACATGGATAATTTGCGTAATTTTATTTTATTTTCTGTGTTAACTAATTCAATGAATTTCGGAATATTTGGTCGGTGCCAAAATTTTCGTTGAATATACAGTTCTCTAAGATCCGAGTACGCGGGGCATTCTAAGAGAAAGTGGAATTCATCTTCTAGTTGATTGCACAACTGGCATTTTCGTTCGTTTCTCGGTATTTCTTTGGGTTTGTGCCATCTACCTCTTTCAATATCAAGGCTGTGCGAGGATACTCGGAAACGTGCGAGTGCGGATCTAAATTTACCTATAGTAAGTACATTTAAATAATTTTGGAATCTGAAGTTAGAGAACAAGATATATGTTGAGGCTCTGGTAGAGTTGTTTAATCGTTCGTTCCAATTTTGCAGAAAAGTATCGTGGCCTCGTTGTTTAAAAATTTGTAAAAATACTGAATATGCATATATTGTGGGAGGTAATAACATCTCAAACATAGGATACAAGTTTTTATGAGTTTTCTCCCTTTTGCAATACAATATATTGAGTTTAATTTACTCTTAAAGTTTATAGAGTAGTATAAAATGCTATATGTGTGGTATATTATAGAATTGAAAATACAATTCCAATTATATCTTAATTATGAAGACAATTTTTTCGCAAATACGTAATTAAATTACTCTTAAAGATTATAGAGAAGTAGTTAAATGCTAAACATATATGGTGGGACGTTACAACATCACAAACCTAGGCTAGCCTAAGATTAGCTTTAAATATTTATGCAAGCACAACAAGTGAATCAAATAAAGAAATTTATTGGATAGTTATAAGACTTCTATGTAATTAGTAAATGCATGAATAACAAAAATAATTGTTGTGAACATAGCAACTCCCATTATAAATTAAACTTGCAAAATTTGTTTACTTGGTTAAGTTTTTTGTGTTGTTTGAATATTTGATTCATAGTTGATTGTGTTGTAAAATTGAACTCTTTGTGTAAAATCAATTTTTGTTATTCATGTCCATTGTTAATGAAACTAGCAAATTTCACATAATTGGTTTTTATGTTGTTTGAACATTGTGATCATAGTTAAAGTGTATTGTGTTGTAAATCAGAAACCTTTTTTGTTAAGATTCACTTATTATAATTGTGTTATACATAAATAAGTATGCCAGTCCAGTAAAGTATAAAAAAAAGTATAAGGAAGTATAGCCACTTTGAGTGAGTAATTCAGTTTGTGTATTCATATTAATAACACAGTTAATACACATTACATATGGTAAAATAAGTCTATGTATGTTTATGTCTTGGTAAATTGTGTGTATATAGATTATGAAACGAATAAAATCATTGAAACAGGAAAAAATAAAAAATAAAAATAAAAAATACAATTAAGATCATATTCAATGATCCCAAAATAGCATTTTCTGAAAATAAGCAAGTTCAATCTTGGTTGCCAGCACACAGTCTAAAACCTTTACGATACAATACGTACAAAGATACCGGAACCAATGAACATTTTCTGCTCGGTGCCGACATGTCAACATTAAAGTGTTTGTTTACATCTAAACAGAAACATTTTTCATAATGATATGTTACGTTTATGACTTAATTACTTGACCAGAAGTGTATGCACACCGCATTATTATGTATACTTTTCGGGTAATGTGACTTATTTCAATAAATACATGATTTTTATTCTTTGTTTATGATCGGAAATGTAGGTAAATTATAATGTTGTCGATCGATATTTACAAACAAAATAGCAGTTTTCTTGAATTCAAACTGTCATATAATAAAACAATTGTTGACTTATTCACATCGTGAGATCAAAAATACAAAAGAACCCAGTAGAACTTCAGAATATTGAGCAACCATTTTTTGGAAGGTACGATCACTTAATGATATAAAGCTCTTACAAGGTCTGTAATCACTGGCGCCACCTCTTTTTGGAGATGCATTGGAAAAAGAGCCAATTAGACTTCCGAGGTGGCGCTAATGACAGGAAATAGTAGAAAAAAGTAAACATTGATAGAAGGTGAGTTGGTTTTATATGTTTTATGTCAATTTTATACATTGTTTTAAAAATCGGACAATGTAGTGCGATTCGGAAACAATTTTACCTTCAAACAATGTAGAGAAGTATGAAGTCACAACGCATTTCAAAACGTGAGGACTTTTATAAGTCGTGACATGGTGGAAATTGAAGCATCTAATTGATGAATTTGAACGTGTTAAAACATAATTTAAACACAATTAGAGCATTAATGGCAGAAGTGCAGTCGGAGTGGAAGCTATGTATCAAGGTCCAATGTTTATCATTAATTCCTATATGGTAAAGTCTTCTGAGAAGATATTCATGGTCAATCACATGAAAGGCAGACTTAGCGTCAAGCAGAACGATATTCATTGGAGATTTACTATCCTTGCTCTCACGGTATAATTCCTCAATGATAAATGCTGTGTTTAAAGGGGAAGAATTCTTCGTGAACCCACGCTGTACTTTATTTTGACTTGCTTCAACTAATGGAGCTATGCGTCGTCTTAGTACCGATTCCACGATCTTTCCTACGACCGGTAGTACTGTAATACCACGATAATTGCTGGAGACATTTGCCTGTCCTTTCTTTTTGAAAATAGGTGTTACGAGACCAACTTTCAGGAAGTCAGGGACTTTGCCACTCTGGAATATGACGTTAATTATTTGCAGGAGCAGCATCTTCATATTGGAGTTTTCACTAAGACAAGAGTTTAATATATGTTCAATTGAAATATTATATATGTCTGGCGATTTTCCTGTGTTTATACTAATTATTGCGCTCCTAAGTTCACTAGTGGTAACTGGTTCTACGTCTTTGTTGTCAACCATTTCTGCGATGTGCTTAACTTCCTCTTTAACTTGCCCGTGGTACTTGTCGTCAAAAGGCTCATGGGTGCTTTCTTTAGCAAAATGTTCTTTAAATCCATCTAGAATGCCATCATCACTGAAATGCCTATCACCAACGTGAAGATCATTTATGAATGAAATGCCTTTCTTCTTTTGTGAGTTTACCAACTTATGGAACATTTTAGAGGCATATTTCATAGTTTCTAAGATTTTTTTGTTTTAGTTTATGGTCTTTCATTGCAAGTGTTTGTCTACACACTTTCCGGAACTGTTTCTTACTAGAATTGCGCTGATTGAAAAGATTGCTCCCCTCAAATGTTGGTTTTCCCGCATTCTTCCATAGCGAATAACTAGTTTTCATGGTTTTCAAACATTGCTTTATTTCAGGTGTCCACACTTGGAGCTTTGGTTTGATTGAAACCTCCTTCGAGCCTGGCTGGAATTCTGCACTGCACGCTCCATCACTTGGCAGACACTACCCAGAACAGAGTTCAGATTCCGGTCTGTTATGTCAGTTTTAATGATATTTTCCAATCCCTGGTTGACTAAGGCTGCGTATAGGTCTGTATTCACATGTTTCTAATTGACTTTGTTAGATTGCTGTATTTCACGTTTGGATTTGACAACTTTTCTTGACCATCTAGCTTCAAACATAATTGGATGATGATCTGTCACGTGAAGTGGTAGGTCATCAAGTATGAGTTTTTCATTCACCACTGAAGTTGATTTTATATTGTGTAGAAAATAGTCAATCTCAGTACAGTGTTTACCCTCTGGGGAGATGTAAGTTTTGCCAACTGATGCATAAGTGAGCTCAAATTCATAAATCAAGTTGAGCAAGTAGCCCTGCCGTTTGCTGTTCTTTGGGTATTCAAGGTCTCATTCAAGTCACCCCCAATAAGTATATATGACGAGTATGTGAATTTCAAGCAAATTTCCCTGATCTGATCAATAATTTCGCAGAATTCATCGGAATTGCCATGCAGTCCTTTAGTTGGGAGATACACTGATAGCAGTAGTAGCCCCCGATTGTTTTCGAACTTATCTAGAGTTACTGCTTGAATACGTGGTCCGCCATCTTCATGCACGGTGATCCCAGAGTCTTGTTCTTTTTTTCCATAACATACCGACTCCTGCATACCCCCTGGGCATTTGTGCTGGTAGTACCGGATCGTACATGTCCACCCCCTTGCCACAAAAATTAAAGTCTTCGTCAATTCACCCAATAGAGGAATCTGGGCATGAAACAGCCAGTGTTCTTTTATAAAAAAATAAAATCACTCGTCTCTATGATTTTTTTTTAGACTTGTTATTGAAGATGAAAATACTACAAAAATAGGCAATTAACATGTTAAATAATTGTATTAGGAAATCGAAGTGAGCGGACTTGTTTTTCGATCAGGAGGTATATTTGGCAATTAAAATAAGATTTACTCCATTTTTACTGCAGATAGCCAGATATTTCGGACATATTTGGATATATGTATTATGCATGTGTGTTCAACGGATTGGAATATAAACAATGCTAGATGTGAAACGGAAAAGGAAGAAATAAGAAGAAGGCACGAAGTGAAACTGGTGTAGTATGTGGTATGGTGTAGAAAATATGAACTAACACCGTTCCGAGGTTCGAGTAGCTTACCGTTAACGTCCGAAGATATGTCGGTATTTATATATGTATATATTAATAAGACCTACACACCATAATAACAAAATAACCACGCATAAAGACGTTCGCAAAACAACAAAAATACAAAATTACGCGATATGGTCATTCAATCAACGAATAATTGAAGACATGAAATTAAATAATATAAATTGCATTTAAAATAAAATACATAAAAAAATGCAAATACAAATTAAAACAAATAATATCACTGACCAGGTTGGATGTATATAGAAAAAACAAAGCAATGGAAGCAATGGAAATCTTGCGACTTGAACGCTTAGCAAATATGGAAAGAAGGCATGGTCAGCAAATGTTACATCTATTAAACGTGCTATTTCCAATCTGACCAATCCAAATCTTGTTGATTAAAATCCTTACATACTGACAGGACAATACATTAATGACATCACAGTACGCACAGAGGACAGTGGACTAAATCTCACAAACGGAGCAAACGGACACAAACGAGACAAGGGACGTATGTATGTAAACAGATAGATACAACTAAATGTGACAATGACTTATTCTACATAGTCCCTCTGTTCTTCGGAATGTCTCCTGACAATTTGATTAAAGTTCGGAATGTAATAAAATAAAAAATATAATAAATTGAAAACGATCCTCGTATGTAACTACATCATTAATGATACACACAAATAAAACAGAAGACAGAAGAAATGTAAATTTCAATAGATGTCCTAACACTTTCATGAATAGCATAATAATCAAAGGGAAGTAAGTAAGACAACCATAATATTATTTGTCAACACGAGTTATTATTGTTTCCTTAATCAAGTAGCCGACAATGGACTTGAAAATGAAAGCACATCAACAATGTTTAAAATTCACCGAAACTTTAAACATTTTAGCCTAAAACACAAACAAAACATTTTAAACAAAATAAATATGGGTATCACAAAATTTAAATGAATTTTTCCCATAGTTAATTTTCCCCATTATTTATGGTTTCTAGGTCGGAATTAAACATTGTTGCGGCACCAACAGGCAAGTAAATGGCTTGTTAAATTCAACACAAACAAAACAGAATCGCTCCTTATCTCTAAGAGAACCTCTCCAGTATATCACCCCCTATTATTATGCAAATTGTTCATAATTACAAGGTCCTACAACAAGCATTTTGTTTTTGTTTTTCTAACGATGTACGTTGGACAGCCAAAATTCAATTAATTAAAGACAAACGTTGGAAAAAAGATATCACGCGAAAACCTAAGATAACTCTAGATAGACGTCGTCTTGAAGTCATATTTTTTTCATTCAATAGACCTATTTTCGAATACGTACATGTTCTTTTCGACAAATATACTAAACAAGAACGAGACGATCTAAACAAATTACAATACGATGCCGCGAGTATAACAAGCGGAACGAATATACTTTTTTACAAAATGATCCACAAGTTAGCTCCCACTTACCTTAATGAACTTGTGCCGCCGCTTGTCTCAGAAACAGATCCGTACAACTTGTGACGCAAGAACAAATGCTCTTTTTTAATTCCTTTTTACCATCAGCTTACAATTCTTCCTCCCGCCCCCCCCCCCCCCGAAGTACACTCAGCCAATTCAGTTAAGTCTTTTAAACACGTGCTTAATGCAGACTTACCATCTGTACCCAGTTACTACAGTACAGCGGTCCGAGAATGTTACAAATCCTACATACAAGAATACAAATTGTTGTGCACTTGCGAATGATCTATATCTGAAAAACATCATACGTAGACTCACTACTGTGTTACCCATGTGGAGAAATAGAAGACAGTGAACACTTTTTCCTGAAATGCTCACGTTTTACAGACACACGTACTTACCTACCAAACTCGATTAGTGATTGTGCCAATCCAACTCTGTCTGTCTTCCTGTACGGGTGACCCAACATTATTACCTGAATCAAATACATTAATTTTCAAAGCTGTTCGGACATACATTCAAAGGACAAAGCGTTTCTAGTCGCCAATCCACTTCCTTATTTCATCTTAATAGGTTCATGCACTTTATGCTTACAAATTTTATCTACTTTGATGTTGCTGTTTTGTTGTCCTTTTCTGATTCCTAATGCCTTTCTTTATTATTTAAAAAGGTTGATTTTGTAATTTGGATTCTTAAAATTCTGTGATGGTATAAATCATGCTTCTTATGAAAGCATTTTAATCTAACGTAATGCTAATTGTTAACAAAACTATAGACGATATACACGTATATTCATTTGAAACTAAAATTTATGGAGAGGGCTCGAATAAGTTATCATAACGTCCAGCCCAAAGTAAACATTATGTATTTGATATGATATATCATGTGAAGTTTGTGAATACATATGTTTGAACCAACATTACTTAAAGCAAATGGACAAATGATGGTACATGTACATGTTATAAATGCCATAACACACACAAATCTAATCTGCACCATTTTCAATATCAAATGATAACATTTCTTTGCAGTATAAACATTAGATAAAACATTCCAATATTATGTGGATGTCAAAAACCCTTTCTCAAAGATGTTGACCCAGTAAATTGTATCTTGCTCTATATATAATGTTAGAGCATAGTTTGACAAATAATACATACATAATTATGACAATACGTTTTATCAAAATAGCTTCATGGGGAGAAAAAATATACTTAAATAATGAGCCAAAAATGTCAGGAGTGTGACAATTTTCAAAGACCTGTCTGTTCAAAGTGTATTTTTTAAAAACAAAAACAAAAAGAGGAAGATGGGCATGTGAATGTATTATTTAAGAGCAAGATATATTTCATGAGCATAATTTAGCGCTGCTACTTCACAGATGATTAGACATATATAACTGGGGCCAAAATTGTTGTTTGTAATGTAAATAATACTATACTCATCAAATGCAGTCAATAAAGCATCACTTAAAAGTATATTAACAATACAAATTCTGGCGGACTAAACGACTCTTTTGGGAAAGCCCTTCTAAAAATAGACTAGGACTTTTCAGTGTGTGATATTGAGTAATTGCAATTTCGGACCGTTTATGAACATGCCAGACGCGATTCCAATAGCTTATTTAAAGACAAATGTCACTTTATTCATAAAAACACAGTGGTGATGTTCACAAGTTTCATACGTTTCATGAATAACTGTAATTCTAACAGTAATATCAATTGTCATAAATTGGACAAGTCATTTTAAGGGCCGTCTATGAAACAAGTTGTACAGTATTTAAAGTTTAAAATTCATATTCAAAATTCAACAATTTACGAACTAAAATCACTTGGTAAGTTTCTGAGCACTAATAAGTAAATTTGCACAGAAAAAAACAACATGTTATTTGTTTAAAATTACATGTTTTCTCAATTTGTTGTACCAGTGTCTTTATTCAAATTTTGATACTAGTATAGACGACCCTCGAAATTAAAACACTTCAATGTCCACATTAACGGGATTTCTCCATGCAAAAATCATGCATTGGATTTACATTCATTTTACATGAAACTAGGACACCAAATGGCCAAATTAATATTAAAAAGTAAAAAAATAATACATTATGCCCCATAGCTGTTATTATTTTTGTATAAATATGATGTCTTACGCTAGTTACTGTAATAATTGGAAAGATATATAGAGGATATTTGTCGTTTTCGGTAGAATATCGGTTTTAATTCACGAGTGATCATATAAATTAATATTTTTACCATTGGTGCAGCCACGAGTGAAAAAATATATTTTCTATGATCACGAGTGAATCAAAAATCGATATTCTACCGAAAACAACACATTTCCTTGTTATTTTATGCCTTTTCCATACAATTTTGAGTCTGCCATCATTTACGGTCCAATTCATTTACTGTATTAAATCGGAAACCAGCGTGAAACAGTGAAAATTATCAGATGGGTAATTTCACTTTTTTTAAAACAGTCAATTACCAATTTTAATTAACTGATATAAAACAGTCAATTACCAATTTTAATTCAATGATATTTCCCAATAAATTAATGGAAAACATAAAATAAATATTGTTTTTAAGATCTTTCTTATATGTTTGTGACTTTTGTGACTCTTTTCATCTGGAAAATTTTAATATCTTCAAATGCGATGATAGTCATTTACAAAACGTCACCAAAATCTATGTACAATATAAAAATAAGATGAACTGCCGCGGAGTTGCATAATTCCAATGCTTCAACTCGAATAGGAGTACACAGGTGTATTGAAATAAACATTTTTGATCGAAAACAGAGCAACATATAAGGCCCGTACTTGCGTAAATACGCAATTCTGAAACCTCTTTTACGCAATTAATTTTATACTTGATGAGTAACAAAACTCAATGAAATACTCAATAAGCAAAAAACGGCAAACTCGGTGCGTAAAGTGATTGCCTGACATGGGGAAAAATGACCGATAGATGTGTACGAAACAGCCGAAAATGGTTACGAAATTGTTATGTTACGAAAGGACAGGCACCTATAATACGAAGCAGTTTGATTGGAAACCATTGATATATTCAGTAATATTGTTTTCACACTGGCATTAGATCTTCCAAACAGTATCAAAACATCGTCGCATTGAGGTGACATTGAATTGATGACACACCAGCATAATCGCATATTGGACGTCATTTAGGCCACAAGAACACGGAGGCAATAATTTAAAAGAATAACACTATTTTTCAGTGTAAATGTTTTGTGGCAATGTTTTATATTGTGTAAAAATTGGGTCTACTTATCAAGACTGCGCCTTAAAAACTGTTTAAAATACTTTCAGAATTTATGCAGAGTTTAGATACTTATGTGTTGAGAACAATATGCAGGTTTAGTGTTGTGCAAAGAGAAATGGTTATGTTTGTATTAATTTATTTAAAAAAACTCACACCATTTGCATATTGTGGTTGTTGTACAAAATATGGAGATCATCTTCGTCGCATACTCAGTTATTTTTTATTCTAATAGGGTAACATATTTTAAAGTACTCAAATGTTTTTTTTCAGTACTCAATTATTTAAAATATGATGGGGTAATACCCAAAATTCTGACAGAATCCTTAAATGTTGCTCTGGAAAATGTTTAAATATAAATAATTATGAAACATTTCATGAACATGCAAATAAGGTAATATCAATGGTTTACAAAACAATATTGGTCACAAAATTGGCCAGATACCTCTCGCTGATGTTACACTAACTTCCGTATGTAGTATGCACTCATTTTGTTGGAACAGAATGTTACTAATCACTTGACAGTACCTTATGGAATATCGCGACTTTTACGGCGAGGGCGAGACACGAGAATTGCGCGAAACACGAAGCGAGACACGATATTCCCGCGAGACACGAAGCGAGGCACGATATCGTAACACGAGATCTCGCACTTTCGCAGTATCCCATACCACGAAATCTTGCGGCGGAATATCGTGTCTCGCTTCGCGTTTCGCCGGATTATCGTGTCTTGCTTTGTGTCTTGCGGTAAAATATCGTGCCTTGCTTCGTGTATCGCGCAATTCTCGTGTCTCGCGTTCAAAGATCGAGACACGAGATGCGAAGCGAGACACAAAGCGATACACTACTGGTGAGCGAGTATTTGTCGGACGAAATATGCATTTATTTTGGGACAGTTATAATTCATGAACAAACTCAACGATGAAAATTAGCTTGTAACATCCCGGGTTGATCACCCGTTTGCGTATGTAAACAAAAAAAGTTTCACTTGTGCGCATTCGCAACAATAGAGGCCCTGAAAGGGGTACATAAAACACGATCTTTTTCACGTTGACAGTTTTCTTTTCCGGACGTTTTTTGTAACAGTGAAATATACAGAGAAATGCTTTGTAACTTTATTTAATTTATATTAGACAACAAATAAATTATCAGATGCGTAATTTAATTCAAAATAATACCACTCTATCAAATGATTTAGTGATTACTAGAGAATATAAGTATCTATGTAGCTACTACGCACGTCCTTAACGTCGTAGCGGGTTAAATGTTCTGACAGAGTTCGTCTGCTATAATGAGCAGACAGCCCAAACTATCATAAACCCTGTCTGGGCCCCAAATTGGGATTTTATCGCGCATGCGCACGTCATTTTACTTCCACAGACGACAGTTGCATGCGTTTCAGACTATCAACGTAAACATTTGGGATTTTACCAAAAAATAAACTCACTATTTTCGAAGAAAAACGAAACGTACTTGAAAATATATGCGTTTATTTGTATTATGATGATAAAATACGAAAAGCGGTTACAAAAGGCGAATTTTTAAAACGTCCGGATAATACTAATGTCCGACAAATACTCGCTAACCAGTATATTCAGGCGAGACACGAAGCGAGGCACGATATGATATCGTTCAAATATCGCCCGAATCTCGAGTCTCGGGGTGGATTTCAAACCACGATACACGAAGCGAGACGCGAGAATCCGACAAAAAAGGAAGCGAGACACGATATTGTATCGTTCAAATATCGCCCGAATATTGAGTCTTGCGGTTGAAAGCAGGGAAGCAAAGCAGAGTAACACTCTTTTCCCTAACGAACGAATGCGGGTCAGTACGGCCCAAGTCGTTGACGGCCCAGACCATGACGGCCCACTGGAGGATACTTCTGCTTTGTGGCTATTTCTACTCGATTTGATAACTGTTTCTGTTTTAACTATAATGATGTCTATATTTTATTTATGCTTATTGTTTATTTTCATGAAAAGCCTGTGGCAGTAGAAGTAACGGACTGTCTCTCTGTCAGACTGTCTCTTTGTCTGTCTGTCCGTCTGTCCTCCCATCTGTCTTGCGGAAACTGCGGCTGCAATGACTTCTGTGGCGTTTCAAATAGTTGTGTACTAAAGGCCTTCTTTAGATTAACTTTCACTCACTGGGATTGCATCATGCACTTAAGCAGATAGGTGCATTGCCCTATTGTTCTATGTAGCAACACACTTTGCAGTCAACTCAACTTCGGTGTTACTTATCATCATCATCATCATCATATTTTTACAAATAATATCCAACAACTACAACGTGGTAAATTCCTGGTGCATCGGTAGACGCGAGACTCGATATTCGGGCGACATTTGAACGATACAATATCGTGCCTCGCTTCGTGTGTCGTGGTTTGAAAATCTGCCGCGAGACTCGAGATTCGGGCGATATTTGAACGATATAATATCGTGCTTCGCTTCGTGTCTCGCCTGAATATCGTGTATCGCTTCGCATCTATACTCGTAATTATCAGTTCAAGTTTGCTTTTGTAAAAAAAAATGTTAAGAATAAGAAATTGAACTTCATTCCAACAAATGATTCCTTTTGGGCAAAAAATGCACTCATGAACTTCTTGCTTTTAGTTTCGTTTCTCGCAAACAGTCTTTCACGCTGCCAGCGTTTTGATTTATTGTACGTCATAGATATACACGAGTATATGATGCTACCCGTTTACAATAAAATCAAGCGAGTTATTGTAAGAATAACTGTTCACGAGTGTCTACTTCTTAATTTTGTTCCTATTAACTATATAATTATTTATACTAATTAAAGACAACAATAACACGATACATTGGTTAGCATTATGTATTTATTTATATAAATCAATACAAATAACATCATCAGGAAAATAAATACGATGACAAAACTTAAAACCAATATTCAAAAATTTATAAAAAGGAACATAATATACACCAAGATAGTAATCAAGGACATAATCAGTCCCACAACACATTTACTGTATGTTAATGCTCCAAGTGTTTCATCGGATTATATAACATCATTAACGACACACATAGCTGGGAAAACACAAGTCCACAATAACAGAAAAGAGTTGGATTATTCCTGGCGAGCGAACAAAACAGCTTGCCGTAAATGAAACGAACAACAAAACGTTGCAACAACGCTACTACAATAATGTCTAAAGCGCTTAAGTCACGTTCATGGGTGTTTTCCATAATGCTTTATATTTAAAAAAAGGCAAATAACAAAACATCATATGAGGCGTGTCGTGGGACAACCGGGCCTAATGCTGCTCGGCCCGCACAGGCTAATCCAAGACGACACTTTCCGCTTGTATAATATTTTATGTTTCAAGGAAGTCTCTTCGAAACATAATTCCACTGCACAGGCTAATCCGGGACGAAACTTTACGCAAATGCATTAAGCCCAAATCTCCCACGACACGCCTCATATAGAGATGAATAGTGAACTTTATTTTATGCTAAGTGGTTAAATATAGAAAAATATCAATGAAACAAATCCTTATATCACTAACTGTGCTGGACTACTTTTTGTAAATGTAAATAAATACGCCATAGCATGAAATAAAAAGAAAGTATGTTTGTTTTCGGTGTGATAAACGCGTTATATAATCGGTGTATAAATAATATCCGGTGTATGGTGAGCTGCCGTTGCTACCTGGCCAAGTCGAGTCTATGGTCACTGTGTCTACTGCAATGGATGAAGGCGATGCCTCCGTCACTGGATCCACTGTCGGCTCCACAACGCCCGTTCCTTCCACAGGTGTCGACAAAACGTCTTCAGAATCGCTGCGTTTCCTCTTCCTGTTCTGACCGGAAGTGATGGGCTCAGCAAATGTCCCGATAGACGGCAGGTTCGGCGTCTGCGCGCAGTCCTTTCGGGTACTCAGGAAGTCCTTCTCGTCTGCGTCTCGCGGCTGGTAGCACATCCAGGACAGGATACTCAACGGCTCGCCTCGCAACTTTCGCTCCGGGACGACCGGGGCCAAGTTCGGCGTTTCGTGCAGGTACCGCTTGTAATCGTCACTTCCGCCTGCTTCTCAAACATGGCAAAGGACACGTAGTCGTTATTGATGGACCACTTCACCACCTTGTCACCGGACTTAAGGAAGCACTTGTTTTTAGGAAGGGCGTTGCGAAGACTGTTCTGCCAACCCTTGTACTGGCCTATGAAGTATGGGAACATTGTCTGCAGAGACTCCCGGATCTCTGGGAACGCCAGTTGCTTCTCCTCGGAGCAGCTGATGGCAAGCAGCATCATGGCGCTGTTCGTGTATGGCGGCTTCTCAATTCGAGGAGCTGCCTCAACGGAAGACGTATTTTCAGAGCGATCGCTGCATTCCTAACAGACGCTCTGAGTGGGCGTAGCTAAGGTTTGGTCAGACCTTGGTGTCGGCGTTGGCAGCACTCCATTGACGGCTGGATATGTATACTGAGGTGTAGAGTTGAAGTAGCTCCATACGTCAGCGTGTCTGGCGGGCGTGGAGTGTCGCGGTAGGAAGTCGTTCTCGAGATATATGATGTTGTCCACCAGCAGCGAGCTTTCTTGGTTGCTATCCCCAGTCTGGTACCAGCGACTTATCGTTCCAATACTCACGGATGACTCAGAGGTTCCGTTCGCCGCCGAATTCCAGCTTTCACCCTCTGGTGGTAAATGCAGAATTACTAGCGTCAGATGACGAGAAGTCACTCCGGACACTGTCGGCGCACGGGAACTTACTTCGGTTGGAGACCTAGCCCCGCCCTGTTGACTGTCGTCTGCCGAGGCTTGACCAATGGTCAGTGTGGTCGCAGCGTCGTCCAGGTCGATCATGAGGGGACCACTGACAGACGACTCCATTTCTCGGTACTCATACCAACTTCTGAAATTTATACAGTAACGTATGAAATGCGTTCAAATTTTGCTTTAATATTTGATAAAATGTTTGGTTGAAATTACGTATTGTTAGGTACATTTTCCAGTTACCATTGAAAAGAAAAGAGAATTTGAACTGATTATGGATTTTGATTAGCCCAAGCGCAAGAAGGTGTGTTTCCAATTTTCGAAATGGAAGATATGATGAATTTTAATTAAAATGTAAGATTTTGTTTATCATAACTAAAATATCAATTTAATGATTTATTTATGTTGATGTTAATCATTCACTTATTTATTTTCTTCAGACGGTCGCATTGTCAATTTGGCTATTTAACATTTCTTTTTTCCAATCAGAAAAGCCATTCAAATATTAAGTTATTTTATTAAGTCTACAGTTAAAACAGTCACATCAGTCACTACTAAAACGTCTGTTTTTAGTCACTTATGTCTACTACTAAGACGTCTGTTATCAGTCACTTCAGTCTACAACTAAGACGTCTGTTATCAGTCACTTCAGTCTACTACTAAACGTCTGTTATCAGTCACTTCAGTCTTCTACTAAACGTCTGTTATCAGTCACTTCAGTCACTACTAAAACGTCTGTTTTTAGTCCTTAAGTATACTACTAAGACGTCTGTTATCAGTCACATCAGTCTACTACTAAAACGTCTGTTATCGGTCACTTAAGTCTACTACTAAACGTCTGTTATCAGTCACATCAGTCTACTACTAAAACGTCTGTTATCGGTCACTTCAGTCTACTACTAAACGTCTGTTATCAGTCACTTCAGTCTACTACTAAACGTCTGTTATCAGTCACTTCAGTCTACTACTGAACGTCTGTTTTCAGTCTACTACTAAACGTCAGTTGTCAGTCACTTCAGTCTACTACTAAAACGTCTGTAATCAGTCACTTCAGTCTCCTATTAAAACGTACTTCAGTTTACTATTAAAACGTCTGTAATCATTCACATCAGTATACTATTAAACCGTCTGTAATCAGTCACTTCAGTCTACTACTAAAACGTATGTTCTCAGTCCCTTCATTCTACTATTAAAACGTATGTTATCAGTCACTTCAATCTACTATTAAAACGTACTTCAGTTTACTATTAAAACGTCTGTAATCATTCACTTCAGTCTACTATTAAAACGTCTGTAATCAGTCACTTCAGTCTACTACTAAAACGTATGTTCTCAGTCCCTTCATTCTACTATTAAAACGTATGTTATCAGTCACTTCAATCTACTATTAAAACGTGTAAGAGACAGTCCTATCCGATCTGAAAATAAACAATGCTGTAAAATAACGCTATATGTATGGATAGTTAACAGTCTTTTATAACAGCCGCCTGACCCATTAACGAAGTGATATGGGCGGGTAATCCAGAATATTAGCAGCATATGATTGGTCAGTTTCCGTTATGTCTTGAAAACCAGGCAGATGATCTTGTTCATAGTCCATCTGAAAAACAAACATCCCGAAAAATGATATTTTAGTATTAAGCTTTTATGTCAATGTAATGTTTTATTTTCATAATTAATGTCATGTTCAAAACTATAACAATTCAATCATAATTAACTAAATTTTAACATTTAAATATGTAAGTTGTGTATAAACATCAACTAAAATACTATTTATGAAACTTTAATATACCGACATAAATTAAAGTCAGAAATTTCATCCGAAATTTCAGAGAATGGAGTTATCCGAAACACTATTCACTTACGTTAGTGTCAGTGAACTTATATACGCTGTTGGAAGCACACAAAATAGGAGTGTATTAGAGTCTATTTACCTCTATCCACTCAAATTCTATGTGGTCTTCAAATGAACTCCTGATTTATAAACTTTTATTTATAAACTTATATCTCCCCGAAAGGTTGTTGTTGTCCGCCGATTTGTCGTTTGTGTCTGACCCATTAACGTAGTGACAGGGGCAGGTAATCCAGAATATGTTTCAACCCTGTTTAACCTGTATCGATTTTTCCAACATGTTTATATCAATTGTAATTTGCATTTTAACAGACTGTTATACATGTACTTTTGAAGCAAAACTTTGTCTTGAAAGTATAAGTGACAATGAGCAAAACTGTGCCAAATACTAGACAGTTACGGAGATTGTATCACCTGATACTGTAGTTTATGACAAAGATATAATCAAAGTTTCAAGAGAATCGCTTTTGTATTTTATAAATAATAGGATTTTTGGATTCAAACTTTGAGCTAAAAATCTTAGTGAAATGAGCATTACTAGCTACAAATATGGGGAATGTTGCTCCTGATGAAAGAGTTGATGACACAGGTATATTTAAAGTGATTGAAGTTTGAATAAAAAATTTCAACTGAAAATATATGAAAAAAGGCATAACTCTGTCCGAATACAAAACAAAGTTATGGGGTTTGTTGCCCCTGTTACTGGACAAACGTATACCGGTATAGTCCAGGTTTTCAATTTTAAGTGGATAACTTAAGTGGTTTTTGAAGTTACAAAACATTTGAATAAAAATCTTCAACGAGAAAATGTATGTGAAAAAGGGGTATATCTCTGTCAAAATGCAAAACAAAGTTATTGGAAATGTTGCACTTGATGTTGGAGTTGATGACAAAGGTATATCTTAAATTTCAAGTGAATACCTGGTGTAGTTTTGAAGTTACAAAACGTTTGAATATAAACTTTAACCTGAAAATCTATGTGAAAAGGGGGCATAACTGTGTCAAAATACAAAACTGAGTTATGGGAAATGTGGCACTTGATGTTGGAGTTCATGATAAATGTATATTTTAAGTTTCAAGTTAATAACTTGTGTAGTTTTGAAGTTACACAACTTTTGAAAAAAAGCTTTAACCTGAAATTATATGTGAAAAATAGGCATAACTGTGTCAAAATACAAAACTGAGTTTAAAAAAAGGTGGCACTTGATGTTGATGAGTTGATGACAAAGGTATATTGTAAGTTTCAAAAGAATAAATTGTGTAGTTTGTTTACGTTACAAAACGTTTGAATATCAACTTTAAACTGAAAATCTATGTGAAAAAGGGGCATAACTGTGTCAAAATGCAACACTGAGTTATGAGGAATTTGTAACTTGATGAAGGAGTTGATAAAGGTATATTCCAAGTTTAAAGTGAATATGTTAATGTAGTTTGGAAGTTACAAAACCTTTGAATATAAACATTATCCTAAAAATATCTATGTGAAAAGGGGGCATAACTCCGTCAAAATACAAAACAAAGTTATGGGAATTGTTGCCCCTGATACTGGAATTGATGACAAAAGTATATTTCAAGTTTCAATTCAATAACGTATGTAGTTTTGAAGTAGCAGGACTTTTGAATAAAAACGTTAAATTCAGACGCGGACGCCGACGCCAACACCGGGGGTAGTAGGAAAGTTCACCTTTTCTTCGAATTGTCGAGCTAGAAATGCTATTGAACAGTTTTAAATTCAGTTTGGTGTTTACATTTCAACACAACGAAAAATAGCCGTCGTTCCTCGTGTTTTACATAGAATATCTTGCAGCTAGAAGAAGGTTAACGATGAATGTCGCCACGATATTAGTCTGTAAATAAAGCTAGTGTTTATAAACAATTTTACTCACCCATTTCGTGAGTAATTTTATTATTCTCTATTTTTAAAATACTGAGAAAAAGAACTATCAAAATGACTTGCAAAGACATCACCATCATTAGCATGATCATCACATAATAATTATAATATTAATCACATCACCATCATCATAATCATCACCATCACTATCACCATAAAATCATCACCATCATTATCATCATCATCAGCAGCAGCAGCATCATCAATCTTCATTCGTATCAACATAAAAACAAAACACAAATAGCAATGGGTATCTGTATATGACAGCATTTTCGAACAAACAAAGAGAGAATAAATTAACGTTATCACTTAAATTTCCTTATATCGTCTACACTCATCATATCGCTTGTCAAAGTATTCAACTAAAAAAACTGACAGTTTAACAAACTGGTTTCTCATCCTGGCCAACTGGCCAACACATCAAACTACCCAGCTGGCATTCCAAATGGCTATCTGGTCTATTGGCCTACACGTCAAACTAGCCAACTGGCTTTCCAAATGGTCAACTGGTCAACTGGCCTACACATCAAACTAGCCAACTGGCTTTCCAAGTGGCCAACTGGTCAACTGGCCTACACATGTCAACTGACAAACCAGCCAACTGGCTCCTCATTCTGACCAACTTGCCAACACATCAAACTAGCCAAAACTGGCTTTCCAAATGGCCCACTGGCCTACACATGTCAACTGACAAACTAGCCAACTGGTTTTCCAAATGGCCCACTGGCCTACACATGTCAACTGACAAACTAGCCAACTGACTGTCCAAATTGCCAACTGGCCTAAACATGTCAACTTACAGTCTGAAACATTACCCAACTGTTTTCCGATGGAGACTGCTGCATAACTATCTTCGTACGTTGTTGTAATAACTGCTGTCATCTAAAAAACACACAATATACTAAACTGATTCTATAGAACATGTCGTAATTATCTTATATGCATATACTCATGCATCAACCTTTGTGACTAGCAACAACATCCTCCATCCACTGCAATACTATTAATGAAAAACAACTGACAAAGCAATATATCAAAATCGCATAAACGTGCATATAGCCATGCATTAAGTTTGTTCAACGCAGCTGCAATATTTGTAAGATTTATCCATTACCACCAATCCAGAGAAGTGCGCATATTACTTCACGGACACTCCATACATGAATCAGCGATAATGAACGATTTGGGTAACTGCAAGCTGGATACGCAACCCTACTGGTCATTATATTTGTTTCTTTTCTCTTTTGTTTTTCTTTTTTCTTTTTCTGTTAATGCCAGGACGGACGTATGGCTCTAGATCAGAGTTAAGGCGCCTTCATCACATGCCGAACCCTCTAATTCTAGAGAAATCAGCAAATATGCAGCTATTAACAAAGTGAAGACACTTTAGTATTACACTTACCTAATACATGCAACGAAAATGAGGCGCATTCCAATACGCATTATTAAAAGAAAATATTATAATACATAGCATCCTGTATGCACTTTATAAAGCAACAATAAACAGGAAAATATTGTATATAAGCTTTCACATACATACACCGATAGCTCCAAACATTGGACTGGAATTTAAATGATTTAGAATTACAAAACTATAAAACGCATGTCCCACATTGAGTCCTTAATAAAGCAACAATGACCAGAGAAAATAAATATAAGCAATCATACACATACACCGATAGCTCCACATAGAACATATTTAGAATTACAATACTATCACATACGCATATCAATCACATCTTGAGTGACAAACTGTCAATAAATTGTATTCAATCAAATCACCACTGTCAATAAATCGTATTCAATCAAATCACCACTGTCAATAAATTGTATTCAAGCAAATCACCACTGTCAATAATAGAACTGCAATATAAATTATTATGAATTACAATACGATAATTACGCATGTCACACCTTAAGTGAAAAAGTACGCCGTCTGCCATTTAGATATCCTACAAAACATCACTATGCACGAGCTGTTATCCCGCTTTTAACGAAACAAGCTAAGAATTTGTATTCCTTAGGTATCACGCGGGACCACGTGCTTACTACATAATTTTATTATAAGCTGACATACTACAACCATGATTATTTTCATCTCTACTTAGATAGAAATATTAAGCTAAAATGAATACGTCGTACACTAAATAAAACTAAAAGGTTTGTAGACCCTTATTTGTGTAGAACAGATTTAGATACATGTGCATTACTTGTGCCGGGTCCGTCTAGCTCAGTTTGTAGAGCGCTGGACTGTCAATCCGGGGATCGTGAGTTCGAGCCCCAGCCCGGCCACATAATTTGTGTGGGGATTGGTCATGAAATTACTTCTACGGCCTATCTCCCCCTACCTCTGATTCAAGTAGGACAGTTGTCAGTTACTGGCTAGGTATGTGCACTTCGTGCTGGTAAACCGCTTAGATTGGCTAAGCTTGCCCAGGAAAAGTGTGAGTAGGTTAACTGACTGCCGTGATATGAATGAAATACTGTTAAAAACGGCGAAAAATCCAAACAAACAAACAAAGTGCATTACGTGCACCCTAGGATTGCATATACATGTGTCTGTAACATACAACCATGTATGAAAAACTCAACCATTCCGAATTAATCTAGTGTATAACGAGGATTAACAATAGACGCTTCCACATATTTCAATAACATTCAAATTACTCTGCAATGTTATCCACTCATCGTACTTGAGTTTAAACTATTGGTGGCAAATCCCGGATCGGTCTATAACAAGAGCTGTCAGAGGGCAGCGCGCTCGACTATTGGAAGTATTTCAGTTGGTAAATATTTTGGATAGTGGAAGGGGCATAAATTTGTTAAAATACAAAACTTTTAAGTGAAGCCTTGTATAGTTTATACATTTTAGGAACAAAAACTTTAACCACTAAATCTATGTAAAAAGTCTGCATAACTCTGTCAAAATACAGTGTGCATAACTCAGTTATGGGCAATGTTGCCCCTGATACTAGAGTTGATGACAAAGGTTTGTTCCAAGTTTCAAGTTAATAACTTATGTAGTTTTGAAGTTACAAAACTTTTGAATACAAACTTTAACCAGAAAATCTATGTGAAAAAGGGGCATAACTCTGTCAAAATACAAAAAGAGTTATGGGGAATGTTGCCCCTGACACTTGAGTTGATGACAAAGGTTATTTCCAAGTTTCGAGTGTCTAACTTTTAAGTTTAGTTTTGAAGTTACCAAACTTTTGAATATAAACTTTAACCTGAAAATCTATGCTAAAAGGAGGCATAACTCTGTCAAAATACAAAATAGAGTAATGGGTAATGTTTCTCCTGATATTAGAGTTTATGACAAAGGTTAGTTCCAAGTTTCAAGTGAAAAGCTTATGTAGTATTAAAGTTACAAAACTTTTGAAAATAAACTTTAACCAGAAAATCTATGTGAAAAAGGGGCATAACTCTGTCAAAATACAAAAATAGTTATGGGTAATGTTGCCACTGATACTTGAGTTGATGACAAAGGTTATTTTCAAGTTTCGAGCGAATAACTTATGTAGTTTTTAAGTAACAAAACTTTTAAATATAAACTTTAACCAGAATATCTAAGTGAAAAAGGAGCATAGCTCTGTCAGATACAAAACAGAGTTATTGGTAATGTTGCCTCTAATACTGGAGTTGATGACACATATATTCCAAATTTCAAGTGAATAACGTTTGTAGTTTTGAAGTTACAAGACTTTTGAATCAAAACTTTAACCAATTCAGACGCCGGGGGTAGTAGGATAGCTCACCTATTCGTCGAATAGTCGAGCTAAAAATATAAAACTAAACAGAATTTTAGAAAGTATATATTTATGCAAGACTGCCTTCTACAAACCAAACGTTCAGATACTAGTAATTATACTGCAACTCAGCATTTTAAAAAACACATCATAATGACCGAGAATAACTAAATAAACCACGTTCAACACACATATACTTATCATCGTCGATAGAATCAACACCAGCAAGCGTTCTGTCCAACTACTGAAATTCCAACATGAGCGCCGCAGTTGTAAAATACTGCCTTTGTCTTTATTCATCTTGTTGCTACCAAACACATAACTCGAATGATAATAAATGCCCCATACATGGCTCACATACCCTTGCCCGACAATTCCGTCCATAACCCGCCAAACTTTGATGTAAACACTCTATAAAGCAACTAAATGTTGCTGACGTAGGTCATATATTAATGTTAACACAGGCCAAGACAGACAATACGATAACCGTTCATAGAGTCCGACTTTGGCAACTTTCACCTTTTGTGTGGCTTAAAGGGACTATGTCATCGAAAAGGGCCTCAAGGGGGCAATCTCTTAAAAAAAAATCGGAAATTTAGATATTAATACTGGCATATAATAACAGTTAAAACAGAGTATATATAATGGGAAAAGAGTGTACGCATTGTGAGATAAAAATCAAGTTATAATAAAGGTTTTGTTTGTTTGGCCCTTTTCCTGTTTACATTTTGACGTCAGAATTGTGAGCATTTTGTATAACCATAGTTTACACACTACTCCCTACTAAGCATGTTAGCGCAATTGGTTAAAGCGCTGACTACTGTCATTTCTTCGTATGGCTCCTAAGGCGTGAGTTCGATACCCGCTAGGGGTTTTAATTTGTTCAACCTTTTTTTGCTAATTTGTTTGTATCAAATATCTTATTGTGTATTATATTATTTGTTATTTATTTAATGCACATGTCTTAGAAAAGAGCATTTCCATCAAATAATGTAATTTATAGTGCAATCGGAAGCCAATTTTTCGTTGACATAGTTCCTTTAAGACCCAATTAGCCACATACTTGATCTAACTTCTACAGTTCCACTTAACCTTTGATTTAAAACTTTCACTGCACATACTCTTTCTTTTAAAGGGACATATTCACAGATGCAAAATGTCTTTAAAAATCTCTGCTGAAACTGCAAGGTCCACGCCCCGGGGTCACATGTTTTCTATAGATTTATATAGCGAGTAGACTTTAATAATCTTCGCCTCTGAAACCGCAAGGCCCAGAGGTTTTGTATTTGGTATACAACATTGTATTGTGGTCCTTTACAAAGATTGTTCAAATTATGCCCCTGTGGTAAAAAGTGGCCACGCCCTGGGGTCACATAGTTTATATAGACTTAATTAGAAAAATGACTTTAACAAAATATTCTCCTCTAAAACCGCAAGGCCCAGAGGTTTCATATTAGGCATGTAACATGGTATACTAAAAGTGGTCCTCTACAAGGCCCAGAGGTTTTGTATTTGGTATACAACATTGTATAGTGGTCCTCTACAAAGATTGTTCAAATTATGCCCCTGATATAAAAAGTGTCCACAACCTGGGGTCAAATGGTTAAAGGAATCAACATCACCGGTTTCTTTCTCCGATAATTACTAGAATCTCCGACAATTGGAAACTTTTGAACATAGAATATTATCTGAAGAACGTGTATAAACTTTTAACAACTTTTTTAATTCAGCGAATGCAAATTAATAATTTTCACGGCGTCTTTGATGAATTTTACTGGAGTCGGAGTCATTGGACGCTCGGATCATAACACCTGAAGCGCCATCGTGACGCAGATCAACAAACATGTCCGCTCCCATCAAAACATTGCCTTCAATTATACTCTTATGTATTCTTGGTTATTACAGAATATAAGAAAGTAATATCACTGGTGAGGTACACGTACTTAATCGCTCAGAGTGAAGACCTGGGCCTATCGGCATGAAATGGTTCAAAACAACTCCAAGTGTGGATTTGATAAACTTTCACTCCGTCATTTATTTCCGTCTAAATTACACTAGAAGAGTTCATCATATACCCATCGAGCTCAGTCAGTGTTGTGTTATGTGCAACCGTCCAGTGGCAAATAACAACAGGGCCCTGCAATATGGGGCATGCTTTAAATGGATCCACATCAAATTTTCGAATATAACCCCCAGGAGTACCTCCGGCTTGGCAATAGTTCGGAATCTTGGGCTTGCAATGAGTGCGTAAACGTTCAGTTCACATAATCTTTCTTTCTGGATGATAACGACGCTAGCATATCCACGGACATGACGGATACATACTCAGTAGATATGAACATTTCCTTGAACGGAACATTACATGCATACATATGACATATTTGCGGAACATGAAACTCGCAAGCAGCAACCAAATAAATGTGTATGTGCTTATCTGAACATTAACAGTTTGCTTAATAAATTATGTCACAGATAATAACTGCTCGCGATAAACTCTTTAGACTTACTTATAATTGCAGAAACAAAACTTTTGTTGATGTTTAATTCCAGGCAGATAAATTCCACTGGAGGGCGGACAGGAAAGCGTTTGGCGGTGACATCGCAGCCTACCTCAGATCAGACTTACCAGGAGACACGAAGAACCACTTAAAATTCCAAGCTATTGAATCAGTCTGCATTGAGGTGTTGCTAGAAAAGTCGATATGGTTGATTACAGGTCTTTACAGACCACCGAATTTGCAAGTATATGGACCACACACTATGACAACTATATCTTCCTAGGCGATTTGAATTATGACTGTCTTGTTGGGGAAAGTGTACAAACCTGGTGGAGATATGCGATTGCTTTGGCTTAACAAAAGTAGTTAAATCAGCAACTTGGTTTTCTGCAAATCATGAACCCAGTTTACTAGATGTAATCCTTACAAATTCACCAAATATGTACTGATGTTTTCAATTTTAATTGTGGAATTAGTGATTGCCATAATATGATGTTTTATTTTGAATTTGACTGTGCCAAAGTACAATCAGCGGTGGATTAGTTAAAGAAGTTTGAAGAATTTCAATAAAACAGATTTTTAAATGATTTTAGGAATCAGATTTTTCATTTATAAAACATGAAGAAGACATACACTTAGTCTATAACAATTATCTTCATTAATAGTAGATACTTTTAAGAACCCTATAAAGCAAAAAAGGCAACCACACCAGGGTGCTTCTTTTATGAATTCTGCACTAAGGAAGGCTAGATATATAGGGAAACAATATATATTTATGAAACAGAAATGCTTCTAACTTGCAAATTACAGACAAATGAGGAATTTCCTAAACAAAGTCAGGAGAAACTCGAGCAAGAAATATTTTTAGACAGATTATCAGTGGAATGCAAACATGCTGATTCACTAAGACAATTAAACCACGAAGACAATTAAACCATTTCTTACCAATAAAGGCACCTCCTGCCAGAGAATCTTGTGCTTAATGAAAATGATTCACTTGCTTCTGACCAAGAAAAGAATAAGTCACATTTTTAATGACTTTTACATCAATAAAGGGCATGAATGTAAAAAAGCAACAGGGTGTGATTGTATATCGGTACACATTTTAAAGACTGCCTCCCATGCTATTACTCGAACATATATGATTAATAGATGCTTGGTAGAATAATCTTTTCAAGTGATATCAATGCATAAGAAAAATACTTTAGTAAGACTAAAGTAATTTTAGACCAGTTAGTTGCTGCCTGTCATTACATCACATTAGTACATTCAGGCCAGGTTTTGATGCACCACTGTCCTCCTAAATATTACCTAGACAGCAACTAATACGTGGCAGCTATCGTGATAGACCTCTCGAAGGTATTCGACTGTCTGCCTCATTATTTACTGTTAATGAAAATGACATTTTATGGGGTTTCATGAACTGCCGTTTGAGCTGGTACTTTACAAATGAACTAAATACTAGCAAAAAGGAAAACAATCCAGGCAAGAGCATCAAGATTTATTTATGATGATTATTCCAGTAGATATGAGCAATTACTTAAACGATCTGGTTAACATTTTTTAAAGGCAATGAGATTTGGAACAATTACCTATGAAACATACCAAATTTGGAATAAAATGTCACCAGAAATACTTACATGATCTTGTAAATTATAAACATGGTAATTATGATTTTAGACACACTAACACTGTCGAGGTACCGCAACCACGATCTTAAAAATACGGTAAGAAATCTGTTCGGTAGTCTGCTAGCAAGCTATGGAATCAATTGCCAGATAACTTTCGAAAAGCGACTTATTTTAATCATTTTAGGGTACTCATTTACTCATGGAAAGGAGAGACCTGCCCCTGCTATGCATGTGATATAACCTAAATATCAATAGAACCTGGGGGGGGGGAGCTTTCTGGACTGTTTCCTTTGTAGCTTAGTTATCCTCCTTTGTGTTCTTTTCTTCGGTTAAACTGCTCCAAGCAAGCTTTCTGTCTGCTTGCTTAGAAGTGCCATGCTTCATATAACCGTTTAAGGGAAACAACTCAATTACTATGAAGTTATAGTTATTTGATCTGTCTCTCTTAGTGTGTTGTATAACTTACCCATACTGGGCTCCTCGTATGCTTAATTTTGCTCAGTAATTCTTTTTTGTAAACCTTAATACATTTAATACCTTGCTTGTATCTTCTTTATACTTTATTAATTGGGAATGGCCTGAATGTCATGCTTCTAATAACAGCTTTAAGGAAACAACTCATTTAATTATTTTGATTTATTTTTATTTTTAGTCTGGTTCGTTTCCGTTATTGATGTGCTTCACAATGTACCCATAATGTGATTCTTTCTAGTTTAATTTGACATGTAACTCATTTTGCCTAAATTTTATATCTTGTTTAAGTGCCTCTGTGAGGAAGCTGCTAATCGGTTACCAGGTTTCTAAAAGTTTGCACTTTTGTGTCTCTTTTATGTGTCCTTTTTATCTCCTTGTTATCTCTGCGTATTATATTTAGAAATTAGTCAGATCAGCAGTTTCAACGCAGCTTTACAAATGCATTGAAATTAATTTATACTTATGTGATGTATTCATTATTAACTATAGTGCTAAAACATCCTGCTCACCTCTACTAACATAATTTGTCTGGTTAATTAATTATATATTTTTAGAATCGGCCCGTTCCGTAAATATATCTAAGAAAATTCACGTGGCCCACTATTGGTCCGATTAAGTAATATTTTATTTAAGGTGTTAAATTAAGCGTTTGTATATATAATCAGTTCTACTGACGCAGTACATGTAAGTAATGCCGAAGAAAGTTAGCTTTGTATAGTGTAACTTTTACAAGTGGGTATGTAGTTCGAAACCCGATCAGGTTACAAAAATGTGTTTGAGTTAAAAAGAATTATTATTCATCAATTGTTCATGTTCTTAATGAATATTTTATTTAAACAAGCAATAATACATACGAAAAAAAACAACAACACAATATCGCAGATAATAGTGTCGATGTTAAAACTCGTCGGCATCCTGATCAGCATCAGAGCTGTCGTCCGCCAGATCAATGACTAGTCTGTCCATCGCCTCGTCGAAGCAGAAGTCATCCCACTTTGCCTTCTCAATAACGCGGTCGACGTGGGCGCATGCTCCACGCCACGTCCCAGCACAGATGTTCTAAAAGGCGTCGTTGGTGATCTTTAGACCGTCGTCATAGCTGACAAAATATTTATTTTATACTAAAATGTCTGAAAAAAAGAGATATGCGAAATCATACGTAATTCATCATCATTTTGCATTTACTTCGAAGTGTATAATTAATTTTATTTTTTTCTTAGCGGAATGTCGTATTTCTACGACGAATGAAGTCTTTCACTTGGCTCCATATCAGCTCAATGGCATTAAAGTCGAGATGATATGGGGTAAGTCAACAGTATATGTCGATTCCGGTCTATGCAGACTTGCAAGATGTAATAGCTGGGGTCTCAACATGCCTTCTGTGAAGGCCACATTGTGTCGCAACAGCCAGTTCTGAAAATAATATAACATTTGATCATATCATAATATGATCTAAAATAATAGTTTAGAGCAACAATTACCTGTATGTCTGCATTCCTGGTGTTTGAAGTAGGTGCATGCCGGTCCTCTTTCATATAATGGCAGGAGGCGTTGTCCATCACTATGGCACTCGGCTCCTGTAAATTTGGCAGCAACCTCTCTTCAAGCCATTTCGTGAAATTGGTCAATTTCACTGTGATAATCAACTGTTTTTGATTTGGCCTTAATAATATGTCAGAAGGGCTCCAGGTACGAACCCAGACGAACTTCCGGCGTGGTCGACGATGATACGTTGCCCCCCGTTTCATGGCGCCGTGTGCCGTCGCCCTGCCAGCATTTCTTCAGAGTATAGGCCGTATCAACGCACGACTCGCCCATATACACGAGTTTGAAGCCGTTGTACTCCAGTTTCCTTTTTTGCCGATAGAAGGACAGCCTATGTGCAACGAAATTTGGCTTCTCAAATAAAACATTCCGGATTTCTATGTTTTTTCCAGGTGTATCCCAGTTATCGAACGATCTTGCCCAGCGTGTGAAGACTGCCAGGGAAGTCAATATCATCTGACAGTACGCATGCAATACTATAAAAGTAGGCAGCTGCTTCTGGACTGTGTAACATTCCGTAATCGTGTTCCTGATAATGGGCTAAATATCGATGCCCTTGTATGGCTCTCGTTTCCTTTTTACCGCGGAGATGTAAGACTTTCGATATCACTCTTCTTCTTCCGCACGTGCAGTATGGTAATCCTGTTCACGGCTGCATTTTTAAGGAAAGAAGCACTATTTTGGGTTCTAAACCATTCGGATGTCTTATAGACAATTTCTTTTGCTTTGGACCCTAGTGACTTACCCGTGTGTGTCATTATTGCTTTTAAAACTAAAAGTGAAATAAGGTATGTAGATCTATATGTATTCATTTCAGACACGAAAATCATTTTGAAACTTGGAATGCCATACATTCCAGTCTTCCTTGCCCGTAAAAGCAGACATCTTTGGTGGCGGTCCGTTGTTGCTTTTACCATGCTGTCCTGCTCGAAAACGGTATCCTTACCAGTTTTCGTCACCATCTCCGAAACCACTGTTTGGATCTTGGTGGAAGGGTCTATTCCCCGTTTGTAGCCTACCATCTCTGTGGCAGTTGTTGAAATCGCGTCCTCAGTCACATTACTGACTTTAACGTCTTACGTCTAAGAATGGTTTGGTGAATGCGGGACCGGTTCTCAAATGGGACGAACAGACTTATATGTACATGTGTTTGCAATGGAATTCTAGTTTAGCTCAATGTAAAAGAATACGTAACTCCTGGTACATCATTATCTGTTTCTATAACGTTTTGATGCGTTAAAAGGAGTAAAAAGTATAACGCATTTACATTATTTTATTGACTTGTTATTGTATTTTGTTTGTATGGTTATCATGGACTGTTTGTAACCGTAAGGCCATTTATTTACACAAATATATTTCACGGATGCATTTGCAAATGTGTTGGACGAGTGGTTAGAAAAAGGTAAATCTCCATTCTTACAATACCACAATGCGTGGAGTTGAAAAATGTCTCTGGAAACAAACAACGTGGAATAAAAGAAAGCTTTGCATTGATACCAGTGTCAATTTTGTCATTACAATGTCTCAGTTTTATTGTTTGCCTTGTAGTTGTGAGTGCATTACGGATTTTTGTTCTCAGTAGATACGCTCTGAGTGAATATTGGTCGCACAATTCAAATTTGCTTTCTCAGGCAGTTGTTATGCAAGAACAATTAGTTCTTTTTTTGATTTGTTAAAGCGTAAGGCGGCGGATGTTTGAAGTTATTCAAAATAATAATTAAATATCATTTCGGAAGTTTATATGTATATCTTCAATTACACAGCCATACAATAATAATGCCGCTTATATATTGGACAAATCCATAAGATGACAGCTAAACATTGTAAGATGTTTATTAGCTAACGAAATTCAGACAAACATTCAATCTTGAGAACGTCTATCAAGGGATTAATTGTCGGTGCTTAAGGCCCGTTGAGTTGTTTGCCCTGTACATAGGCAACCAGAGGGTCTCGAATGAGCTTATCTAGTCCTCGGCAGTCACCCTCCATGTCTGCCCTCGGATGGAACCACTGCTCCTCGCTCTCAGGTGGATACCGCTCACCTTTCTTTATTTCCAACAATATTTTATTGTACAGTTCTTGTATGGGCGACACATTCTCGGTGGGCGCAAGATTTTGCAGGTTGGGTAGCGATTGTTTCCGGTTGGACGCCGGTTGTTGCTGGTTGGGCGGCGAATTTTGCTGGTTAGGTGTCGGATGTTGTATCTCGTTGTGCGCAATTGAACTCACAATTTCTTCTTCCGTTGCCGGCCTGGGCGTCGCAGGGCACGATTCGTCGTAAGGATCATCAGAACACTTGCCCGTATATGGTGTTTTACCTTCATCGATCATTGTTTTATAACTTCCGCTGTCTATATTAGCACGACTGTTCATCATAAGGTCGCCTTGCGGCGGGGAAAACGCGCTTCTAAAATTAAAGTGGGAGTCCGACACGCACAAATTAATATTAGTGTTACAATACAGATCCGGGCTATTACCGCAATTATTAGCACAAGTAGGTGTGCCGGCATAGTTATACCAGTTGTTGATCCAATAATCAGCGATTCCATCTCTGTTGATCAAGAATGTCATTCCGACCATTCGACTGTTCTCGCTGTGTGCAGACGAACCAGAAGGTGGATAGTCAGTCGCTGGATTAATGCCACAAACGCTTCGCTGTCTCTGTCGGAATCTTTCCCAAATGTAGTCTATGAACGCATGGTGCATATAGAATACGGGATCGGCTGCAGCAAAAGTTCGTGACATTGTGGCTCCCACCCACACATGTACAGAATCGTGCGCACTTTCCCAAAGGCTCGTGAATTCCTTGAAATAAAAACAGGTTTCAGTCAGACTAATTTTATACAATGATATATGTGTTTTCTTAAGTGTTTTAGACCCTTGCGTTTAAATCTCTAAACATCGAAGAAATGCACATTATTACACCAAATTCCATATACTTGACACACAGAAGTATCGACACATTTTTGGGAAGTCTGAATAGTATACTTAGTAAGTGATTGAAAACAAAAAAATGTTTTAATGCTAGAATAATGTGAAATCCTAATACAAATAATGGACGGCATACATCTAGACGACATCGTCTTAACAGGGTATCAATCGTAGACTGTCTCACAGTGCTCCCCCCAAGGCTTCTACCCACGTTCCTCTGCAAAGGACCTTCTGCAGTAGTCCAACCGCGAAACGGTCCTTCGTCCACCACCCCTCTGCTTGTGCCTGTCGATGTATTATTATTTGTGACCTGTATGAATCCGACCTATTAAAATGGTCCTGTTGGCATATCGTTCAACAATTGAAAGTGTACCTTCTTGCGTGTAAAGCAATGATAATTGTATGAAGTGAAAATGCGTTAATATATACATGTGCATGTAAATATCTTTTTAAAGTACAAATTATATTGCAAGTAAAAACTCAGTAAATGAAGATCAGCATTAGTGAAAGCCAGAAGGTGCCTTCTTTGCCCATATGCCGATGACACCTACTGGATTAAATGGACGATACGTGCTTTCCTTATTGTCCTTTTAGAAATATCTTTGCGACACAGCACATTGTAAGCACTGTTTTGTCTACTACATGTTTTCTTACCCAGATGCGCGTTGTCCCACATGACAGAGAAGGCGGGCCCCGAAGCCATGTTGTTGTCCAAGGTGCTGTCCCAGTAGGGCAAGGAAACACTCGGGTCCTTCTGTCGAAGAGCTTCCTCGAACCTAGAATGAGCCAGAAAAACATTGCGATCAGGGAGAAATAATAAGCAGCTTCTTGGGAAGAAACAAAGTAACTTCTTCCATGTCAAGTTTTGAAAGCGAACATACCGGTTAAGGTTTACTATATTTGAATATTTCATTGGAGTGCATTACATTGCTGAGGATATTCCACAAATGAAACTGGAGCATGAGAAAAGAGGAATGTAAGCGCTTGATGTTTGTACAATCAATTTATAAAGACTAGGAAAGAGTTTGTATATATCCTACTAGTCACATTAATCTGCCCCTTACAAAACTACACACCAACTTACAGAGCTAGGAAAGCCCGATGCCAAGGAAGAAAAGCATTTCCTCTGTGTGCGCCGCCATTGACAAGGGCGTTTCTGTGTACAAGAGCAAAGCAGGTGACGGTCCCGTCCTGAAACATTTATGCTTGCTCGTATGTTTTAATTTTATAATATGTGCAACACAAATATAAATGCAACCATGGTTCATTGTAAAAAATGCATTTAATGCGTATTACGGTAATCGGTCCCACTAAAATATCTGTTTTCATATTATATTATATTACAAATTTAATCCATGCCGATTTTAACCAGGATTTAATGAATCTATGAGACGGACAGGCGTTTTGTACAGTTTTAGCGGCTTTGACTATATCCCTTTAATTCATACATTCAGCACTATAACACGTAATACTGCCTTTGTAAGTATACTGATGGTTTAACATTACAGCTGCGAATAATTAGAATATATTAAAGTGGAGTTTTGTCATTGTTTAAAACCTGATAAAGTTCATTCATGGCGGCGTGGAATCGGTTCCTTTGCGACACTGACAATGTCCTGTACTCTTGTCGTGTCCTGAACCCCGTCAGAGGACGCGTGATGTTCGCAGGCGCAATTCTCCTTATATCGAGCGTTCCACGCTTCTTGCGCCCATGTAGATTGTCTTTGTCACTCCCTGTCTTCTGTAGAAGCACTGCATCCTCAAGTCCTTTTGTAAGGTCGCCGGCGTAGAGATTGTTCAAAACCTGCCATAGTACAACCCTCAAGCACCAGATCCGTGCTTTTTCAGGCGGGACTAGTTTTGGGTTTAGGTCTTTCAGGCATTTTTCATATGTGTAGGGAACTTGCACGTTCACATTGCCTCCTCCAGATTGTCCATGTGGGACAGCATTGACTGCAAAATATTGTGTATAGGAGATACGTTTACACAAAATAGTGTTCATATGTAGGAAACTATTCAGATCAAAATAGCAATATGATCCACCCTGCGTCCCCTCCTGTATTGTTCTGTTTAATTTTAACATGTTTAAATTTGGTCAAACAACTTCATGTTGACATCACTTGATCTATTTAAGAACTGATGAATATGAACTAAAACGCTGATTGTTTAGCTAAATATTTGTTTTGTGAAAACTTGAAAACAGTGTGAGACGTTTTCAAGAACAAAGACATTTCAGTTCGAATGCTATCCATTTTCGCCAAATAATTCAAGGATTGCCTTTACTTTAAATACGTGTAGAATCGTGAGACTGAACAACTGCAATTCGTGGTGTACACACCGGTCTGACTGAAGTGTGACATCATCCTCTGGGTATAGAATGGCTGTAATTGTGTCGGATTAATCATCGAGCAAAACGTTTGTTTTCCGTGTTTCACAATACCAAAATACTCTTTGTAGCCAATTAGGTTTATGCAAATATTATGGATGTTTTAATAAAAAGAATATTCAAATTTACAGTGATTCGTCCATTTTTTTACCTGGATATAACCCGGTGTTGTTTCAACCTTCTTTATACAAAAGAGTACAATAAGTACAATGATTTCGGTGATTTAGCGCTAGATAGGAATTGACCAACTAACAAAACCTTGGGAAGAGCTGAAATTGTAATTAGCAAACACTAGGGCGTATTTTTTATTGCCGAACTGTTCAAAAACCATGATTTTTATTTGTCCTACTGTAAACTGTGTTATTGAAGGGGGCATATTTCACATAAATACAAATACGTATTAAAAGAACACATATTACCACTTTTCATGAATATATTTTTCCAAAAGCAATAACAGATTGATGGAATCGTTAAGAAAAATATATATACAACGCCAAAAATATTTTTGTCGATACACGGTTCCAGCAGTATTCAACTCACGCCTGAAAACTCACACACTTCCAGTGAACATTTCCTATGCTAGGCTACATTTATTAATTGTGCGCATGTACGTAGCGGTACTTTATGTACGTTTCATTCATATCGAGTTCAATACTACTACTAATTTTTCCGCGCCCGCGAAAGTGTCACGGGTACAACTTGTTAGTCATTATTTAAAAAAAAATAGTTTACTGTTTGTTTATACAAACGAGACCTATGTAAAAAAAGATATATATAATGAATACTTCATAAAATATATTTTTATTTTTGAAAATATTACACCGTACTAGTCTAGCCGTCGTTACGCCCAAGTAAGAGTGGCTAACATGACGACACAGATAAAGAGCATTTCAGTGATAAAAAAGGCAGACAATGCATGGAGAGGGGTATGCGTGCGTTACATTTGTTAAACACTGCAAGAACTTACTGTCAAATGGTCCAGCCGTGCTGTTGCTTTCCCCTGTTTTATTGTAGCACTCGCCCTGTTTGTCGTGAACATCGGTTAACTGTGTGAAATAGATGCGACTTTATAGAGCAAATGTAAACTTCTTCCATTTAAATACGAACCATATGACCACATTGCTACTAATCGCAAAAACTATCTGTGTTTACAAATTCCATTAAAGTTCCACTCGTGGCTTGCGTTTTGGTAACATTATACTCACAAATCAAATTAATACTAATAATACTAATAATACTATTATTATTAATTAATAATAATAATAATAATTATTATTATTATTATTTATTAATAATAATAATATTATTATTATAATAATAATAATAATTATTATTATTATTATTATTAGTAGTAGTAGTAGTAGTAGTAGTAGTAGTAGTAGTATTTCTATTATTATTATTATTATTATTATTATTATTATTATTACTATGTATGATAGTATTATAATAATAAATAATAATAATTATTATTATTATTAGTAGTAGTAGTAGTAGTTGTAGTAGTTGTAGTAGTAGTTGTAGTAGTAGTAGTAGTAGTATCATATCATTATAATATTGATTCCGTAGATGGATTACCAGTAGACCTGCGCATAAGATAGTGTAGGATGGGATTTCGTCAGACACATGTCATACATATATACAGTGTACAAAATCCTTGGTTCTGACTAGACACCGGATAGTGGCCCATTATCGAGACAAAATAGCTACATGTCTATGGAGGCTATCTTGTGCCAAAAATGTACAAATGTTTTTTGTAGAAAAATTTTGTACAAATCGACAAATTACAAATGTAAAGCGGTTAAAAATTAACTAACATTTTGCAGTTTTCAAGATTACACGTGCAATTGTAGAAATACGATTTTATTTTAAGAAATATAATTCCGCTCTTTCGCTGTTAGTTAATCGCAACATGGTTTTGTGCAATTTCTAATGTTATGTTATGGAAAAGGAATCGGTAGAAAACCAAAATCCTATATAATATCCATTCTATTGAATAATTTCTCATAAAAAAGATCTAGCTTTACTTAATTCAATGTTTTCAATATGCGAAAAAGTTCATCTGACAAAGCGACAGTGGAACAACGCAAATGGAAAGTCGCCGTTTACATTTCTCGGTTTACAAAACTCGAAAGAAACAAGTATCGAATTTTGCACATGCCCATATATGGAAAATGTCAATAAGAATGTGGGAGGAGCCTATCGAACGCTCGTGCATCATCGGAAATTACCGGATTTAGTGGAAGGTCTACAGTACTGTAGACCGTTTATGTCAAATATACATTCTAGCAAAGTTACGTAAATACATCCGGACAGTATGTAAATCCGGACACCGGAAAGAAATATATGTTCGTATTATCTATGGAATTTATTAAGCCATCTATCTGTCTCGGTAATGTAAGATATATTTCAGCAGAAACCACGGCGTTGGTCAATATATATTGCCGCCATAGAGTCTTTTGATGGTTTTTGCTGTTCAGATTTATTCTGATCGCGAATTATTTCAGCTACCACGGCGTATACATATTGACAATTGTTAAAAAAGCTGATATTTGATTACACAAATGCCTGTGTCGGCTGTGAGTGTGAGCAAAAGCTGTTCTGAGAGTTTCTGTCATACAGAAGACATTAACTACAGTACTTTAATCTGTCACATAACCTAATTGTGACATATTTTAGTTTATCAGTTAAAAAAATTCTTGTGTGTATATTTTATATCAAAAGTAATTGGTAATGTATGTTCATGGCAAATGTATTAATTATATTAAGCTTTAAGAAAAGACATGTGTAAAAATTATAAAAGCGACCATTTCCATTGTCATTATGTTCACTCACAAAAAGCAGTAGGCCTACTTATATCTTTGTGCTAGTTACTAGTATATGGTAATGTTTTGATTCACAACTGGGTATGTCCTGAAAAAAAAAAAAAAAAAACAACAACATACACTTGTACATGTGCAATAATTATGCAAGGGTCTTAAAAATGACATTTAATTGTTATTATAATGAACTTAATATAATAACATGTTCTGAATTTCATTATTTCTATGTAAATATTAACTGATTTCTGTACAGCCTTGTTCTTTTGGGTTATATAAGGCATGCAACCAAAGGCTTGATTTTAAGTCCCTCTCAGAAAATGTGGAGGGTCTTGAATCGTTTGTCAATATAATTTGACCAGTTGAAATCTTTGTTTGATAGAGAATGCCAATTTATTGTTTTTATTTTAACAAGAAGAAATTACTGAGTGATACCTTTGTATTATTTTTCAAAATACAATTGCATTAGAGAAACATCATATTTATGTTCTTAAAGGCTTTAAAATAGGGCACTTTAGGATACTTTTTTTCTTAATTTAAAATATATTTCCAATTTCATGAAAAAAATAGAAACAGTCGTTGAGACAAATACTTATTTCTGTGGAACTTTTTTGTCAAAGTTCATGCATTGGATCAAAAGCGATGAGAGGAGTTATTGGCACTGTGATATTTACCAAAATCAAGTAACAGATTTGCTTCTAGCACATGTTGGGCCCTACACAGAAATTGAGTTAAGCACATATACAATGTACATTAACAGTAGCTCTAAATATGTGTTTAGTGACTCATTCATTAGATTAATTACTCTAAGCCAGTGTTTCAGAGCTGTGCATTAGCTTGACTACCAACTTGTCCTGTCAGGCAAGTACTTTGAAAATTAACTTGCGCGATTTGTAGACGGAGCTCTTGATTGTAGTGGTAAACCATTTCATGGCCAAACTTCATCGATTACATTAATTTGCATACGGTGAATCCCGAACAACACCGGAGAAAATTGGGGGCGGGGAGAATACTTCGGAAAACTCCGTAAGCATTTCCTTATATGGAAGTCAGTGAAATTGCAACTTGCGATTTGTCATTTCCGAATCGCGATTTGTCATTACCGAATCGCAATCGGTGAAGTGTGAAAGTAAGTTGGTCAGATGCCAAAACTTAATCGTTATTTTACATTTTCATAAGTACGTTGAGAAGAAATAGAAGTGCAGGGTAATAATGCGAGTGGTCAAAATAAAGAACTGTATACTGATTTTAATGTTTCCAAATGTAAAGGACTGCTGTCTTATTAATTTTTATGTAGATATCTAGTTGATAATCAAGAATTCGATTTGTTTTCACAATAATGTACTTTTCTTGTTTGAAACTAGAATTTAGATGATTTACTTTCTTATTTTAGAGAATGGATTTTATACATCTGAAAATTCCGCTTATATTTCTATGTTTGTACATCATTACATTTTTGGCACAAGATAGCCTCCATACATGTCAAAGAAAACAGCTCCAACAACGGTAAGTAAAACACCGATTTCAAGTATTCTGTTTATAGTTTAATTAATACATGTATGTGCTGACCTAGGCTGCCAACTAAATTGCAAAGACCCTCAAATACTTACTTTGACCCATATAATAAAAAAATAGCAAATAATCACGACCAAAAGTAAAAATTAAGCACTTCGTTTGCTTCTATCAATTATTGGGGATTTTAAACCTGTTTCGAAAAATGTGAATCGAGCGATTGGTTAAAAATACTGTAAAGAACATTTCGTGCAAGTTTCAACTACTTTTGTTGCTTATTAGGTACGTTCTAAGTCTTAAAAAATCCCAACTTGTGTACGGTGTATTGCATGCTCGTGTACGGAGTATTGGATTTCATCAATATTTAGTGTACTGGGTATATAAAGAAACATCACCATTTTTTATGATTTCTAGCATACAGACTTAACTTTCATTATAATACAATATTAATTATCCAAAACTAGATCGGTACATACAATACACTATACGATAGTAATAGTAAATTCGATTAATATGGGTTCATATCGTGCATTATAAATACAATGTATACTTATTTTGTATTCTGATTTACCAACATATGCCTGCTGCTTCTGTGAAAAATATTCAGAAAATTTCAAAGACATTATTAGCCACCGAATTGAAAATCATTCATATAAAGAAATAAAATTTAGGGGTGGTATTCTGAACCTTTCTAAGACAAATTTTTCACTAAGAGTTCATACATTTTCTAACATTAAATAATTATTTCCAAACAATGTGAGAAATTGTTAGTATTTGTATAATTGTAAACAAATCTTAGACAAATCTAATATGTATTACGAAATTTTCTAAGAGTTCTCTTAACTTCAGCTAATATAATTATTTTCTTAGATTTTGTCTTAGATAGTTTCACAATGTATTCTTAGAGAACACTTTTATAAGAATATAAAATACTTGTTTAAGAAAAATGTCATAAAATAAGTAAACAAATAAAACACAAACGTTGATTATTATAATTATATGGGTATTTAAACTATGAAAAATATTACAATAAAAAATAATGGGACTTATACACATATGAACAGATTGAACAAGAGTAGTTTTAACTCTATATTAGATTTTGTATTTGAGCTTATTAAATAACATTTCGTTGGCGACTTTAGAAACTTTAGTATTCTTCAGATACGTTAGTATATACTACATATTTAATACTCATTATGTTTTTATACTTATTTTTACATGTATTCAATTAAAATATAAGTGTTTGAAACAGTAGAATTTTGTGTCCTTTTGCTTAAAACTTTATAATTATATTACTTGTGCATTAAAACAAAAGAAAGTGAAAGAAAGCAGTTGAAGAAAATATCGCATTTTCCAGTATTTGTTTGTGTTTAGGCCTAAAACACATATCTCGTTCTTTTAACTATCAGTTGTGTGAAATTACTAACCGTTTAAATTCATAAAAGATACTGTAATTTCGCTTTTTGGTAATATAAAGTAGTTACAATTTTGAAAGCTACTTTGGTCACGTGATACTTGTTCCGGCAGTGATTGATCCCCTAAGGGGGGAAATCACTGTGAGGAGTTTGACTGATTACATTGAAATAGTTTACGTCATAGCATTTATCGTTTTATGTAAACATTTAAAACAACATACAAATCAACTTAAGACAGGCAACAAATACACTATTGGCCATATATACTATAATATTTAGTAATTTGCACGACAAATGTCGTACTCGTACAACAAACGTTAACTCTGTCAAACTTAGGTGCATTTACAACCAGAAAAGACACACGCGACAGTACGATGCTGATAATGCGACATTACGATAACGATAACGCGATACTACGACAGTACGATGATTATAATGCGATATAATTTCGTGTTGTCACCATCGTACTGTCGCATTTTCACCAAGGAAATATCGTACTGTTGTCGCGTTTTCATAATCGTACTGTCGCGTTATCATCATCGTACTGTCGCGTTATCATCATCGTTCTATCGTGTTATCGCGTTTTCATTATCGTACTGTCGCGTAATCATCATCGTACTGTCGCATTATCATCATATTACTGTCACGTTATCATCATCGTACTGTCGCATTATCATTATCGTACTGTCGCGCTATCATCATCGTACTGTCGCGTTATCACCATCGTACTGTCGCGTTATCGTCATCGTTCTATCCCATTATCATCATCGTACTGTCGCGTTATCACCATCGTACTGTCGCGTTATCGTCATCGTTCTATCCCATTATCACCATCGTACTGTCGCGTTATCACCATCGTACTGTCGCATTATCATCATCTTACTGTCACGTTATCATCATCGTACTGTCGCATTATCATTATCGTACTGTCGCGCTATCATCATCGTACTGTCGCGTTATCACCATCGTACTGTCGCGTTATCGTCATCGTTCTATCCCATTATCATCATCGTACTGTCGCGTTATCACCATCGTACTGTCGCGTTATCGTCATCGTTCTATCCCATTATCACCATCGTACTGTCACGTTATCACCATCGTACTGTTTCATTATCATCATCTTACTGTCACGTTATCATCATCGTACTGTCGCATTATCATTATCGTACTGTCGCGCTATCATCATCGTACTGTCGCGTTATCACCATCGTACTGTCGCGTTATCGTCATCGTTCTATCCCATTATCGTCATCGTACTGTCGCGTTATCACCATCGTACTGTCGCGTTATCGTCATCGTACTGTCGCATTATCACCATTGTACTATCGCCGTCCGGTGCCCACGCACATAGAATTTCTTAGGATTGCCTATGGGTATGTGGGGCCAAGGTCACTGCTACTAAAAGTATAAAACTGTTTTTGTTCATTAACTTAACATGTTAATTAAGAATTAATTGACATATTTATATGCAATTTCATATACAGATACCTTATACCAAGACCTCGCTTGAAACTGCGTATGGAGTGTGTGGGTCAAGATCAGTTTTACTAAGAATAGATAAACGGTTTCCGTTCAATACTCGAGACCAAATTTAGCGTTTGTAATGAAACTTCACATGTGTCACTAGCGGATTCAGGGGGGGGGGACGCACCCGGCGCCCCCCACCCCCACCTAAAACGTCCGGACCATACATATAAGGGCGTATATAAAACGGTAAAAACTGGATAAATAACCTATTAAAAAAATTCGTTCGTTTCGCTCGCTCAATTTTGTCAAAGACACATAGCACATTTAGTCAAACATACCCGAACTAGCCCGCCCTCTACGATTTCTTACGTACACCGTAGTACCGGCGCCAAAGTTAATCGAAAACGATAAGCTATAGACAATGGGTATAGATACCTTTATTTGTGAATGATATTGTTTTCTTTTTTAAATTCCTATATTATATAAACATGTCAGATGCAATGCACCCGTGACCGTTGGAACAGGATACCACAAAAAAGACATTAATACGTTCCGAATAATTATGCTTTTTAGTCGAAATTCAAGTCAAATCAATATAAAAAATAAAAAGGTAAGTTCCCAAAAATCTAAATAGACAAACATTGTGTTCAATGTTCCATTAGCAATTACACCAAATTTCATATTGTTTTATTCATTCATAAAAAAATGAAGTGATAATGTAGAGGGGTGTCCACAACGTTGGCTCCAAATCCTGGCGATTTCATATTTGTTCTGGCACCATATGTCAGCGAAATTGACACTACGTCGGCATTACTTGCCGTATTATTTCACAACACAGTCATACAAGTATCTTTCACGATATTTTTTGTAAAAAAAAACAAACATGTTCATTTGTCTGTCCGTTAGTTCGGTTCGATGAAACGAAAACACAGTGCATAGCACATTTCCAGACTATTGATGAGCATGACTGTGAACGTTTGTTATTTCATGACATTCACACGGAAAACAGACCATTATAATTTGGTAAATGAATAATATAAAAATTCTCGATGCATTGTGTTTGAATTCAGTCAGCTACGGATTTTATGTGTTTAAAGATGTCCCTGATATATATAACGATAAATGTGAAATATAATTTAGTGGACAGGCACATCAAACGAGGGCAATTTACTGTCAAAGCAGGCGTATGACATACATATGAACCAATATGTCTTTCGAACATATGGTGAAATATTTATGTATTCAGTGAAACAAAGTGCATTTGGTGATGATGATGATGATGATGATGATGATGATGATGATGATGATGATGAGGATGACGGTAATGATAATGATGATGATTATGTGCAAAGATTTATCCTATATCTTTGATACGGATGTGTAGCTGTTAACTGCAAACCCACATACAACATAAAGGCGGTATAACTTCTTGATTAAAAGTTTACGCCCCCCTAACACGAAATCCTGGGGCCGCCCATGCATGTATATAACTTATATTGAGGCTTCTCTTAGCATTCCATATGGGGTGGGTGGGGTGAAGGACATTATCACAATAATTAAAAAAGAAAAATAGTTTCGGCTCAATAGATACAAAACAAATTGAGCTATTGTAATGAAACTACATATTAGGATACATGATAGCAAGACCTTGCACGGGTGGGTGGGGTCGAGGTCAGAATTAAAAAAACAAAACCGTCCCAGCTCAATCACTTGAGAACGAATTGGGATTTTACAATTAAACTTCATGTCTAGATACTTTATAATGATGCCTTACTTGGGATTGTAAACCGGGTGTATGGGATCAAGGAACTGTTACTACGATAAAAATGAAAAAGGTTTCCAGTTAATTACTTGCAATCGAATTGAGACATGTTTTGTCTTTGTGTAGGTCATTGTGTCACAAAAAACATAATTCTGGGTCGAATAACCACAATTGCAAACCTCCTTGATAACGCGATAGCACAATGATGATAACGCGACAATAAGATGATGATAACATGACAGTACAATGATGATAACGCGACAGTACGATGGTGATAACGCTACAGTACGATGATGATAACGCGACAGTACGATGAAGATAACACGACAGTATTTGGTGAAAACGCGACAGTACGGTAATGAAAACGCGACAGTACGATGATGATAACGCGACAGTACGATCATGAAAACGCGACAACACGACAGTACGATATTATGATGGTGAAAATGCGACAGTACGATGGTGATAACACGAAATTATATCGCATTATCATCATCGTACTGTCGTAGTATCACGTTATCGTCATCGTAATGTCGCGTTATCATCATCGTGTTGTCGCGTTTTCTTTATCGTAGTATAGTGATTTTGCGTTTTCATCATCGTACTATCGAGTATCGCGTTAAAAATCAACCCGTTCATTCGCGATGGCATAACGGGATTCCGTGATACACCGGCTGTCGCGCTACTATGAGAAATCACAGTATATTAGTACATAATAATAATATTAATCACTTTATTTTACGAAGGTGACATATAAGACATAGTATTGTCATAACAAAAACATACCTTATTTTCATATGGCCTTCATACACATTCAAACATTCAACCAAATTCACATTTAACATATAATTACAAAACAAGCGTACAGTAAATTTAATAATTATAATAATACTGATAATTGCAATAATAATAATAATAATAATAATAATAATAATAATAATTTTCTCAATAAAAACAAATTACAAAGCATCGACAGACAGCAATAGAAAATAGAAATTATGCACAATGCATTGATACACTCATAAAAAGTTACATTTTATATAAAAAATTCTCCATATACAAAACAAATATAATTATTTGCTAACAACATCAATTTCAATATACATTTTCTAATTTTCAATAAATCTATCTATATCAGTATTATAATTGTGATATTTGTGTTACATCTATTAGACTTCTTCAAGTAAATATGTTTTATATGCTCGTTTGAATGATGGTAATGAAGATTTATTTCTTAATTCCAATGGTAAATTGTTCCATAAGATTATGCAATAGTATGTATATGTATCTTTGTAGTATTTTGTTCGTGGTTTAATTGGCCAAAATAAGATCTTTGTGCATAGCTGACCGTAAATTGTGGGATTCATTGTTTGAAAAGGTTAATAAATCTTTCATATATGATGGCACCAAATTGCAAACGGTTTTTATATATTTGTATACAGTGTGGTATTTTACGCTGTCATTAAATGTCATCCAACGTAATGTTTTAAAAGTTCTACAGAAGCAGTCCTTGGAGGTTTATTAAGAACTATTTTAGCTGTTCTTTTTTGTAAAACTAAAATCTTGTTTATATACGAATTGTTCTGTTTTCCCCAAATAGTACAACAGTAGTCAAAATAGCTAAAATATATGCATTATAAAACATTTATTTCATGTCATCACTGAGAAAGTATATGATGTGGTTTAATAAATGTAATTTTACTGTTCAGCTGTTTACAAACGTGATCTATTTGATCATGCCAATTCAAGGTTTGATCAACATAAATACCTAAGATTTTCTTCCTACATACATTTTCTAAGTCATTTCCATTTATATTTATATTAAGTGGACTAGAAATTGTTTTTTTATGACGAGTCCCGATCAACATACATTTTGATTTTTCTGGATTCAATGACATATTATGAAGTGAACACCATTTATTTATACTATTAAGTTTAAATTGCAGTTCAGTTTGTATATCGGATGTATCAATTCCAGATTCATGTAAAGTGGAATCATCAGCATATAGATCTATATTTATATTAGGGCATACACATGCGATGTCGTTTATATATAACAAAAATAGTAACGGCCCAAGTATTGACCCCTGTGGAACACCAGATTTGATCGATAGCATTTCAGATTGTATGTTCCCAAGTTTAACAATTTGTTTTCGGTCAGTTAAATAGGAATTGAAAAGTTTAATTGAACGTTGTGAAAAGTGATACAGTTTTAATTTTCTGAGTAAAATGTCATGGTCTACGAGGTCAAAGGCCTTTCGTAGGTCTAAAAATACCGAACCAATCAATTTGCCACTATCTATTTCTTTTAGCCATATGGCTATTAGTTTAATAAGAGCTGTATGGCATGAGTGATGTTTTCTAAAACCAGATTCAGCAGAATGAATAATGTTCATTTGTTCAAAATATGAATGTATTTTTGTAGAAATATGCCTTTCATATATTTTTTAAATAGTTGGCAAAATTGATATTGGACGATAGTTGCAAGGTGATACATGGTTGCCCGATTTTAATATTGGCAGAACTCTAGCAAATTTTAGTGAATCTGGGAATACTCCAGATGAAATGCTGTTATTAGTAATTGATGTAATAGCTGGAGTTATAATATCCCCACAATGTTTCAATATCCTTGCGCTAACGCCATCAATGCCAGTTGATTTATTGATGTTGAGATTTTCTATTATCTTCTTAACTTCATATGAACTAAAATACACTCAATGTCAAATTCATATTTGTGCATTTGTTTATCCAGAGTTTCCTTTAAATTAGCAAAATACACTTCTGCGTATGATTTTTCCTTTATGATGTCTGATATATATATATGAAGTATTTATTCAATTCATTAACAATGTCAATTTCATTATTTACCATTGTAGAATTGTCGATGACAAGTTTCTTCGGAATTTTGATATGCTTTGATTCCTCCAAATGTGAAATTGTTTTCAAATTTTTCCATAGAAATGAATTGTCTTTATTTTCTGAATAGCTTTATTAAAGAAATTTTTCATTTCATGTTTTATTTTTTATGTAACTTGATTTCGCAACATTTTGTATTGTGCAAAATCGCCATTTTTATGACACAAGTCTCCTTTAAATAACATAGCCTTTATTTCATCAGTAAACCAGTCTGGTTGATAGTCGCGTTTAATACGTTAATTTGTTATAGGCGCGTGTTTGGTTAGGGCAAAATTTAAAATCTCATAAAAGACATTAAGTGCTTCGTTTGAGTCATGATGTGTTTCAACATTATCAATGCCTAAATGTATAAGGGTATTTTGAAAAGCGTATTCATCGAAGTTTTTAAAACATCTGTATGTTAATTCTTTATGTCCTTCACCCGTTTTCATTATTTTATTTGTAAATGATTGCTATAATATCTGAGCGTTGAAACAATGCTCAGTACAGTAGCCTGTACTACCCCGTACAAGAGCCACTGAATAAATCAATTCCCAATACACATGGCCATTTATGATTCAAAATTACTCGAACTTGGAACATGTGCTCTTTATATAGCATTTGTAAACAATCGCTCGATTGACATTTTTCGATCGAGGCTTAAAATCGTAAATGACTGAAATGAGTGAGGACCGGCAATTTTTCCGCGAGCATTTCCTTTCTAGAAGCATGTGTCATATGAAGTACACGAATGTCTTCAAAATTTAGTTGGCAGTCTACATAAGCACCTGTTTGTAGCATATTATCAACAAATTAATTGACATCGATATAAAACTTACCGCCTGTGTAGTGAATCTGCTCTATTTTGGCTCAATAATGGGCCAATATCCGGAGTCACGTCATACACAGTGAAAATATATAATTTGATATATATCAAATAAATAGATATATCCATATTTACCTTACCATCTTATGAACGGAAGACAATGTTTCGCTCAGCTGCTTTACAAGCTTTTCATTACTTTCCGTTGTAGCCTGGTGGCCTCTCTTCCCAGCCAAAGCGCCTGGTAGCAGGCACACCAGCCCGCACATCAAGAGCATCCGATCTGGTATCATGAGTACCGATGAATAGTTCAGTTCGTTTTCTATTGAAACCCCTGGTAGATGGTTCAAGTTTGATTTGTCGAAATGTTATATACCGCGATAAATGAAACAAATATGACCGTGTAATTTATACACATAAGCCAGATATAAGACAATCTGTTGCATAATACTGAACGCTACCCCAGAGAAAGTTAGAATAAATTGAAATAAGAGTTATTTATGCACATAAGCCGGATATAAGACAATCTGTTGCATAATACTGAACGCTACATCAGAGAAAGATAGAATAATTTGAAATAAGAGTTATTAATCAAGCCAACTGGATGAAATCATCATATGCCAAATTTGCTTGATTACCTGATCTCTATTAATCAAATGCGAGAATTCAATTTATTTCATATTATTCTGTGTACAATAATTAACAATGGGCTCAAATCGCTACATTCACAAAAACAGTTGTTGTTTTTATAAAAATAGTGGATTGACGTACGTTATCGTATTGATTATATCGAAGAATTTTCCTCAGCTACCTATCAGCCTTTGCTCCATTTCATGCGGTTACCTTCGTGATCGCATCATAAAAATAAATTTACCGACTGTTCATAGACAATAAGGAGAGGGATAATTTATGTCACAGTGCTTATACAGTATATCATAGACAATCAGGAGAGGTATATGTCACAGCGCTTATGTTTAATAAAATCTGCACAAAGTTTCATCTTATCATACCATATTTTTTCAGAATTTTACAATAACATATTCTAGGTCAAAACTATGAATGGAAAACAAAAACATACATTAATTGTTTCTCTGTGTAATGTTAAAAATGGGGTATTGAAAAATATACTGTTTGTAAAATCTCCAGATCTAAAATTAATCGCATGTAAGTAGTTTTTGCTCTTTCAATTATATACCGTTTTGAACTGTATCTGATGTCAATTGTGTAGCTGAAAAGAGATATGTCCATTGTAGAACATATTAATACTCGTGTACGAGTACAATATATATTTTGCAATGACTGTGAAAACGTATAAAAACGTGAAAACGTCTTTTATTGGTGTTTCAAATAAAAAGGAATGAAAACAAGAATGCTAATGAGACAAGTTCTTTGTCCGATGTTTAGACTGTTGGCGAAAGCCAACGGTCTTTTGAGAGGGTAATTTCCAAAACAGGTGTCGCGGAAAACTATTTCATTTCTTTCCAGGTTACGAGTCAGTAAATCGAAACCTTACGGGTCCTTTTTCAAAACAGCAAATATTCACGCCTGTTTTCTTACCTTTTAATTATTGAGATAATGTATGTCATGTGTATTATAATGTGTATATCATGTGATTTATTACAATTAAAGTTTCTAAAATGTCAATGTATTAAAAATGTTACGTCAAACTAATGACAATAAGACAATATGACAATAAGAAATATTCACCTGTGTGTCCTGGAATAGGCCCACTTAATTAATGCGCTAATCGGATATGTTTTACTTGTTGCGAAAGTGTTATTTCTTGTTACCGATTCCTATTCTGAATATTATGACAAATTATGCAATGTATTACTGGTAATTGTAAACTCTAGTATGGAAAATCGAGAACACGCATGGTATGAACTACTTTTGACTTAGTGGACTACGAATCACATATCAATATGCATCGACAATAAGCGAGATGAATAGGTGAGGAAAGAATGCCCATGATTCTACTCGGCTCGTGACCTCATATAGCTATTCACCAACTTTCTTCCGCTACTTTCTTTCGCGATTTAACTCTAAATTTGATCCTGCATTAAACGCTGTGAATTACTAACCAATTTCGATTGTTGTTGTTTTTTAACATATTATATTCTAGTCACATTCTTCATCAAAATGATTTGCATTTTGCAAACGTTCAAGTTATTCAAAACGGCACTTCTTACATTACTTTCGCGTAGGCGAATCTGTCTGACTTAATGCTTTACGATCATAGCGATTGAGCATCGGCCTTCAAAATGACGTACATAGAGTTTTTCTGCGAACTAAAAATCATTCTGATCAATACATAGATGACAAATGGGTTATGCGTATGTTATTAACAATATTTGTATTACAACGTGTACATGGTTTTGTCGTATAGGACTTCATTTGCATAGTTTTCCGTTTGTTTGTTACGATTACGAATTACAGCACGACCTATTGAGCATAAGTAGACGCTTAGTAAATTGGATTGTTCCGGTTACTTAGTACTGCAGCTGTACCCAGCCGGAGTAAACAACTGCTCTCTTTGATATTTAACATTATTTAGCCATTCTATGCGTTTGTATTCGTCGCAGATTAGTGGTTCTGCGGACAATTGTTGTTGTACCAAGGAAGAAAGAAAATCTGTGAAAATAATGGACTTCGCGAGTTAATCTACATGTCATATTTACAAGTTTTTAGACGGTTGGCGAAAGCCAAGTGTCTTTAGAAAGGATAATTTCAGGAAACTAAATCGCGGAAACTACTTCTTTTCTTTGCAGGCAACGAGGAGTCAGTAAATTTTCGCCTGTTTTCTTGTCTTTTAATTATAATACGTGTATATTTAATTTAGATAATGCATGTTATGTGTATTTTAATGTGTATATTAGGTAATCATGGGATTTATTGCAATGGCAATTTCTGAAAAAGTCAAAATTTTGAGTGGGCCGGGATTATTAACTTTATTATTTCACTTGGCCGTCATTATAATAGCAAACAAAATGGAATTCGCCGTTTTCCGGAAGTTATGCGGCACATATACTCGTATTATCAATAGCGGTAGGTTACACTCTAGTAATCATATGAGAAAACTACTTCAGACTGAATATTCCATTAGTCTGACGTCAACCAATCTATGGCCGAATACTTATGGACAATTGGACAATATGGCGGAAAAACGGTATGTCACATATTAAAACATAATTTTCAAAATGTTATGCGCTCATTTTGTTGTCATTGCTATCAAACGGTGTATTTCATTTAAGTATAACGTGATCTTTTAGGGATATTAATCTCATTAAATGCACATCGATTAAACATGATGAATAAACTGAACGTACATGCATTTATTTCGGATTTTCGGACGTTTTGTTTACTATTTTATGAAATACAATATGAATATTGTTTTATATAATCGTGTGATTTACCACAACAATTAGATTTTATCTTTATTTAAATAAAGACAGTAAGCCTTATTTAAAAAAAAAAATTGGACAAAGTAACTGAAAATAAATCAATAAATTAATTATTTCAAATGTTCTTATATTTCATAGCCTGCAGTTTGCATTCCAAGGCATCAGTACAACAAGATTATAAAAAGAAGCCAGGAGTAAGGTTCTCACCACTGAACGCTTATGTTCCAAATGATGGTTTGAATTGAAGTCTATGTATTGGTCTATGTGGTTAGATACTAGTAATTCCAATTCCCATAGGGTCCCATTATAAAACGGCAAATTTACCAAGCATTTGTCTAGCATTTCCTTTATTTCAGATTGTGCAAGCCTGGTATCAATTTAAAGATCAATCTGTCCTCTTCCAATATTTGCAATAAAAAAGATATGTCATATTACTTCTAAGAAAATGCATCTCACTTGAATGCAGGCACCGGTAGAAAACAGGGTTTCGGCAGTCATATTTCGACAAAAGCCCCATACCACTGTAAACACACCCCAAAAGTTCACCTTTCAAGTTAGCCTCCAATGATATGCACCAAAATGTTGCAGACACGCATAGGATATTAGAAATAACAACAAAAGGCATGTCTGATGTACCTAAATGGCTTTTATGCCAGAAGAGAAGAGGAACTCTTTAGTAATAGGCACTACTTTTGAATCGCCCTCGAAGGGATACACAATGATGTTCTGGTATTTTACCTATGTGTGTAGGCTTCCTGTCACCCTGGTGGAACCATCATCCTCCACATGTACACACGTAAACAGGTGTCCCGAAACGGAATCTTACCATCCTGATTCTGATGTGAAATTTATGTTTTCATCAATAGAGTTCAAATGTTGTGAGAATTCTTCAATGTTGTATTAATGGACTTTTGTCATGGTATCATTTACACCACATGGATGGAAGGTTTCTGGCTGTGTCAAGCGCTTGTCTCTTGAAGTTTTCCATGTAGAGATTTGCTACACTGGTGACCCCATGGCTGCACCCTGTTTTTGTTGACAATGCTGGTCATTGTAAACAAAGTATATGCTGTTGAAACAAATTTCCAATAGTCCAACTATGCAATCAACTTATAAGGCATTTTGGCCAAAATTGGGCACCTTCGTTTGCAGAGCTTTAAATCATGCATTTACAAGTGGAAATTTATCCGTTACTCAAACACAAGGTATAATTACCTGCATTCCAAAAGGTGACAAACCTAGACAATTTTTACAGAACTGGCGGCCAATAACGTTACTAAATACTGTATATAAAATCGGTTCTGGATGCATAGCAAACAGGTTGAAACTGTATATAGATAAACTAATAAACAATGACCAAACTGGATTTATCAAGGGTAGGTTCATAGGAGAGAACACCAGACTCATTTACGATATACTTAATTACACAGATGAAAATGAAATCCCGGGTCTGCTGTTGCTAATAGATTTTGAAAAGGCCTTTGACTCTTTGTCATGGGCATTTGTTAATCGGACTCTATCATGATTTAATTTCGGTCCTGATATAATAAAATGGTTTAATGTATTGTATAAAGACGGAGTATCGGCGGTCACGCAGTGTGGGTTTTTATCAGATTTTTTTCCAATACAACGTGGCTGCAGACAAGGGGATCCGCTCAGTTGCTACATTTTTATACTATGCGCTGAAATATTGTCTAATAAAATAAGGTCTAATCCTAAGATTAAGGGAATCAAAATTAATGACATGGAATATAAATTGTCACAATTTGCCGACGACACTTCGATACTCCTGGATGGCTCTGCAGCATCTCTCAATGAAACTTTAGATGTATTGTCACACTTCACACACTACTCAGGGTTAAAAGTTAATTTCGACAAAACGAAAGTAGTCTGGATAGGTAAAAATAAGTTTAGCTCCGAAAGTATTAAAACAAGATGGAAATTAAATTGGAACCAACAAACATTTGACATGCTTGGCTTAACATTCCACATTGACCTTAAAAAAATGGTAGAACTAAATTATGCTGACAAAATAGTTAAAATAAAAGCCTTATTAAAAAACTGGACCAGAAGGATTTTAACACCGATAGGAAGAATTCAAGTAATTAAAACTTTAGCATTGCCGGTGTTAAATCATCTCTTTCTTTCCTTGCCTATTCCACCACAAAATTTTTTAACAGAGATCAATGAATTATTTTTTAATTTTGTGTGGAATGGTAAACCACGAATTAGCAAAACTATTTTAATAAAGGAATATACTGAAGGAGGTTTAAAGATGATTGATTTGTTTTCCTTTGTTAGCTCTCTGAAGTGCTCATGGATCCGTAGAATTGTCACTGGGAATGGAAAATGGATAAATATTGTTAATTTAATGATTGATCTTCAAAAATTATACAACTGTGGCAGTGACTATCCTGAAAACTTAATTAACAAGATACAAAATGAATTTTGGAAAGATACATTGAAATAATTTGCTGAACTTTGTAGAAAAGAACCACTTAAAAATCAGCTTTTGCTACAAAATCCAATATTTTATAACCCAGACATAACAATTGGTAACAAAAGTGTATTTTTTAAATCATGGTTTGAAAAAGGCGTTCATTTTGTTGGGGACTTGATGCACAATGCTGAACTTTTAACCTTTTATAGTTATGATGATTTCTGCAAAGTATATAACTTCCATCCAAACTACTTATTTTTCCTAGGAATTATTAACGCAGTTGCAAGATACATGAAGCTTAGAAGCTCTTATGATACTTACTTTATGAAGCCGTTTATTCCCACTAGCCTAAGGTCCATCTTAGAAAACACAAAAGGTACAAAACCTATGTATGATATAATTAGCAAAAATGAGTCTTCGCCAGTGTGTATAGATAAATGGTCGAACATTTTTAATTCTATTGAAACAAAAGAATGGCGACATATTTTTGATATGCCTTTTCGTATTACACAGGATACCAATTTACAGTGGTTTCAATATAGAATTGTACATAGAATCATAGGTACAAACTCCTTCTTATTTAAAATTGGTTATGCCACTTCAGCCAACTGTACCTTCTGTCAAACTGAATGTGAAACTATTCAACATATATTTTGGGAATGTAAACATGTCAATCAGTTAATAACAGAATTTTTTTCTGGATGTAATCATTTTTCGAACTTTCTTAATATGCCTTCCTTTATACTGGGAAATGCAAATACAAATGGACCCTTAAACTTAACATTTGTTTTGATCAAAATGTTTATTTATAATTGTAAAATGAACCAAACTAGACCCACTCTTAAAGCAGCAAAATCGTACCTGTCCTTGCATTGCCATGTACTAAATGAAATTAACTATTTTAATGATTTGCGTAAAAGTAAAGAATGGGAACTATTGTTACCCCTTTTCCAGTAGTTGTGATATGGGACCTTAGAAATTTTGTATTGTCAACTTTTTATTAACAAATATTGTTTATATTGTAATGTAAAAGCTATTGATGGTAAAATGTATAAAATGTGTTATAATATGCATATATTTCTTGTAAACTCTGTACGGTGTGGAGTGGGATGCCCTCGACCCTCACACACCTATTGAGGAGGAAAATAAAATATATTTGGAACGGAAAAAAAAAAAAAAAAAAAAAAAACAACAACAACTTATAGTTCTGTTCTGCTACTGATGTTTTCATCTAGTACAGTCAAGGCTTTGTCAACCGGAATGCTTGTGATAGAGCCGAAACGTCGTATGACACTGGTTTGGTGGCAGGTGGTATTTCTAGACCTTGGAATTTCTGTACAAAGTCCACACTCTTCGCTATGTGATGTTAAATGGTTACAGCTAGTGCGCCTATGACTGTGGCAAAGTATTTGGAAACTGGGTACATCACACTGCCTATGCTAGACACTATGGGTAGTAGAGTTGCGTCTTTCTTGTGTATTTTTGGGAGGCCGTAGAGTTTCGGGACTGTCTCTGATGTTGGGTACAATCGTTTGTATAAGCCTTCACCAATTTTATTTATTTATTTTCAGTTCTGTTAATTTGGCTACAAGTTTGTTCTTCACTGTTCTTGTGGGATGATTTTTGAGATTCGTGTTTTTGTCAGCAACCAGAATCTCCATCTTGAATTCATACAGGTAACGGTTCATTATGACTGTTGTTCTGACTTAATCTGCTGGAAGGATAACCACTGATTTGTATTTGCGGAGGTTGTTTAAAGCAATTCTTTCTTTCAATGTTATGTTACTATTGGGAGGTTTACTATTCTTTACAATATTTACTTCTTCTGCTCTCAAACTGTCCGACTCTGATTTATTTGTCAACAGGCTACAAGCTAACTCGGTGCAAGTCATAATATTGTCAGTTGGTATAGTGGGTGGGGTAACGCAAAAGTTCATACCTTTTCGAAGGATTGACAGCTCGTCCTGGCTAATTTCCCTGTCTGACAGGTTGACTACCCATTTGTCGGTGTTGATCTTCTGTTCCCCGCCTTTACCCTGCTTGTTGTTCTCATTTCTCTTCGCTACAGGAGCATCATACTTATTAACTTGCCGTTGTGGACATTCCTCAAACAAGATCTCGTCGGCGCGCAAGAACGAGATTTTCACTCCAAGTTTCGGCCGTTAGTTTTGAATTTACAGCTCTCCTTGAGTCATGTGACCTACCTAGGTCACGTGATACCTAGGTCACGTGACTCAAACTGACCATCATTATATAGCTGATGAAGACTGTGAGATACAGTCGAAATATAGTTGTAAGTAAATTGTTCTCTGTCAATGGATTTCAAGAATCATAGATTATCCAGAATAAGAGAACAACAGCTATATATTACATACATATGTATCTGATGATACTCTATACTCTAGCCATACTCTAGCCATGTTAGAGGTCGGAGCGGGTACGCCTGATCACCGAACAGAGAGAAGAAGACAGTGCCATTATTTGGTGCTCAAGCTGCGTTAGAAGCCCACTTCTGTTTAGCATTCCAAAACATTGAATCAAACGCAGTGTATTAAAATATATTTGTTCGTTCTAATTATATTTCTTGACTGACAAACGTTACTATTTGTAAGGTACGCACTTAAATTTATTTTATTTGACATACAGTGTACTCCCTTAAAACCGAACTCTCTATAAAGCGGAACTCTCTGAAAACCGAACAGACGCTCAGGTCCCGTATTTTTTCCTATATGTTTATGTGCGAAAACCCTTGGTTTACCGGAACCTCTGTATTCCGAATACCGAATAGCAAGAGCGGTACATCACTTTGTTGCGGAGTACAAATTAACCTCTGTAAACCGAACATATGTGACAATCTGATGTTATCCATAATCTTTAGTGCGCGATCGTTTTGCCGCAGGGTGTTTTTCCTCGTAATCCGATAATTAAGGGCAACAGTTCGACATCATAATAGGACTCCAGATAAGGGTGTTTTGTCGCTATATAAATGGTATTGCCTACAAATTGTGAACAACAAACAGTAGGTTAATTAGACTGTTTTCATTTGTATAGAAAATATTTAAACATTTTACAAACAATTTATATAACTCAGGTAATAACTATTAATGATTTAATAATTATTAATGATTACTTTAATTAAAACACAATTTGATGGATGTTGGTCTTTGATTTATGTTGGTCGAATTCACGGTCTATATAAGAGTTTTGACTTGACTTTGACTTGACTTGAAAGAAATGATAGAGTATTTATGCTCGATGTTACTTACGAACTATCATTCTTCTGCAAAGTTAGTACAGTGTTAAAATGTCTGAGCCACCTTCTAAACGTCGGCGGGTTGATTAACTCTCGAAAACAAAATAAAATTGATCGGTGTTGCAGAATCTATACGCAAACCCTCGCTTAAGGTTTTATTATACATGTAATAATGCGTTACGTTTTAAATTAGTACTGTCATTAAATGCCATAGTTGAATAAAACTAAATAAAACGAATAAATTAATATAATCTATATGCATTATTGTATTTTGCCTCAAACCCTCAGTAAACCGGAACTCCCTGAAAACCGAACATTTGGTCCGATCTGGTTGGTGTTCGGTGTAGAGGGAGTACACTGTAAAACTGACTTAATTTTGTCGAAATTTAAGAGAAAAACATGCACACAAAAATAATGATTTATTCTGTGTTATACACAATTGTAATGTCTGAAATAGTAAACCTGAATCGTTCCTCTTTTCTTTCATCGGTCCGAAGAGGTTTCCTGTACGTCCATTGGGTAGATCAACGAACTGAAACTTAAAGAAGCGGTCCAGAAATATGTGTTAATAAAAATAAAACTTTGCAGATATTTATGGATATCTTACCGATCAAAGTAAAAAAACTCCTTTGAAATCGGTGCAATAGTACGTTTTGGTAACTTTTTATCGTATATTTGCTGTATGCGATACATGGTGATGCCTCTTGAGTAAATAAGCATGTTCAGTAGGCCATACCAATTTGATTTCTATGTTTAGCATCCTCGGGCTGGTAGGTTTTTCGATCCCTAAACGAAGAAAAACAATTTTGACAATGCGAAAAATTGAGTTGGAAAGCATATAACATTTTGAAAAAAAAAACACTTTCAGGAGTTTTTACCAATATATGTAAAAATAGTGTGCAACTAGTCAATTTACACAGTTGAAATACTGTTTAAAAGTAGATGATAATGTATACAACAGTTTTTCAGGTAAACATTTGCTTCAGCTTGTACCACTGCCATAAATCGAAAAATCATGGGGACGCTAAACATAGAATCAACTTTGTATGGCCTGATTGCATATTCCTTTCGTGCCAAGCGTTTTCGAACGTATGCAGTATAAAATGCCTTACGTAAAGAAGAAACATTTTTAGTCGAACAAACACCCTTAACGTTCATAAGAACTATTGCCAAATTACGATGTATTAAATTAGATTCCAATGATAGCGGTTTTAAAAACCTTGTCCTCGTTTCTGTCCATTGAAGACGATGCGCTGATAAGCACTCGGACGGCACATGGGACGTAATCTTCCGTCTATGAAACCCCACCAGTTGTTAAACGATGCACCGGCATAGTTATACTTGGACAACCACTGCTGGTCCAGATCGAATAACAACTGGGTGTGCGGATCATGGATGGCGTGAAGTGTGCCATTAACACTATATCTCAAATCAGCCACGGATCTTCTGACGATGCGCCTCAGATCATGCAGACGGTTGGGGTAAGCTAGTCTCCTCCTTGTCACACAAAGCGACCTCGCCTTGCCAACTTTAATTCTACTCTCGCACATTAGCTCCTCTGGAAATTATAGCTAATCTCCAAATGGATGCTTTGGAACCGGAACGCTGTGATTCACTGTTCATTTGTCAACTCGTTTAAACTAAAGACTTTCTCTTTGCGTTCGTTATTGCAACGATGACCTATAGCAACAATCTCTTCGCCTGTTACGTTTTCAAAAGCAGCACACAGCGTTGCGTTATCTACAGTTATGAATTGTGGTAGTGAGACAAACTCATGTACATGCATTACAATTTATAAGACTATTTTAAAAGGTAATGCAGGATTTTTTTAGACAAAAAACTACATTCAAAATCTTCAGGTGTATTTCAACTGTTCGCACGAACGACGATTTTAAGACCATACAATTCGTGCATTAAAACTATCAAGAGAATACACAGGATGAATCTTATAGTCAAAGTGTTATAAAAACATAGAAGTATTACAGACGTGGAAATCATGCTTTAAATGCCGCGTGTTTTGACACGTACACGTTTTGTTTCGCAAGCAAATTTAAATTGCAACGTGTACGTGTAAGTGTATATATATCGATTAACCCGATTACAGTACGGAAACCAATATATTCATCCTATCGGTATTTTAATATATTTATGCATTAAGGTCAGTGTCAGGTTAATGTTTCCTAGCTATATCCGTACAAGTTGGTTTCGCAACCTCCCTTTCGGAATAAAGAATATTAACTACAGTTGTATAAGCATCTATAATGTACAGCGCCATAGGCACAACTGACTCACATTCACAGAGCATGCATGGTTATATAATATTTATAGAACACTGTTACATCTGCTCTCATTTACAGAAGAAGTTAGACATCAAAGATAAGACTGATTAATCGTTAAAACAATGCAATATTAACATATACTTATCATACAAACGGACGGTAAATGACGACGCCTTGCCTCAGGTTTCGTTCCTTTCATCTGGCTCTATACGAACATTTTCTACTGGTTTAAGATCTTTCAGTGGTTTTACGGATCTGTTGTAGTAAAACGTTTGTCTTTCTAACTTCTCATGACTTTTGATCGCACATTGTCCGGTATGCTAGATTGCAGCTGAGATGACTCTTCGAGAAGAAGAGTCGTGGTCTTTCTGTTCATGATTTGCCGCGATGTAGCCTGTTGATTGCTTAGGCGTATTGCGAAAATAAAGTAATTCTATCATTGGATCTGCATATAAATATTTTGCTTTTAAAGCCTTTTTAAAAGCCTTTTTTCATTATTCGCTTAGCAGTTTCGACGGCATGTTCAGCTTTTCCGTTGGACTGCGGGAACATAGCGAAATATGTTTGGTGATCTAAGTCCTATTTTCTCGAAAATGATTTGAACTTTTCGGACCTAAACACATTTGTGTTTCCAGGAATACCGTGTATAGCAAAATGTTGCTCAAGTTTTGCTATGATTCGTTTGGAGGTCGTTTCCTCGTTTTCCTGTCAATGTTAAAGACGTTACTGAAGTAGTCCACGGTAACTAGATACTATAGTAGATAGACATTGGCGTTGAATGTAAACACATCAGTTCCGACCTTTGCCCAAGGCGATCTGATATTTAATTACTTATCATTGGCTCTGTGCACTGTGTTCGCTCAAACAATTGGCATGTATCGCATTGGCTAATGTAGTCTTTTATCTGGCTGGTCATGTTCGGCTAACTTCTGGCGCGTTGAAGACATCCTTGTACACCGAATGTGTATGTATTTGGTCGAGAATTTCCTTTCGCGTGCTTTGAGAAATAATATAACGGTCGTAACGGAATGATATTCGATATTGCATAGATTGTTTGTCTCAAACGAAATAATATAGCTTAGCTTGGTTATTAGCTGTTTTTCCAACCATTGCGTATTTGTTCACTGACTTTGTCAATTTATATATTTCTGTGTTACTCCTTTTTGGCAAGGTTTGAAGAGTACCGTTACTCATTTCCTCAATCATTATCAAGAGTGTTGGAAGATACCCAGTGCTTTCAATTCTGATTTAATGTACATTTTCAGAGTTGACTCGCACACGGTAATTTGATCTGCTGGCTCACGACCTAGGTAGAATGTTCGCTGTCGCTCCGCTATCTAATTCAAATTTAATTCTTTTCCGCTCGCTGACTAACAACATGTTAGCGTAGATTTTCGATTGAATTTTCAAAACCTCATCATCACTCTCTTAGCTTGAAAAGTCAATCCGTTTCACGTGTGGTCTTTTGCGCGCGGGTATGTTTGTTTTTCAGTTTGCTGGATAGACATTCCGACGCATACAGATTATATCGACCGCACTTGAAACATTGTTTCCATATGCTCTGCAATCATCAGGCTTGCATAATTTACCACAGTATTTGGATTTTCATTTGCACGTGCGCTTTGCTTTTGGTATAGAGGATATTGACTATGCTACAGCATTTAAGTAACACCTTTAGGTATAGAGGAAAAGTGTCTGGTTGGAGGAAGGAAAAATAAATACAAAAAAATAATATTATTTTTAAAATATAAAAATAACACAGACTTGAGTAAATTAATGACTAGAATTTCACAAATGAAATTGGCAGTGGTATTAAAATATGTTTAATTATTACTTACAACAATCATATTGCACAGCATAAATTTAATCAGTGCATGATAACCATGACATTAATACCTATAATAATAACATTATAAGGCAGCGTTTATCATATAAAAACTGCTGTTAAAATTTGCTCGCACCTATATACAGTACGTCAGATATCGCTTGACGGCGACCATAGTATATGTATAACTATAAATGTTAAATGAAGTGAAAACTAACTGAATATATCCTATTAAGAAATCAATATACTCCAATGAAATTTGTTTATTATAATATTGATATCAAATTACACATGTGTATTTAATACAATGATTCTAAGATTTTAATTTGTTGTTACAGATCAGTATTTTCTTCTGACTTGTTGCATCATGTATAAAATAACAGAGAGTATATATATCATATGAATCATACAGCGATATACAGTCCCAGTGCTTGTTACATAAAATTTAGTCATTTCTTCGGGGTTTTTGTTTTGCATTCCTTGAAACAGGTTGAAACACTTTCATAGTGTCATTTTACGATATCGTTCTACAATTGTTTTTGGCTTTTTGTAACAAATCAGGTAGGCGGATCGGAGAACCTAGAAATCAACAAACTCTCGCCTTACGTGTTATTTATAGAACAATTACAGCATCTAAATGTCAAGCAAAATCACAATACTGTTACACACTTGTTTACATGGCTGATGCATTCCACGCGGAATAATGTCACAGTCAGACCGGTGTGTACACAAAAGAAATAGAAGGGCGATCATTATTGAAATCCGACTTGCTTATTGGCGCCGATAATATTGTTTTGTTTCACTGTATGTGATGATAAATTAATTGTTGGTCAATATGTACTGAATTGCAATAGTGTGTATTGTAAAATATGTCGGATATTTAACTTTGCTATAATACATATTCCGAAACTGAATATGATGACCATTTCCTTTCTCATTTCCGAACCCACCGTTGTGTCCGCAGATGTTTTATGAAATGATTTGCTGAACAAAGATCAACCGTGCGTATTCGTATAGTTGAACCCTTGACAGAGCATTGAAATACAGTATCAAATTGTGTTGGTGTTGGGGTCGTAGCTAAGTGAAGAGCTGGGGACAAATGGGTGAGCATCGTGGAAAATGAGCAATTTCTTATGATACTGTCATTCACCACTATCTTCTTGACTCCCATGATTACGTGAAAATTATCTCATGATTATGACTCATTGACATTGATTATTTAAATTATTTAACTATTATGTGTTTAAAGGCCTAGTTTAATCCTTCTTTATTTGACTCCCCCCTCCAAATATGGGGTATTATACCCCTGTGTATTGGCACCCTATTGGGGTCACAGTGTGGTGACCCTTATCAGCCGAGATAATACACTGCTGTAGAGGTAGAGATATGTTGAAACAGTACACAAAGCCATTGCTCTGACAGCTGAGAGAAACTATTGCAGATTATGATAAGAGATATTATGGTGGACCAATACACTGAGTGGAGTACCCCATGGACTGGCCAGACATTCCTTAAACTAGGCCTTTAACTGTTAATTGGGCCGACTTAAGACTTACGCACTTCAGTTTGGATTTGTATTTATTTCATAAATATATTTTTGTTTTCATGATTAACACTTTGGTTGTTTCTTGATTTTTTATGAGGATTCATATTTTCCCGTACAGTAGGTCTAGATATAGTACTGAACCGGCTAGTTAATAATAATTCAGTGTCTTTTACAATAGAAATACAAATTTGGATGACTCTATTCTATTTCATAGTACATGTGCTGTAATATTTTCAACATACCTTTCTGTACTTATCGAAACCGAATGTCTTATATGTATATATGTATGCATGTATTTATTTACAGTCAACGCATCAACACTCTATGGTTTCTATATATATAATTAGCCGACGAATTTCATGTAACAAAAATCAATCAATGTATTTGATTGGTTCAGTTCTTGTTTTTATCACATAAATTTACAATAAAAATGTTGGTTCTAATGTAGAACCTGCTACTCCTTCATCATACAGAAATATTAACCGGGGTGTGACTATTGACCAACCAACTGAATGATTGCTTATTAATCACCGCTACATCCACCCGGAACACCAACCACCCTATAGCCCATTAGTGCTTTCAGCACTTTGATTAAGTTTTGTTAAACTCCAATGCTCCAAACCTATTATTGGGTGCCAAAATGTGCATAAACCAGTTTGTTTTCGGTCGTAGAAGCCAAAGATGTGGTGCAAATGCAAATAAAGTATTAATATGGTTATTTTCCACACTAAAACATCGAAGATATATACAACAACCTCCTCTGGTGTCTCTTAAACAACTCAGAAACTGAAAATTAACCGTTTTCAAATATGTAAACAAACATCATAGTACATAATGACTTCCATAACATGTTATTCTAGCAACTACGAAGCTGAAATAAAAAACCGAGTGTAGTTTAATCATAGGACCACACAATAAGCACGTTTAAATTTTCGCAAATAAGCTGAGCGAATCTTCGAATGTCTCACTTAAAAATAACGCGATGTGAGATACGTAATTAACCCCCCTGAAACTACACGTAGTAGTCTGTAACCTCTTCGTTTTTGTGCAATTTTTCGCTTTGTGGTAAAATTATTAGTGGGAAATTTTGCCTGCGAATTACTAAACAACACCGATGAAACTGAAGACTTGAATGGATCATTATTCGAAGTATGTGATTTAAAAGTTGGTAAAATTAATGTAGACTTGTCAAAATTGTGCTGATTTTAGTTATTAACGCTTAATTTTTAAATATTTTTGCTAGCATGACATTTTAATGTGTTATTTATCGAGAAAGTAGCGATAACAGAGGATTTTTTTTAATTTAGCAAAACCTACTCAATTAGCGATAACAAAGCTTTGTTCATTCAGCCAGTCCATATCTGTCACCATAGTAAACCATACATTTTTATCACATCGCTAAAAATTAACTACGGACATAACAGTCATTGTTTTGATGGAATTAAAGACATTAAAGTTTAAATGTTTATATATTAGTATGTTATATCCTTTTTAAGTCGTGGGTAATTTTGACAAAAATGTTACATCACAAATATTTTATAAATATATGACCATAAAACATTATAAATATAAATTTTAACTTTTTGTCTTTAGATTTGTTGCCTTTTTTTCAAATGTTTATCGTGTGTAAACATCAAAATAATCGATTGTTTTGATAGTGTCAAACCGCCATCTTGAAAGTAAAGTCCTTCTTGAGTCGTGGATTCTGAATGGCTGATCCAATGTCAACATTGTCATGCTGTAAACACTCTTAAAACAGATATTGCAATGGAGGTTACATTCTATGATGATTGCAATCTGTATAGAAGACAACAGTGAGTAGTTTATTGGTTTTGAAACAAATGATAATTAACTCAATTGTTTTAAAAGTAAACTAATGTATTGTATATAATTTCATATAAACTGGACATACAAACATGTATATCTACTGTAAAACAGTCATAATTTACAGATATGTTAATAATTACAAACAACATTAAATAGTGAATAATTATAACATTGCATCAAACACTATGTTCAGAATAAATTAATTTCATTACAAAATAACATTTATTATTGGAACATATAGGTTAACTTCAACACAAAGGTAATTGATGGAATATTTACAAAATCACAAAGTGGAGAATGATATCATCAATCAACATCGGAATTTAACTTTCTCGGTCCACGCAATGTGGACAGAAGAAATCTGAGAGCCTGCGCACCACTCTAATTTCAGAACAGAATCTGAGGTGACACCAATGTCCACAAGCTGTGCACTGTGCCCACTTGACAAACACTACTCCAACGCACTGGTCCATTCCTGGTGGAGAGAACTTGTTGCATACACAACAGTTGTTGGCCGGATCATCATCTTCTATCTCACTGTCACTGTCTGAAGCAACTTCATGCATTTTCATTTTTTGGACAAGTACTTTGCTGGATGAGGGTTTTTGGTCATCATTTATTTCTCTACTCCTCACAGTTTCCTTTGATTTTCCTTTCTTGTTTATTGCTGCTCGTTCTTGTTCATATTCCAGTAGCTGGTAGTACACTTCGTCCTCTGATATTGGTTTACCTCCAAATTTTGGTTTCTTCTTGGTTTCTTTTGTCTTGTATTCATTAGGTTTTGTTTTCTCTTGTCTTGGTTTGGGCGCTGTTTCAATTAGTTTTTGGTCTAATAGTTCTTTCATTGTCATGCTTGGTGTTTCTTTGTTGTATGTCTTCTTTGGGAAAGATTGTGATGGCAAAATCATCTCAATAGGGACCTTGGTCGAATCAAATGGTGATATTCCAGCTTTCCTGAATCCAGCCTGGATTGTTATTGGCATCATTGATTTCAGGTATGCTTTCCCGGACAACTCTGCGATTTCAAACTTCGTAATGATTCTACCCCTTTCTTTCGCCATGTACAAGTTGCATTCACTATGAAATGTGGCCTTGAATGGACCAAAGCATGCTATGTCCAATGGTTGGAGGGCATGTGAACTGTGGGGTGGGAGAACAAAAAGGATCACATGGTGATCTCTGGCCCACTTAACAATGTCAATAGACACATGAGATGAATGACCATCGTAAATCAACAAGATGTGTTCATTGTTGTCACCAGATCCTCTTTGTACATATTTCAGGAAGTGTTCATTGAGGTATTTCATCAGAACTTCACCATTCACCCAACCAGAATCTGACATGGTGTAGGCTGCACCAGCTGCTGCATTATTCATGAAGTTGTCATTGGTGCGTTTCCCTTTGAACACATAGTAGGGTGGTAGAGCTGTACCTGCTGCATTTACACAGGCTATTATGGTAGTGGTGCCTGTATTTGGTGAGGTGACTGCTTGTGTTTTACTCGCCGAAACACCAGTTATGACTTTTGAGGGCCTATGCTCAGGTTGAATTCCCGTCTCATCAAGGTTGTAAATAAGATGAGGTTTTGACTTGAGATCATACTTTCCAAGAACAGCATTCAAATCACAATAATAAGTGTCAATGTTTTCTTGTGTCACTGCTGCTGCCCGAGTGGATGAAAGGGCCCTGGGTTTGATGACCTTCAGTCTGTGATCCCATCTTTTCAGGAAGGCATAGTACCAGGTATCACTCAGCTTGTCATCTGGTTTGCGCCTGCCAAGCTTTACAGCAAGTTCACTGGCAAGAACATTCAACTGTGCACGATTCAGACCATAGCCAACCTGGGCCAGGGATGCAAGATGGTTAACCAGCTGCTCTTCTTCGTCACATGTGAACAAAGAATCCTTTCCCCACTTTGCACTTATCTTCACTTTGTTCAGTACTCTGTCCCTCAATGTTTGTCTAGGAACACCAAACTTCACAGCAGCTCTATCAACTGGCATGTGTTCTTCCTTAACAGCCTTATAAGCTGCCATCATCATATCTCTGGTATACTGCTTGAGGTTCTTCATTCTGACAGGTTTTTTCTGAAAAATATAATGAAACACAACATTTCATGGGATGTATAAACTGTAGTTACTAAATCTGCATTGATTTGAATTTTATCCTTTTAAATCTTCTTTACGAATTATTAATAATTAGAAAACAATTATTACAGTGTGACCTACGAAAGTTTTAGCGTATTTACAGCAAGTGCTTTGCGCATGCGCAGACCACCATTTTGTGAAAAAATGTCAACAGACGCTGTAGAATGGAAAATACTCATAAATAAAGGATTTTTTGTGACTTAGAAACAATATAAAGGTAGAAATAATGTTTATGTTTGATAAAAATGTATCAGGTTATTGTGAATAACAATATTTACCTGTTTTTGTCGCATTTTCAATCTGCAAAACGATAGTGACTGTGCCAAAACTTTTTACCGGAACGAACTTCATCATGTGCAAACGTTCTATCAAGTGATTTCACGCGATCTCTATAACCACGGGTCAAAAAGGACCCACGACTCAACAAAAACAAGCCATATAGCATGGCTACATGATTTTTGGGGGTTGTTTTGATCATGAATCGCAATCTATTTCCTAGAAGGTACATGTTTTCTGATTACAAAACTGAAATGATCATGACAATATCTTACTTGGAAGTGAAGTTATGACAATTTTTGTAGAGCACCCGTCAAAGTGCAATAAAACGTTATAAAAGAAAAAACATGAAAAGTCAGCCCAACTATGAATTTGTGTTTATAAAGCTAACAGCTATGGGGGGAAATGTATTTTTTAAATGGTGCATGTTTTCTGATTACAAAACTGAAATAAAATCATAATTATCTCACTTAGAAGTGTTGTTATGACTATTTTTGTACACCACCCGTAAGGCTACAATAAGACGCAAATTGGGAAAATACATGAAAAATTAAGACTACTGTCATTTTTTTCATTATTAAGATAACACACTTTGCCAAAATGTAATTTTGTAAAGGTGCATGTTTCCTGATTACAAAACTGAAATAAAATTTAATTTATCTCACATAGAAGTGTTGTTATGACTATTTTTGTACATCATCCGTAAAGGTGCAATAAATGTAATGCAAAAACAACATAAACAGTAATACCAACTATGAATTTTTATTATTAGGCTGAATACATAATGTCCATGTGTGCAGCCTAATTTTAAATACTAGTTGGTATGATTGTTCATGTTTCTTGCATTACATTTTATTGATAGTTTTATAAAAATCAACTGTTCTTTATGCGACTTGTTTTGCCGCAATGATTTTTACATACAAAAATGATATATAGTCAACAATTATTATGCCCCAATTTAGTTCTTAACCATACTCTAAAGATATGTGTAAAACGGTGTATATTTCAGCAATAGGAAAATTTATAGCGATTGCTCGTAAATATCCACTTAAACATTAATTGAAATACCAGACTGACAAATGTACGAACCGACTGGGTACGAATTGTTTCGACGTAATTGGTTGTATAATTCAAATAATTAAACAATTGACAACGCATATGCCCTTGTTTAACATATAGGATCCATCTTAATACATGCAATATATCCCTACTAGTGTGTCGACAGCAAATATATCTCAAATATTGATATTTCTTCCGTATTCACGGTATTGTTATTCGTACACACCGCCGCCATCTTGGAATTGCGTTCAGTTTAACATGGGTTCGGAAAAGACCCATAAACAATAACTTTCCGGTTAAATTCGTTCTAAAGAAAGGTAGAATTTAATAAAAACCAAATTCATTGTTAAATATGTAGCCTGAAATCCAGCGAAATCGTCTTGTTTTTAAGAAATATTGGATTTTACACTTTCTGCGGAATTTTCGTATCTAAAAATAATACTCACGTGGATTCTTTTATGGTTTCCCTGGTATTTCATCATCGTATTACTATATGCAAAGTAGATTGGTTCCAGAAATTTACGTTTTATATGAATGTAAGACCGAAATAAAATGGTCCCAGCATTGGGCCGCTTTTCGCTACTAATTAATATTCATGAGCTTCCTCCAAGGGACACTACTCTCGCTGCTTTGGCATCGCTAATTAGTAATAAAATTGAAAATCATTAGCGTTTTGTTGATAATTTTCACTATTAAATTGCCGATTTTGTTGTTTACTGAACAGAATTTGCGTCTTCCATCTTTGTTTACACGAACGGATCATGTGATTTAAATCTAAATTACTCCTGCCTATTTTTAACTACAATCATGTATTATACATCATTGTAAAGGGGAAAGAACACGCTTTCTATTAGTCTGAAAATAAATTATGCAAATTAATGCATGGAAGAGCAGCAAGACGCCAAATTTAGGCAATTTTCACTGGCCATTTGTCTGATGAAAACAATATGGTCACTGGAAAGCACAAGTATACCAGCAAAATATAAGCATCCATCCACCATTTAACATCAGTTTCTTAAAATTACATCTTAGCGCATTTTTGCGCAATTCATTTAATTCCATTAACTGTCGATCAGGTACTTCGTGTTCTTCCGTCAGCTTCCGATAGCGACCCGTTGTCAGCCGAATCTGATTTCGTGTCACTCCGCTTAACGTTCGTCATACTGCAAAGAGTGATCTCCCCTGAATGTTATCAGTTTTCGCGAGGTATTGCAGTCGTGCAACTTTGACGTCTTTGTCAATCTTTGTTGTTTGATTGTATATTACAGGTACTGCAAACTATTTACCACATCAAAATAATTATTATTGCAATTAGTGCATGCAAGATGGCTGTTAATATAATTATTTCACGTAAGATTTACGATGTTTAGGCTGTTGGAAGATAGTGAAAGTGAAAGTGGACAACAATTTGACAAGACATAGTATCGATTTATAGCACAGCATTGATCCTCAATCACCACCGTGTACACAACTGAAATGCAAAGCCTGTCGTGTTTATTTTCATTTATAATTGATCAATTTAATCTATATCATTTCTTGAATGAGCTGCAAATAAGGTAGCTGGGTGGGAGAGGGGTGAGCACTCCCGCCCTTGTCATTGCCTTTAAGTGGTCACTGCAGGTTTAATTGAATGACTTCATGTTGTATACTTACAAGGTTTAATATTTTCTTTAAATTTAAAGCTTTTTTGTTGTTGTTTTTCTTTAAATCTTCAAACATCCTTACATTGAAAAACAATTCTTACATTGAAAACAATATTGTAACAGCATTTATTCTGCATGCTTGATATTTTAACTTAACTGCAATACTAGTAGCACTTCATAAAAATGCTGTTAAGTAACAGCATTAAGTATTGCATGATTTGCTTTTGCATATATTAATTTCAGGATTGCTGCAGTTTTTGAAGATATTGTGCTTTGGTGTTTAGTCTTCTGTTCATACAGGACAAACGAGACAGTGGAGACAGTGGCTTTTGAAGACAGAAATTAACAGTCTTTCTCGTGTTAGGTTGTTTCCAAGATGGTCAGCCAAGGAGTCTTTAAAGTTGCGTTGTGGTGCTTTGCATCGCAGTTTTTAATTGTTTTCTTCTTTTGCCTGAGATGGCCTATCCAGTATTCAATTTGGTAATGTTTGATGTTGCTGTTACTGTTCATATTTGTTGGAAACGTTTTTCGTATAATCACAAGACTATGTTCTTTTCAAGTATTTTCCGATCAATACTAAAAAAAATTGTTCAGCATTCAAACCATGTTAATTGTTGTATTTAAGGTATGGTTTGGGTTCTTTTGAATGAGTGAACAATTAGTATTCCAAAAAGTTCCTAACGCAAAAGCTGCATTGAAAGACCACCTTTCACCAAGACCGCATGTTGTTTAATACATGTATTTACATTTCTGTGGCCATTTTTTAATAACTTTGAAGAGTACATGATCTTTTTGGCAGAAATAAAAGGTAAAATATATTAATTTGTGTTTTGGTCTTCCAGAAAGGATGGTCTTAAAACTGGAGATGATGTCGGATATATGCCTTTAGAGTTAATGAATACACTGTTCCGAATACTGAAATAAATTAGTCTGTTATATGTACTAAGCATGTTAAAGATATATATAATATATATAATTGAGCTTTATAAATGTATATAACATCTTTTACTTGCAGTTTGTAAATGCCAAATGTGTTTTACGCAGTACTAGAGACATTGTCTTACCCAGATTCAGTCCAGCATTTGGCTTTAATACTCATTCCATTTAAAATGATTTGTTGTCTTTTATAAGTCACCATGTATGTAAGACAGTGAAAGTATGTGAAGTGTTTACTTAACAAAGCACAAAGTGACATGAAAAGATTACTTTGAACCTGTTTAACTGCCAGAAATTATTGCCAGGTGTATTATTGACAGAATTTACATATTTGACAGAACGAAATGTGGGGGGTTACGTTCTTCAGATACACATAACTTTGTTATTTTTCAAGATACAGTAATTTCATTTGCAGTTTTGTTTTTCTAAAAGAATAACCTTTAAAATGGTATATAATTTTATAGGTTTTTCTAAATTAAAAAAAATCCTCTGTTATCGCTAACTCAATTATATACCATTTTAAAGGTTATTCTTTCAGAAAAACAAAACTGCAAATGAAATTACCGTATCTTGAAAAATAACAAAGCTATATGTATCAGAAGAAGGTAAACCCCCCCCCCATTTCCTTCTGTCAATAATACACCTGGCAATAATTTATGGCAGTTAAACAGGTTCAAAGTAATCTTTTCATGTCACTTTATGCTTTGTTAAGTAAATACTTCACATATTTTCACTGTCTTACATACATGGTGACTTATAAAAGACAACAAATCATTTAAAATGGAATGTGTATTAAAGCCAAATGCTGGACTGAATCTGGGTAAGACAATGTCTCTAGTACTGCGTAAAACACATTTGGCCTTTACAAACTGCAAGTAAAAGATGTTATATACATTTATAAAGCTCAATTATATATATTATATATATCTTGAACAAGCTTAGTACATATAACAGACTAATTTATTTCAGTATTCGGAACAGTGTATTCATTAACTTTAAAGGCATATATCCGACATCATCTCCAGTTGTAAGACCACCCTTTCTGGAAGACCAAAACACAAAGTAAAATATTTTACCTTTAAATTCTCCCAAAAAGATCATGTACTCTTCAAAGTAATTAAAAAATGGCCACAGAAATGTGAATACATGTATTAAACAACATGCGGTCTTGATGAAAGGTGGTCTTTCAATGCAGCTTTTGCTTTTGGAACTTTTTGGAATACTAATTGTTCACTCATTCAAAAGAACTCAAACCATACCTTGAATACAACAATTAACATGGTTTAAATGCTGAAATTGTTTTAAGTATTGATCAGAAAATACTTTAAAAGAACATAGTCTTGATATTATACGAAAAACTTTTCTGACAAATATGAACAGTAACAGTAACATCAAACATTAACAAATTGAATACTGAATAGGCCATCTCAGGCAAAATAAAAATAAAATAAAAACTGCAAAGCACCACAACACAACTTTAAAGACTTATTGGCTGACCATTTTGGAAACAACCTAACACGAGAAAGACTGTTAATTTCTGTCTTCAAAAGCCACTGTCTCCACTGTCTCGTTTGTCCTGTATGAACAGAAGACTAAACACCAAAGCACAATATCTTCAAAAACTGCAGCAATCCTGAAATTAATATATGCAAAAGTAAATCATGCAATACTTAATGCTGTTACTTAACAGCATTTTTATGAAGTGCTACTAGTATTGCAGTTAAGTTAAAATATCAAGCATGCAGAATAAATGCTGTTACAAGATTGTTTTTAATGTTAGAAATGTTTTTCAATGTAAGGATATTTTAAGATTTAAAGAAAAACAACAACAACAAAGCTTTAAATTTTAAGTATACAACATGAAGTCATTCAATTAAACCCGCAGTGACCACTTAAAGGCAATGACAAGGGAGGGAGTGCTCACCCCTCTCCCACCCAGCTTCCTTATTTGCAGCTCATTCAAGAAATGATATCGATTAAATTGATCAATTATAAATGAAAATAAACACGACAGGCTTTACATTTCACGGTGTACATGGTGGTGATTGCGGATCAATTATTTGCTATAAATCGAGACAGATTATTTGTCTTGTCAAATTGTTGTCCACTTTCACTTTCACTATCTTCCAACAGCCTAAACATCGTAATACGGTAAATCTTATGTGACATAATGCACTAATTGCAATAATAATCATTTTGATGTGGTAAATAGTTTGCAGTACCTGTAATATACAATCAAACAACAAAAGATTGACTAATACGTCAAAGTTGCGAGACTGCAACACCTCGCGAAAACTGGTAACATTTAGGGGAGATCACTCTTTGCAGTATGACGAACGTTAAGCGGAGTGACACGAAATCAGATTTGGTTTATAACGGGTCGCTATCGGAAACTGACGGAAGAACACGAAGTACCTGATCGACAGTTCATTGAATTAAATGCTTTGCACAAAAATGCGCTAAGATGTTATTTTAAGAAACTGATGTTAAATGGTGGATGGATGCTTATATTTTTCTGGTATACTTGTGCTTTCCAGTGGCCATATTGTTTTCATCAGACAAATGGCCAGTGAAAATTGCCTTAATTTGGCGCCTTGCTGCTCTTCCATGCATTAAAATGCATAATTTATTTTCAGACCAATAGAAAGCGTGTTCTTTCACCTTTCCAATGATGTATAATACATGATTGTAGCTAAAAATAGGCAGGAGTAATTTAGATTTAAATCACATGATCCGTTCGTGTAAACAAAAATGGCAGACGCAAATTCTGTTCAGTACACAACAAAATCGACAATTTAATAGTGAAAATGATCAACAAAACGCTCATGATTTTCAATTTTATTACTAATATATAAACATTTCAACTTCATTGTCTTTAATTCCATCAATACAATGACTTTTATGTCCGTAGTAATTTTCAGCGATGTGTTAAAAAAATGTGTGGTTAAAATGGTGACAGATATGGACTGGCTGAATGAACAAAGCTTTGTTATCGCTAGCGAAAGCCAATTCTAGTTTCAATTTACTTAAAGTTGAACTGAAGTTGAAGCTTAATCGTCCGTTGCTGCAGTAGTGTTAATATTCGCAAATATATATTAATATAAATAGGTGTTTGATATTCGCTGCATTGTTATTTACATTCCAATTTTTAAATGTCTTAATCAGTTTTAGTCCGTTTACTTAAGGAATTCACTTTCACTTGCCCAGCGGGCAAGTTACTTTAAACATCTACTTGCCCCCAGTCAAAAAAGGTTGCCCCATCTTTAAGTCAATGTTTTTGTTATTTAAAGCATTCACGATTTCGACATTGTCAAATCACGCGTAACGAGACTGGCGAGATTACGCAAGATCATATGTCCCGGTCTCGCCGGGATTGTCCGGCTTTCGCGATGTTTGTCCCGGCGTCCAGCTCAGATGCATTTTGTCCCGGTCATTTTGAAACGTGACACGAGTCCTGTTAAAATCGAGTAACCTTTCAAAGCGGTGTAGACATAAAACTACTACCGAAATTTTATCCTGTGTAAACAAAATTCACAAAATTAATTAAGATTTCATATTTTTTTATCCACTTTTCCATTTGTGAATTTTCAGCCCAAAAATGTGAAAAAAAGTATATTTTTGGTTTTGTGAATGGTACCGAATATCGGCATGAAAATGAGGCACAAGAACGCTGAATGGGTCACGAAAAATGTGCTACACGTCTGTATGTCAACTGTATGTCATAAATCAATACTAACCTATCTGAACGACAATAAAATTATCGATGCTGCGTGACTGCTTGTTATTAAAAAGGAAATGTTTATGGTGACAAAAGACCGAGTAACAATATGTACTGCCCATCATAGGTGTCCCCCTCAAATGTCAAATTTCCGGGCCTTTTTTTTGTAAATGTCCCGTTTTGGTCTGAACAATTTATGGCATGTATGCGCAAAATTTTGAGGTCTGGGAGGTTCGGTGTTCTCGCTGTAAAGTAAAAATCAATCAGCTGCAGATGCAGTTTCACATAAACTGCTATTAAAACCAGAGTTGGCATAAAACCCGGGTTTTATAGTATTGACCAGCCCGGGCGGGCAATACTGGGAAAAACCGGGTTTTACTGGGCAATACTGGGGAAATTAATACATTTATACAAATAATAATAAAAAGAAGGAAAACCAATGGAAACTACCTACAAATCATAGACTCTTGAGGGTTTATATCTGACTCTTGGCAAATTTGATTTTGGCTTTTGAAAATTTGACCCCAAGAGTCATTGACTCTTGAAATTCAAAGTCTAAGGAAAGCCCTGCGCATGAAGTAATTACCTCGCGAGTCAAACAGGCGTATTTTGAAATTTCCACGCGTCAAAACCCGGGAGCTCGGGTCAAAGGTAAGCCCTGATTTTTATTTGATTTGTTTCTTTTGAGAATTGCAACCTGAATACAAACCAGACCCAGCTAGCTCAGTTGGTAGAGAGCTGGACTGTCAATCCGGGTGTTCGTGAGTTCAAGCCCCAGCCAGGCAACATAACTTATGTGGGATTGATTATAATATAATTTCTACGGCCATTCTCTCCCTACCTCAGATTCAAGTAGGGCATTAGTTATTGGCATTAAATATGTATACTTGGTACTGGTAAACCACTAAGATTGGCTATCTTGTCCAGGAAAAGTTATTAGGTTAGCTGACCGCCTTTATGTGACTGAAATACTGTTGAATATGGCGAAAACTCCAAAAAGCAACAAACAAACTTACATCAAAGTCTGTAATTGTAGTAGATCTGGCTGCAGTATATACAGGAAAAGTCCTGCAGTTCCAAATAATAGACCTGTGTCCTACTAGTACCATCATAAGGAATATATGCAGATTAATTATCTTTGCATACTCGATAACACAACAAGAAAAAATGTCCATGTATTCTCTTTTAATCGTAAGCAATAAATATAAAGCATTTCAAAATCATGTCCACAGCACACAATTAAACAAAATTACATAACAACATTGAATTATACTGAAACAAGTATCACAAAAATACATTTTAGTTTAGTAATGCTGAAAGCACAGAAATCTTTTAATAAGTATATTCCTCAATTTCCTGTGTAGAACCCGTACTTAGTCACTTTTTCACAAGTTTTGTCACTTTTTTACAAGTTTTAGTACAATTCAGTCAAAACCAAGCAGGTCCATTGCTAGTTATTGAGTTAGGCTGCTACCCAAGACACTTCCCATGTACCCATTTTGAACAGCAACTTGGACAGTCACAGTTAATGCTGGTTTCAATTTCCCAATGAACAATTGTTCTATAGCATATATATACAATGTAACTCCATTATATCGCAATTTTGCGGGGTCCACGGATCGCGATCGCGATATATCCGGATCCCGATATAACTTCCATGCTATTCAGTAGATATACATGTCTACTCTAGCCTGTTTTTCCCCGATCTCAAACATGAATGTAATAAAGTTAATTACCCACCCTTTTCAATGTAGTTAACATCCATTATCATAATTTATGTATTAAATCCATATGTAAAATATTCCATTTGTATATGAAAATATAATATTTTTATTCCTTAAATTCCGTTGATTAAATTTCAAAGCGCGTATAAAAATATAAAGTCCGAAACGCCTATCTGAATTTCACTATTCATGTGAAGTAAACATAAATTCTATTCACAATTACAACACATGTATTTTGTGTAAACTCTTTGATCTGTTAGAAAAAGCGCGCGAAAAATTGCTGACAATCATGTACAACGTCACGTCGTCCGCATGGAAAGCGTGGGTGTATTGATTGCCATATAAAAACTATCTCAGAGAACATTGAGATCTTTACTTTTGTATAAAATTTTGTAGCACACAGCAACAAAATTAGGTGTCTATATCGCGAACGATATGCAGTTAGCATTTCTCCTGAGACAAAAAAGAAACAGTAAAGCCGTATCGTTTACACTATTGTCATTCAGATAGCTCAGTATTGATTTATGACATACAGTTACTGTATACACCCTCCACGTGGACTGCGTGTAATTCGGGTGCTAACAGCGACAGCAGTGAATGGACGTTGTCATGGGTGGCACGCGCCCTGTAAGCTGATGATGTCATACTGTTACACTTTGATGTTGAGCGAGTCGGCGTATTGTTTGTCGCACTACAAGAGTGTGAATAAAAGAGACGCCGTGAAGGCACGAAAATCCGGATCAAACTGGATTTATTTATGAGCATTTGGTAATAGGAAAATACTGAAGTACATGAAAAAAAATTGAGATCCACGGCCCATTCGCGATATATTGGACATCGCGATATAACGGATCATGATAAAGCGGATCTGCAGTGTAGTTACTTCCCACAGTTGTTTGTTACACAAATCACAAAGTGGTAAAGGGTCATCATAAACCCGGCAGACTGAATAGACGAAGAAAATTATTCATGTCACCAATGGGTCGCTTTTCTACTGTCTGCAGCATCCGGAATGTTTCACCCCAATGGATTTTTCGCCTGAGGATGTTTCGACTTAGAACTTTGAATGCGCACAGATGATTACTAAATACTTATGACAGTTCTTCAACAACCGTCAGTTTGGATATCCACAATTCATTATATTATTATTTTTAATATATTCACTTGAATTTGTATTACTTAACTTGAACAAACATTACATAATATTTATATATTTTTTAATGACATAATATTTATATATTTGTTAATAAATATAACTACAGTAGTAGTGTTGTTTTTCACATTATGCTAATTCAAGAAGGAATACTACGATCAGGTGAATAATTTTTCAGGGTGAGACATCACAGATTCTGTTCGTGATAGTTACCTGAAACAAATAAAGTTCAATTAATAAATGATTATTAATTTATTATTGCAAAGATGTTATGTAATATAAACACACAATAATACTATGTATAATGCACCTATCAATATTTTCCCCCGGGGGGGGGGGGAGCGGCGGGTATATGCGGGACTTTAGACTAAAAGCGATTCCCAACAGGCGGGAAGTTGACATGCCGAATAATTCCGGGTCCCGGAAATAGACTGGTTGGATTTTAGATCCTGGTAATTTTGGCCCCCTGGGCCATTGATACACCATTAAGCATGGGGATTCAGACAAACATGCTTGGCTCTTGGGTGGGGAATTAGCCCCCTAAAAATAGATTTTGTCAAATTCCCTTGGGTCAGCCGGCTGCTCCCCACGGGGAAAAAATATTGATAGGTGCATTAACATACTGAACTGGCTACTCTATGCAATTCCGATGTACAGTTATCGCCAGGGCATCGGTCAGTGCCTGTACATGCACAAGGCGGCTCCCAATTCCCATCTACAATTCTGCGCGGCTATTGTCCATTTGACGATTTAGTCAGCGAAAACCGTCCGGCGCCCGCTTGAGATTGCGAACATGCGAGGCAAAAAATATATAAATCGCGCAGCGCCAATCTAGATTCCAAAAATTGACGATGCTTTACAGTTCGATATAATCGGACGGCGCCTGTTCTATTTGTGACCTAGGCATAATACAGATAAGTAAATAAGCTTTAGTAGCCCCTTGACAAACTTGCTTCTTGTGAGACTATATAGAGTTTCATCAAAGCAAATGACAAGTTTTAACAGGGTTGCCAGCAGACTTGAAAAGAAGGGGAAATATGATTTTTTCTTCAAGGTCACTTGGAGTGAATTGTCTGGGAATTTTGAAAGTCAGTAATGGCTATGGCAGTTTTCAGGTGTTTTGAATTTCACAAATGTATGCATAAATACGTTATATGCTTATTTTTAGTCAGAAATATATCCCTTTTTCTGCGTTAAATGCGCATTCAAAACACTTTTAGTACACTTTGTGTATTAATTGGGGTATGTCGTTGGGTGGGCGGGCGTGGTGGCGGCGTCAACTTTTCGTTTCCGCTCTCTAACTCGTGAACGGATTGAGCTATTGTAATGAAACTTCATACATAGATACCTTATATCGAGACCTCGCTTGGGATTGCATATGGGGTCAAGGTCACTGTTACTAAAAATAGAAAAACGGTTTCCGCTTAATTACTTGAGAACGCATTGATATTTTAATGAAACTTCGTACATAGATACCTTATATCAAGACATCGCTTGGGATTGCATATGGGGTGGGTGGGGTCAAGGTCACTGTTACTTAAAATAGAAAAACCGTTTCTGCTCAATAACTTGAGAACGCATCGAGATATTTTAATGAAACTTCATACATAGATACCTTATATCGAGACCTCGCTTGGGAGTGCATATGGGGCGGGTCACGCAGGGATCATCCTAGCCCAAAATTTTAGGGAGAAGTGACTTCTCCTTTTGCCGAACTCAGGAAGAAGTTTATCGATAACTGACATTGGCGCGTAAAGCAGCTATTTAGCCAATCAATCAATTGAATTATGTATAATTAATTAATTACAAGACTACAACCTGTAATAATGAAAGTTAAACACAAAATAGCTTAAGAAGTTTTATTGGTATTAGAAGCAGTATTTAAAAAAAACAAGCACTCATGTTTATGTTTATGACAATTGATACTTACACTTCATAAGGCAGTCACTGGTTTCCTTTAAAATAATGTATTGATATTAAGAGTATATTTTACAATGTAAATTATTAACGCCCTTGATATTTCTCCTAATAACGCTACATGTTATACATTGCTCAGGTAGACAAGTACCGGTATTGTACACCACTTGGTTGTCACCAAGCTGCACGTGGAAATCGTGCAACATAATTTTCCCGCCGTTAGTCGGCGTCAGAACAAAGAAACCACAGGAGAATGAAATAACGTTGTAATGGTGTCGTGTGTTGTTCAATGCTTTTGTTTGGATGACGTCATTTACTACAAAATGGGAATTATCTGTTTCTTTTCACACGCGATGTTTGTTACGATTGTGTTAATTGCGGAAATGGAAAATAAGTGATCAGTGTATCTTTTTGTTTTAATTTTAAATTAATTGTCAGTTCTAAGGTCAAACATCGCAATTATGCGAACAGCAAATATTCATAACCTGAATATAAGTTCTTTTACAGTACGTAAAATGGTAATAATAAATCTGAACGACTGTAAATTCTAGTGTAAACCGGTTGATCATATCGCCCAGTGTGCACTCGCTTTCATGGTTCCCGACAGCCTTTGCTAATAACAGATTTACTCTGCAAGTAAGTACGCGAAGTCGGGAACCGCAATTGGAATAACCTTAGCCGATTGGTTGATTGATTAACACAATGCCATGTAAGTGATGTATAACAAACTTTCCCACGCTGTCAACAGATCGATTATGGATAATTGAAGCATCGTTATCTCCACAATCAGAAAACCACGACAGTAGTGGGCATAAGATTAGAGGAATAAGCATTAGTATTGACAATTTTTGGCGATTTTGATCTCGCTTTGATCAGATCACAGAGCGAAGTCAGACACCATAAGGCGACGATTTCGCCCATGTCGCCCTCTAGGATAATCCCAGCCCGGGGTCGGGTCAAGGTCACTGTTACTAAAGAAGAAAAACATTTTCCGCTCAATAACTCGAGAACAGATTACGCTATTGTAATGGAACTTCATACATAGATACCTTATATCGAGACATGGCTTGGGTTTGCATATGGGGTGGGTGGGTCAAGGTCACTGTTACTAAAAATAGAAGAACGGTTTCAGCTCAATAACTTAAGAACACATCAAGCTATTTTATTGAAACTTCATACAAAGATACCTTATATCGAGACCTCGCTTGGGATTGCATCAGAGTTTTCCCTTGAATTCTGAAAATGGGGGTCACAATGACCCCCGTGTTTGTGATTTTGGGGGACATTTGAAAATTTGGGGGTCATTCATCAAACTAAATTTAATACACACTGCCCAATATTATTGATATATTTCTGTCCTTTCATTTTTTTAAACAAAAAATATATTATTTCTAGCATCCCAAACAATGTGCAGAAAAACCCTGAGTTATCTGAATCTGAACCACTCACATTTACTCAGGACATTTCTCTTACATGTAAGTCACTGATTTTCTACTTTCACTTTCATTTTTGCTATATGCATTTTCTGACGGAAATGACATTTTAAAATTGAGTTCAGAAAACTTGTAGTCATAATTATGATGATTAACATAGCTTAAAGAATAAAAGCATTGTTTTCATTTTAGTCTAAAAATAAGTAAATAGCAAACTCAGTGCTCCAGCCAGGATTTCAAAAGGCAGGGTGCTAAATCCTGAAAAGGGCACTTTTGCGCACGTTCTTATTTTTGCAAGGGGATATACCAATATATATGTTTTAAAAAATGCACAAACATAAGTTACCGGTATATATATTTTTTATTTATAAATTTTTTCATACTTTATATTTATTTTGAATAATTACACTAAATAAAGTAATTGTACTATTATATTTTTCCATTCTCTATATAAAGCATAATACTTGTAAAAGATTTAAAAGAATAGTCATTATTCTTCTAATACAACATACCATCATATTTTCAAGCAAAATTATTAAAGTTTTTGTATAAGAAACTTCAAATGTATTTATTAAAAAATAATAATATTATAACCCCCAAATATTATCAATAGCATTTAAATTCAACAATTTTAACTTTAGCTAGTATAAATATAATCAAATGCATTGGGTTGTATATGCTATGTACAAACAATTATGTCCGAAATGAAACGTCCGAAAACGTACATTTCATCAAATAATCAAAATGTTCTATACATTGGTATTTCAATATAAAACTTAAATATGTGACTGGAAACTTATTAAATACTTTAAAACAAAATGGAAATCATTCATTTTATGACAAAATATAGAGTTTGAGTATTCATATAAGTAATTGAACCGTCAAGACAAGACATGACAACTTTTATTTATAGTCGGGGTATACAACAAGTAACATTAGCTATTTATAGCTATTGACCGACTTAAAAATACACAGTATAATTGTAACATTCACAATTAAATAAAAAACAGTATACATGTAACAAATTAATATAAATAACAGTAGTGATTAAATAAATTAAACTTTTAGCAATAAATATAAGACTAATTAAAAACATAAGTTATTATGAATACTGTCCTTTTACTATAGATGACTGCATAGGTATGTGTAGGCATATCAAACAATAGAATTGTCTGACTGATGTTATTTTCAATGCATTAATCTGAGTAAATTAATTATTATACTATTGATGGAGACATCAAATTATGTGAAAGTTGCACTTAATAAATACTAACAACAGAATCCATAAAAACTTACACAAATAAAACTAATACAATAAAAATAATATTACTAGCAACAATTACAATAACAAAATCCATCAGAATTACTTATGTGGGTACAAATGTAACAACACCATTAATAAGAGCAGTTGCAGTCCTATGTTAACATATGTAAAGTTATTTATATATAAAGTTATATGTACTGTACATTAACGAAATTCACACAAATAGAAAGGAAACTGTGCATAAATCTTATGTACAATGCCATATTAAGGTTTAAACAGTAAATTAAACATTTACTATTTCAAAAATAAAAACTGCTTAAATTGCATACATTACATTAATGAAAAGAACGAATCTTCAAAAATAGAATGTACTAATCTTATGCATCATCACAAAGAAAGTTTTATTAGTGCTATAAAATACATTTGATAAAAAGAACAAGTTGTAGGCCTACTGGAGGGAATGAGAGAATTAAGAATAAATTCAGAGAAATAAATGGACAAAGACAATATTTGGACAATAAGATAGAATGAACAGTCAGAAAGAAAAGGACAAATTGAATCGAACGGACAAATAGTGTTGTATGTTACAATGGTGGTGCTAATTACATCTTAGCTATTAGTTGTAGCACATACAACATGAATATTGACAGTGCTCACCATTCCAAGAGTTTACTAAACTACGGAATTGGTTTAAATTTCCTTCATCATGGAACTGTTGAGGGAGCGAGTTCCATAGTCTTTGTGCAGCTGAACGGAACGAGTTCAGGCCATATTTTGTTGTTTTTACATGTGGTATAAATGCTGTATTACTATATTTGAAAGAGTAGCTATTATTTTTAAATTCAACTAGGTCTTGAAGATAAGAAGGTGACTGTTTATGTAGTATTTTAAAAGTTTCAGTAGCCATTGTTCTTAATCGTCTCACTTTTAAAGTAGAAGGTTTTGACTTTGTAGTAAAGTAGTGTAGTCTGATGTGTAGTTATTGTAAACAAATCGCAGTGCTCTTTTTTGAATATTTTCAATTTTGTTTGTATTTATTTCTCCGCAAAATGCCATGCTAAGGGGCAGAAATTAAGATTAGACATGATAAAGGAGTAATATATGTTAAATCTTCCTAATTTTCAGATGTTTTTCCCAGTGCGCTTTAGAACATTTAATTGCATAGATGCTTTCCTACAAATATTTGTAACATTAGATTTGAAATTTAACCTGAAATCTATAGTAACTCCTAAGAGTTTGATCTCTTCAACACATGCTATGTTTTTAGCTCACCTGAGCACAACGTGCTCTTGGTGAGCTTTTGTGATCGCCTTTGTCCGTCGTGCGTCAACATTTCATATAATCGACATCTCCTCCGAAACCGCGTGGCAGATTTTCACGAAACTTCACAGGAATGATCCTTGGATGACCCTCTTTCAAAGTTATTCAAATCGTTTCGGTCCGCAGCATATGTAGGTCACCAGAGCTAAAAATAGATTTAAAAACTGAAAACTTTCAAAATCTTCTCTGAAACCACAAGGCTTGGAGCTGTCATATTTGATATCAGACATCTTCTAGTGGTCCTCTACAAAGATTGTTCAACTTATGCCCCGGGGGTCAAAGCTGGGCACACCCCGGGGCTCACATGGTTTATATAGACGTAAATGGCAAAATGATTTAAAAATTCTTCTCTGAAACCACAAGGCCTAGAGGTTTTCATATTTGGTTAAAACATTATATCGAGACCTCGATTGGGATTGCCCAGAGGTTTCACATTTGGTAGGTAACATCTTATATGGTCCTCTACAAAGATTGTTCAAATTTTTTATGCCACTGGGGTCAAAACTGGCCACGCCCCGGGGGTCTCGTGGTTTATATAGAATATATAGCAAAATGACCTTAAAAATCTTCTCTGAAACCGCAAGGCTCAGAGGTTTCATATTTGGTATGTAACATATAGTGGTCCTCTATAAAGATTGTTCAAATTATGCCCCTGGGGTCAAAACTGGCCACGCCCCGGGGGTCACATGGTTTAAATGGACTTAAATAGCAAAATGTCTTTACAAATCTTGTTCTCTGAAACTGCAAGGTCCAGAGGTTTCATATTTGGTATGTAACATCCTATAGTGGTCCTCTACAAATCTTGTTTAATTTATGCCCCTAGGGTCAAAACTGGCCACGCCCCGGGGTTCACATGATTTATATAGACTTAAATAGCAAAATTACTTTAAAATTCTTCTCCCCTGAAACCGCAAGGCCTAGAGATTTTATATTTGGTATGTATATGTGGTCCTCTACAAATTTTGTTCAATTTATGCTCCTGGGGTCAAAACTGGTCACGCCCCGGGGGTGACATGGTTTATATAGACTTAAATTGCAAAATGACTTAAAAAATCCTCTCCTGAAACGGAAAGGCCCACAGCATTATTATATGTAGTACGTAGCATAGTGGTACTCTCCAAAGATTGTTCAAATTATGCCCCTGGGGTCAAATCTGGCCACACTCCAAGGGGTCACATGGTTTAAATAGACTTAAATTGCAGAATGACTTTTCAAATCTTTACCTGAAGCCGCAAGGTTTGTTCAGGATTGTTGAAATTATGCCCTTGGATAAAGACAAGCCACACGTCGGGGATGCAAAGGTCTCAGGTGAGCGTCCTAGGGCCCTCAGGGCCCTCTTGTTTATTTTAAGTGCATGACAAATTGAAAAAGACACATAAATACTTCACATTCATAAACTTTCACTGCACGAACATAGTTCTTGTGTAGATGCTAATAACTATGGTCATTACACTTAGCAACTGTGAAAGCGTTCTTGCACATTTGTAAGAGAGGTATCCAATTACAAAACAACAGCCTGTTTGTCACATGACATAATAAGGGGTCGTATACTAACTGCCATTCATTCAAGGCCTGATGACACATTGACTATGAAAACTGACCATATTGAATATAGTTGAAAATGAAAAATGCAACGGTTAAATCGTTTATAAAAAAAATAAATATAAATGAGCAACATAAACAACTACGAGGATTAATTACCAAACATACGATTGTGATCTGTCTGACAAGTGATGGGAGTTTTCTATTTTAAATTGTACTTCTTTATTATTATACTTGTATGGAAATATAAGCTAGATTCACGATCAACGAAAAGGTAAGTAATAAAAATTGGCATAATCTACTTATAAATGATGCATGTGCTAATTGTCATTTACTCGTCCAGCAAGATGTTGTTTAAATACGATAACATTAATTTTAAATAGCTGTTGTGACATGTTAAAAGCAAGCACAACAACTAACAATACCTAAAAACAAAATATTGTGATAAAAGAATTGTTCAAATGGCAATTTTTGTTAAAGAAATATAGTAAGTAATAATGGCAACCTATCTTATTAATTGAGGGTTGGCATTTAACTACGTCATCAAGAAAATGGCGGCTGAAATTACCGAGCGGCATATGGAAATTGCCGATGAACAAAATCAACGTTTTTAAGCATCAAACTAATAATTTTCAATTTTTACATAAGAACATTGTAATCTACTGACTTTTATCTACAAAATATCAAAAGTATGTCAAAACATGGCCGTTCACCTTTAAACATGTCGTTATCGGCGTAGCCCTAGGAATAAATCTCTTGCTATAAAGAAGTTCAATTAAAAAAAAAACAAATGAAATATGGTACACACAACTGTTTATTTTTTAACTTCCCTCAATTATATAGTGTTTTATCCAGACCTAATCAGCACCGCACTAAGCCCCTTTATTGACCCGCCACCCTGCCCTTTTCAAAGGCAATTAGCGCCTCGTGCCCTCTTATCTATCGACTGTATCGATTGTTAACGAGGGCCCTTTGTGATGGCATGTTAATATAAACTAATCTGTGACCAACTGATAAGATCAGCTGTAGGGGAAAGTCAGTGTACAAGTTTGTGTTCAGATACAATAAAATCATGCTGATTTTGTTTTTAAAATGAGCGTAAATGGTCTGCTTTTAACAGCCTCGTTTTCACATGCAATTTCGAACATGTTTTTGTTTCGTTAATTTTTATTATAAACGTGACAACAAAGGGCAGAATGCATATAAATGTAGACTCAATGTGGTCTTTATTCATGAACTATGAAAAAATACATGTGTATACAATATTCCAATAATAACCAAAAATCCATGAAAAAACGAATTGCGGAACTAGCTGTAATTTTGGACAAACATATTTGGATAAATAATTTCAATCCAAATAATTTTTCTGATCTTTGCGAATAATATAACTTAATAATAAGAAGAACTTATAATATGAGAAAATTAAAATGTGTTAATAAATTGACTAAATAATAATCAAAATTATTATATAAAAGGAATCAGTGAGTAATAATTCAAGAAAAATCTGTTTAAATCTAATGTGTCCTTTTTAACAGTTCAATCGAGTACAAAATGCCCCTTTTCCAAATCAAGCGCCATGCCCCTCAGCCCTTCTAGATTAAACACTATTATATTCATTCTCGTCTTTGTTTTGTACAAATATGAGATGTTGAAATGTTGATACTGTAATCGTATATATCCCCTTTAACTGCTTGGCAAACCCCAATGGCAAAATAATTATGCAATTTATAATTGTTATTAGGAGAAGATTAATGTGCGTGTACTGCATATGTGCTGCATTGCGTGAAGTTCATGTGAATGTGGTGTGCAAACCATTATGTTGTATTCAAACATGATCAATTTGTGTATTTTAATAATGGTGACATAAACGTGTATTAAATTAGTTGTGTTTGACAACTTCACATTGTGTTTAAAAGGAGACTCTGTTAAATTATAAGTTGCAATATGTTTTTTAATTTGTGTAAGGATAACAGATTTACCAGGTTAAAAATTAAAGGTAATTAATGAATGCTGTAAAATGCCTGTATCATTTTCTTGGCCAATACTGTATTTATTATATCCCACAAATGAAGTTTAAAGGGGGTACACTGGTGCAGTGCTTAAATCCGCCACATTTGGGAGGTATTTTTACGATATTTTCAAAAGGAGTTAATCAATCGACACAAAAATTCACATAAATCAAGTTAGGTTTAATGTGCATCTGCTGGCATGTTTTGGTTACATTTCGAATACTTGGCATAGGAAAAATAATAAGCGATATTGAAGGCCTAAACAATGTGAAGAAATTATCGTTGGGGTGCCTAAATCGGCCACCCCTCTTTAAAATTGCTTGAAAATAATATTTTGTATGGAATCCATTTTTTCATGCAATTTGTATTGAGTTTGAAACAAAAAAAACAAAACATTTTTGTTTATTCGGAGATCATTTTCAAGTGTGTTATTTTTTTTTAAATCATAGTGATTCAAATTCGCTTGGTAAAAAATTGTAGGAACCATGTCATGCTTATTCTACATTTGACTAATGTCATAATTCAAACTTCATTATTAAGCAGTTTGCTGTTTGTTGTTAATACGTGTTTCAATTCCCTTGAAAAAAAATATTTATATTTCTAAAAATAGATCATTTGGATGGCTCTGAAACCTAGGCCCTGCTTGGAGGACAAAGTAATGCGCTTTTTAGCGGCGTGAAATTAACTAAGTGACTTATCTGAAATGTACATGTGCGTGCTTAATATGCAGTTTTCCGCATTTACATGTATTCGTAGCCAATAAATAATTGATGTTTTTTTTTATGCTTCATATGCTGACATGGACATAATATTAATACATGATAATTCAATTTTATCATGGATACCATGCAGGGACTCAAGATTGTGCGTGCGCGGTATGAAATATATCCCCCCGTGCAGTTTTTTCAAATTTAGGGATCATGGACACGACAATTGATTTAAATATTGAATTACTCGACAGATCAAGAAGAAAACTCGTCAGCATTGTTAAGGAAAATGTCTGATTGATCCAAATCAGCAAAAAAGTAATCGCTGTAATACAAACGCTTATTTGGTTGAGGTGGCGGATTTAGGACAGTGGCGGATTTAGGCACTGCACCAGTATAAGAGTGAGCTTGTCCGTCTGTTGCTTGGTTTTATGGTTTCCGGGTTATGACTCAAGAAAGGCTGGTCATATTCAAATAATTTTTGGTACTCATGTGTAACATCATAGAACGCAGGTCAAGTTCGACTTTGGTTACAAACTGCTAAATTTTGACACAGGTATGGCCCCTTTTTGACTTGAATTCCCAGAAAACATGGTTTCTGGACGATTACTCAAGAATGGCTTGACATATTCAAATACATCTTGGTACACATGTGTAGCATCATAAAATACTTTGGTTACAAACCACTAAATTTTGACTCTGAGTTATGGCCTCTTTTTGACTGAAATTCCCTAAAAACACGGTTTCAGGACAATACCTCATGAAAGGCTCCACATATTTAAATTATTTTTGATAAATAGGTGTAACACCATAAAATACAGGTCGGGTTTGATTTTGGTTACAAAGCACTAAATGTTTACAGAGTTATGGCTCCTATTGAAATCATATTTTCCCAAATACTCTGTTAACTATTCATAGATTAAAGCATTTTATTGTGTCCATTTCTTTCAAATGGATGCCATAGTTTTGTGAAAAGGCCATATTGTGGGGGTATATCCATCACTCATGTGACTATTCTAGTTGTCACATAATTATTTAGTGGTATTGATAAAGGAATAAACTACGCCCTAAAAATCGTCAGTTTTCATTTTTCCAATGTTTTTTTTTAAGCTCACCTGAGCACAAAGTGCTCATGGTGAGCTTTTGTGATTGCCCGTTGTCCGTCGTGCGTGTGTGTGTGCGTGCGTCGTCAACTTTTCATTTAAACAACATCTCCTAAACCGCTTGGCAGATTGTCACCAAACTTCACAGGAATGATCCTTGGGTGGACCTCTTTCAAAGTTGTTCAAATCTTTCCGGTCCGCTGCATATGTAGGTCACCAGAGTTAAAAATAGATTTAAAAAGTGAAAACTTAAAAAATCTATGAAACTGCAAGGCTCAGAGCTTTCATATTTGATATGTGACATCCTCAAGTGGTCCTCATCGAAGATTGTTAAAATGATGCCCCTGGGGTCAAAACTGGCCACACCCTGGGGGTCACATGGTTTATATTGACTTAAATAGCAAAATGACTTTAAAAATCTCCTCTGAAATCTCAAGGCCTAGAGGTTTCATATTTGGTATGTAACATTGTATACCATAAATATGCAGTTACAAGTCTAGACCTCTCATAAGTCAAGAAGTTAAAATTCATTCCAGAAATGTATTTCTAGTAATAACCATTGCATAAGTCAAGTTAGAATGATCATAAAACACCATCTGAAAATTGGCCAGAGTATGCTCTAATAGATAGAGAATACATGGTTGGTGCCGGGATGGAGAAAGTTTATCGGGTGAGGCTTAGAAAATGAAAATAGGGCGAGCTTTAGCGACATAATTTTTGTTTTCGGGGCGAAACGGATAAACTTTTTCCTTCCCGGCACCTACCGTGTATTCTATTTATCCTGATTTCTATTCATTTAAATTAACAAACACCAAACACTGAAGTTTTAAATAAAAAAAGAACATTCTAGACGGGCCTCGACCTAATAACTCGCTTGCATGAATTCGTACTACCCAGAAAAAAATAGTTCTCTATTTCTTAATCACCTTTTTCAAAAAGCAGAAGTTAAATATTAATAAATCTTATTTGCTGATGTCAGTACGACACGAAAATGACGTAGTAAATCTGCTTTTGTTTTAAACCAGATTATATTGGTTTTTAAAGTGTTAAATTACGTCACACCAACTACGTCATTCATTTTGAGTTGTAAGTTTACACAATGTAGTCCAACCAGACCGCGAGTGTTTTGCAGTTTAAAATACATGAAATCGGAATAAATATTTAGTGTTTCTGTGTTTTGGATGGATTATATTATGCGATAGCATTCAGATAAAAAGTGTATGGAATATTTGCCTCGAATGGAAATGGTGAGATTGATCCCTTTTCAATTTTCTACGATTTACTCGGATAGTATCAGTGTAACTGAAAGTGAAATAAATCATAAAATGTTTAGTTATACGTTAAAAAATTTTGATAACTTTTTTTCATTTCTTTTCATCGGAAAATAATATAAAAGGTTATTTCTTTGATGAATATGCTCTGTTGGTTGACCAAAGAAGTCTATCCACAAAGAATAACCCGAGTGCATCAGATTCAAGTGTGTTGAAATGGAATGGAAAAAACTGGAAGGAAGTTGTTGTTAACCAGTCAAATGGAATGTGAGGACAAACAACTTATTTGTTGTTTAACTCTGTTAAACTAAACAACACAAAGTTTGTATCGATGAAAAACTCTGGTAAGTAGACTTTATGATGTGTCATTCTCGACAATGTTGTTATCCGACGCGTAGGAATACCTATTGGCGGTATATCACAGTCACGTGATCTACTGCCGGATATCAACAAGTTTATACCGTCACCGCTTTATTAGGTCACTTTTTGGGTTAGTAGCAGGATAAAGAGGTATATACAGTCTGCAGTAAATGCCTTGAAGCTGAAATCACTACCTAATCCTCTTTGACAGGTTTTGATGTGGACAAAAACCGGTTCCAGCCAGTTTAATTAGCAATATGCTGTACACCAAAATCATGGGTTTCGTCTGCAGGTTTATGGATTGTTTTCTTGGTGGCTGAGGTCTAGCTGGGGGCTATAGTGAGGAAATGAAGTCAATTCAAATGGAGTAGATACATGTAGTTTCATTCACAGTTTGCATCTAATGAAACAGTTATGCTTTTTGTCTTAATTGTCGGTAATTAATAGAAATGGTAAACTGTGATAATTATGAATGGATTATAGTGTGTGGATTAGCAAATATGCAGGTAAGAAATAAAATGCATTTGACAAATATTTTAATATAATATGCTACGATTTTTTGTGAACTGCCTCGAATGTACTTTATAACCACGATGTTAGAGGCTTAAAATCTCGACTTATGACTGAGTATTTACGGTAGTGGTCCTTACAAAGATTGTTAAAATGATGCCCCTGGGGTCAAAACTGTGCACACCCCGGGGGTCACATGGTTTATATAGACTTAAATAGCAAAATGACTTTAAAAATCTTCTCTGAAACTGCAAGGCCCAGAGGTTTCATATTTGGTATGTAACATTGTATGGTGGTCCTCTACAAAGATTGTTCAAATGATGCCCCTGGGGTCAAAACTGGGCAACCTCGGGGCTCACATGGTTTATATAGACTTAAAAGATAAATAGCAAAATGACTTTAAAAATCTTCTCCTTGGAAATTGCTAGGACCAGAGGTTTTGTATTTGGTATGTAACATTGTATAGTTGTCCTCTACAAAGATTGTTCAAATGATGTCCCAGGTGTCAGAACTGGCCCTGCCCTGGGGGTCACATTGTTTATATAGACTAAAAAAACTTCTGAACCTGCAAGGCCCAGATTTTTATTCTCTGGTAAGGGGTTTAGTGCCATTTTGCCCTCTTGTTATTAGCCATTATGATGCCTTAAACTCAGGTGAGCGACCTAGGGCCATCATGGCCCTCTAGTTTCACTTTTTTGGGAAAGGTGGCCGGGCCCTGCAGATTGGGAATTTTACGGCAAAAGGTGTTTTTTTTAGAAAAGCATTATTTCATGTTTATGTTCTACTTTGTTATAAAACATAAATTGTTGAATTGTTTTGCTACGTATGATAGCTTAGATTATGCACTAACTTGGTTTGATGAAAAATTGCTGGGAGTCTATTTTTGTCTGATTTAGGTCAATTTTTTTAAACTAACGTTCACATTCTGAGGGGAATTTGAAGGTAAATATAGGGTAAAATTATATACTTCTTAAGCAGGGGAATGGGGCTGAATTTCTGCCCCAAATTGGCCCTAAAAAACCCCACCGTTTTCTAACAAGTACGTAGTGGGTGGGACTCCACTGTTCAGTTGCTAATCAATCACACTGTTGCAGGTGACAGTGTTTTTTTTTCTAGCCAAAAAAGGACCCCATTTCGCAAATTGTTCACCAAAATTCACAATTGCTAGCAAGTTTACATTGGACTCGTTGTATGCTTTATTTTTTCTCCATGCATCATTTTTTTGTCTAGACTGGTTATGATATTTGTTTCAAAAGAATTTTTTCTTCATTTAAATATATTTGGTGTCCCAGTTTCCTGTAAAAGGCATGTTTATCCCATGCATTAATTTTGCATGGTGAAATCCTTTATTGTGGTCAGTGAAGTGTTTCAATTTCGAGGGTCGTCTAATAAACCTATACTAGTATTAAACATGAATAAAGCCATTGGTACAACAAATTGGGAAAATACAGGTAATCAAAGCAACATGTTTTTTCTATGCACATTTACTTATTTGTGGTTAGAAACTTACCAAGTGATTTTTAAATCGTAAATTGTTGAATGTATTATATATTTCCAACTTAGAACGCTGTACATGTTTGATAGACGGCCCTGAAAATGACTTGCCCAGTTTATGACAATTTATGCATTACTGATAGAAGTACAAACACTGTATTATGTGAAGTTAGAATAAGACATCAAACATAGAATGGACATCATTTTTTTTTTTTGTTCACACAAAACTTAGCATTTCATGTTGTTTTTGTATGTTTGTTATATTCTGTCAATACTTGTGGTATAATTATCTTTTTTTCCATGACTTTTTCATTAAAACTGAATGTGTCATGATCATTTTTACTGTATTTATAACTGTGTTCATGCAATTTTTTGGTGACAATTTTGTACATGCTTACAAGTAGACAGTTTTGTGGTAAAATCAATTTTACTGATGCAGTTATATATGTAGGAGTCTACTACAGTCTTCGTCGGTACTGGGTTGCCCGATGCCCGGGACAAGTAGTTTTGATTTCGGGCTAGCAGAAAATGCCAAATGCTTGCCCGATCGGGCAAGTGTTTTCATAGGCCATATATTGTGTGGACAAAGAAAATTCATTCAAAAATAGCGTTTGAGTTTTTTTTTCTTCAAAAAAAACAAACATACAAAACCCGTTGTATTATTGGAATCTAGTATTTACACATAAACATATGACGTCATCATGCTGTGTGGTGTTCATTATTGTGTAGAAGCTTATTGAAATATATAGACAGTTGATCGCAGTCGACTAAACGCTTCGTTGTTAAAAGCTTAATAAGAAGACTACTTTAGTTGAAAGGGCAAATTAGGAGTATGTGCCAGTTTGTCTGAAATTGAAGTTTGCATATATTTGCATTGTTGTCGGTAATTAACAAATATATAAATAAGTTAGTATTGTAGCTCTATTTTGAATTTGTAAAATTTTAAAAACGCATGCTGTTTGAAAGTGAAACTGCATTTAAAAAGTGCTTTTTGGTAGGAACTATTTTGGAACTACTTTCGTCAAATGTAGCATGCAGTTTAATAAGTGAAAGTCCGAGAGCGAAATAGCTGATTGCTGCAACCTGCTCCTTTTTATCTTCACTCTGCTTCCCCTCTGGGTTGGTTAACACAGAAATGATGAATATCTTTTGAAATACAATTTATTTTGCAAATACTTAATAAATAGACTTTGTTTAAAAACCTTAATTAGAAGCATTTAAGTGAGTTACCAATTTATTAGAAAATATCAACAAATTGATCCAGCTTTCCACACTGCTCCTTATTAGTAGAGCCATGTACCTTTTTGGACTCTATATATTTCCCTGTTTATCTTTTTAATCACATTGTGACGCATGATGCACAAAATAGTATAATCGAACCTTATGTATTTTGAGGGAGAACAACAAAAACAAGATGACACACATGTATATAGAAGTAAAATATAAATAAATAAAATTACAGAAAACAACATTTTCTGATATTGCTGTAGAGTACCATTTGAAGTTAAATAGTTCGGACAAGTCAAACAGATTTCGGGCAAGTGGTTTTGCTAACAAGCTTGCCCGAACTGGCAAGTGCTTTGAGAAAATTAGCGTGAAGACTGCTACTACACTAATTACTTTGCAAAATTCTTAAATTACAAATGGTAAACTGCATATAAAACATTGCTGCAATAAAACAGTTTATTCTTTGTTTGACGTCTTATTCCAACTTCACATAATAGTATGTTTACATTTGTTCATGAAAAGCATGGAACTGGTGAAAATCAACACTGTGTTTTATTAATAGAGTGACATTTGTCTTTAAAGGGATATATACAATTTCAATATCAACATTTCATTTTTTCATATTTTGAACAACACAAATGAGAGGACGAATATGATCGAGTAAAGTTAAAATAAAATAAAAATAAACAGTTTTATGTACATTATTTCATGTTTTTTTTTAATGAACTCTTCGTAACGACAAATTTATTCCTAGCGCTATGCCCATACGGATACGTTTAATCGTATTTGTGGCAGAAACAAGAAACGTGTCTATGTGTCGTATGAACACATCTGCACGGAACTTAAGTCAACACGCAACAAATATTGGGGATTTCCTAAAATTGTACATGCCTAATGTACATGAATGAGTTTTCGACTGGAAGACGAAAAATATTTTAACGTTGTAAAGCTCTAATTTAAAAGGATTTTCGAACATCAGTTCTTCTGAAATTTTATTCTAGTTTGTTATTCTTCAACGTTTTATAGGTTTAATTTTACCTACATATGTGTCTATAAAACTTTGATGAGATCGTACATACCCTCTTTAACAGGGTCAAATAAAAATTCCCTCATTGCTGGGTGCTCGACCCATTCCCAAATTGCTGGGTGCTCGACCCATTCCCAAATTGCTGGGTGCTCGACCCATTCCCAAATTTCTGGGTGCTCGACCCATTCCCAAAGCAGTGAAAATCATCGCTCGTAGACTTTCACTGGTAATGCACCTATCGATGTTTCCCCCAGGGGGGAGCGACGGGCATATATGGAACTTAAGACTAAAAGTGTTTCCCGACAGGCGGGAATTTGACACACCAAATAGTTACAGCCCCCGGGGAAGTAGACTTTGGTCGGATTTTAGATTCTGGTAATATAGGACCCTGGCCATTTGATAGACATATATCATCTCCCACTGAGGGGATTTAGACAAATATGCTTGGCTCTAGGGTGGGGAATTAGACCCCCCAAAATAACATTTGTCAAATTCCCCTGGATCAGCCCGCCATTGAAAATACTGACACTTACGAACTCGAATAGCATATACTATGTGCTTGTATTATTTCCTATATATTTTTACTCAGTTTTGTCAGTGCACATGTTTCACATGTTTACTGCTACCATAACTGTGTTTTCAGTGAAATAAGCTTACTTCAGTTGTACTTGATTCCAGTGCAGAGACTAATATATTCATCGTAACAGATTTGTAATATATTCATGCATAAAGGTCAGTGCCAGCTTAATGCGATGGAGCTATACCTATATCATAGGATTTAGGTTTCACAGTTCTGTTCCAGATAAATGCTGCTTTGTTTTTAAATGCCAATGTTTTTTTTAACCTTTGCGGAAAGGTGGCGGGGCTCTTCAGATGGAGAATTTTACGGCAAAAGGGGATTTTTTTTAGAAAAGAGTTATTACACGATGATGTTTATATTCTACTTTGTAATACAACATTTATTAATTGTTCTGCTACAAATGAAAACTTAGATTAACTTGGTTTGATGAAAAACTGCTGGGATTGTTTACAAAAATTCCTCTGTCTTAATCAGTTTTTTTTCCAATTTTTGTCAATGTTTTTTTTCAAAATAAAGCTTACATTCTGAGGGGAAGTTTAAGGTCAAAATAGGAGAAAAATATATACTTTTTAAGAAGGGGAATGGTCTGAATTTCGGCCCCAAATTGGCCCTAAACAGACACTGAATGCTTGTTTTTCTTTCAGGTTTTAATACATGTGAGTACTTGTAAGCAGTGCAAGGCAAATCCACAGACATGGCAGACAGGGCTGTGAATTTCAACAACAATGGCCTCGCCATGTTCCATCTGAGGCGAATCGGACAGAAGGCCACAAAGGCTGGAGTTGCAGACGTCATGGAGTAAGCTTCTTTAGCTGTTTTTTCAACTTCAGTAGAGGGGAAATTGAATGTATTTGCAAGGAAAGGGCAGACAGGCGGTCGACAGTTATTGTACTAGGCTTCAGCTGTGTATATGAGGCGCGTCGTGGGAAAACTGAACTTCATGCATGTGCGTAAAGTGTCGTGCCTGATCAGCCTGTGCAGTATTATGGTATTTTCTGTTTCAAGAAAGTCACTACTAAACATAAATCCACTGCAGGTGGAAAGTGCCGTCCCGGATTAGCTTGTGCGGACTGCACAGGCTGATCCGGGACAACACTTAACACACATGCATTAAACCCGCTTTTCCCACGACGCGCATCATATCGTTAAATGATTTTGTTAAGGAACTTTACAGCCGTGTGCGAATTGTATTGTATGGCAAAATGCACAAGTATTTTACATGTACAAGTACTCATTGTGGTAATATTGTTGTTGTTAATTCATTGTGTGTAAGTTAAAGATATAACAGCATACCGGGGTTGTCGTTACAAACCGATTGCCAATCAAATTAATCGTTTGAAATCGTTTGAAAATCTGTTGTTTTTTTCAGGAACTTTAAAATAAAATTGCAATCAGTAATATCATGAGGTGACCCGCTAGACCCCTGGTCCCGTATCCACAAAGCCCCTTAGGCAAAACTTAAGTAAATTCCTTAAATTCATAAAATTCAATAAGTCTGTGGCTGGTTCATTTAAAGCACATGTTGTATTAAATGGTTTTAATTTGGTAAATGATCATCAGATACTTATTATTTTACCTTATTTCAAATATGAAATAATGATTTTTACAAGGAAACTTGTATTTGAAGTTTTTACTTAAATATGACTTAAGTTAAGATTTTCCTTAGGAGCTTTGTGAAACTGGCCCCAGGCCAAATCACTTAGGTTTAGATAAAAATCACCTGTTTAATTTGATAATGACAACTCTGAGTATACAGTGCTACAGATAAGCATCATTTTTTCGTAAAAACGAATTGATTTTGTAGATAAACGATTTAATATTTTTAAGTTGTCGTTGAAAAACGAATTGATATTTCAAAAAACGAGTTGCAACCACATTTTTACTGTTTTTATTGACATTGATTATTTGCCTGAGCAAATAATTACTATAGCACCGCATCAAAATAGAGACCGTTTTGACTTGTCTGGTTCCCCACTTTTGCAATTCTTATTCAGTGTAGTCACTGATCTCAATGAATGTAGTAATAATTGGGAACCAGATGTTGTAAACCTTTTTACTTGCAACTAGTATTGAAAGAAAAACATGGTTGAATTTAAAAAATAAAACCAAACTTCTATCAATGTTGACACTGTAATAAACCAAACTTCTGTTTATCAATGTTGACGCTGTAATGTAAATATTGTTCTAGGGCAATATTCTCCATTTATTGTTCATGTATTACAGTAATTAGCAACCATTTATGAAATAATGAACTAAATTTGACAGCTTTACAACAAGCAAAAATGTAAAAGACAAAAAATAGTTGATTTTGAAATTGCAAACTATAGAAAACTATTTAAAAATTGATAAAAACTAATTATTCTTGAAGGTGGTCAGTAAAAAACGATTGGATTACAAAAATGGGAAGTGAAAAACTATTTGCCTAAAAAATTATCTGTAGCACTGGTATACTTTAGCATAACATTCAAACCAGCAATTTGAGTAGCAGATTCTACTGACACAGTTCACTGTATCGTTTGATTGTTTTGCAGTTTCTGCAAAGTCACCTACATTATCGGCCGTAGTGTGGATAAGGTGGATTTTGTGATCGACTCCAACACGTACATTCAGAGTGCCTGTATATCCCGGTGTCACGCCAGAATCGTGCGGCAGGCTGGAAACCAACATAGACTGTACGATGACAGCCTGAACGGCGTGTTCGTGAATAATATTAAGATTGCAGGTATGTAGAAAGATGTATTCTAACATGACATGCGAAGAGTTTTCTATGGACAAAGAAGAACAAATTGTTGTTAAATTGCCAAAAAACAACTCAAAAAAGTAGTTCTGAAACTGTTAAATATAGCTTGTGTTGTAATTGCAGAATATGTCATCAGGTCATGTAGAATCAAAATAATTTTCGCTTTATCACAGATAAACAACGTTTTTTAGCTTGACAATTAGAAAAATAGGTTAACTTTGCTACTCGCATCAGCATCTGCGTCTGCGTCTGAATTTGGTGGAAGTTTTTATTCAAACGTCTTGTAACTTATGTAAGTTGTTCACTTGAAACTTGATATATACCTTTGTCATCAACTCCAGTATCAGGGGCAACATTCCTACAACTCTATTCTGTATTATATTCAAAACCCTTATAACTCCAAAACTACAAAAGTTATTAACTGCATAAGGTATTCACTTGAAACTTAGAATAACTTGATGAAATAATTGCCATGACTCAGTTTTGTATTTCAAGAAATACAACTGTATATGCCCCTTCCACTTTCCAAAATACTTTCCAAACTGAAATACTAAGAATAATCGAGCGTGCTGTCCTCTGACAGCTCTTGTTCATTATGATGCATGTAAATCAAACAACTCAGGCTAACACCTTGGTGGTTTAATTACCACACATCAATTATTAATTAATTTATTTATTAAAATATTGACCAAAGAAAACACTTGTTACATATGAAACTTGATTTTCATTGGCTGGTATTTGAGATTGAGATTAAGTTTGTTCATAGTCATGGAGGTGAAGCGTTTCATAGACATAGCATTCATTTTGTTGCCAGGGAGCTGCGTGTTGAGGGAGGGGGACAGGGTCACATTTGGTCACCCCACTGGGGTGAGGATTCCCACGGGAAGCAGGGCGCGGCAACCAGACTCTGAACATCAGTTCATGGTAGGAATATACAGTCGAATGCATTGGGCAGAGGGCCAATTAATAGGAACAAATGTATTTAGCTGAAATACTTGTCATTAAATATATCTTCCGCACACAGAAATTGCTATATGTATCGTTTTGATGCGGGAGGCATATAGTCATGGTCTGTTCGTCCTGCCATCTGTCCGTCCATCCGTGAGTGATTCATTCTGTACGAGGTTATCTAGATTTTACCATTTTGTCTAGAACCCACACCACTTAGGCCCCCCCCAAAAAATAGTCCCGTTTCTGGTCTCCCGACCCACCCTTTACTTTTGCTGCCGACCCTACGTATTTTTGGTCCAAAAATAATAAAGACTGAAAAAGACTGTTACCGTGTACACCATGAACAATTCTCCCATCATAAAAAAATATAATAAAAAAATCCCTACCTACCGACCCTTATTTTTTGGGGCAGGAGACCAGAAACGGAACTTTGTCTTTTTTGGCCTTACTACAATGCCTAGATTCTTACACAGTTGTATCTTAGTATCATTCCCAATCCACCCATATCACCTAATCTCACTTTGACCTTGACCTAATTTGGTCTTAGAATTATTCAAATGGGCTATTTCTTGGTTAACTAGATTTTTACTGTTTCGTCTAGCACCAACACCACTTACTACAACACTTGGATACTTACACAGTTGTTGCTTATGACCATTTTCAATCCACCCATATCGGCGGGTCTGGCTAGCTCAGTTGGTAGAGCGCTAGACTGTCAATCCGGGGATCGTGAGTTCGAACCCCAGCCCGGCAACATAACTTGTGTGGGGATTGGTCATGAAATTATTTCTACGGCCATTCTCCCACTACCTCCTTTCAAGTAGGGCAGTTGTCAGTTACTGGCATAAGAATGTGCACTTGGTACTGGTAAACCGCTTCGATCGGCTAAGCTTGCCCAGGAAAAGTGTGAGTAGGTTAACTGACCGCCGTGATATTACTGAAATACTGTTCAAAACGGTGAGAAACCCCAACAAAACAAAAGAAAATAAAAAATCCATCTATATCACCCAACCTGACTTTGACTTTTACCTTGACCTAATGCGGACTTAGAATAATTCAAATGGGCTATTTCTTGGTTAACTAGATTTTACCGTTTCATCTAGCACCAACACCACTTACTACAACACTTTGATATTTACACAGTTTTTACTCATGACCGTTCCCAATCCACCCATATCACTTTGACCTTGACCTAATTTGGACTAAGAAATGGGCTACCCAGCACCAACCTGGGGCATGTGTGTTTTTCAAACACAGAATCTTGTTTTAATGAGTATGTTCAAAATTTTAAAGGAGTATTAATTTATTCAAATACTCCCGTTATCTAAACCACTGTCACATATTAATTTACTTTGAACCACAGGTGCCTGTAACAATATTTAATTACTGAGCATAAATACATTTACACTAATACACTTCGATACTTACACCGTTGATCCTAATAACCCTTCCCAATCCACCCATATCACCCAACCTCGCATTGACCTTGACCTTATTTGGACTTCATGGGCTGGCCATCACCAGCCAGAATCATGTGTGTTTATCTAACACAGCATCTTGTTTAATGTGTGTATTTAAGGAAATTTTGCATTGGCGATTGCAAAAAAACACTTGCTAAAGTGTCGTATGAAAAAAGGACCTGATTGAGCAACAGTGGTACATTCATGGAGTAGAAATAGAGTAGAAATAGAGTAGAAATAGAGCAGAAATAGAGTAGAAATTCCAAGAATATAAAGATTGTCTCCTTATATATTGACATTATGCATTTAAATATTGTAGTGACTTTTTTCCTCGACTGCTCTTCATTTTAATATCATCATTGTTTATGGAATAAGTAAAACCATTATTTTACAAATTTTCTCGCAATAGAATTTAGGATTGAATTTAATTTTGGTTGCGTTCATGCTATTATGTACGCAAAAATGGTCAAACTGGTAATTCCATGATGCGTGCTAGCGCTTCATGGATAATTTGTCAGTTTGACCATTGCGTTCATAATCGCATAAACACAACCAAAATGTATTTCAATCCTTATATTTACATTTAGACATTGTATTTGGAAAAAAATTCATAGCATTCCTTTATTTATTTTTTGTTGTTGAACATGCATTTTATTGCCAGTCTAAGAGAAATATCACACACAGCAGTTTTCTTATTGGAACAGTGAAGTACCGCCCCTTGTAACCGAATTACACAAAATAGAATCCAAACTATGATTAATAAAATAGTTCCCTACAAAATGTCGTTTTCTCTTTGTTTTACATTCAATTTGCTGTGACAAATGAAATTTAATGTGTACATTATAAGTCGTAACATTTTAATTTTCCTTGCATAAATCATATCGCTACAAAACTAAAAAAGTTACTAAACAGATGCGAAAATACCTGTGACATCAAGAAGAACGGCTATCTCGGCCTGTATAGCCAACAAGCACCAAACATTTATTAATGCTTTAGTATAAAATAAGAAGTGCTTTGTTAGTAAGTGTAAAACTAGAGCCTATAGTAAGTCCACATCATGAATATTTCGTGAAAACCACCGTTGCGTTCTAACATAACAGATTCCTGCAACCACATTTGATGGGGAGAATCGTTATACATATGGGGCGAGTCTTTATACATATGGGGCGAGTCTTTATACATATGGGGCGAGTCTTTATACATATGAGGCGAGTCGTTGTTAAACATGGGGCGAGTCGTTACATTACCGAAAAAAAACACAACATTAAACACATGTTAACGTTTAGTTTAAGTATACACCATGGCAACGGATATTTTGTAAAGTTCAAATGAAAATAAACATATTCAAAAACAATTCTGGTTTTGCGAAGGCGTTTAGGATTTACATATACTGTATTCTGTAATCCACACACTAAAACCTAATAAACATTCAACTGAACAACAAACATATTATGATGGGCGAATCGTTATTAAACATGGGGCGAGTCGTTAATGGGGCGAGTCGTAACATATTCTATTGCCCCTTGTATTTGGAAAAAAACATCAACAAGTTATCAATGATTGGCTTGCACACACGATTTTTTATTCAATGTTGACCAAACTTACACAGTTTGCATATGACCATAAAAATTGATAGATAAAATTTGATTTCCAACAGTATCTAACCTTGCATGCAGTTATTTGTACATGCGACATTGATGTCTTTAGAGCCTGCATTAACATCATTTATCATCATTGGACAGAAAATTAGCAAAGGAAAAGCAAACTTGACCTTATAACACAGCCATCGCAATTATCGCATTGCAACTAGTTTTCTAAAACTGTCTGCGAAAAAAAACATAAAAATCTGCTGTTTGTGCATTTTCCAGAATTGTCACTGACTTAATAAAAAAGAATCAGGTAAGAATATCGAGAAAAATTATTTGAGAACCATTAGCAAACACCGCACATCCACTACCCAACGTGTTCTTTAGTTAGCCCATTGCACTAACCAATGTTTGAAATCAAATTGATCCTATCTCCCTTTGTGTATTGTTTCATATTCCTTAATTTTCAAACCTGTCACAACAGTATGGTCTTCATCTGTACCAGTTCTCAGGTGAGCGCTTTGGGACATCATGGTCCTCTTGTTTCTTATTGTACATGTTAAACATTCAGTATTATTAACTGTGATGTAAATGCACAATAAATAAGACGATCTACATGCGTCTAGCAAATAGACACATCAATGTGAAATCAAATACATTTTAAAGATACGTTCATGAACCGATGTTATGTCATGAAGATTTTATCCTTCCTGACCGACCCACTGAAATTACCATGACTCAAAATATTTTTTCAGGTTCCAGGGGGGTAAAAATATTTTAATCTGCTCCGAGTACGAAATGGAACGAAACTCGGTGTTTATGAATGAAACGCAATGGGTACGAATCAACCCAAGCTAGGTTCCCGGCACGCTTTTATCACTAAGTAGAAATTTTCACACAGTGACACTATAGGCAGGAAGCCACTTTAACCAAGGTGGAGGACCACACTATTTACGTGTATGTGAAGGTTTTCAAGGAAAAAATATTCGTGATGGCTTAATTGGATATGATTACATAAGATTGGTTGAGGTCCAATAATTACGTTTTTCACACCTGTACACTAATTAAAGTGATAGTAGACTGATTAGGTGCAAATCTGCAAACAAAATGACGGACAATACTGAAATAAATCTTATCATGTCACCTACTATATTTGTCAGAATATGCTAAAATTGAAACTGAAAGTACAAAATCAGTGACTTAAATAAAAAATTTGACAAATATAATGTCTACAGTGTATATACATGGTTTCAATATAGAATGACTTATTCAGATAATTCAGGATTGATCTGCATTTGGTGTAAGGATGCTAGAAGTAGTATATTGTAGTAGCTGAAAATAATTTTTAAATCATGAGTTTGCTATTGTGTCAACATTTCTAAAAAAATAATACATTATAAAAGCTGCTGTTGAGTTTTTCTGCAATGTTGACAATTCTTGAATGGATAATATAAATCTGAAACACTGTTGAAAAACAATGCCAAGCTAATTTGTTTTATGTTATAGTGTGTCTTCAGAATTCGGAACAAATTAAAGATGGCAGATTTAAGTTACTGGCAAACCCATTTTCCATAATTTTTTTATGTTGGCCATTTTTGCATGTTTAAATCACAAAAATTAGGTAAAGATAATTGATAATGATTTCAATACGAGTAGCTATTCTTAGTTTTCAAAGTCCACTAAAGGTCACTGAATTGATTATCGTAAAATATCTATATTTATATCTGATTTTAAACCATTATTAATGAATCTTAATTTTCGGACATTTCATATGACAGTGGTATTTTAGCAGAATTCTAACCTTTTGCGTTAATCCGGTGACACATTGCACATGTGTTTTTACAACCGGATGAAGGTCATAAAACCTGGCAGATGAATGAGTGGAGGCGGTGGACCGTTACATTAGCGTTATTGGGTTAAGAGCCATGTGCCATAAATAATGGGTTTACCCGATTGTGTATACCGGTATTGATAATGTATATTAAATATGCTGTTGAAATTATCCTATTAAGGAACCAGTCTAAACCAGTCTTAATTATTTACCAATAAATTCTGCTTAATTTAATCATCTTTGAACTCGGTCGACAAAAATGCAGTATTGGTGTAATTTTCTGTAAAACAAAATCATACATATGAATTGGTCTAAAATTAATTGCAAACATCGCTAAAAATTAATAATACTATACGGCGTGGTATTTAACAAGCACGCAAAATCATTAATCGATACTATCTACGTATATTCGGCAGAAAACGTTATACACCGGACATATCCGAATGTAATTGCAATATTGTCATAGTGTCTATAAATTTTCTGACACCTGTAATTTGGGAATATTTTTTTGTATCCAAATTATCGCACACAAAAAATGTTAATTATTTGTAAGTGTAGATATTTTACGGTAGTTTCTTCTGGACATCAGAAAATGGACACATTAGGATAAATAAATTAGACTCTTGAAATTTGGTTGTCTGTACCTGTCATTGCATTCTGTTCCAATTCTCAAGTACTAGTAAAGTCCCTTCTCTATAATACATTATGATTTGTCATCATGTATTAAATATAATGAATATAACAAAAATATTACAAGTAGTACATCCATGATTAGTATTGTTATGTATTTTACAATCTTGTAAATGTTTAATCTGTCTTTAATACATATACGTGTACATATTGTTGTGGCATTGAATAAATTACTATGGTAGTTCAATTTACACAAGTTAGCTCATTTTCAATGTAAAAAAAGGAAAAAAAAAAAATTCCTGCCTACCTACCCAATGCTATTTTGCATGAATCGGGAACATTTTTACGTCTGAACTATCATCCTTCGGGTTTTATTTTGGTTTCAATGTTTTTGTTATCAACCATAATTTCAGTTTGAGGCTTGTCACTGTGATTTGGGAGACCAGACAGAAGCGACAGGCCAGACTGAACTGGTGATCGCTGGTCAGCTGACAGAAGAGAAGGTGTCTGTTAAGGTCACAATCCAGTTTTTAGCTCGACTTTTCAAAGAAAAGGCAAGCTATTCCACCTGCCCCGTCATCAGCGTCTGAGCTAGTTTAAAGTTTTTCGGTAAAATAGTTTCTCAGGAATGGCTTGAGAGATTTCATGCAAACTTAAAACATTTATTCCCCACATTAAAATGAACCAATATGCCAAGTTTGATAACTCTAGTTTGAAATTTGTCAAAATTATTTGCCTTTTTACACTTTGAAATTTTATATAAGCTATAATATTATGGACAGGTTCAAGTTTTTCGGTAAGTTGGTTTCTCAGGAATGGCTTAAGGGATTTTATTCAAACTTAGAACACTTATTCCCTTTATTAAAATGAACTCATGGACCAATTTTGATAACTCTAGTTTGAAATTTGTCAAAATTATGGTCCTTTTTACACTTAGAAATTTTACATACAAGCTATATGGACAGGTTAAAGTTTTTCGTTAAGCTAGTTTCTCAATTTTGCGTTTCCACTCTCTAACTCGAGAACGGATTAAGCTATTGTAATGAAACTGCAAACATAGATACCTTACAGCGAGACCTGGCTAGGGATTGCATATGGGTTCGGTGGGGTCAAGGTCACTGTCACTAAAAATAGAAAAACGGTTTCCTCTCAATTACTTGAGAACAAATTGAGATATTTTAATAAAACTTAATACATAGATACCTTATATCAAGACCTCGCTTGGGATTGCGTATGGATTGGGTGGGGTCATGGTCAAGGTAACTGTTACTAAAAATAGAAAAACAGTTTGCGATCAATAACTTGAGAGCACTGAGATATTTTAATGAAACTTAATACATAGATACCTTATATAGAGACCTCGCTTGGGATTGCATTTGGGGTGGGTGAGGTCAAGGTCACTTTTACTAAAAATTTACTTAAATGCATTTCGTTAGAAAAGTTAGGTTTTCGTGGAATTTCCTTATTTCTTGTTTCAGAAAAAAAAAGCCAGTAATTCTGACAAGCACAAGAAAAGTCTAGCGCACTGTCCTCCGACAGCTCTTGTTTTTATCATGTGTACATGTAAATTGTGAACTGTATTGTGGTTGATATTTTTTGTTATTAAATAAATTCAAATATCATTATTTTTAGAGTCTGTCAGACTTTAAAATTGTATTGGGGTATTTAGTGTGTTTCAAGCATAATTTATGCAGGCTGTATGCATATGCATGATATTTCACTCATTTGAGTGAAATAAGTAGGGGAGACATATTGTTTTCATGCTCCCTGAAAATTTTACGGAGAGCATATAGATGCCGCCTAATCTGTCTGTCCTTCCTTCCCAATTTCTTGTTCAGGCTATTTCTCAGCAATTACTGGCCGGAATTCAATTTGACTTTATGATCAGCTCCATTACCAAGAGGAGGTGTTCATATTACTAGGATTTTTCTCGGAGTTATGGGACTTCGAAGATTTCTAAAATTAATAAAAAGTGTACCATTTTTGTCCAGGCTGTTTCTCAACAACTACTTGCCGGAATTCAATGAAACATATTACCGTTTGTGTCAGGTCTTTTTCTCTGGAATTGCTGTTTAAAATTCAGTGATACTTAATGAAAAGGTTAATAACCAGGATGAAAGGACCAGTAAAACGATGATGTTCTACCACTTTGATTTATTTTGCAGGTATGGATCTGGATTTGGGTTTTACAATTTTGCTTCATCTGCATATTTGTGTGGTATTTGTGTGTCATGCTGAAATACAGAGTTGACAACATATTTAGTCCTGCAGTTCTAGTGGTTTATAGTTGTTTTTATGTCTCTTCCCTTGTCATACATATAGCATTCCCATTACTTGACAAAGCGCATAATTGCGGAGCATCCATCATTTCACTGATATCCTTGTCTCGGATGTGGGTCAGTCGGTCCTGATGTCTGTCTGTCTGTCACAAAACTAGCCAGCTCGATACCTTTTGTTCTCTTTGAAGGAATTATTGTATTTTACTCTTAAACTTTCTTTCCCTAATTGCATATTATATGGGTCCTGTAAGTAGGACGGTTATTAGCGCCCATGTTTCATCATACATATAGCTTGTATGACATTAAGGTCAAAGTCAATGTCCGAACCCATGTTGTTGTCGTTGCCATTTGGTGTATAATGTGGTACTGCTTTGTAGGAAGAGTTCAAGAAGCCCGAACTAGTTGTAGAGGCAGTGAAGCCCGAGCTAGTTGTAGAGGCAGTCAGCAGATCAGCCACTCCACATTGCAGAGGGCCACGATTCCAGACACAGACTTTCACACAAGACGAGCTGCTGAACATGGTAAATTTGAATCAGTGACTTGTTGCAAGTTGTTATTTTATGAATATTTTTTGATTTAGCATCATTTATTGGCTAATCAACAACGGTTTGGAATTAAACCATTTAATAAACACTCATCTGAAAGACTAATAGTTGTTTATCTCCCGAAAAACAATTATAATGTTAATATTATTTCAATTCTTACATGATCTGACATAAAAATGCTGCAACTACAATGGGAACTATATTTTACTATGTTCCACCATATTCCCGTGTTACAATGACATCATTCATTGATAAAAAAAATATTGTTAACAACACTCATAAAAACTGAATGAATGATATCATTTTCGTTTGTTTATTGTTGTGTTATACCTAAATGTTTGTTGTATGGAACTTTTTATGCTTTGAATTGAGTATATGTAATGCTTCATGCTGTATTTTGCAGCTCTTCATTAATCTTATAAAATACAAGATTGGAAATAATCATTCAAATATTTAAAAGAATAACTAAATACTTAAAGGGACCTGTTCACAGATTGACGAACTGACAATTTTTCAACTTTTTTACACGGATTCCAAAAATAAAAGAACAGTTTATACAAGGGAGCAAAATGATACTACGGACCTAGAAATATACTGTAAAAACTGTTTTATTTATGAGTAATCATCAGTTGAAATTTAAAAAATTATAAAGCGTTTGTAACGCTAAACGATGGAATCATTTGGAGTGTTTCTATGGTTTTAGCTCACCTGAGCACAAAGTGCTCATGGTGAGCTTTTGTGATCGCCCGTTGTCCGTCGTGCATGTGTGCGTGCGAGCGTGTGTGCGTGCGTCGTCAACTTTTCATTTAAACAACATCTCCTCCTAAACCGCTTGGCAGATTTTCACCAAACTTTACAGGAATGATCCTTGGGTGGATCTCTTTCAAAGTTGTTCAAATCTTTCCAGTCCACTGCATATGTAGGTCACCAGAGCTAAAAATATATTTAAAAAGTAAAAACTTTAAAAATCTTCTCCTATGAAACCACAAGGCTCAGAGCTTTCATATTTGATGTGTGACATCCTCTAGCGGCCCTCTACAAAGATTGTTCAAATAATGCCCCTGGAGTCAAAACTGGCCACGCCCCGGGGGTCACACATGGTTTATATAGACTTGTATAGCAAAATAACTTTAAAAATCTTCTCTTCTGAAACAGCACGGCGTAGAGGTTTCATATTTGGTATATAACATTGTATAGTGGTCCTCTACAAAGATTGTTCAGATAATGCCCCTGGGGTCAAAACTGGCCACGCCCCAGGGGTCACATGGTTATAGAGACTTGTATAGCAAAATAACTTTAAAAATCTTCTCATCTGAAACAGCAAGGCCTAGATGTTTCATATTTGGTATATAACATTGTATAGTGGTCCTCTACAAAGATTGTGCAAATAATGACCCTGTGGTCAAAACTGGCCATGCCTGGGGGGTCACATTGTTTAAATAGACTTATATAGCAAAATGACTTTAAAAATCTCATCTGAAACCGCAAGACCTAGAGGTTTCATATTTGGTATTTAACATTGTGCCCCTGGGGTCAAAACTGGCCACACCTCGGGGGTCACATGGTTTATTCAATAGCAAAATGACTTTAAAAATCTTCTCCTTTGAAACTGCAAGGCCCAGAGGTTTTACATTTGGTATGAAACATTGTATAGTAGTCCTCTACAAAGAATGTTCAAATCATGCCCCTGGGGTCAAAACTGGCCACACCCCAGGGGTCACATGGTTTAATAGACTTAAATAGCAAACAAACTTTAAAAATCTTCTTCTCTAAAACCGCTTGGCACAGAGGTTTTATATTTGGTATGTAACATTGTGTAGTGCTCCTCTACAAACTTTGTTCAAATAATGCGCCTGGGGTAAAAACTGGCCACACCCCGGGTGTCACATGGTTTATATTGACTTAAATAGCAAAATGACTTAAAAAATCTCTGAAATCTCAAGGCCTAGAGGTTTTATGTTTGGTATGTAACATTGTATACTGTAAATACCCAGTCATAAGTGTAAACATCTCATAAGTCAAGAAGTTAAAATTCATTCCAGAAACGTATTTCTAATAATAACCATTGCATAAGTCGAGTTAGAATGATCATAAAACACCATCTGAAAATTGGCCAGAGTATGCCCCAATAAGTAGGTATATGGTACAGTCTGCAGTAAATGCCTTGAAGCTGAAATCACTGCCAAATCCTCTTTAACAGATCTTGATGTACACAAAATTCATGGGTTTCTTCTGCAGGTATATTGATTTGTTATTGTTGGCTGATGGTCTAGCTGGGGCTTAAAGTGGGGAAGTCAATTAAAATAGAGTACTGGTAGATAGTTTCATTCACAGTTTGCATCTTATTTAATAATGAAATAGTTATGCATTTTGTCTTAATTGTCGGTAATTAATAGCAAATTGTGATAATTGTGAATGGATTATAGTGTGTGGATTAGCAAATATGCAGGTAAGAAATAAAATGCATTTGACAAATATTTTAATATAATATGCTACGATTTTTTGTGAACTGCCTCGAATGTACTTTATAACCACAATTTAAGAGGCTTAAAATCTCGACTTATGACTGAGTAATTACGGTAGTGGTCCTCTACAAAGATTGTTAAAATGATGCCCCTGGGGTCAAAACTGTGCACACCCCGGGGGTCACATGGTTTATATAGACTTAAATAGCAAAATGACTTCAAAAATCTGAAACTGCAAGGCCCAGAGGTTTCATATTTGATATGTAACGTTGTATAGTGGTCCTCTACAAAGATTGTTCAAATGATGCCACTGGGGTCAACCTGGGCTACCCCGGGGGTCACATGGTTTATATAGACAATTAAAAAAATGACTTCAAAAATCTTCTCCTCTGAAACCGTAAGGCCCAGAGGTTTCATATTTGGTATGTAACATTGTATGGTGGTCCTCTACAATGATTAAGATTGTTCAAATGATGCCCCTGGGGCAAAACTGGGCACACGCCGGGGGTCACATGGTTTATGTAGACTTATAAGTTAAATAGCAAAATGACTTTAAAAATCTTTTTTTCTGAAACTGCTATGCCCAGAGGTTTTCTATAGGGTATGTAACATTGTTTAGTTGTCCTCTACAAAGATTGTTCAAATGATGTCCCAAGGGTCAAAACTGGCCCTGCCCTGGGGGTCACATTGTTTATATAGACTTAAATAGCAAAATGACTTTACAATCTCCTCTGAAACCGGAGTGTTTTCGTATTTGATATGTAACATTGTATAGTAGTCCTCTACAAAGATTGTTCAAAGTATGCCCCTGGGGTAAAAAGTGGCCATGACCCGGGGGTCACATGGTTTATATAGACTCATATGGCAAGTGGGCCTTAAAAATCTTCCTTGTTGAAACTGTAAGGCCCAGAGGTTTTATATTGTCGAGTGGTCTTCTACACAGATTGTTCCAATGATGCCCCTGGGGGTCACATGGTTTATATACATTCAAATCGCAAAATGGCTTTAAAATCTTGTCCTCTGAAACCGCAAGGCCCAGTGGTTTCATGTTTGGTATGTAACATTGAATAGTGGTCCACTACAAATATTTTGCAAATTATGCCCCTGGGGTAGAAAGTGGCCACACCCTGTGGGTCACATGGTTTATATAGTCTAAAAAAACTTCTGAACCTGCAAGGCCCAGATTTTTATACTCAGGTAAGGGGTTTAGTGCCATTTTGCCCTCTTGTTATTAGCCATTATGATGCCTTAAACTCAGGTGAGCGACCTAGGGCCATCATGGCCCTCTTGTTTTTGAAACTGTTAACATCATGTGGAACACTTACATAAAGAAAATAATGCAGAGTGAAATATAGAAGTCGGAATGGCCGAGTGGTGAAGGTGATGACCTTTTAATCTGGAGTTCCCGGGTTGGAAACCCGGTGGGACTAATTTGTTGTTTTTTCATTTTTTTTTTCTAAATACTTTTCTTGTTATTATACTTGAGCTTTTTAGTTCCGATGCTGAAATCTGTCAAGTTAAGACACTTAATGGCATACATGCCATATGTCCCGGTCTCATGGGGATTGTCCCGGTTTCGCGAGGTCTGTCCCGGCATCACGGTGAGATGCATTTTGTCCCGGTCAATCACAAAAATCGATGTTAGTGTACCATAAAACTTACATTGGTCCAACAATTAACTTCAGATCGTTAATCCCTTTATCGGTCCCTATGACAACAATACCCGCTACCCGCGTGTCAAAGAGGAGCAGTAATGATACCCCATTAGCGATTTATTGATTGTTTGTCACACTTTCGTGGGATGGGAGTCATATATCCACAGTCCCTAATTGCTGCTGATTGTTGCATTGTTTCGAAATAAAAAAGGAACTGTGTTTGTTGTTATTTTGATTTTAAATAGAATAGGCGTCATCACGTAAGTAGTTTGGTAACGTTTGAAGGTAAGTATGAAAATAAATTGAGAACTTTTCGAGAATTAAAGATGCAAAAACAATAATTACTGGCGCAGTGCCTAAATCCGCCACATTTGGGGGGTATTTTTACGATATTTTCAAAAGTTGTTTACCGATTGACATAAAAATTCACATAAATCAAGTTAGGTTTAATGTGCATTTACTGGCGTGTTTTGGTTACATTTAAAATTCTTGGCAAATGAAAAATATTTATTGAGACTGAAGGCCTAAATAGTGTTAAAAAATTAGAGTGGGAGTGCCTAAATCCGCCACCCCTCTTTAAAATGCTCAAATTGCTCGAAAATAATATTCTTTTAGGAATTCTGTAATCAAAGCAACTTCTATTGACTTCTCTTGCCGAAACTCCCACTTTTGTTCATTTTCTAGTGTTTAAAATAAACACGGTGATCCGAAGTTGCATGGTGAAAATCGTAGATCAGGAAGGGGGACATGCTGATTTCATATTTTACTATTGTTCTTATTTAATTTTCCATATTAAGCAGCTCGTTGTCAATACAATGTTTCCATTTCTTCAAATACTCATTTGTATTTCTAAAAATAGCTCTGAAACTGAGGTCCTGTGTGCACGTGGGACAAATAATTAGGGTTTTGAGTAGCGAGACATTTGCGCTCTAAATAAGCAGTTCTTGCCGCATTTTATTGTATGTAATGCTAATGAATAATGGTTAGTTTTATCCTGCACATGCTCATATGCACATAATATTCATACACAATAATTTAATCATGGACACCATACGGGGCCTCAAAACTGCGCATGCGCAGTATGAAATAAAATCCCCGCATGCAGCTAGTTTGCATTTAGCGGTTATGTACAAAATAATTGGATAAAATATTCATTTATGCAAAAATCAAGATGAAAACTCGTAAGCGTTGTTAAGGGAAAGTATCTGATTGATCGAGATCAACAAAATAGAAATCGCCGGTAAAAAAACGCTTATTCGGATGGGGTGGTGGATTTAGGCAAGTGGCGGATTTAGGCACTGCGCCAGTACTTTCTTTAAATTCGTATTGTTCACATCGCAAAATTTGATGCAGTTAATGACGCAGTGTATAGTGGAACGTAGCCCAGGTATTATTCTGCTGGAGTAGTCTCCCTTGTAAACGCATTTGTTTATTTGACAATCAGTGTTGTTTTTTTGCATGTTTCGTGTAATTTATTTGATGTCATAATTAAAAATACATGTTATCATTGATATTATTGAATAAATATTATTAAAATATATGCGTGTGTATGTTTGTGTTATTCATTTTGGGTGTTTATTGTTTGAACTATAACTATATAGACCACGAAACGGAATAGGACCTAGGTTAGATACGATAAACTATTATTATTACTCTTTTTTTTTCGGACAAAATGACAATATTAATGTGTCCCGGTCATATGTCAAATGTCCCGGTAATTTTTTAGCAATATCCCGTTTTGCCAGACAAAATTATGGCATATATGCTTAATGGCATACTTCAAAAAATTAGAAAATCTGTGAACAAGTCCCTTTAAACAAAATAACAAATAAGAAATTAATCTCTGGTTATTTTTATGCCCCTGGCATCTTGATGCGGGAGGCATATAGTGATTGTCCCGTCCGTTCGTGACAAGGTCAAGTAGATTTTACCATTTCGTCTTGCACCAACACTGCTTACTACAACCAGGGTTCGTACAGGTCCTGGAAACTCCTGGAAAAATGTATTGTGTGTTCCAGGGCCCTTGAAACTCCTTTAAAATCAAAGAATCTCATTTTAGTCCTGGAATACTCCTGGAATTTCTGCAGATAACATAATAATGTAATGTTTACGTTCAGTAATAAATAAAAAAACAACACAACAACATATTATTGAACATACAAGTTTTTTTAATCTTTTTTCGTGTTCTCGGCTTCACGCCTACTTTCACTTTCCAAGAACGTTCTTCAACAGAGTTATTTCCCTTCACCATTCACCATTTCCAGCAAGCATGTGGCCAGGTTTTCGCGCTGGCAGAAGATCGGTCCATTTTTTTTAAATGCCTGGCGGAAAGTGCGTGTTCAGTGATGCCTGGCTGCAAGTTGATGAATACAAACAATGGCTTCAAAAAGAACAGAAAGACCGACATGCTGCTTTTTGCACTGCCTGTGGAAAATCAATAGACATTGGCAACATGGGAGAAAGTGCAGTGAAAAGCCACGGTAACGGTAAGATAGAATCTGATTATGTTGTAAATAGAAATTATGTTGTAAATTTATTTTTGTTTGGTTGTAATAAATTTATTTCTTTAAGCCAAATTTTAACATTGCAAAAAAAACAAAGTTATAATTATAATAATATAAATAAACTTTAAGAAAATTATCAGGTAACGGCTGAGATTTATTTTAATTGTCTAACCTGTTAGTGTTATGGTTTTTGACCACTACTGGCACTAGGGTACAAACATTAAATAACTATAACATTTTAAATCACCATAATATAACCTATATTCCTAATGCCATTGCTTGCTTTGTTGTAACAGGTGTGAAGCACACAAAAAACTTGCTGTGGGAAGCACAGCAGTTGCAACTATTAGCAGTTTTTTCAAGTCCCATCCTGCAACGACCAATGACACCATCTCTGACTCTCACTCAGCTAAACCTATCCCTTCAACTTCAACAAAAAGTGGTTGTTGACAAAGAGATGCTGACTTAACGCATCAGCTGCACGGAAAATGTACCAAGATCATCTTGAAAACCAGAAGCAAGAGGAAGTCCGCATAGAAGCAGGAAAGAAAAGAAAAGCCGAAGAAGATGAACTTTCATGTATGAAAAAAAGGAAACTTACTTTGATGAAAGATGCTGCAAGCTTGGAGCATTCTGCAGACCAGAAAGCTAAAGATGCACAAGCTCAGAGAAAATTTGATCTAATCGTTGAGTCTAATACTCTGAGAGACAAAGCAAAGGAGATGAAGAAAGATGATGAGGAGTTGGGCAGATTAATTTCAAAGAAGGAGTCAGAGTCTCAGAAGAAGTGATTAAACATAGTAACATTAATTAGAACATGAAAATGTTGAAATGAAAGACTGTATATAAATCAAATGAAGAATAATTGGACTTAACTGAAACATACCAATACAATAAATAATTTCAAGCTGGTCTTCAATTACTGATCAGTGATAAGACTCAGTATTAACGTTTGAATGGTCCTGGATTTTAAACATTATTGTCCTGGAAATCTCCTGGAATTTTGTGGTATGTTTTATGTACGAACCCTGTACAACACTTGGAAACTTACACAGCTGTTGCTTATGAAAATTTCCTATCCACCCATATCACCCAACCTCACTTTGACCTTGACCTAATTTGCACAGAGTATAATTCAAATGGGCTGTTTCTTGTTTAACTTGATTTTACCGTTTTGTCTAGCACCAACACCGCTTGCAATAACACTTCGATATTTACACAGTTGTTATGTATGACCATTCCCAATCCACTGATTTCACCCAACCTTACTTTGACCTTGACCTAATTTGCAATTAGAATAATTCAAATGGGCTGTTTCTTGGTTAACTAGATTTTATGGTTTCGTCTAGCACCAACACCGCTTGCTACAAAACTTGGATACTTACACAGTTGTTGCTTACATGTATGACCATCCCCAATCAACCAATATCACCCAACGTCATTGACCTTGACCTAATTTGGACTAAGAAATGGGCAATCCAACCGGGGGCATGTGGGTTATCTAACACGGAATCTTGTTTCATTCTAGAAAAAGGCATTTGAGGAGAAGGAAAAAGATGCAACCAAAAGAAATACCACAGACAAGAAATTTGATGAAACGGAGAAAGAACATGAAAATGGTAAAATAATGAGACCTGAAAACACAAATAAAGAACATTTTGATGTAAGGGTAGCGACTGGGGATGTATTAAATGAAGAAAGGATGACTGAATCTGACGAAGAGTCTGCCAAAGGAACTGAGGAAATTATGGAAGTAGACATTGAGCAGACAGAAGAAAGAGATGTGTGGCAACCAGATGTTCTAGGTCTTCCTGCTAACGAAGAGGTTAAACTTGAAGATATAGAAGGCACTTATAACAACATCATAAAGGACTTGTCTTTGATTCGAGAGAATGAAACTGGTATGAAGTGTAAGGTACATCAGAAATCCCCCGCTAAAGATGCCTGTAATCAGACTACACAGCCATATGTAATACCATTGAAGTCACCAGTAAAAGATGCAGAAATGCAAACTAGCCAGACTGGTGAGGTTAGCCAGAATGATATGCTCGAAGAGGAGTCAGTTGTGAAAGAAATCACAACTGGTGTTCCAGACCTGAACATGATCTTTGACGGAGACTCAGAGGAATCAATTGCAAGTGATGAACATTCTGGAGAAGTAACCAATGACATCACTGTGAATTATAGTGCTACAACTGACATCAGGGATGCACTTGGACAAAAGCAGCACTTTAGTGCCAGTGAAGACTCTGATGCTAGTGCTTTAGTTGAAGAAGTCGAACCTATTCTGGAAAGTCAAAGTACAATGGAAAATCTGGTTTCCTTTGCAAAAAATGAAGACTTGCTTGCTGAAAATGAAAGTGGTTATGTTTCTGATAATGGAAACAATATTGAAGCCAGTGCGAAGTCCCTTTCTGAAAATGTTGGTTCTGTTGAACAAAATGAAGATATTGTTGCAGAAAAGAAGAAGGTTTGTGAGCTAAAGAACCATGATTTGACTGCAGAAAATGAGTGCTATTTTAAAGAAGGAAATTCGGATTCTGTTACAGGCATGCTTAGTTCAGTTGTAGAAAATGCAGAGCCTGTTGCAGAAAATGTTGACAATGTTGCAGAAAAAGATGATTCTACTAAAAGATGCGCTGTGAACGCCGATAGAAGTGTAGTGAGTAATGATTGTGCTACAGAAAATATTGATGATGCAGAAGACAATGATTTTACAGAAAGATGTGCTATGAATGCTGATAGAACTGCAGTTAATAAGGATTATGCAACAGAAAAAGTGGATAGTGTTGAAGAAAAAGATGGTTCTACAGTAAGATGTGCTATGAATGCAGATAATAGTGCAGTGATTAACATTTGTGTTAAAGAAAATGTGAACGACATTGCTGCAGATGATGATTCTACTGAAAAATGTGCTATGGACGCTGATAGCAATGAAGCGAATGTGGATGCTGATAGCAATGCAGCTGATGTTGATTCCACAGATATTGTTGCCATGAATACTAATAACAGTGCTGTGAATAACGATTGTACAACAAAAACAGTGGACATTGTTGCAGAAAAAGATGATTCTACTGAAAGATGTGCTAAGAGTGCTGATAGAAGTGCATTGAATGACAATTGCATAACAGAAAATGTGAACAACAGTGCTGCAGATGATGATTATACTGAAAATAATGCTATGAAAAATAGCAATGCAGTTAATGATTGTGAAACAGAAAATGTGGACACTATTGCAGAGGTTGATGATTCTACAGAATTTGTTGCCATGAATACAAATTACAGTACAGTGAATAAAGATTGTGTAACAGAAAATGTAGACGATGTTGCGGAGGATGATGATTCTACAGAAAGATTTGCTATGAATGCTTATAGTAGTGCAGTGAGTAACAATTGTGCGACAGAAAATGTGGACACTGTTAAAGCAGATGACGATTTAAAAGAAAGAGTTCAAAAGAATGCTAATAACAGTGCCGTGAATAACAATTGTGTTACAGATAATATGGGCAATGCAGCAGACAATGATTTTACAGAAAGATGTGCTATGTATGCTGATAGTAGTGCAGTTAATAAGAATTATACAGCAGAAAGGGTGGACAGTGTTAAAGAAAAATATGTTGCTGCAGGAAGATGTGATATGAACGCTGATAGCAATGCAGTGAATGATTGTTCAACAGAACATATGAACGACGTTGCAGCAAATGATGATTCTACAGAAATATGTCCTATGAATGTTGATAACAGTGCACAGAATAATTATTGTTCAACAGAAAATGAACCTTCTGTGGAAGTAAAGGTTGACACTGAAAATGATCTTTCATGTGACAGTGCTAATAATAGTGTGAATGAAAATCAAAATAAACCAGATACAAACACTGTTAGTGTGAATGCTGACACAACAATAAGTAAGGTATTTGTTGACAAGTCTGCGGATAGCAACAAAAGTGTTGATGAAAGGTCTGAACAAAGAACAAGAGTCACCGAAAGTCCAGAAAATGATTTAAAGGAAAGTGAAATACAAGAAGAAAAAGGCAGTGTCGCTCTGATGGAAAATGAGAAAAAAGTAGTTTTAGATTGCAATATAGTAGCAATGTGTAAACATGATGAATGTCCAGCAGAATTAAGCTGTGAAACAGACAATGTGGACCATGATAGTGACACAGTGAGGGAAAATGTTGATCATGATGAACATACGGTTTCTCAAAAAGTTGACATTACAGAAAATAGTAACTTCGTTGATGCAGAATGTTTTGAAAATGATGATGAAACAGAGGAAGATGACAGTGACACGCATGATAATAACAGTAGCTCTGTCAAATTTTGTGATGAAGATGCATGTGTTGAGCATAAAATAGATTTTCAGTCTGATGGCAGAACAAAAGTTGCATACATGTTGTCAGATTCTGTAGCATACGATGATTCAGAAGTTGATGAAGATAATTACTCTGATGCAATGGAAAACGTTGACGATGAGGAAGATGATGACAGTAACCATGATGTAATTGATGATGAAATAGATAACAAATCTGATTTACCTAAAACTGAACAAAATGGAAGTGAGTCTGATAATGATGATTATTCTGCTGAGTATGACAGTAACGATGGAATTAATTTGTGCTTTGGATCAGAAGTGAAATATGATACTGATGCTTCTGAAGATAATTTTTATGAAAATAATGATTATCTTGAATCAGAGTTGGGATGCCCTGAGACTGACACTGATACGAGCAAAAATTACACTACTGCCAAAGAAGATATTGTGACGTCTACTTCATTTGAATGTGACAGTGAGTTCAATGATGGTGAAGAATATAAGACTGCTGTTGATAGTGAATCAGATCAAGACAAAGATGTGGTGAAAGAAGCAGGCTTAGACACACCAGATGAGAACTTGATTAACCTAACAGGAAAAGAACATTCTTTTAATGATTCCGACAGTGGTACGTTATATGAAACTGCCAGTTTACGTGAAAGTGATACATCTGGTCTTCAAAATGATGTTGATCCAATCTGTTGTGGCATTATTGATAATACAGTGAACAAAACTACTGTAATTGCCAATGATGAGGAAGCCTGTGAAGAGAAAATGGAAGAAAATTATGAATGTAAGCAGAATAAGGCTAATGAGGATTGTGAGAAATCACTGTGTGAGAACATAGATCTTGAAACAGGTAGTGTAGTTGACAACAATAATGCAAACTTTCAGGACAGAAAAAGGCACATGTCTTCGGAAATAGATGAAAATTATGAAAATGAAGTAGTAAGGAAAAGAAGATGCACAGGAGATGACAGTGCTGAACTTGACTATCAGAAAAACTGTAAACTAATTGATACAGATAGTCCTGACAGAGAAGAGAAGAAATACAAGCCTGGTGCAATTAAATCAGCATTTGCTAAACTGAAATTGCGAATGAAGCAAGTCTTGAAAATAAAGTCCAGTCAAAGCTTTGATTTGGCAAAACACAAGAATGCAGAAACTCCGGATGACTGTCATTCAGATATAGTTGGAAAATATGAAAAACTTTATTCAGAAGCAGAATTTAATACTGACAGGTCTGTAATTAAAGTCTGTGGAGTTTATGTAGAAATGAGTGACCTTGGTAACGAAACTGAAGTGTTAGAAAATACCACTAAAGGCATGGAAACTGCTAGAAATCCTGACACTACTGATGACATCTCAGAGCCAAGATTGATTGTGCATTCTGATTTGCACAATGGTGAGGAAGACATAACAATGGGAAATGAGATGGAGGGTCAGATGGATATGGCAGCGGCAAGCCCTAATGATACCAATGAGACAGCAAAACAGTCTGATAAAACATTAACTAATGACATGGAAATAGACAATACAAAAGCTAATGTAAAGGACACAGACAATTGTGGAGGGCATTATACAGAAGATTGTATGGGAAAAAGTATAGATAAGGGGACAGAGAAGTGTGCAAAAAATGATGAAGAGAGTGGTGGTGTAGCTGACATAAAGTCTGATGCAAAGAATAGTGCAATTTGTGTTGGAGCGAAAACTACTACCGATGGCACAGAGGGTGAAATACTTGAGGGTGCACAGGATTTTGAGGACAGTGTTAAAGATAAATTCGATTATTATGGTGCAGGGCAAATGACCTTTGATGTCACAAGTAATGAGAAAATTTTAGATCACAATAGACAGGCAGGAGATGTTGAGGAAAAAGTGGGTGATTTTGTTGGAAGGGATGTAACGCAGGAGAGTACGAATGTTGTAGAGCTTAAAAGTGTAAAATATAGGAGTTTGAATGACCCAGAACCAAATGTAGATTGTGAGAAAATTGATGAAAGTCTTGACGAAACTGATACCAATAGTGACACCGAGTTCATTTCTACCGGCTGGATGAATGCTAGAAATAAAACACCCTCAAAAAGTAGAAACCAAGTGGCTAGTGCTTCTTCACCATTTATGTCACCAGTCATTGACAGAATGGGAACCAGTCTGTCTTCCAGCAGGCAGACACAGTCACCTATTATAGCAGAGCAAGGTACCAGCAGGTCTGTGAGAATTTCAATGAACCAATCAAATGCAGAGGACACAAGAAGTGTACTTAGTTGCCAGTTTTCGGATGATGACGATTTTGGAACAGATATTGATTTCACACACTTTGATTTGGATGAAAATAATGACTCAGCTGCTGATAAGGATTCATCTGGAGATGGCAATAGTGTGAACACGGAATCTTTAGCATTTAAAGATGGAGATAAACCACACATGGATTTAGAGTTAGATTCAAGTGAAGTGGCAGAAATTACACATTTAAATACTTTTAGTTCTGTCAGTGAGAAAAAAAAAGAAGTCAAAAGAAAATGCCAGTTTGAAGATGATCCAGACACGTATACCACACCACATAAACAGTCCAATGACAATTCAGTAGATGTATTCAAAAGCCCAGAATCAATGTGTAAGCAAAGCAAGAGGCCTTCGACCAGAACAAGTGACATCCATTCTCCAGGCATCTCCAGTACACTGCTGGTAGATAGTTCACAGGCAGCTGACTTTGAAGGTCTTACCATGTCACAAGTTTCCATGGTGGCTAGTGGTTTGGAAGCTAAAGTGAAGGACACAGAAATGTCGGGGAAGAAACGTTCCAAAGCCAAAGATCTCCTTGAAAAGTTGAGAGCGAAACGACTGATCAAGGAAGAGAAAGTTGATACCAGTGAAGCTGTGAGTGAGGCAAGAAAAGGTCCTAATCAAGGAACTAGCTCAGAGATAGAAATCCACAACCAGACAGAGCCGGGGCAGACACTGGCCCATGAGATGCTGTCTTCTATTGATAAACATGTATCCAGGTTTGTGAAGTATGATTGTAATCATCAAAATTTCCGCACTTCCCCAATTTACATGCATACTGATACACTCTTATATGTAGGATTGCATTTGGCTGGAGTTAAAATCGCAACATTTTTTCATTGAAATAATACAAACTAAATAAAAATATTGCCAACTCAACAATTAAATGCCACCAGTTACAGTCATTGCTCATACATATAATATCCCTGAGTTTGAAATTAACTTACTGACTTGAAAAAACTGTTTCTGTACACATATCACTTAGCATCAATCATTTCCAGAGTTGTTTGCTGTTTTCACTGTCGTTCCTAATTAGTAGCCATAGAGGTAATCTGCACTCATACATATTACATTTGTCCCCGAATCCCGTAGTTAAAATGTTCTGTTATTGATAATGGTCAATGTGTGTGTTTACAAGTATTTCACTTACAATTTATACATCCGGTGTTTTTTAGGGCCATTTTGGGGCCGAATTTCGGCCCCATTCCTGTGCTTAAAAAGTATATTTTTCCACTATATTTACCTTAAAATTCCCCTCGGAATATAAGCTTTATTAAAAAAAAAAAAAAAAAAAATCACAAAAATTGACTAAGAGGAATTTTCGTAAACAATCCCAGAAATTTTTCATCAAATCAAGTTAGTGCATAATCTTAGTTATCATTTGTAGCAAAACAATTCATTAATGTTTTAAAACAAAGTAGAATATTAATATGTAATAATGCTTTTCAAAAAAAAAATCCCCTTTCAGCGTAAAATTCCCTATCTGAAGTGCCTCGCCACCATTCCCCCAAAGGTGAAAAAAACACTGTCATCATACATATTGAAGGTTGAGCATGAAACTATCTGCTTAACGTTTCTATGTCAGATAAAGTTTCATGCTCGACTCTCGATACCGGTTGTTATCTAGGTTAGCGCTAAGAAATGAAAATTAGTAGCCAAATTTGTCGTGTTTGCCACAATACTTGTTATATTGAAATAAGTTTCCCAGAAAATGTGACAATTCACCTCATTTTCAGTTAGTTTTAGACAGTTTAGTAGCCAATGGCTATTTTGGCTATCGGTATAGATTGCAAATATGAACCTGAAACTAGCCTTTATGCATGATTATGTTAGGAAACCGTTACAATTTTAGCTCGTAATTTATACTAAAAGAGGTCACAAGTGTCTGGTTAATGTTTGCAGGCTTTATCAATAAGATTTATTTACAGCTGTCATTCCTTAGTGGAAGCTATGAAGGAGATGTTTGGGAAGTCCCCGGCGCTCGCCAGCAATTCGCGTGTACAGGCTTGGAGGTATGCGTGGTATTTATCGTCAACTCCCCTAAATTCGCGACTACCATTGATTCGCGGATGTTGTTATCATCACGTGATCGTCTATGTCATTTGCGCATGCGCATATGTGGCCGCGGGAATTTCTTTATACATGAACAATTGACCATGTGAACGAATATTTTGTGATAGATAATGCATTGTAAACTGACAAAAACATTGGAAAGGATACTTGATATAAAAACACTATGTTTTCTTATTCCCAAAACACCAGGAAGTTAAATTTTGTGTTTTTCAATAAAAATACAAACCGGAAATAGCTGTTATCGTCCGATGTTGTAGTAGAACATCCGTATATGATAAAGTGTGTCGTAACGAAGGCCGAGCAAAGTTTTTTTTGTATGTGTTTCAGTACCTTAATTTTAAGTGAAGTTTAGTCTTTTTTTCATTTAAGGTAACACAAGAGTCATTTAGGAAAGTGTACAGGCTCTATTCACCTACAAATTAAAAACACACCCAACAATAATACACTGAAAACAAATTTAAAACGGTAATTGATAATGTTTTTCTTGCTTAAACTTTATCATCTGGATTTTAGATTCTATGAGCCACCTTTAAAAGAAACATTCCATTTACCTAAAAACGTTTTTCCCCACTGGTATAGTATTACTTAAATGTGCTTTTATGATAAGAAAGAATGACATTTTTATGATTTAAAAAAAATATAATTTACAGTTTAGTACGATAATCCAAAACTTGTTGTACATGCGGCCTTATTGAAGATTATTTTCTAGGAATGATGGGATTACGTCATATCCCCGATTCAAAATGATAGATAAGATGGCGACTGCTTGTTACTTATGTAAACAATGTTGACCTTCTAGAAGTTTTAAACGTTGTGTTGGATGAAGATAAAAAAACAGCGTTAGATATATTTATTTTCAAATATTAGTTCAAAATATTATTTTCAAATTGTTGAAATAATTTGATTATTGACATTAAATATTAGGGTCGCGAATTTACGGTAATCGAGGATAATATGTTGCAGGGAGAGCTTGTTTTGTGTATTGAGCTTTACATTTTCTGCTTCCAAGTCGTTAATGATGAAACATTCAAAGTAATTTTCAAAGAAAAGTTTGATCTCAAATAATTGTGTTTGAAAATTTAATTTACTTTTGTATCCTTTTCCCTACAGAAGCAATGTTTGGTTGTAAGAAACCATTTTAATAGGTACTATCAAAAAGTAAACTTAAAGCAAAAGTCACATTTTTGGCAATAGTCAATTATAGAAAGGTCAGAAACGTCAAATCATGTCACTTGAAAGTTGTGGTGCGTTAAAGTCTTTATAATGAAGTTTATTTCTTATTCATCTGCAAATAAGCATTTTGTACTGACATACATGGATTCCATATCTGGCACAAGCTGTTGTTGAATTTACATGCTACAGTTAGCTTCTTACCGCATCTTTGAGTCATATCAACTTGGTCCGTATTTTTACCGCATCTTGGAGTCGTATCAACTTGGCCCATATTCTTACCGCATCTTGGAGTCATATCAACTTGGCCCATATTCTTACCGCATCTTGGAGTCATATCAACTTGGCCCATATTCTTACCGCATCTTTGAGTCATATCAACTTGGCCCATATTCTTACCGCATCTTGGAGTCATATCAACTTGGCCCGTATTCTTACCGCATCTTGGAGTCATATCAACTTGGCCCGTATTCTTACCGCATATTGGAGTCATATCAACTTGGCCCGTATTCTTACCGCATCTTGGAGTCATATCAACTTGGTCCGTATTCTTACCGCATCTTGGAGTCATATCAACTTGGCCCGTATTCTTACCGCATCTTGGAGTCGTATCAACTTGGCCCGTATTCTTACCGCATCTTGGAGTCATATCAACTTGGCCCGTATTCTTACCGCATATTGGAGTCATATCAACTTGGTCCGTATACTTACCGCATCTTGGAGTCATATCAACTTGGTCCGTATTCTTACCGCATCTTGGAGTCATATCAACTTGGCCCGTATTCACCAACCCAGTCAGGTTACCAATGTCACTTGTTAACAAATCATTCTAAATTAAGAATGCTGTGATCAGAGTTGATGAATTCGAAGAAAGAGAAGAATTTTACAGTTTCAAGAATATCCATTATTGGCTTTTTTGGGGGCCAATTTTAAAGACGTTTTGGGGTCATATTCCCAATGGCAAAAAGTAGTGTTTTTTTTACAAATCCAGTACCTAATTCCCAATTGATAGTTTAACTTACAGATGTTTGAATGAAAATAAGAGGTGTTCATTTGAGAAATATAGACTATTGAAGTAGTTATAACTGTTTCACTGGTTTGTTTTTATTCAGAACATTCAGAAATATAGACTATTGAAGTAGTTATAACTGTTTTAATGGTTTGTTTTTGTTCAGAACATTCTATTTTATGTTGTCTATCTATAATTATTCAAAATTTTATTAATCAAACAAATTTTTCCCAGTTTTAGGTGAATTGATGTATAATTCCCAATTTCGTGGGTATAGGTCATTTTCCCAAAATGGTGAAAAAAAGCCCTGTTATGTCTAAGGTCTAAGACTGGGTTGGTGATTCCGGCCCTTCTCAGTGTAATGTATGATTATAAATGATATAATGTGTACAGGAGGGAGTTGTCCGACATTGAGAAGAAGCTAGTCTTCCCGAAGACGGTGATAGCCGTGGTTGGGGACACAGGGTCGGGAAAATCGAGTCTGATGAACGCCCTGCTGGACCATCGGAGTGTGTTGCCGACGTCTGGAATGAGGGCCTGCACGGCAGTCGTTGTTGAGGTTGTCCAGAACACCACTAGCAGCAGCTTTGAGGCTGATATCGAGTTCCTGCAGAAGAAGGTATGCTATTTGTTACATGATAAATATATTCAAAATTTTAATCTACTGAACTTTTTGTGTGACACTGGTGCAAGTTCAATAACTGTTTATCTATTTAAGCACCCACCTGTAAAATACTATCAAGTACTTGGGGCAAGAACATGGACAATTTTGGGAGAAAATGGAGGATTATTTGTCAGTAGAAACTGCATTTAAACAGCACTAACATTAGCGAAATAAAATCACTGAACATGAACACGCCAGTTTATGATTATTAACAAACAAGCTCAGGGTGATCCATTTCTTTGAAGATAGTGAAGAAATTGAAAATATTGGGTCCGGTACATATTCATAGTTTTGCTTTTGACTAGGCCCCCCAAAAAATATTCTGCGTTTCAGGCAAGTTTTTAGCGATGATTGCTTTCCGTGAAATCCATATTTGTCAGATGTTAGATAATTTTCAATGTTGTTTGACCAAAATGTGTCTAGAAAAACAAGCTAAAAAAACTTTTGAGACCGTTGCCCGAAACACAATTTTTGTGTGTGGCCCTTTTGAAAATATTACCTGTCTTGAATATGTATATGGTATAATTGCTTAATCTTGTGAATTGATACCTTGTCACTATGAGCAAGAGTAGGACATACCCTTTTGATTGTGTCCATGGGTAGGGCTTGTTGAAAATGTCCATTACATTATATCTGTACACAGGAGTTTTTGGGTATACCATTTAATTGTGTCCATGGGCAGGGCTTGTTGAAAATGTCCATTACATTATATCTGTACACAGGAGTTTTGGGGTATACCATTTGATTGTGTCCATGGGCAGGGCTTGTTGAAAATGTCCATTACATTATATATGTACACAGGAGTTTTGGGGTATACCATTTGATTGTGTCCATGGGCAGGGCTTGTTGAAAATGTCCATTACATTATATCTGTACACAGGAGTTTTGGGGTATACCATTTGATTGTGTCCATGGGCAGGGCTTGTTGAAAATGTCCATTACATTATATCTGTACACAGGAGTTTTTGGGTATTCCATTTGATTGTGTCACTGGGCAGGGCTTGTTGAAAATGTCCATTACATTATATCTGTGCACAGGAGTTTTGGGGTATACCATTTGATTGTGTCCATGGGCAAGGTATGTTTGGGTATTCCATTTGATTGTGTCCATGGGCAGGGTATGTATGTATGGGTATTCCATTTGATTGTGTCCATGGGCAGGGCTTGTTGAAAATGTCCATTACATTATATCTGTACACAGGAGTTTTTGGGTATACCATTTGATTGTGTCCATGGGCAGGGCTTGTTGAAAATGTCCATTACATTATATCTGTACACAGGGGTTTTTGGGTATACCATTTGATTGTGTCCAGGCTTGTTGAAAATGTCCATTACATTATATCTGTACACAGGAGTTTTTGGGTATACCATTTGATTGTGTCCATGGGCAGGGCTTGTTGAAAATGTCCACTACATTATATCTGTACACAGGAGTTTTGGGGTATTCCATTTGATTGTGTCCATGGGCAGGGCTTGTTGAAAATGTCCATTACATTATATCTGTACACAGGAGTTTTTGGGTATTCCATTTGATTGTGTCCATGGGCAGGGTATGTTTGGGTATTCCATTTGATTGTGTCCATGGGCAGGGTATGTTTGGGTATTCCATTTGATTGTGTCCATGGGCAGGGTATGTTTGGGTATTCCATTTTATTGTGTCGATCGCCAGGGTATGTTTGGGTATTCCATTTTATTGTGTCGATGGGCAGGGTATGTTTGGGTATTCCATTTGATTGTGTCCATGGGCAGGGTATGTTTGGGTATTCCATTTGATTGTGTCCATGGGCAGGGTATGTTTGGGTATTCCATTTGATTGTGTCCATGGGCAGGGTATGTTTGGGTATTCCATTCGATTGTGTCCATGGGCAGGGTATGTTTGGGTATTCCATTTGATTGTGTCCATGGGCAGGGTATGTTTGGGTATTCCATTTTATTGTGTCGATGGGCAGGGTATGTTTGGGTATTCCATTTGATTGTGTCCATGGGCAGGGTATGTTTGGGTATTCCATTTGATTGTGTCCATGGACAGGGTTGGCAGTCATCAAATATAGCAGTTTGGCCAAGCAAGCTAGAATTCTTTTATTATTATTGAGAGCAAGAAAATGAAACCAGCTGACCAGTATAAAACCGAGAATCTGAAAACCTTGTTCTAACTTTACCAGCGTGGGGCTTACAGGCTTGTGCTCATTTTGACCTCTCGGTTGGCTTATTTGTTGTATCCTTTAAATGAGGCGCGTCGTTGGAAAACCGGGCTTAATGCATGTGCGTAAAGTGTCGTCCTGGATTAGCCTGTGCAGTCCGCACAGGCCAATCCGGGATGGTATTGTCTGTTTCAAGGAAGTCTCTTCTAAACATAAATCCACTGTAGGCGGAAAGTGTCGTCCTGGATTAGCCTGTGCCGACTGCACAGGCTAATCCAGGACGACACTACGCACATGCATTAAGCCCAGTTTTCCCATGACACGCCTCATATGATATGCTTGTTAATGCACAGGAGTGGTTTGACGAGCTCGAAGTCCTGCTCAAGGACCTGACTGCCCTGGATGGGACCATCAAGAAAGGGGTCCCGGACCCCGCCTCAGACGCCTACGTCTCCTACTGCAAGGTGCGGGCGGTGTATGGCCGGGTAGAGCCCCTCGCCACCCTGTCCAGGATCACCACGGTAACACACTGTCTGGGCAAGGTGCGCGTGCTGAAGTCAAACAATGTAAGTAGGTGTTTCTAGTTTATAAAAGTGTTCTACTGATGAAAGAGTACAGACTTCATTTAATAATAGTAATAACATTATTATACTAATTTATGGGAATATCACTTGTAAGTCTTATGGTTCTTTTGATGGCAAGTGTGGATGATATTTCATTTGATATGGACAACAGTATGTTGCTATATAGAACAAATATTCGTATAAAATTTGCAGTCAAATTTTGATGTTGTATTGTGTAAGCATTTTTGTATGAATGAAAATGAAACATTGGTTTTTTAAACATTGTGTATTGTTGTTGGGCTAGATATGCAAACTTATAAAAACACAGTATAAATACAGAACCCTGTGTTGAAATATATCCCGACAGATGGATGGTTGAAAAAAGACTGGCTTACTTGAGTTTCAGATTATAAATGTAGCCTGTGTGGTTTTCAGGCGGAGAATTTCCGTCGTCAAGTTGAGAAGTACATTGAGACTCAGGACCCTGGGTCAGGGGGTCACTACTGGCCGATAGTGAAGCATGTTAGACTGCGGCTTCCAAACTGTGACGTCTGCAGCAGTGAGGTAGCACTCGTGGATCTACCGGGTGTGAGGGACTCAAACGCTGCCAGGGATAGGATCGCAAAAGAGGTTTGTAACCAATGCAGTTAGTAACATTCCCATTTCTTGCAAATCTTGTTCAACTCCAAAGTTAAGTAAGTATAACTCGCTACAAAAGGCCTGAGCTTTATCAGTGACTACTGTACATAAATATTTGCAGTTTGAAGTAGAGTGAAATCTGTCTGGCTAACACACTTTGATGGATTACCCAAACCAGAGCAGCAGAATATAATATTTGTTTTACTATATAAATATATGTTATCTCGTTAATCAACACCTCCCCTCAGTACCTGAAGAACTGCTCTGGTGGTGTCCAGCATTCACTGCGCCATTGGCATCATTTATCCTGTTTATCACTTTTCCAGTACCTGAAGAACTGCAGCGCAGTGTGGGTCATATCCAGCATTCTATGTGCTAGCCACATCATGTTAATTGGCTGCTAATATTCCATCTAACAGGAATACAGTTAACCTATTCCTCCCCTGTCACTTTCAGTACCTGAAGAACTGCACCGCCGTCAGGGTCGTGTCCAGTATTCACAGCTCCATTTCCATCATTTATATTCCATTCAACAGGAATACAGTTAACCTATTCCTCAACTGTCACTTTCAGTACCTGAAGAACTGAACCGCGGTGTGGGTCGTGTCTAGCATTCTTTGTGCCATCCACATCATATTAATTGGCTGCTAATATTACATCAAACAGGAATACAGTTAAACTATTCCTCCCATGTTTTTCAGTACCTGAAGAACTGCAATGCTGTGTGGGTTGTGTCCAGTATTAACCGCGCCATCGACGACAAGACAGCCAAGGACCTCCTTGGGGAGAACTTCCGACGCCAGCTGCTCATGGACGGCCAGTACGGCAGCATCGCCTTCATATGCACCAAGACTGACGTTCTGATTCCCTCGGAAATTATCAGGTTGGTAATGCTGGTATTGAAATGTTGGGTTTGTACATGGCCAGAATTAGCGCAAGGCCTATATTTATAATGAGATTGACACTATGGCAGTATTGCCTCCATATCCACCATGACTGATGTCCTCATGCTCTCTAAGATTATCATGTAGGTACTGGTGGTATTGAAATATAGGGTTTGTAAGTGAGCAGGGTGGCGGCAGGACCCAAGATTTATGATGAGTCTGACACTATGGCAGTATTGCCTCCATATCCACCATGACTGATGTCCTCATGCTCTCTAAGATTATCATGTAGGTACTGGTGGTATTGAAATATAGGGTTTGTAAGTGAGCAGGGTGGTGGCAGGACCCAATATTTATGATGAGTCTGACACTATGGCAGTATTGCCTCCATATCCACCATGACTGATGTCCTCATGCTCTCTAAGATTATCATGTAGGTACTGGTGGTATTGAAATATAGGGTTTGTAAGTGAGCAGGGTGGCGGCAGGACCCAAGATTTATGATGAGTCTGACACAATGGCAGCATTGCCGTCATATGCACCAACACTGTGGATTATCAGGTTGGCACAGTCTTGCATGTGCAGGTATACGTGGTTTCGACTGCCACTTGCTTTGTAATATTGTTCTTGCTCGTGTCAGCTTGCCAAGGTCAAAATTTCAGTGGGAAGCCCAAAAATGTTTCTACATTTGTATCCCGGTTTATATGTTGTGGGGATATTTTATTGATAACATTTATTTTCTGTATGTGGGGAAAAGTCATGTTTGGTGTTATAAATGCCAACTTGTACACGAGTTATTTGCTGAGGTTGAAGAAATTTAATATTTACTTGGTAAAAAAATTGTCTGTTTAATTTTAAAGATCATTGAAACTCGAAGACGAAACTACAGAGTTTGAAAAGGAAATTGAAACAATGGAAAGTGAGAAGGCTGACCTTGACCTTTCCATTGCTAGTGGTAACAAAGAGGTCAAGAGGTTACAAGGCACCATTGTAGAGCTGGAAACTGAAGTGAAGGAGCTCCAAGAAAATCTTGCCGAGATAAGATCTCTCCTGGACCCAGTAGGCTCTGACAGCCAGCAGGTGAGCACAGACAGGCTGAGGTGTAAAAAATAGTTTCTGTAACCCAACCAACCATGTATTTTTACACCTGACTGGACATTTTTTAAAGCCAAAAAAAAATCAAGACAAATTTAGCTATAGGTTGGGTGTGCCGAGAACGATATGTGTAGTCTCAAAATCTGGTATATAAAATATTGAAAGAGGTTTTCTCCAATTTCCATGTAGTCGTGTAATATGCTTTAAACAGATTTGTAGTTTGTAATTCTTACAATTCAGTTACAATACAATAGTTACATTTTATAACTATACAATAATTTTGCATCAACTTGGCCCAAAGTAGCGGTTGAAATATTTTTGCATATAGCATTAAAACTTAAGCTATGTGTCTGTAATCTGTAGACCGAAGAACATGAAGCTCTGAGAGAATACGAGGAGGAGGTGAACTCCAAGACTACGGAGATACAGGAGGCGGAGACGAGAATTGCCGAGTTGAAGACACACAGACAGGAGGCCATGCAGAAGGTAGGACATCATTGGGACATGTTTGGAATGGAAACCTATGTGGTTATACCCCCACCAAACACGTTTGCGGGGTGGGGCTGTATAAGAATCACTTTGTCCTGTCTCGTCACGTCCCCAAAATGTTTTTTTACACTTTTCTTGAAAGCTATTTGAAAATTAGCTTTAAAAATTGTTTGAGTTTTTTTACATGATGAGAAAAGTCTGTAAGACAGTAAGACAAGAACCATAACTCTATCATGCATTTTGATTGAATTATGGTCTATTTGCGACATAGATTTTTAAAGTTTTGCATTTAGGTCCAGTTTTCTTGAAAACTATTTGACCTACTGTTTTCAAACTTTGTATTCATATCGGAATTTTCACAGACTTTATGTATTCCTTGATCATGAATATTGTGTGAACAAAACCACAGTACACTAACTGCACTGAATCTTGTTTGAAGTTAAGGCATGATTGCACTTCTTCACATTTATGTTGCAAAAAAAGCAAATGGTTTTTGTCGCAATCTGGTTATGCAGTTTGATAGTTCTTAGCTGAGAAAAGCTGTAAAACACTCATAAAACAAATAAAGTTGTCAATGAAATAAAATTGTCCATTGGGATTACTTTAGTGTGTCAGTCTACAACACCCAAGCAAGGGGTATATGCAAAACTGTTGTTTCTATATTGTTTCTAATATAGAAATGTTAAGCAGACACCAAAAGTTTCATGCTCAAGCAGACACCTAATATTAAAACACACACATCTCCAACAGTGAATACTTCTTTCTACCACCCATATTTATGCACCCCTAAGACGCTTTCCATGAAAAAGTTGGACAGTCCACACCAGATGTCTAATCAACGACCAGAACAATCACTGTTTCGTTTTACCATTATGCATTGCATTTAAATGTATACTGCTTGACAGTCATTAGGGCTCTCAAATGACTGAAATTGGGGCCGAAATTCAGCTCCATTGCCCTCCCTCATGACTATACTTTTTCCCCTATTTCAGATAAAAATTCCCCTGTAAAATATTTTTGAAAAAAAAAAAGCATTTCCTGCAAAAACAGTATTTAATATGGATTTTCGCACTGTCACAATAAGTATAATGTCTACCATTCTTTGCAAATTTATTTTAAAACAAAAATATCACATTATTCTATTATGCAGAACATATTTTAAAAAATCCCCTAAAATCCAAAAACGACGCAAAAATTCCCCATCGTCAGGGCCCCGGCCCCATTCCCCCATTGTGGAGTGAGAACTCCAGTTATTTTTTTCTATCACATCCGTGTTTCTACTCCTCAGACACTGCCCCTGGAGAAGCGCCTGGTTGTCCACAGGAAGGCTATCGCTGCCATCTGTGCCAAGGCCAGGAACCAGTACTCCCAGACCCAGATCAGACGAGACTTCAAGGCTGGACTGAGGGTAGGTTGTCTGCGACGTGTACCATATTTCAGATAGTTTTCTTAGTTCTTCGGTATTCTGTGAAATCAGAATGGTAACTGGTGGGCGGAGCCTAATATGCAAGCTTACCGTGCGATAGGTAGCATGCAGTTTATTGAAGCTTAGTTGTAATTTTTATACACGATACTTATTGTACTGAACGATTGCACTGAGTGGACACATTGCGACAGCGCTAAATTTGTAAATGACACGCATGCCATGCATGTCAGACATCACGTGACGTCTAGAAACTGCCCATTGGGATCGGCATCATAGAAAGTTGTGATCTTATTGGTAAATATGGTATAAAACACTCGTAGCACCGTTTGACCTCAATGTGTTACTTATTTAGTCTTGCCCTGCGGGCTCGTTAAATAACTAACATTTTGTTCAAAGTGTGCTATTCCTTAATTGCTTGTGCTCTGCATTTGGCTGTTGTCGTTTCTGTGAACAGAAATATCCAATTTAGCTGTACCTTTTTACCTGTGTTGTTTGTGAATTTTTGTGAAATTGTCCAAAAAACTGTGACCCAGGGTGTGTAACAATGTGTTTGGCAATAAGAAATAGTAATTCAATGCCAAATGTTTTATTTTGGGAAAAATACTTGACATTTTGAAATAAGTTTCACTGAAAATGTTAAAATATCATTCATTTCCCAATGCCACCAGTAGCCCTACCTTAATACAAAGCTATTTTATGTACCTGTAGCACTAATATAATACTAAGTGAGTTTGTTTTCCAGTAGCGCTAACATAATGCTAAGCAATTTGGTTACCCCTAGTGCTAACTTAATACATGTGTGTGTGCTATTTCTGTTACTGGAAGCGTTACCTCAATACAAAGCTATTTTGGTTACCTGTAGCACTTATATAATACTTAGTTATTTTGGTTACCAGTAGCACAAACATAATGCTAAGCTTTTTGGTTACTGGTAGTGCTGATGTAATACTAAGTTATTTTGGTTAATGGCAGCGCTACCTTACTACTGTAAGTTATCATGGTTTATTTTTTTTTAAACCTATCTGCAGGACATGAAGCGTAGGGCTGGCATGACGGAGGCGGATGACCCAGATGAGGTTGATGACGTGTACAGCGACGATGATGATGAGGAAGTGGGCAGCTCGGCAGATAACCTACGTGTCTTCTGCTGCAGTGCCACTGAATACCAAAAGATGAGGAACCTGCTCACGGATGACGGGCCACCTCAGGTTGGTATCTCAACAATTTCAATATGCCTCAAAACCAGTATCTAGCACTGTGGTCATTTATAAAATGGTTGCAGCACAGTATGATGAATTTGCTCACAGATGATGGCCTCCCTCAGGTTGGTATCACAACCATTCTAGTATGCCTCAGAGATATATCATTTTGGTCCCATGGAATCTGCAAATTTTTATCCACCTCATGTCAGTACCTCAACCACTGTATGTTGACTCAGAATCAATATCATTGGGATCCCATACAAGTTATGGTATTTCCCTCAATGTAAAATGCCTTGGGATCAAGTGTATTATAATGAGAGTATGTGTCGTTAGTACCTGGTTAGGCAGTGCTTGTTGTTTGAAACATTGCATGCATGTAGGGAAAAATGCAGAGCGAAATAACAGGTGCAGCACCCTGCTTCTTTTAGCCCTCCTCCCCTCCTGCTGCCCCTCTGGGTTGGTCAACACAGAAAAGTTAAATATATTTTGAGAATTCATAATATTTTTGCAAATACTCGACGGCAATGTCAAAGAACTGCAACGGCTCCTTTTGAGCAGCACCCTCTACCTTTTTGGAACTAAGATCTATCCCTACATATATACCTATACCTAGAAGCTGCCATGTTGTGCCTGCAGGTGTTCAGCACACTGGAGGAGACCCAGATCCCCACATTGAGGACCTATGTCCACGATATGAACCGCACCAGACAGAGGCAGTCCCTAGAGCAACTCATACACAGCGTGGGGAGATTTGTGTTTGACCTTCTACTCTACACCAGCGATCATGGAACCAGTGTATGTTTGTCTTTCTCAGCCCTTTTTGGGGGGAAGGTGGCGAGTCCTTTCAAGAGAGGAATTTAATGGTAAAAGGGGTTAGGATCTTTGAAAAATCATGGTAATACATTTTAGATTATTATTATACATCTACTATGTAATATAAATATACATAAATTGTTATTTAATACATTTATTAAATGCATCCAACTGGGTTTCTTGAAAGAAAGTTACATTGTTCATGAAAATTCATCTATCTTGGCAAATTTTTGTCCGATTTTGGTCTAATTTTTTTCGACAGAAAGAACTAATTCTGATGGGAATTTTTAGGTTAAAACTGGGGAAAGATATTTACTTTTTTATTAGGAGAATGAGGCCGCATTTTCGGCCCCAAAAATGGCCTATATGAGGGATGATCAAAAGTAATGTAGATTTTTTTCATATTTTTAAACATATAATGATTTCATAGAAAATAAGTACATTAAAATAAACTGGAATATATATTGCATCAATTTACCAAATTTCTGTGATTTTACTCTTCTCTGTTAAAAATGGCAGGCATCTAAAATGAGTCACTATAGGCAACCCAGAGCACGTCAATTGGAATTCAATGACGTTGATAACCTCAGTTACTTCAGGGACGATTTGGCGCGAAGGAAATGTTGTTGTTTCAATATTGTTATTTCACCTTTATTCAATATTTTCGGATATTTCAACATGCATTAATCATGGAGAAATAAACGAAGCGAGCCATTTCGCTTAGCTACCTGACCATTATAGGCAACCCAGAGCACGTCAATTGGAATTCAATGACGTTGATAACCTCAGTTACTTCAGGGACGATTTGGCGCGAAGGAAATGTTGTTGTTTCAATATTGTTATTTCACCTTTATTCAATATTTTCGGATATTTCAACATGCATTAATCATGGAGAAATAAACGAAGCGAGCCATTTCGCTTAGCTACCTGACCATTGACTGTCCGTGCTGATCTAGCTAATTTAAGCTGATTGACGTCGTCATCGTCGCGTCTTGTTTTCCTTATCCATTCATGTCTCAGTGCTTACAGTGCCACCTAAAAATTCTATTGCACTAAGTAAAAACACGTTCCCTACTCAAAAACTGTATTCTATGCGGTTTCTTGATAAAAACAAATGTTTGCATCGATGATTTACAAATATCTTGACTCGATTTCATTACCACCCGAATTTAGAGTTGATCTCACAATTACATTTTTTTCTCAATTGACGTTGTGCATCACCTTCATATCAGTATTGTTTTTATTAATAGGCAATCTTAAAATAAAGCCAATTTTTGGTATGATGTCAATGTATGTTTGTCTTACATTATACCAATTATGTTTGTCTTACATTATACCAATTTTTTTTTTAAGTAAGTACACTTATTTTGTGCAGAATTTATGATCTATTTACTTGTTATAATGCAAATAAATGGCGTGCTCCGCTTAATGGTTACCATGGTTATATTGTCAAATAGATTAAGCACATAACAAATTATTTTCACAATATTACTTACTAAACATCTTCCATTTGAATCCCGATTCATTTTTATATAGGTTTTATTCAATTAATTGTATTTAGTTGTAAACAATAGAAAAAGTCTACGTTATTTTTTAACATCCCTCGTAAACGTCCTGTTTCTGTTCTTGTGTTGTACAGTTGAACAAAAATCAACCTTTAGAATCAATATCAATAATTTCATAAAGTTTTCAGGAAATGATAATTTTACAATTATGTCCTTGTGCCAGCCTTTATTGAAGGCAAAATATTACTATGAATGTTACATGTTGCAGTTTCTAATCAAACAAATATTTTGCTCGAGTCGTGTTTAACCGTGATTAGTTTAAACCCATTTATTTTTGCTCATTTGTTTCGGAACTATGATTGTCTTATTATTATATTTAGAAATTTTGACTGAGGTTTTAGATTCTTTCACCTTTCAACTGAGCAGGAGCAAAAAAAATGTGTTTCAGGCAGCCCGACCATACCTAGCGAAAAAAACTCTACCTTAGGCATAAAAAAAAAGTTGTTTGTTTCCACTAACCCGACCAACCGTGTTTTTTTGACCCCGACCATAAACTTATTTTGCAGTTTGGAAATTTTTCTTTTACATATTTTAGTTTTTTCGAATAATGTTAAACGTTTCCTTATGACGGCAGTAACTAGACTAGGATCCGGCCTCTAGACATGTTATTTTAATATTCTATTACAACCGCGGAACCTTCTATTACAACCGCGGAACCAGTCTAGGCAGCAACGCCAATAGTATTGGTGTTGTTTAACTGTTTGTATACAATAGTTGTTGCCCTTTGTTACTGCTTTGCCATGGTTTGCTTTAGTAAATAATTTTATTTTTTTTTTGCATTTTGCAAAAGTCGTCGGAGCTTTCCTCCTAAATACTGACCGTAATTTATCATTTGGGCACACATTTAACAACAACAAGCGTCGATGCTTTAAGAAAGTTTGAATGTGTACAGGTGCTTATGAATGGTAAATGGCAAAAAAGCGTCTATTGATGCAGAACCTGTGTACTTATCTCCAAGAGGTGTTGTGACCAGGAACCAATTTTGAAAACGTGTGTGTCTTGTACATTTTTATAGAGTGCACGGGGATTCTCTCCCATATGGCCATCGCTCCCAGAAGACTTGTTAGTTGGGTTACCGGGGATAGTCCAAGATACAGAAGACGCCTAGTTCCAGAGGCGTCCCTGGTTCCTTTAGTGCCCGGTGTGCAGCACCTAGTACACTGCACCTGCAGCACCTTAACGTCTCATGCGAAAAATGAGTTGGTAGGTTAGGGTGTGGCGGGGATCGAACCTGCGACCTCTAGATTGTGAAGCCAGTGCTTTACCACTAGACCACGGAACAGCCTGCAAAAATTGTGAAAACCCTGTTGAAACATGTTTTTATACCTGCAAATTCAATTCAACTTCAAGGAAGGATGTTTGTGGCCATTGTAGCTTCCCTGGTGCAAGTGTTGAAGTCACACTACAGAAGAACTACTAATTTGTACATTGTGTTTAAATTGGGGGGGGGGGGAAAGAACAATGCACCCGCATGGGAAAATGAAATAGGAACTCATGTCAGAAGTGAAGATTGTGAACTTGGAAACTTTGGCATAAGTTATAAAAATTAAGTTATAACCAAATACTACAAAAGTTGTTAAAGCGGATGTAGATGTGTGCTTGCTGGGTCAAGAAGGAAAAAAAAGTTAACGAAAAAAAAAAAGTTACGCCTACCTACCTACCTACCATACTTTTTTCCAAGATGTTTGCAGAAACAAACAACTTTTTTTTTGGCCTTAAAGTTTTTTAGCGAGAATTGTTTTCTGCGAAATCCGTATTTGGCAAATTTTTGAAAATTTTTCTTGTTTTTTTACCAAAATGTGTCTTTAAAATAACGTAAAATAAACAACTCAATCCCGACCCTACGTAATTTTTTTGAGACTGAAACACAAGATTTTTTTTTTTTTGGCCTGATTTCATCATGTTTGCATTACAAACTATATGAACAAATTATGCTTCAGTTTGCCAGATCTGTTTTAAAAGTTTACTGAAATCTTAAGTGTGTGTTAGGTATATGCCTCTCATGAAGTGGTTTTGAAATCACATCCTTATAGTTTGATTTGGCTTTAAATTTTTAAAGGGCACAAATGATGCTAGGTTTACAAAGATGGTCATTGAAAAAGAGCTGCAGAAATTTGACAAGGGCTTAGAGCCGGTGTTATGGAAGTTGTCTGCAGATATGGACTGCATATTTGATGGGAGTGTGAGACAAAAAATGGAGGAAGGGGCATCTAACGCAGCATCAGAAGCTAACAATACCTGTGCCAAATGGAGCGCCCCGGTATGCAGATTGTTTTCGTTACAATGTTTACTTGAATGACATAAAATTGTGTTCTGTTCTGCAACGATTTTTTTCACTGCTTTTGGAGTGAGTCCAGTACCCATTAAATTTGGGAATTTCACATTATAAAATCTTGGATCACTGAAGTTTGTGTTCCCATTTCGTAAAAAAATTGGTTTAGTTAAATTTTGAGGTGTGATGCATAGTTTTCCATTCTTTTCATGTTTATCACAGTATGACATGTAACTTTTGTGTATATTGCATTTCATTTTGAAATGTATTTTCACTTGCGAATAATCCTGGCCACATGACTCAATAATAAAACTTCCTCTATGTATGAATTATAATATCGACCAGTAAAAATAAAGACCTGTAGTTATAAAGGAAAGTTTTGTTGACAATACTGAAATTCGATAAAATTTGTGATTCAGAATATTCATTGTAATTTGAATCTTAATTAAGCCAATCTCACATTCTGGCATTAATTTTAAAGGTCGTAAGAGATAAGACTCGGGTCAAGCGAGAGGGTGGACTGTGCTTCTCAACATACCGTGCCACAACACGAAGGCAGGGAGTGTTCACCTCACCAGCCTATGGACCGGTTGACTTCAACGAGGACCTTGCAGAACCCATGTATCGCAGCATGACCATCGTATGGGACAGGGCATTCAGGTAACGTGGGAGAAGATGAAATATAAGGCATAATTTATGGTAAATTTTGTGTTGCCAGTTCAACAATTGCCAGATATCTGATTCCATATTTATATCCCCCTTCGAAGAAGTGGGGGTATATTGCTTTGTACCTGTCGGTCGGATGGTTGGTCTGTCCGTAGACCATTTCGTTTCCGCACGATATCTAGAACCGCTTTGACCTACGATCATTTAAGTTGGTATGCTGGTTACTTGAAAGGAAAGGAAGACACCTATTGATTTTGAGGTCAAAGGTCAAGGTCACAGGGGCTCGTAACATGAAATTCGTTTCCGCACAATATCTAGAGAACGTTTTGACCTACGATCATTTAACTTGGTATGCTGGTTTCTTGGGAGGAAAGGAAGACGCCTATCAATTTTGAGGTCTACAGGTCAAAGGTCAAGGTGACAGAGGCCTGTAACATGAAAACTGTTTCCTCTGTAGCCCATCTCGTTTCCGCATGATATGTAGAATACGCTTTGACCTACGATCATTCAAGTTGGGATGCTGGTTACTCGGGTTGAAAGGAAGACGGAAGACGCCTATCAATTTTGAGGTCAACAGGTCAAAGGTCAAGGTCACAGGGGCTTGTAACATGAAAACTGTTTTCTCCGTAGACCATTTTGTTTCCGCAGGATATCTAGAGAACGCTTTGACCTACGATCATCCAAGTTAGTATTCTGGTTACTCTGGAGGAAATGGAGAAGCCTATGAGGTCAACCAGTCAGAGGTCAAGGTCACAGGGGCTTGTAACATGAAAACCGTTTCCACACAATATCTAGTGAACGCTTTAACCTAGGATCATATAAATTAGTAAACTGGTTAGTCTTGAGGGAAGGATCAAAGGTTAAGGTCACAGAGGCTTGTAAAAAAAAAAACATTTCCACTTAATAACAGATGAACCATTGGTACATGGTCCTCAAACTATATAGGTACAATCGTCAGTTTGAGTAGATGACCTATTACATAGTGATAATTACTGAAAACTTGGGTCGAGTCGTCAAATTTGATAGGAAGAATGCTCTTGCAGAGAAGACAACTCCTATCAAGGTAATGTTTAACATGTCTAAGCTTAGATTTTTCAGAAACAGTACACTTCTGTGATGAACAAAGGTTGCAAGTCGAGGGGCATACATGTTTTACAAACATCTCTTGTTTAAATTCTATATGTCCTCAACATGCTCAGAGCTCAACTTTTGAAATGCTCTCCAGTTTAGCAAGTTATAGGCACAGAATAAAAACAAAGGATTTTTATCAGTTGTTGTTTAGATTTAGATCTGACTAGGCAGCAGTCAAACGGAGCTTTAGATCTGACTATGGATCTGTCAAACTAAGCTTTAGATCAAGACATGCAGCTGTCAAACTGAGCTTTTGATCTGGTTAGGAAGCTGTCAGACTGGGCATAGATGTGCATGTGGAGGTGTCAAACTGAGGTTTGTGTCATCATAGGCAGCTGTCAAACTGAGCTTTAAATATGCATGGGGAGGTGTCAAACTGAGCTTTGTGTCTTCATAGGCAGCTGTCAGACTGAGCTTTAGATGTGCATGGGGAGGTGTCATACTGAGATTTGTGTCTTCACAGGTAGCTGTCAAACTGAGCATATATATGCATGGGGAGGTGTCAAACTGAGCTTTGTGTCTTCATAGGCAGCTGTCAAACTGAGCATAGATATGCATGGGGAGGTGTCAAACTGAGCGTTGGGTCTTCATAGGCAGCTGTCAGACAGAGCTTTAGATGTGCACGGGGAGGTGTCAAACTGAGCGTTGTGTCTTTATAGGCAGCTGTCAAACTGAGCTTTAAATATTCATCGGGCGGTGTCACAGTGAGCTTTGTGTCTTCATAGGCAGCTGTCAAACTGAGCTTTAAATATGCATGGGGAGGTGTCAAACTGAGCTTTGTGTCTTCATTGGCAGCTGTCAAACTGAGTTTAGATATGCATGGGGAGGTGTCATACTGAGCTTTGTGTCTTCATAGGCAGCTGTCAAACTGAGCATAATTATGCATGGGGAGGTGTCTAACTGAGCGTTGGGTCTTCATAGGCAGCTGTCAAACTGAGCTTTAGTTGTGCATGGGAAGGTGTCAAACTGAGCATATATATGCATGGGGAGGTGTCAAACTGAGCGTTGGATCTTCATAGGCAGCTGTCAAACTGAGCATAATTATGCATGGGGTGGTGTCCAACTGAGCGTTGGGTCTTCATAGGCAGCTGTCAAACTGAGCATAATTATGCATGGGGAGGTGTCAAACTGAGCTTTGTGTCTTCATAGGCAGCTGTCAAACTGAGCTTTTGTTGTGCATGTGGAGGTGTCAAACTGAGCATTGGGTCTTCATAGGAAGCTGTCAAACTGAGTGTAGATATGCATGGGGAGGTGTCAACTGAGCGTTGGGTCTTCATAGGCAGCTGTCAAACTGAGCATAATTGTGCATGGGGAGGTGTCAAACTGAGCGTTGGGTCTTCATAGGCAGCTGTCAAACTGAGCTTTAGTTGTGCATGGGAAGGTGTCAAACTGAGCATAGATATGCATGGGGAGGTGTCAAACTGAGCGTTGGGTCTTCATAGGCAGCTGTCAAACTGAGCATAATTATGCATGGGGAGGTGTCAAACTGAGTGTTGGGTCTTCATAGGCAGCTGTCAAACTGAGCATAATTATGCATGGGAATGTGTCAAACTGAGCGTTGGGTCTTCATAGGCAGCTGTCAAACTGAGCATAATTATGCATGGGGAGGTGTCAAACTGAGCGTTGGGTCTTCATAGGCAGCTGTCAGACTGAGCTTTAGATGTGCATGGGGAGGTGTCATTCTGAGCTTTGTGTCTTCACAGGTAGCTGTCAAACTGAGCATAGATATGCATGGGGAGGTGTCAAACTGAGCGTTGGATCTTCATAGGCAGCTGTCAAACTGAGCATAATTATGCATGGGGAGGTGTCCAACTGAGCGTTGGGTCTTCATAGGCAGCTGTCAAACTGAGCATAATTATGCATGGGGAGGTGTCAAACTGAGCTTTGTGTCTTCATAGGCAGCTGTCAAACTGAGCTTTTGTTGTGCATGTGGAGGTGTCAAACTGAGCATTGGGTCTTCATAGGAAGCTGTCAAACTGAGTGTAGATATGCATGGGGAGGTGTCAACTGAGCGTTGGGTCTTCATAGGCAGCTGTCAAACTGAGCATAATTGTGCATGGGGAGGTGTCAAACTGAGCGTTGGGTCTTCATAGGCAGCTGTCAAACTGAGCTTTAGTTGTGCATGGGAAGGTGTCAAACTGAGCATAGATATGCATGGGGAGGTGTCAAACTGAGCGTTGGGTCTTCATAGGCAGCTGTCAAACTGAGCATAATTATGCATGGGGAGGTGTCAAACTGAGTGTTGGGTCTTCATAGGCAGCTGTCAAACTGAGCATAATTATGCATGGGAATGTGTCAAACTGAGCGTTGGGTCTTCATAGGCAGCTGTCAAACTGAGCATAATTATGCATGGGGAGGTGTCAAACTGAGCGTTGGGTCTTCATAGGCAGCTGTCAGACTGAGCTTTAGATGTGCATGGGGAGGTGTCATTCTGAGCTTTGTGTCTTCACAGGTAGCTGTCAAACTGAGCATAGATATGCATGGGGAGGTGTCAAACTGAGTGTTGGGTCTTCATAGGCAGCTGTCAAACTGAGCATAATTATGCATGGGGAGGTGTCAAACTGAGCGTTGGGTCTTCATAGGCAGCTGTCAAACTGAGCTTTAGTTGTGCATGGAGAGGTGTCATACTGAGCTTTGTGTCTTCATAGTTAGCTGTCAAACTGAGCATAATTATGCATGGGGAGGTGTCAAACTGAGCGTTGGGTCTTCATAGGCAGCTGTCAGACTGAGCTTTAGATGTGCATGGGGAGGTGTCATACTGAGCTTTGTGTCTTCACAGGTAGCTGTCAAACTGAGCATAGATATGCATGGGGAGGTGTCAAACTGAGCGTTGGGTCTTCATAGGCAGCTGTCAAACTGAGCATAATTATGCATGGGGAGGTGTCAAACTGAGCGTTGGGTCTTCATAGGAAGCTGTCAGACTGAGCATAGATGTGCATGGGGAGGTGTCAAACTGAGCTTTGGGTCTTCATAGGTAGCTGTCAGACTGAGATGTGCATGAGGAGGTGTCAAACTGAGTGTTGTGTCTTTATAGGCAGCTGTCTAACTGAGCACAGATATGCATCGGGAGGTGTCAAACTGAGCTTTGTGTCTTCATTGGCAGCTGTCAAACTGAGCGTTAGATGTGCATGGGGAGGTGTCATACTGAGCTTTGTGTCTTTATAGACAGCTGTCAAACTGAGCATAGATATGCATGGGGAGGTGTCAAACTGAGCGTTGGGTCTTCGTAGGCAGCTGTCAAACTGAGCATAGATATGCATTGGGAGGTGTCAAACTGAGCTTTGTGTCTTCATAGGCAGCTGTCAAACTGAGCTTTAGATGTGCATGGGGAGGTGTCATACTGAGCTTTGTTTCTTCATAGCCAGCTGTCAAACTGAGGTTTAGATGTTGATGGGAGATGTCAAACTGAGCGTTGGGTTTTCATATGCGGCTGTCAAACTGAGCGTTAGGTCTTCATAGGAAGCTGTCGTGCTGAGCTTAAGATCTGAATTGGCACATGCTTTACAATGTTTTGATCTCATGAAGCACTTGGCTCTTTAACTACAGTTTGATTTTCAGTCTATCATTATGGGTCTGCACTGTTTTCAGTGGGATGCTATGGCGGGCCCTGGACACCCTGAAGACTGCCTTGATGAATGAGCTTAGAACAATCACAGCCAGTCTGGGATCTCACCTATGTCAGCTCGGCATTGACTCTATGAGATGTGCACGAATCGCCACACTGCTCCTGGCATCGGCAAACCATAAGGTCCGCATGGTTGCACATATGCAGAACTATTGTGGTGTCATGATCAGTTAATACAATTTTATAGTTTGTGTGGTACAGTTTGTGGATTGCTGAATGTTCATTAACACCCCAAAATGTGACTATATAGCATTCCGGCATGTTGGTCTGTAAGTAAGATCTGACCTATGTCTGTCTGTCCATATTTCATTTTGACTCCAAAACTTCTAAATGCCTGGAAGTATTTTTAGTTCACTTTAGATTACTACTTCCCATGACTAGATGATCTGTAGTGTACATGACCCATGCTTCTCTGTCAATGGTCAAGGTCACAGTCAAAAGTAATTTTTTGTCTCAAAGCAGTATTATGGTGGAATTTAATCACCTTGAGTGATAGCTCTAGTTACATAGAGCTCAAAAATACATGTTGATTTGTTGAGTCGAAGAAATATAAATTTATAGTTTAAACATGACATCAAATCCCACATGCTAAATATTGCATTCTCTTAATCTTCATTGCCCATCAGCTTTCAGAAACGGTGAGCCAACTGAAGGATTTAGTGACTGGCAAACAACGTGATATTTCTCGGATCGTTACCCCGCACGTGCAGACAGCGCTTCTCAGCACGTATGACATGTGTGACGCGGAGTCAGGGGGCGGAATGTTTAAGCGTATGAAAACGTACATGGCACAGGGCATCAACGAGAAACGAAACTCCATGTTTTATGAGGCTACTGAGAAACTCATGCAGGAGTTACTGGCCTTGCAGGTAAAAGAATGTAGATGGAACATTGTTTGGAAAAGGTTTTGATCATCCATTCCAGTGAGCAACACTTATCAGGTGTGGAATTGGGTTTCCACAGTAGCTTAAAGATTGGACTTGTGTTCGATTTGGACTATATATTGTTGTAAGAGTTATAAATGAAACACATCAAATACTTAAAAAGTTACGAAGTTAGAAATGGTCCTTCGTAGGGGAATTTGTCCTGAGTATTAAAAATTGGATTTTAGCTTTTCTCAATATTTATGCCCGCCATTGATGATGGCGGGGTATAATGGTTTGCTAATGTCTGTTGGTCAGTCTTTCTGTCAGTCTGTCTGTCGTTAGACCACTTTCGTTTCTGCTCTCTTAAGTTGAACAGTTTTCATCCGATCTTCACCAGACTTAATGAAAATGTTTGTGGGCATAAGATCTACGTCAAGTTCGATAATCAGCTAAATCGCCCATGAATTGTGGAGTTATAGCCCTTTAATTATCTAAAATTGGCCTTTTTAGCTGTTACCACTCTCTAAGTTGAACAGTTTTCGTCTGATCTTCACCAAACTTCATGAAAATGTTTGTAATAATAATATCTAAGTCAAGTTCAATAATTAGCCAAATTGCCGCAGGAATTCTGGAGTTATTGCTCTTAGATTATCTGAAATTGGCCTTCCTAACAGTTTCCGCTCTCTTAGTGCAATAGTTTTCATCCGATGTTAACCAACCTTCATAAAAATATTTATTGGCATAGTATTTCGGCCAACTTCGATAATCCTATGTCTAACAGTTCTCATCCGATCAGCACCAAACTTGATATTTTAAAGATTGCTTTTAACCTAGAGGAGGCATAAATGTTTCACAATCAGCTCTTGTTTTCATGGGTTTATGCTGACTTACAAAATCATTTTTACATATAACTTGATATGTAAACATAAATGTGATAGCAGTGCAGTCATAGAAATAAGCAGTTTGGCAAAGCATGCCCGAATTCTTGTTACTTGGGAGCAAGACAATGCTACAGCCCATCCATATGTCACTTAGAACTGAGCAACCCCAGTGTAGGACTTGTGCTAATTTCAACCACTGGCTATGGAATACGAACTTTATTAATAGAGCAACAGTCTATATATTTGTATGATTTGATACATTTGCCTGTTGTAGCATGAGGTGTTGCAGCACGTGAAGCAGGTGTGTGTGAGTCTCCCTCACGACATCAGGACCGCGTACGAGCCCCTATGGGAGGCCCCAGCTAACTCTGTACAAATACGAGCAGCTTTCCAAAAACGTATGTACATTGCTTTTAAGAAAAACAAAACAAAAAGCAGCCTGTGGACTTGTTGCTTTGGGAAAAAATGATTAGAGATCGTAAATGTAGAAGTTAATTTAATAATTAAATTAGACCACATTAGCCAGGCCTTTTCTTACCTTTTGGGGAAAAAGTACCTGGTTTGAAACTGGGAATTTCTCAATGTAAAATTTGTTAAATTGGGAAAAGAATGTACAATAAATCAGTATCAATATTCATTGATTACTTGATAAAATTGCAGTATATGCCCAAATGTAATTTGAGAGTTTTTGTTCTTAAATTTTTTTTTAATGAAATTTTCCTCATAATTGTTATGAATGTTAAACCAAATTTTGTAGTGGAGAGGAATTTATTTTAGAATTATGAAAAAAAAAAACAGACATATTTTGCATTGGGAATGGGTCAGATATTATGACCCGTGAGGAATATAGAAAAGGCCTGCTAGCTGTAATTGACTTCCTACTTCTGTTTTCTGAGGAGCTTCTGTATATTCCACTGCTCAGACAGTCATCAGAACTATCAGCTGGGCCACGCTAGCCTTATTTCTTGTGTTATTTCTTGAGATTAAGAAAACGATACATGCCACCGATATGAATCAAGAGTCTGAGCAAGTCGGGTTGAAAATGTACCTGTGCAGGGCTTACAGGCACATGCTAATTTTGTCCAGTGCTCTGACAGTTATGTAAAAGTTGGCATTTATTATCGTTATAATTGAGTATTCTAATACGTGACACAGTTAGTTTCCATAGACAAAGAAGAAAATCAACTATAGATTATTCTGCTAATCTGCAACAAATAAAGAGTAGAGCCTAATGTTTTATAAATAGTTTCGGAAATTCGCTGGAAGTGTTAAGTAAAATGCACGTGCTTAAAGGCTTGATAGCAAAATGATGACAAACCAAATCATGTCCGCATCGTGTAGTGCAATAAAACCATGTATTTTATTAGATATTTTATAATAATGTTGACATCAAACATTGACATTTTGTTCTAATGCTTTTAGTTTGCACTTGTTAACATTATACTTTCACTGTATTATCATTAAAGATAATGTCACATTGATTCTTTGACTTGTCGATGAAGATGACGTCATACACTCACTGTGTATAAGTGAAGCTGACGTGATATTGAATTGTTATGATTTATTGACCTCACTGATATGCACATGTCAATATACCTTGCAGAAAGATTGGTGGAGTAGATAAATGTAGTTCTCATTCATGAACTGTAAATTACAGACTAATTATATATAAGACCGTGTCAGAATTCAAATAATATTTTTCTATGGTTGTTATTGTGTAATAATCCACGGTAAGGAGTATAGATGCGTGAATTTCCAGTTTATTGCTATATTTTAGATAGATAGATAGATTTATTCAGGTTAAAGCACACAAGTTTGTAACACATGGCAAATTTGGGTATAAAAGCAATGGTATAATAAACAACTAACATGTGGTTCTTAAAACTATTAAAAACAACAACACTTGAATTTACTCGACTACAATTTAATATGCTATAGGAACAATTTATGTATTTATATATTCATATAGCTGTATCGAAGATTGCGAAGAGAATGAAAAGGGTATTTGAAGAGGCTGGTGTTGAATACAGTGACTATTCACATGATGAGGAGACACTTTTGTCCCATCGTACAAATGCAGTTAGCAGCAAGAGTGTGCTTGATTATGGAGCCGTGACGCCGGTAGAACCACAGCAAACGTTCCTCAAACAAGTGAAAACTGAATATGGTGAGCCATAGATCTATTATGTGAAATAATTTCTGTACATTCAACTTTTTATCCGGTAATGCTAAAATGTTGACACTTTTCTTTTTGCAAGTTATACCGTACTCGAAATCATCCCCAAAAGTAAAAAAGAAGTATATTTATGTCTCAGCTGCCTTTATTTGTTGTTGTATACAATAAATGTTACATTTAAAAAGTTTTATTTGTATGTAGGTTTTGCCTAAAACTGCTAAGTGTCTTCAATTATAAGTATCATGAATCATGTGTCATGATATTGGACTTAAACAGCTAAAAGTATCTCGATAACATGCACTTACCAGGAGTTGTTTATTAACCAAATTTTTCGAAGAAAAATTTTGGTTATTAGATTGGCTTACGTCTTTCGGCGGGGGGCGTAGCACTTTTTGTTTCTGCTCTCTAGCTCGAGAATGGATTGTAATGAAACTTCATACACAGATACCTTAAAGAGAGACCTCGCATAGGATTGCATATGGGTTGGGTAGGGTCAAGGTCGCTGTTACTAAAAATAGAAAAACGGTTTCCGCTCAATAACTTGAGAACACATCGAGATATTTTAATGAAACTTAATACATAGATACCTTATATCCAGATATCCCTTGGGATTGCATTTGGAGTTCATGGGTTCAAGGTCAAGGTCGCTGTTACTAAAAATAGAAAAACAGTTTCCGCTCAATAACTTGAGAATTCATTGGAGATATTTTAATGAAACTTAATACATAGATACCTTATATCAAGACCTCGCTTGGGATTGCATATGGGGTTTGTGAGGTCAAGGTTACCATAACTTAAAGTAGAAAAACGGTTTCCGCTCAATAACTTGGGAACACATTGAGATGTTTTGTTGAAACTTTATGAAGGATACCTCATATCGAGACCTCGCTTGGGATTGCGTATAGGGTGGGTTGAGTCAATGTCGAGGTCACCGTTACTAAAAATAAAAAAAAAACAGTTTCTGCTCAATAGCTTGAAAACACATTGAGATATTTTAATGAAACTTCATACATAGCATTGGTTTTTAAGGGCCAATTTTGGGCCGAAATTCGGCCCCATTCCCCTTCTTAAAAAGTATATATTTTTCCCCTGTATTTGCTTTAAAAGTACCCTCAGAATGTAAGCTTTTATTTATTTTTTTTAATTGACTAAAATCGGGCAAAAATTGACAAATATGGAGGAATTTTTGTAAACAATCCCAGCAATTTTTCATCAAACCAAGTAAGTGCATAATCTATGTTATTATTGGTAGCAAAACAATTCATTAATGGTTTATAACAAAGTAAATAAAAACATGTAAGAATGCTTTTGTAAAAAAAATCTGAAGGGCCCCGCCACCTTTCCCCCTAAGGTGAAAAAAACACTGCATATATATCTTATATGTAGACCTCGTTTGGGATTGCATATGGGGTGGGTGGGGTCATGGTTAAGGTCACCATTACTAAAAATATACAGTTTCTGCTCAGTAGCTTGAGAAGACATTGAGATATTTTAATGAAACTTCTTATGTAGATACCTTATATCTAGACCTCGCTTAGGATTGGTGTTAGTGGAGTCAAGGTCACCATTACTTTCATTTTTGTGCTGACTTGAGTGCATTTTGTTTGAAAAATTTGGTTTTTTGTTGGATTTCCACGTTTCTTGTTAATATTGTGCTAAACCAAAGCATTACTTAACATATAAAACTTTAAAAAGGTGTTATGCAGAGTTATGTATAATAGCTTGTCTTGTGTCTTTTTAGTATGTCAGGTCAGTGTGTGACTTAAAAATTTCCACTGAGAAATTAGTATCTGTATTTGCCGATCCATTCTAAAGAATAATGAACAGACTTAGACTCAAGAAAATATACTTGTGCCTACTCAGATATCTGGGTACCAATTTCTTGTTTGTCATTAAAAACTTGTTCTAAATAAAGAACGGTGTTAGGGCTTGCGTTAAGGGAAGTCTGTGAGTAATTTACTCCCCGTTTTTGTTCGAGGACTTCCATGGAATTCCCATGTAAGGATGAACAAGTCAGTAAAGATGTTTTATCTAAATGTATACCTCTTACACTGGATTAATTGACCTTAAACAAGGCTTTAATTTGATAGTTAATTTCATGTCGGAAATGCTTTTTCCCGATATACGAGTCTTGAAAGACAGGACTTCCTACATTTAACCTTAGTGCAAGCACTGTGGTGTTATTAGACTTGGGAATAACAATAACAAATTTAAAAAGCGTTCTTAAAACTAAATTTAGAATATTCTTTATTGTCTTTAGTCTAAGAATGGTAAATATTCATATATATGGACCTGTTGTCTATCTACTGTCAGTTATTTCAATTTACTCTCCAGACCACCAGCAGCAATATGGCGTGACAGGAACGCGAGTGAAAATAGGGCCAGTCGGATACAACTCTATCCTGGAAACCATGGCGACCATCTCTAGTGTCCAGACTGCGTGTATCAAACAGGAGAACCAACAAGGTGGGGGGGCAGTGGGGTTTTTTCAGCTGTTGAGTGAATGCTGAATATGTATCTCCTGTTCTATAAACTATTAGAGAAGTGGTTTCACTCAATTTAACTTGAACATTCAGTGTTTTTTTAGGGCCAATTTGGGGCCGAAATTCGGCCCCATTCCCCTGCTTAAAAAGTATATATTTAGCGACTTCAGAGTAAAAACAATTTTTCACAAGGGCACAAGTGTTGTACATCAAATTAAAGGTTATGACATGACAATTTCAAAACTGAAAGAATTTTTGAAATCGGTCAACTATGGAGAGAGTTATGGCCCTTTGAACTTTTTCTGCTCGGCCAGTGCCAGAAACCTTCAAAAATAAAACTACTCAAAATGTACATGTGTAAGATATCAAATTAAAGGTCTCAGTGAGACAAATGTTTTGATTTGTAACAATGATACAGTAAGGAATGACCACTGAAAAATTTCAATATTACCACAAATAACCATTAATCGTAATGAGAAACACAATATATTACCAGTAATCATCTGATATTAATAGCTCCCCTTCTACATGTGCAAGCAATTTAATGTAACAGCCTTTGTCAAATTCTTTGCTCTTAGATTTATATACTAATTACAATTTACATATATATCACATTCTCATAAAAACAACATATCCCCACTCGGTATATGTCACTGTCTCCATCATGTAACATGCTAAACCAGTTTGGGAAGCCTGGAACCTGAAAGCACAAATAAGAAGATATGTTGAATACCTTCAACAGTAATTATCTGTCGATACAGACTAAATGTTATCACAAGCAAAATAATTATAAGAAACATGACTGACAATTTATATTCCTGTGTAATAACTCTTCCACTGTACCATTTTGAAAGGCCACCAGCTTGAATAATCCTTGACTAATACTTATGTTGACCAATATTTAACAGATAAAGGAGAACTTTCTGCTATAATAATTAAAACAAGAACACTCTTAGTTCGGATCATAAGGATTTGCTCTTATTAAGGTTTTGAAATTTCTAATATAATCTATCAATATTTTTTAATAATGTCTCGTTGCTAATTTTGACTGAATGACCTTGCTTGGACAAAAATTACACACTTACCATTCAGTTTAAAGATGTATACTATGTTGCCATTAGTTTTTATTATTTTATAGTTTTAAATTATTGTTAATTATTGTTATTATTAATATAATAGAGAGCATAGGTTCTTATGCTGATGGAAAGTCTCAACTCATCTGGTGCAACGTCCCCTGATCTGGCCAAACAATGGCAAAGAAAACAAATGAAAATAAAATGAAATTGAAATAAACATTAAATTATAAAAATGTTTACTTTGATCCTTAAAAATAAATTATATGTTCTGTATTGGTGTTTTGTAGTGGATTGCCTTTCATTCCAGCATTTAATGATAAATTAATTCCAGCCCATATTTTCTAGCAATTAGATAACTTAATTCATTCCCTATAGTTCTACTATAATGTACTTTTCATCTACATCTACTTTCAGTTTCACATTATAAATACTACAGACTGAAATGACCGATAGCCAACATTAACTAAACAAAATTGTGGTAAGATAACATAACATAATATGGAAATTAAATGTAAACATTAAAATTAAGAATAATTAAATCGGGTGTAAAATAGTAAAGTGTAATAAATGCAAATGATGCTGTAAACAAAATAAAAAAATCAACCAGTTGTAAGGTGACCGATCAATGAGTATTAAATATGAAATCAAGTCACATTGGACCATTACAAAGCTTGAACAGTGTTAACAAATCTATAAACATCGCTTTGATTAAGAAAAATAATATTTCCGAGGCCTTAAATGGTTGCAAATAGCTTTAAAACTTAACTTTCGTTTTAAAAATTCAACTTCCGGTGAAGTATTTTCGGACAATTCGGATAACTTCCGGTTCATAAGATTGTGACCCAGGTTCGTTATATTATGTGCGCAATCGTATGCGCAGCAGACCCGAAGGTCAAACATGGCATTGTGGAGTAAAGAAAAGACCGATCAGTCTAAAAATGAACTAAAAATGTTGCCAGCTCTATGATAAATGGGTAAATGTTGCAGTTTTCCTTCACCTTTAAGCAAAAATTTTACTTTTTTGTGTCGCCTGAATAGGCGACATATAGGTGTTAACTTCTGTCGGCGGTATCGGGCCCTTTTTTACTTGGCCAAAGCATAACTCTTAGACTATTAAAGCTATCAACGTGAAACTTCATAGGTAGATAGATCTCATTGAGGGGAAGTTCAGTGCACAAGAACCATTACTCTGCACCTCATACTTTTGGAGTTAATGCCCTTTGTTTATTTTCATACTTAATTTTTGTCCAGAGCATAACTCTAAGACTATGAAAGCTATCAACTTGAAACTTCATAGGTAGATATATCTCATTGAGGAGAAGTGCAGTGCACAAGAACCGTTACTCTGCATCACATACTTTTGGAGTTATTGCCCTTTGTTTATTTTTATACTTAATTTTTGTCCTGAGTATAACTCTAAGACTATGAAAGCTATCAATTTGAAACTATATAGGTAGATAGATCTCATTGAGGGGAAGTGCAGTGCACAAGAACCGTTACTCTGCACCTCATACTTTTGGAGTTATTGCCCTTTGTTTATTTTCATACTTAATTTTTGTTCGGAGCATAACTCTAAGACTATGAAAGCTATCAACTTGAAACTTCATCGTAGATAGATCTCATTGACTAGAAGTGCAGTGCACAAGAACCGTTACTCTGCATCACATACTTTTGGAGTTATTGCCCTTTGTTTATTTTCATACTTAATTTTTGTCCGGATCATAACTCTAAGACTATGAAAGCTATCAACTTGAAACTTCATAGGTAGATAGATCTCATTGAGGAGAAGTCCAGTGCACAAGAACCATTACTCTGCACCTTTTTTAATTTTCATACTTATTTTTGTGTCGCATTTTTGGTTTTAATTAGTCTTTTCTTTGCAATTAGCCAGAGTGCAGTGCTTTTGAAGATTTCAATAAATCTGTTTAAAAAAATTTGAGCATTAACCCTAAGTGCTTCTTCAATTGGATTCACGTAAGCTATCCGGCGCCAGGCGACACATCCAACTCGCGGAGTTCTAGTTTAGGGTTAAATATTGCATTTAAGCAGGATAAAACATACATGCAGATGCACACGTCTTCTGTTGACATGCACCACGTGATATATTTCCAGAATTCCTTTAAATAACATTAGAAACAAGACTGTACTGAGGTCACTCATGTTAACAAACATGGCCGATTTCGAAACAGGAAATGAACTTTCGTTGTGAAACTGATTCAGTTTGTTTACATTTAAATGGAAAAACAATGATTGCAATTGACTCAGAATATAGAAAAATGTCTTACCTTTTAATTAAATCCATTTTTTAAGCTGAAACTAACTTTTTATTAGTTAATATGCATATAATAATGCACACATATACAATGTAAGTAGAAGGGGCGCTATTTTTAGAATTAATCGCTGAAGTCGCTAATATATTGTTCCCCTATATTTACCGTAAATTCCCCTCAGAATGTTAGCTTTATTTTGAAAAAAAACTTGACCAAAATCAGACACAAATTGATTAAGATAGAGGAATTTATGTAAACATTCTCAGCAATTTTTTTTTATCAAACCAAGTTTGTGCATAACCTAAGTTATGGGTTGTAGCAAATCAATTGATTTATGTTTTATAACAAAGTTGAATATAATTATATTATAATGCTTTTTCTACAAAAACAATTCCCCTTTCACTGTAAAATTCCGCATCTGAAGGAAGACATCAAGGGGGAAAATGTGAACATCTTGGGTGGAAATTGTAAACTCCAGAGCTGAGGAAATTTGTTTGCTTTTATGTTAATACCAAGCCTATATAAAATATATTTAAAACAGATTGTATGATTTTACATTTATTAATTGCGTAAGTATTGCCCTTTTATAAAGGTAGGATGATCACTGCTTTCATACATAGAATAGTTGTCGAAAACATGTATTCTTCTAAACCAATACATGATGCGAATTCCAGGTGCCTCCCCGTCCAAATTGACATTCGGGCAGCAGATGTTATATGACATCCAGTCAGGCCATCTAGAGGTGGAACCAGTGGAGTTCACTGTCCCCACCACAGCCATGAGCCATGCCGTTACCATGGCATCCAAACACAGGCAAGCTATGAACGTTGGTCCATGTCACATGACCACTCCCAAAGTAATGCATTCAGTGTCGACAGGAAATAAGGTGAATGTTTCAGTTGGTCCAAGCATGACAGGTGGACAGCACAGGCCAGTTGTGAAGCCCCTCGAAGCATCAGCTAAATTACGAGGGATTGTTCAGATGGCGAGTTCCACTAGTGGGAACACCAATCTACAACCGAGGCCAGGCCCTGTGGTCAGCAATGTGAAGGTCAGTTCCGTCACTGGCCAGTCCACTGCACCATGTCCTCAGCAGTACGTCATGTACACCCTGCCAGACGGTCGTAAGGCCATTGCTCCTTTCCAAGTGCAGCCTACGCAGCCAACTTTTTCTCCAAGTGCTGTACCTACCGCCAACATTTCTACTGCCAATATGCCTGGGACTTCAAGTTCAGTAAAGAAAATAGCGGTGTCTAACCCTAATATTACAACTGGACCATCACAGAATAACATTGGAAAAGAGAACCAGTCGACTCTCTACAAGTTTGGGGTCAAGTCTGTAGCTACTTCACACATGGTGGCACAATCACAAAGTAACTTCTCAATGTCGCAGAGAAATTCTCCTTCCATCCCGGAGCCACCTCTGGTCACAGTGAAAACTGAACCAGTGGAGACTAGTTACTCTGGGAGGATTCGGCGTGCCAATAAGAATTGTAAGTATCCAGGTTTTTTTGGTGTTTTCCAGGTTAGGGGGGACATCGTACACATCATTGCTTTTGTTTGGGTTAGAAGATGTTGAAAATGCTCAATATCACTTGTGGCTTCTGTACAGACAAACTGTCATTATTATCTATCTGAATACTTTTTAGTAACTTTCGTTTTGTTTTTTTAGAAAGTTTACTCCGGCAGTTTCCATTATTTCTAGCATGTGTGTAATTTTAATCAAAGAACTTAAGAATTTACTTTCTCAATCTTTCTCAAACTCGAGGGTTTGAAATTATCTACTTTGCATTTAATGTGAACAGTGTGTCAATTCCATTGCCATGAAATAATTTTGCTTGTCAGGGTAATATGACTATTATTTTATGACTATTTTCTTCTTTTCGAATATTTTTATCACCTATCATAATCAGGTGCATTTGTTAATTTCAGTTGGATTCGTGGATTTGACCGATGATGATTGAAGAAGTGCAAGCAGTACATATACTGGACATGGTGTTGACTTCACACTGAAGCCATTAAGTGCCATAGATTGCTGGATAAAATCTATTGATATGATCATTATAACTATTTTAATGGAGAAGTTTTTTGCCGTGATTTTTACCTGAATCAGCTGAAAAGTGTTCGAATATATCTGAGTGTATTTTGTGAAATGGTTAATATTTGCATCAAAGTTATAACTGACTATTGTAAAAATGTATATTTTCATATGTTCTTCTTTCCTTTAACTAGAACCCTGATCCACCCTTTATCCTGGAATTGAGTGTATTCTATAGCACATGTTTTGCTCATGTTTTATCATTTTATGTATTGTTTAGTTAACAATTATTTCTCATGCCTACTTTTTAGTTTTCTGAGTCTTTAAAAACACTTAAAATGTACACATTCAAGTTTCTTGCTAAAGTCTTGTGTACTCTATATATAATATACTTTTTTTTCACTGTAACACTGAAACACTGCTCCATGCTCTGTGGATACTTTAGAACAATCAAATTAGATTATAAGAGCAATATCAGTATAACTTTTCTATTTTTCGTTTGGTATTAACATTAACGTTTCAAAATTGTTTGGAGTTTTGTTAAGACAAACAGTTTGATGATTATTGTACTGTGCCAATTGAAATTGCCATAGTGGAAAGCTAAAGTATTGCATTATTTGATATTTTTTCTATCAGTAACTTGCTCGACTTTCTGTGCTGTTCACAGTACTTTAATGTTCAGGCGTAACTTAAAGTTCTTTTAGATATCGAGGGTACCAACTGCTATTGATTTTATGGCATTTGGTAAGTTCTGGTTTTCAGCCCTCTGTATCATGTTTGGAAATGTTGAGGAATGTACATAGTCATACTGTTAGTATAATGTCTTGACAAATACTTTTTACGGAAATGTATTGAAAGATGTGCATGTGCATATCCTTTTTACGAACACAATGTTGCACATGTATCTGCTTGTTTATATCATTATAGTTTTATATGCATCATTTATTTTAGGTGTTTTATGATGTTTTCAGTGTATGTCTTAAGTTGCACTTTTTATGTCTGAAGTTGGCACTTGTTATGCCCCCCATCGAAGATGATGGTTTGCTAATGTCGGTCTGTCGGTAGACCACTCTCGTTTCTGCTCTCTAAGTTCAACAGTTTTCGTGTGATCTTCAATTCATGAGAATGTTTGTGGGCATAATATCCAGGTCAAGTTCGATAATCAGCCCAATCACCCCAGGAATGATGGAGTTATGGCGCTTTAATTATATAAAATTGGCATTTTTAGCGGTTTCTGCTCTTTAAGTCCAACAGTTTTTAGCGGATCTTCACCAAACTTCATAAAAATGTTTAATACACTGTATTATGATATTTCGGCTAAGTTTAAAAACCATATCAGCCCAGGAATTACGGAGCTACTGCCCTTGAATTCTTTGACATTAGCCTTTTCAGTGGTGTCCACTCTCTTAGTCCAACGGCTTCTTCTCTCTTAGTACAACGGCTTCCAGTTTAATACAAATGTAATCAGATAAATTGCCCCAGGAATTGTGTAGTTATGGCCCTTGAATTATCTTAAATTGGCATTTTTAGCCGTTTCTGTTCTCTAAGTCCAACAGTTCATAGCTGATCTTCACAATACTTAGTGAAAATCTGTGTGGGTGTATTATCTCAGTTAAGTTGAATAATCAACAAAGTCGTCCAAGTTACTGTGGAGTTATGGCCCTTGATTATCTAAAATTAGCCTGTTTAGCTATTTTGACCTGGAGGGGCATTTACAAACTGTTTTACAAACAGCTCTTGTTAGAAGTTGTTATGGCCCAGGCTTCTTTGTTTACTTCTTAAGAGTTTATCACCACAATCTTACTGATGTTATTGTTTTGTGAGGATTTTTATTGTTGTTTCTTCTGCTTTGCCATTATCATATAATACATGTTTGCATTGTGTGCTTCGTTGATCTATCTGTATGTGCAATGTAGTTAGTTTGAGTTCATTTATCAGTATTAATGTCAACCAGGAATGTTAGATTGCCCAGAAATGATTCCGAATGTTCTAGAATATTCTTTGATTCCCTGAAGTTAATGTTATCAAAAATCCATTCAAAGGTTTACTTTGAAATGCTTTTAACCAGTAGATATTTATATTGAGGTTTGTATGGATCTGGAAAATTAATGGAAAAATAGCTTAGCATGGAACAATTATGGAATCTTGATAATTTGGATTTTATCATGGAAAAATCATGGAATTTTAAAAAATTGAAATGGAAAGTTGAGAAGTATCTTTGGACATGCCTGTTAGTGCATAACAATGATCAAATCCATTGAAATATATATAAACAAAATTCAAAATCGAAAGTGCAACGATGGTGAGGCATGTATTGCAGCGCTATAAGATATTCAAAGCTGTTGTACAGGGCACGCATCAGCCTAGATAAAGAAAAAATTATGATGTGGATCAATTAAAATGTGGATATCAGTGTACTATTTTGATTTTAGAATGTTTGGATTGTATCACTGAAAACTTCGCTGTGTCTTCGGAAAATCATGGAAGTTTGGTTCTGCATACACCTTGTATATTAAATTCAATTGAAATTGTTACAAAATGATGTAACAACATGGCATTGATCTTAGAATAATGTTTCAAAAATACATCTCAACTTGAATAAGTCATGTGGTTCTTTATGACAGATCTTGGATATTGGTTGGCAGCTAGTTTAGATTCCATATAAATGATTTGTTCATATTTAGGCCCTATCCACCACTTATCAGTATTTGAACTTGATACCTGCTTCAAACTGTTGAATCTTTAAGCATGTTATTTTAATTCCAGTTTTATTTGTATTATGTACCTTACTTTGTCACTTGTTGAATGGAAGTTAGTGGGAGTGCATACATACGTCGGTTTGACAGCTTGCATGTACCATGTAACTTTGACTCATTATCTCATTCTGCTTTATTTCTTTGTACAAAACATGCATATTTGTACCAGTAATTGTGTTAATCCTTGAAATAGTTTTAAATATTGTTCAAGCTTATTAAACATTAAGTTTTAAATATACTTCAAATCAAATATCATATCAATTCCTGTCACATTTAGATACATATGACATATATTTTTCATGTTCGAAAGTTTAAGTTTATAAAATTCTAAATGTTTAAATTTGAGTGGTACTTCTTGCTTTGCTGGTTTATTTCTTTGTTCTAAGGTTGCACTTTTGTTTTTCTTGTTTTTTGTTTAAATTTGCCTCTTTGTTTAGATATTTCAACTTTGTTGTTAGTTTCTGATAGTTTCAATGTTAATTGTGTTGCCTTTTGAAAACCAATTACAGTAACATGCTTATTTGTTTTTTGCATCTAAGTTCTGTTTTTGCATCTAAGTTCATAACATCATCTCGCAGGGAACCTCCTGTAATATTTAATAAATAATTTATACTCTGTGTAATGTTGTCTCTTATACATGGTATCACAAATTTGGTCAGTTATGCTAAACGGACTTGAATCATCAAGAGGTATCATATTTTAGTGCACCTAAACAGTAACAGTTGAGTCAATATTGTCTATAAAATAAATAAATAAATGTATCCCTCTGGAATGTGGACTGTTGTTTAAGTGTATTGTACTGCAGGATGTTGAAAAAGATGCTTATTTCTATGGCAAAGGAAAAGCTACATTTAGTGCAAAAAGAGATTACTATATTCATAGTATGGCAAAGAAAAAGCTACGTTTAATGCAAAAAGAGAGGCTTTTTTATTTTTATGCAAATGGAATAAAAATGTATAGCCAGGTAAGGTTTTTCTGAACTTTGTAGGTTCTGGTAATGAAGGTTTTGATATTATAATTAATGTATTGCATAAAGCATCGAATAATTTTATACATTATGCTTTGTTTTAGTGCCTTCTATTTTGGAACAAGTTAACTTAAATACAGATTTTTCATTTTATTTTTGTCACGAACAACAACTTTGCCTTGTGTAAGTGTTGAAAGCATGAATACTGGGCACATTGAATTCATTACTTTTAAATGCATTAGTGAAGAATAATTATAGAAATAAACGTTTCATAATGAGATATGTCTTATTATAACATTATTATGTGCCAACATGTTTTAAAACATTGAATTATTGGGAAAATTTACTGATGTTTTTTCAACGCTACGTTATGCCAACCACCTTTTGCCATCCAGTGGGCGGAGTCTTAACATAGCAGGTGCGCGTGAAGTCACTCGTCAACGTTCCTATAGTGCTATCATTAAGTTTCGTATGTCTTAACTTACCTTACATGACTTCTTGTTGGAATGCTGTTTCCTATTAGCATTGCAGTTTTATTTTCATAAATGCTATAATTTACTAGAAAGAAAGACAGTTTTTCAGTGCCAGTAGAGCATAATGTATATGACTAGCCTGCGAATCGTGTAAAACACTGATAACATGCCCATGAATGAAATTTTAACAAAATTATTTTCTCAGAAAAAAGTATTTTAAAACTTCGTGTTTTACAACTTTGTGTTGAATGTATAATCTGTATTTGTTAGTTTATCTTCTAGATAGAATACCATTAGTTTCTTGCAAATCTAACTAATCGTCCAACATTCGCTTCTCAAAACCACAATATATTAAAACATGAATATCATTGCAATTGATGTGTTCGTCAATCATTGTACTGTAATCAAATCCATTCAATGGTGTGTTCGTTAAATTGTTACTTTCTGTTGATATCGCACCCTTCCGATATCTATCCCAATATGTAAGGAGGGCCAAAAGCCGTTTGTTAGCAGCTTGTTACAGTTACTGAATATGTCCTCCCCCTTTAACTCAAAATATTGTATCCACGCCCGGTAAAACATAAAATAAGGATAAGCAACCATTGCAAGTGAACATCAACAATTTAAAAAAAAATCCATTTTACCATAGGCGTTGATATTTTTTTATAGTTTTAAGCTAGTCAAGTATTTTAATAAATCTTAGAGCTATTATGTCATTAAATATATTTCCTTACAAACATTTGTGTCTTGTCTTATTTACTTCATCCCATGCGTATAATGTTCGTACCATGGCTGGGCGGTATTCCGACAAAGCCACAGTGTCTAAACAATTTTGTACTCGCACCGGAAGTTGCGGTCAACTATTCATACAGTGAGCAAATTCTGACGATCTTAAGTTAGAAGGTTCTCAGAATTTATTAAATTTGAGACATCAATACATTAAACTGCCAAGTTATATACATGTATATGTTTTATTAACCAAAATTTTCTTAGAAAAATTTCGGTTGTTAGATTGGGGTATGTCGTTGGGCGGGTGGGGTGGCGGCGTCAAATTTTCGTTTCCGCGCTCTAACTCGAGAACGGATTGAGATATTTTAATGAAACTTCATACATAGATACCTTATATCGAGACCTCGCTTGGAATTGCATTTGGGTTGGGTGGGGTCAAGGTCACCGTTACTAAAAATAGAAAAACGGTTTCTGCTCAACTTTAGAACGCATCGATATATTTTAATGAAACTTCATACATATATACCTTATATCGAAGCCTTGCTTGCAATTGCATATGGGTAGGGTGTGGCCAAGGTCAAGGTGACAGTTACTAAAAATAGAAAATTGTTTCCACTTAATAGCTTGAGAACGCATCAAGATATTTTAATGAAACTTCATACATAGATACCTTATATTGAGACCTCTATTGGGATTGCATATGGGGTGGGTGTCGTCAAGGTCACCATTACTAAAAATAGAAAATCGGTCTCCGCTCAATAACTTGAGAACGCATCGAGATATTTTAATGAAACTTCATACATAGATACCTTATATTCAGACCTCGCTTGGGACTGCATATGGGGTTGGTGGGGTCAAGGTCACCGTTACTAAAATAGAAAAAACGGTTTCAGCACAATAACTTGAGAACGCATCGAGATATTTTAATGAAACTTCATACATATATACCTTATATCGAGATCTCGCTTGGGATTGCATATAGGGTGGGTGGGGTCAAGGTCTGCATTACTAAAAATAAAAAAAGGTTTCCGCTCAGTAACTTTAGAATGCATCAAGATATTATTTGAATGACACTTCATACATAGATACCATGTATACCACGCTTGGGATTGCATATGGAGTGGATGAGATCAAGGTCAAGGTAGGTGTTACTAAAAATAAAAAACGGTTTCTGCTCAATAATTTGAGAACGCATTGCGATATTTTAATGAAACTTCATACATAGATATTTTATAACGAGACCTTAGGAATGCATATGGCACCCAGAACTTTCTTTCATTATTGTGCTTACTTTTCTGCGTACCGTTCGAAAAAAAAAAATTCGTGGAATTTCCACGTTTCTTGTTATTTAATTAATATCCATTGCTTGTAATGAGCAGAATACTCGAGCTCAACGTTTTTCTTGTGTTACCCGCCCATTAAACTGCTTCGACTCTCATTTTATAGACATGACAATTGGTGTTTTAAGTTGTAGATTTTTGTAGTTGACAAAAAGTATTAAGTTTCCATTGAAAATCCTGACTGTACGCCACAATACTGATGTATATGAACCTTTTTAACTTTTCTTACCCTCATTACAATTTGTATATGTATGCCTAGTTGCAACATTCCAAAATGTTTATTGTGTGTTAGTTACAAACTACCTGTATGCCTAGTTGTATTTGTTGAAAACCTTCTAAAGCGAAGGTTACTTTCGATTGGACAATGTCACTGTTTTTGGCTTGAAGAAGTTTCCAACATGGTGTAGCAAAAATGAAAGACATTCCAAAACGCAGGGAACTTTGGTTGTATATATAAATCGCATCGTCCGTCCGACTGTCCGTCCGTCCGTCACGCTTCTTGTGCGCTTAATTAGTATTGAAGGGATTCAAATGAAACTTCATATAATAATAGAGGACAATGAGAGGAAGTGCAGAGTACAAGGACCACAACTCTTTCTGCAATATTTACGGAGGTATTGCCCTTTGTTAAATTTTCTTGCGCGGAGCATATCTCCAGTAGTATTGAGGGGATTCAAATCAAACTTCACACAGTGATATAGGACAATGAGAGGAAGTGCACAGCACAAGGACCAGAACTCTGTCTTCAATATTTACGGAGTTATTGCCCTTCGTTTTATTTTCTTATGTGAAGCATTAATTTTCTTGTGCGAAGCATAACTCCATTAGTATTGAAGGGATTCAAATGAATCTTCATATATAGATAGAGGACAATGAGAGGAAGTGCAGAGCACAAGGATCACAACTCTTCAATATTTACAGAGTTATAGCCGTTTGTTTAAATTTTGTGTGCGGAGCATTACTCCATTAGTATTGAAGGGTTTCAAATAAAACTTCATATAATGATAGAGGACAATGAGAGGAAGTGCAAAGCACAAGGACCACAACTCTTTCTTCAATATTTACGGAGTTATTGCCCTTTGTTTTATTTCCTAATGTGAAGCATTAATTTTCTTGTTCAGAGCATAAATCCATTAGTATTGAAGGGATTCAACTAAAACTTCACATGATGATAGAGGACAATGAGAGGAAGTGCAAAGCACAAGGACCACAACTCTTTTTCTTCAATATTTACGGAGTTATTGCCATTTGTTTTATTTTTTTATGTGAAGCATTAATTTTCTTGTGCGGAGCATATCTCCATTAGTATTGACGGGATTCAAATGAAACTTCATATAGAGGACAATGAGAGGAAGTGCAGAGCACAAGGACCACAACTCTTTCTTCAACATTTACATAGTTATTGCCCGTTGTTTTATTCCCTTATGTGAAGCATTAATTTTCACGTGCGGAGCATTAATAGATTTGTATTGAATAGATTCAAATGACACTTCATATAATCATAGAGAACAATGAGACGAAGTGCAGAGCACAAGGACCACACCTATTTTTTTTCAATATTTACAGAGGTATTTCCATTTGTTTAATTTTCTTGTGCGGAGCATAACTCCATTAGTATTGAAGGGATTCAAATGAAACTTCATAGAATGATAGAGGACAATGAGATGAAGTGCAGAGCACAAGGACCAAAGCTTTTTCGTCCATATTTACGGAGTAATTGCCCTTTTGTGTGTGTGTGCAGAGCATAACTCCATTCGTATAGATGGGATTTTAAATACAACCAAATATATTGATAGAGGACATTGAAGGGAAGTGCAGAGTACAAGGACCATAACTCTGTTTTCATTGTTTTTTGAGTTATTTCACTTCAGTAATTTTCTAGTGCAGTGCATAACTCCATTAGTATTGAAGTGATTTAAAATAAAACCACATATATTGATAGAGGATGTTGAGAGGAAGTGCAGATTACAAGGACCATAACTCTTTTTGTAGGAAGCGTCATTTTTGCCAACATGTAACTGACATTGTGTTGCCTTCCTGTGACAAACATATGCTTCGGGGGCATACGTCACATCCTGTGACAAGCCTTGTTTATCTATAAATGCAACATTTTCAGATAAATCAGTGAAAATACTCGATTTTCTGATTGTTATCTCCATACTTGTTGATTATAATAACTTATATACTAACTCGCATCATTAATGACAAAAGCAGCGAAACAAAAATAGCAAGAAAATCAAACTGAATATTTAACAAATCGCCAATAGTTACTTGGAATGCTGTAAGTTTTTTTATATAGACACGTTCATGTTATGTGTTCTAATCGTAAATAATTTATGACCATTTAATTTACATTAAACCTAACCATTGTTTTATTTTTCATGGCGTGATAATTATGAGGTAAAATACGAGGTAATAGGGTCATCTATAAATGAATACACGTAATGCATGTTGATGTCATCCACACTTTTACAACGTTTGATTCCAGTTATTTTAAGCTTGATTTCGGATGGATATTTGCGCCGGATTCCAAATTTAAGACGCGCATTGTATTTTTAACGATTTTTTTTTACTGGATTCTGAATTCCATGCAAAATTTAAAAATGTGACTCCTAATGTGTATACATGTAAAAAAAAAAAACGCAATTATTAGAAAGAAATGTTGATGCCATCGATTTCTACACATAACTGCAATACCATTGAGGGATCTAAACTACATTCACTATTCTGTAACAAACCAGTTGTAATATTTAATATCACATGCAAGTACTGGTACCCTGAAATATGTTGTATAATTGTTTTGCAACCCTGTTTGGAAAATGAAATATATTGGGGCAACCTCCGCTCAGAAATTTAACTGGTTCTGCTCTAATCACATTGTAACTGTTAACCGATAGGGGAAGTAACCGCTGCGAGGAGTTTGATATTGCGGGCGCTGTTATATTGTATGTTAAGAGTGTCGTTACTGAAATTGAAACATTTTTTCTTTTGTGGATCCGTTAAAGACAAGCCTTGAAATCGTTGTGACAATAGAAGCATTGCTACTTGCCGATTTTAACTTGAAAAAGAAAATAAAAGATGCACGAACTATGTTTGCAACTAGACATACAGTTTCCACAACTAGGCATACAGAGCCGATGCATATTTTTGCAACTAATATACAGTACTTGATGTAACTATGCGTACAGTAACGTTTTCACAAGGGCCTTCAAATAAAGGGTTTTCTACTGCTAAAAACATAACATAAAATAAAGTATTGTGTTTTCAACAAAAAAATAGGTTCCTCCAACTATAGTGTAAAATAAATACTTCGGAAAATGAATTACAAGCACAGTTTTTCACAAAAGAAACTCGATCGGGGAAAAACAAGACTTGTCTTCTCACAAATTACACGTTGTTTTTAATAATTCGTGTTTAATAAGATCCCAAACGCTCTCATATGAAAATACACTTTTTAAGGAATGTAAAATATGAAAAATACTCACGAATTGTCATATATTAATTGCACTTTCAGCCGATAATTTGTAACTATCATGCCAAAAATCAGCCTACTGAATAAAAAGTTGACTACAATTTCTGGTGTGAGTACGAAATCGTTAAGACACTGTAAAGTTTATAGGTAGCGCATAGCGAGACATTGCATGATGTTGCATATGGGGTGGGTGGGGTCAAGGTCACTGTTTTGAAAATTAGAAAAATGCTTTCCATTCAGTAACTCGAGTACGAAATTAACTTTGATTAATTGGCCCCTACTATCCGAACAGTTTGTCTTAGAAAACAATGCCAGTAACTTTGACAAATTCAAGACAAGAGGGCCATGATGGCTCAAAGCTCTCACCTGAGAACTGGTACAGATGAAGACCATACTGTTGTGACAGGTTTGAAAATTAAGGTATCTGAACAATACGCAAAGGGGGATAGGATCAATTTGATTCAAAACATCGGATAGTGCAATTGGCTAACTAAAGTACTAGTTGGGTAGTGGATGTGCGATGTTTTTGCTAATGGTTCTCAAATCATTTTTCTCGATATTCTTACCTGACCCTTTTTCATTAAGTCAATGACAGTTGTTGAACATTCAGAAACAATAGATTTTGATGTCTTCTTCGCAGAACTAGTTGCAATGCGATAATTGCGATGGCTGTGCTACAAGGTCAAGTTTTGCTTTCCTTAATAAATGATGATAAATGATGTTAATGCAGGCTCTGAAGTCATCAATGTTGCATGTAACAATAACAGCTGCAAGGTTTGCAACTGTTGGAAATCAAATTGTATCGATCAATTTTTATGGTCATGCGCAAGCTGTGTAAGTTTGGTCAACATTGAATCAACAATCATGTGTACAAGCCAATCATTGATGAATTGTTGATGTTTTTTTCCAAACACAAGAGGCAATAACTCTGGTGTTTCTGTCCTGATCATGCTTTTATTCGACGTCACCTGTAGTCTTACGTTAATATACAAACTATACACGATTAGTGAAGATTGGATGAAAAATGAAGTCTCTATCCTGAATAATGTCCATTTTTGCATATTTTTTTCACAAAGGGCAATAACTCTGGTATTTCTAATCCGATCTTGCTTATATTCTACTTCACCTTTAATCTTATGGTCACAGACAAAATTTGTAAGATTGTGAAGGTTGGATGAAAAATGAAGTCTCTATCCTGAATAATGTCCATTTTTGCATATATTTTTTTCACAAACAAAGGGCAATAACTCTGGTGTTTCTGGTCCGATCTTGCTTATATTCGACTTCAACTGTAATCTCATGGTAATAGACAAAACTGTGCAAGATTGGTGAAGATTGGTTGAAAATAAAGTCTCTATCCTGAATAATGTCCATTTTTGCATATATTTTTTTTACAAATGGCAATAACTCAGGTGTTTTTGGTCCGATCTTGCTTACTTCAACTGTAATCACGTGTTAATAGACCAGCTGTGCAAAATTGGTGAAGATTGGATGAAAAATTAAGTCTCTATCATGAATAATATCCATTTTTGTATATTTTTTTTTATAAACAACGGGCAACAACTCGGTGTTTTAAACACGATCTTGCCCATTTTTGGCGCCTGCTGAGATCTGACGGTCATAACAAACTGTAAAAGTTTGGTTAAGATTGGATGGAAAATAAAGTTTTTATGTTGGAAAATGGCATTTTTGAACTTTTTTGCATGAAAAAGGGGCTATATCTCTAGGGTTACTGGTTAGGTCTGACCCAATAACAATCCCGTGCGAGAGTTTATGGTCGTACACAAACTGTGCAAGTACAGCAATTTGAGTCGTGTGGTAAATTAAACAATAACAACTCATTAGGAACAACTTCAGAAAATCCTTCTTGTGTAAAATATGACATCTTTAGCTATGGAATAAGCCCCACGTTGTAATGGATTTCTGTGTTGTTGTTTTTTAAACTGTTTGTGATTTTTTTTTTAAATTGTGTTCCTTTTTTACACGTTTTCTTCTTATCTTCGGTGTGTTTTTCTTGTTAACAGTATCTTTTTGGGGTGTATTTTTTCGTCGTATGTGCGTTTCTTTAACCGATGTTTGCTGTTAATGAATTGATGTTGCACTGATGTGAGTCTCTCTAGTTTATGAAGAGGGGATGACATTTCATGAGGTTTTACACCATCTCGTTTCAGTTCGCTTTTGGTCTGATCTACAGTCTGTTCTGCCGGTGAAACTGGCTTAATTGTTACACCGTTTCTTTCTGTGGAAACAGTGTGAGGTATGGCAAATCCTTTCCCAGCTTGTGTTTTATTCTTTTAAAATCGTCTATCCATTTGTGTGGGTTAGACACATACAAATTAGATTGATTCATATTGCGAGTAAAATGGATAAGGTTTGAAGTTAAGATACACTGGTGAAGCTACGAATGAGGCATGCTCGTCATTTACAGTTTTTATATACAATTCAATCTCTTGAAATTCTGATCTAGTAAGTGGTAAATAAAACGGGGTGTCAAAAAAGTAATTCCAACTTCTTTGATCGTTTTTTTTTTATTCATATCAATAATGCATGTTCACAACCATTAACAATACTTTCTTTGCAAATATTTATTTGAGTAAATAAATAAGGTGTTGTCTATATCTTTCTTTCTTACGCTCGAGTATATTTATAAACTGATTTCCCTCAACGCTACGTTCCAGTATCCATAAAAAATAATTGGTAGTTTTAACTGCACTTTATTTGTAAGGCACATTATCCTTATAAACATGGTTACTTTCATTGTCTCTTACAAAAACATAACGTTCCATGGTTACTTTTCCTGTACCTGTTCTGCTTCCATCCAAGTGACGAATGATTTTGGAAACCCTTCCCATCGAACGAAGTACTGAAGTTTTCCCTTCCCTTTTCTCTCTTTTAAGATTTTTTCTACATACCACACACTTTCTTCTTCCTTATCAACTGGTATGATTTCTTGCTCTTTAACATATCATTTTATTGGTTCGCTATTCAAGTCAGAAATGTTGTAGACTGGTATATCATGTTTAAACACTCTACTCTTAATTTTAAATACTTCTGTAGTATATTGTTGTTAATATGCTCGTCTGAAAGGGTGTTTTATGTAACTCAGTCGAACTAAGTCCTTAGATTTATATTTAAAGTGAGGTGATGCGTTAGTAGACCTTTTTGGTTTAAGGTACATTTCACTCCATATTTGAGTTTCTTTCTTCGTTGAAATCTCACTCGGTGATCGACCATGTAAGCTGCGATGAGGACTATTGTTGTATCTGTTGACAATATCTTGTAGATCATCAATATACCTGTAATTACTTTTTTGTTTCAACATTCTAAACATCATGCTTCGAAGAGTACGTATGACTCGTTCTGCATAATTAGCTTTATAATTGCTTTGAGTATTAAATAAATGAATTCCTTGTTTTTTCATGAACCTTTTCAAGTCTTGATTTACAAATTCTGCACCCTTATCTGTTCGCATTTTTGTAAATTTATGAACACTGAGAACATCTTGAATTGCAGATAAGAATGTTTGTGTTTTCTTATTCAAAAGCGGTCAAACTAATAGGAATCGTGAAAATATGTATATCATAATTAATAAATACTTGATCAAATTGTTGTACTTTGAAATATTTTCAACAGACATAAAGTCAATTTCAGCTTGATCGTTTAATCCAGCCACTTGAACTCTTGGTGTTTTGTATTTATGTCTCACCTGTCTTTGCAAAGCATATGAATCTTGATTATTTAACTACTTGGATATGAAATGAACACTAAATATTCCAGGATACATTTTATTCAGTTCTTGTATTTTTACAGCACCCAAATAACTGGCTGGATTTTTAACATGAAAATAATAATTTGACAGGAGTGTCTCCTTATGCGTGTTATCCATTTTGCTCAGTGAAGTCACAAGTTACAAACGCTTTAATATATATAGAATACATTTGATACACTATCATTCTATAACAAAAAACTGTCATATAAGTAACGATTTTTATTTACAACCAATAATCATTCAAACAACATAATGACAATACACAATAATTATAAAAAAACATTTCATTCATGCTTTTTTTTAATCATTTCAATCTTTGAAGTCATAATTTAATATAAACAATGAATGTTATGTACAACTATTGTAAACCATATTATAACTGTCATACAATATTTACAACCAATATACGCTGAACAAACAACACTCAATGATTGTTAGAAAACGCATTATCAATTTCATGTGCACTTTCTTTCAAACACGTCCATTGCAGTACGTTTAAGTGTATTCCAATGATTGTGGTTTTTCCGTTCACGAACTTCCTAATCTCTAGAAACCTAAGTGTATGTCCATGTTGATTAAATACAGTAGCATGCAAATGTCCGAAAGCGAAAACTGTTTTATACTTGAACATATGGATAAGGTTAAATCTGGTGTTACGTCTGCTCCAGAATGGACAGTTCCACGTTCTAACAATACATAAACCTGGAACAAGACCAGTCACAAGAAGTATACATATTCCAAACCATTTGATGATAGATATGTAACACTTTGAACTTTTTGATATTGATAAAAATCCATGTTCAACGTCCATTATTTCGGTCTTGCCTTTCTCAAAGTGCATGGCTTCTTTTTCATTCTGGTGATCGTTGATTGATGGATTATTAATGTCCATTCTAGTTGTTGTCTGCTTGGTAAAAATGTCTCCACTACGGATGTCAGCATGTGTGATTCTATATTTATTTGTTGTCGGGGAAGAGGCGTTCTTCAGCGTGTATTATAGTGTACATAACCTTTTTCATTTTATTCTTCCACTGATCGGTTTTCATAGTCCGTAAATAGTAATTGTTGTTTAACACCATTTTGTGTAGCTGAATAACGTTGGGTGAGATATTTAAGCCTTGGACAAGATCTTCCCATGCTAGGTATATATTTTGCTCACTCACCTCCTGCAACATGTCCCCCATATAAAAGTCTAATATGCGTTCATAATCATCAATATATTCCATCATTATACAATTATGTTCTCTTTGTGATGGATGGTCTATTAGACATCCATAGCAGTTTTTCCTCACTACGACTTGTTTCACTTCTAACAATGCTTTAGCATAAACAAAATCAAAGTAAGAATTCAAAAGCAAAAAATATCGATGATGGTTGTGTTGTGTGATATAGAGGCACTGTACATTTAATCTGTTCCATTGACTCACAGCGACCATCTTCAGATATTTCCAGTGACATTGTATCTTTACAGCTAGCCATTTTTAGATGCGTTTGTCTTTGCAGTAAGTTAAACACTAAGGTCTTGCGAATAAGAAAGAGGCCTATATACCTTATTGTTGCTAACCGTTATGAAAATGAGGTGACTTCCAAGGACTCCAAGACAAATCCGTACAACGTGCAGATATTCCAACGGTTAAACTATCGCTTGAACGTCCAATCATTTGTAAGAATAAACAGTTTGGTGACTTATTTAATTGAACGTCCATTGCGTTGTCCCCTTAATCCCAATGTTGCAGTCGAATTGAGCTCGAAAAACTCCCAACAATATCACCTTTCCCCGTGTAGTATAATCCAGCAGCTGCCATTTGAAATTTGTTGGGATGAATTTGCAAAGACCAAGAATCAAACGTTTTAAGTCTTTCATAGTACATTTTTAAATTGGGTGCCATTGAACTTAATCACGGTTGCTCTTCTAGAAGCGCCGCTAACAGCTCAATGCTTTCTTTAAAATTGCTTAAAGTTTAAAAAAATGTTAAAGGTAATTCTATAACCTTTTTTCCTCTCTTTAAGTACAGTTTAACATTTCGTCGCTTTTTTAGCAATAGCGCATAGTCATTGTCTCGCTCACAGGTAAATTGTCGATATATCGGTGATCATATCACGTTTGTAAATCCAACGTGTCGTCTGTAAACAGCAACTGTGATTGCGCAATATTCGGTAAAATAATTGTAAGGTAGCGAAGTTAGTACAACTCCAAACAAAATGGCCGCAAGAATCTGCGACCCTCCAAATGCAATCACAATGGCCGCGAAAATTATTTAAATGAACGTTCATTGTGTTGTCCCCTTTTATCCCAATGTTGCAGTCGAATTAAGCACGAACATTTTTAGATTGGGTGCACCATTCCCACGAAATCAGGCGTCCCGCCGACCCACCAAACGAAACTATATGACCCTCCAAACGCAATCAAAACAGCCGCATAAATCTTCGACCCTCCAAACGCAATCGAAATGGCCACGAAATATACCGCGAAAATCTACCCGCCGCACCGTTCACGCGAAAATCATGCGTCCCGCCGACCCACCAAACGAACATCTTCGACCCTCCAAACGCAATCAAAATAGCCGCGAAAATATGCGACCCTCCAAATCTGCGACCCTCCGAACGTAATCAAAATGGCCGCGAAATGTACCGCGAAAATCAACCCGCCGCACCGTTCCCGCGAAAATTGTGGGGTCCCTCCGACCCTCCAAAAAATGGCCGCGATAATCCTATGTTCACGAAGTGATTTGAACGTTTACTGTGATTGCAGTGAACGCTTACTGTGATTTATTGTGAGTAATTTATGTTGCTTTTACTACATTAGAATGTATTTATTTTATTGTTTCATATTGCAATTATCCTGCTAAACCCGTCAATATGAGAAGGATATTTGTAATTTATAATGTCTCGAAAATACATATGTAAATTGATTCCAGTTGCCAAAGAAAACGGCTAAAGTTATATTCTATTATATATTCTTCAAGTAAAGGATTTGGACGCGCGATTCAAGGTTAAAGGTTTTGTCAGATTGTTCATCCGTTGTAATATGTTTAGTCTTTATTTTTAAATTGTTTGTTTTATAATGATTAACGTAATGTTCGATGATGTTTTTAAAGCCAGTCCATAATAATATAATTTAATGCATCTTAAATTGGCATTAGTTCTTATGAACGTTTATGCCGTCTTTTCCACTGAAAACGTTTCTTATTTAAGAAATGCATTTAATAATGTCAATATTCGAAAACGCTTGGTACCAACAGAATATACACTAATGTACATTTCGATTTTACCAGCTATCGCATGCAGAAACTACACAATAAAAAGTTACCAAAACGTTATTATTTGACCGATTTCGATGCGGGTTTTTGTATTTTGATCGGTAAGATGTCCATTAGAAACGATTTCTGTAGAGTTTTATTTTATTAATATATTTATGGACTACTGCTTTAAACTTGTCTGTTTTTTGTTTGCCGCAAATACATGTGTACTCTTTCATTTAACTTGCAAAAGGTTGTTCATCAAATAACAATTCAATGCTATCAAAGTAATGCAACATGTTGTATAACATCGATTTTAAAAAGAATCAATAGTTTGGACAATCAAAATAGTTCGTACAAAATTGAGACAATCACATCGCTATAATTCGTACACACACTTTTACGGCGATCATAATAAATCGTTCAATGATTTGCAGTAAGTTGTACAATATTGTGGTTCATGCCGTCTCTGGAAATCTAGAATATAATCGATATTTCGAGGAAAACTTTGTAAGTTGTTTGTTTCATTGTAAACTAAACATACTAGACTATCTTTTATTTATATAAACTGTCCATACAAAAACCGTGTGTTTAGTAAAATCTTGTTTTTGTTTATCTTCCGCCTTGATTTACACGCGATGGCAGCTGATTTTCCGACTTTCTCTGCTGTACACTTCATAAATCATTGAACAAGTAATGGTAAAAGGTCAGAAAATATCTTTAGATCAAAAGTATATTAAATGTACGAATTGTCGGTTGATGTATATCCTAAAAAGATGACATTTATGGACATCGGTATGTCTGGACAGTTGTATCACTACACTCGTAATCACAAAATTAATGCCTTCCAAGGTGGTGACCCCAGTTTTATTAATCTTTGTGTTTTGTGTTTGTTACGTGTTTTTATAGTGCGCTGTGTTGTTTTGGCATTGGTCATATAAATAAAACAAAGTTTACTTTCCCTGCTCACCAGACACCCTCTCCGTTATTGAAACTGTCGATAATGGTTAAACAAACTATTCAGCTTCACTATCCCAGCCAGGCAAGCAGACGTTTAGTGTGGTTAATTTATGTGATGCAAAAACCAAATTTATAAACTCATAAACTTAACACTGCTATTATACCTCGCTTTCTATTTGTTTTGGAACTCGAGTTCATCATGGTCAATTATTGTCACACATAAACAGGTTTTAAATACCGTTGCAAATAGTGCTCGGCTTACATGTAGTGTTGTATTCCTTTCCGTGTCAATCGCAACTCGCAGTTCACCACATTTTGTATTCTAGCATTATTGTATGCAGATTTCTTCGTATGGATAACCGTCCTCACACTACAGCTTTCTGGTGACGTTCATACCAACCCTGGATCTATATCGCAAAGAGGATACTCGTACGCATCTTCTTGTGACGCAAACACTGCTTCATTCGATTTAAGACACATTTCAAACCATCTTCCTTTCGTTCATTACGATGTCCAAAATATATCTCAAGAACTTGATCTTCTCCAATCTGAACTGGCTGATTTTGTTATCCTTGCATTCCCTGAATATTCACTATGTTCGAAGATCAGACATTGAAATAATTGGTATTGAGAATATTTTGATAGATGTCCAAAAAAAGAAAATTCTATTTGGTACGTTCTACAGACCGCCTACTGCGCACGCACTTTATGATACTTCACTAGAAGATGTTATACATCTGGCTGTCGACACTGGTTTAGACAATAACATTATCTCTGGAGTCTTCAACTGGGATTTTCTCAAACCTCATTGTCCGATGAAAGTCACTAATATCTGCAGACAATATAACTTTTTCTGAGTGTTGGTACTTCACAGAAAACAGTTTTTCGTTGATTGATACTATGCTTTTGACAATAAAAATAGCCTCTTGTATTGTTCTATCGTAGATCCGTTCCTGAACCAACCAGTTCGATATCATTGTCCCATATATGCCTTTCTTAAATTTACAAATCTACACACACCTGCATTTCATCGACATGTCTGGTTATATTACCGTGCAAACCCTAACATTCTACGTCAAAAAGCTTCTTCTTTTGATTGGGATTCCTGTGTGGATGACGATATAAACACATACGCTATAACAACCTTACAACTAGTTTACTAAGCCTTGCAAAATAATCCATCCTTTCAAAAACAGTGACCGTACGACTTTCTGAACCTCCTTGGTTAATCTATTTTATCAAAAGCAAAATTAGGAAAAGACTTCACAGAAGGGCTAGACTCAATAACAATAATTCAAGTTGGGAAAGGTTTAGAAATATTATAAACGAATCATCACACTTATCCGAAACGTCAAACCAGACCACATTAACCAGACTGCCTCGAAACTACGTTCAAACACATCGACTTCAACAACTTGGTGGACAACACTCAAGCAATTAATTTAGCCTGACTATAGCTCTACAATCCTCCCACTCCGTACATGTAACTCAGTTTCAACTTCAAATGATGAAAAGTCATATTTGCTAAACAATTTCTGTGTAAGTCAGACGTTCCTCGAGGATCACCGATTTCCCTGCTCCCGACCTTCTGTCTCAAAGCGACTTCATATTGGATACTACTACTTTTTCAGCTGAGAAGGTATCCTTCATCCTGAGATCACTACCATCGGGTAAAGCATCCGGTCCTGACGGCATAAATAAAATTGAAAAAAATTATTCCAAGATATATCTTCACCCCTTGATACACTTTGTAATACTTCCTTGTCAACTGGTCTTGTTGCATCTATTTTCAAGTCAGAAGTCGCATCTCTACCATCTACCTATTGCCGTATATACCTTTTTAGTAATGTTAACACAGTTCTTGAACGCACCGAGCGTTGAAGAGAATTTATAACCATCTATTTCATAATTCTAACACCTCTGCAGTCCGTTTTTTATCTCAGGAGACCCCCAATAAACCAACCTACCTTTCTTTATAATACATTCTGTTGGTGCTCTTGATTCTGGGACGGAGGTTAGAGTTGTCTTCTTCGACATAAGTAAGGAATTTGACCGTGTATGGCGCAACATACTTTTAGCTAATTGAATGCAGTGGGCATTAACGGATGCATTCTAAATTGGTTTTCTAACTACCTCTCATCTCGTAAACAGTGTTGTTCTTCCTGGAAGTATTTCTAAAGCCAAAGACATTCAAGCAGGAGCTCCTCAGGGCTCAATTGTGAGTCTTATTATATTTTTACTATACATAAACGAATATTGTTTGCCGACGATACTTCCTTGTTTGTTATTGTAAAGGATTCATTGCAGTCATCAGTATCCGTTAATCATGACCTTGGGCCAACACCTGACTAGTGAAATTCAACCCATCTAAATCACAATCGCTCATTATATCTCGAAAATTAATCAAACCACAACATCCATCGCTACGAATGTACCATAAATACATCAAAGAAGTCACCAATCACAAACATCTTAGCATCATAGTCCGTCCAACTGCACTCGGCAATCGCAAATTGAATACATTACATCCAAAGCATGGAAACGTATATATATTATGCGGAAACTTAAGTTTACCCTTGCCAGCAAAAGCCTATTAACTATTTACACATCCTTCATACGTCCTATTCTAGAATATGGTGACATTATTTGGCCAAACTGTAAACTCAGCATGAAAAGGACGAATAAGAGAAGATCTAACTAGTGGCAGTCAGAATTGCAACCGGAGTAACCAAACTGAATCTCAAAAAACGTTTTATACGGATCTATCGGTTGGGAAACCTTGGAATCGCGCAGATTTTCAAAATGAAAAGATATCGTACACCATCATACTTGTCTGATCTCGTCCCTTAGCAAATTATTTCAGACTATGCTCTACATGTACGTGACTCCGGGTACCTCTTTGTTGCGCATCCACTCTCCGCAATTCCATTTTGCCACAAACTATATCTCTGTGGAATACATGTAACCGGTCTATCGAAACGCGACAATCTACGTCAATTGCATCTTTCAAAAATAAAATTAGGCCAAATAGAATAGCAAAACCCTTAACATTTTACCCCGGCCCAAGAAGACCCCAGGTCCTCCATTTCCGCCTCCGGACAATGTGCAGTGGATTAAACAAACACTTACTTGACAAAAATATCGTTGAGTCTTCTTATTGCCATTGCGGGATGGTTGAAGGTAACTACCACTTCTTCTTTTCTTGTCCGCCATACAATCATATGAGAATTGCACTTATGCAGTCAGTGATCTATCATTGCCAGCCTTCTCTTGATACACTTCTTTATGGCAATGCTACACTGGACACTGACTCTAATAAATCCATCTTTGACGCTGTTCAACATTTTATAAAGCAATCCAGACGATTCTAGGCAGCTACTTACACGCGATCTTCCTCTTAACTATAAACCACATTAGGCCACAACAAATTGATCAGATGTTCTCGAATTTGCCGCACCTTAAAATCGTATATCGAAAAGAACTTATTATTTTTTTTGTCCGCAGCTACAATTTTGCCCCGCACCCGATTTTTTTAGTGAAGTTTTCATAAATGAGTCTCATTTTAAGTTAAACGTCGACAACGTTACGTTTCCCGATATATAGGTCACAATATACTAAAAGATTTCCTTAACAAATTCAATGTAAAAGCAATAAATTCAACAAAAAATAAACTCAACATTTTGCGCGTAGAGACCCTCATAACCATACCTTTTCTTAAAGAGCATTCCGAGCCGAATTGATTTAGACAATAAAAAAGATAGGTCATGTGATATGTAAGAAAGAACTCGACGCGAATCAAAGTTCACTGTTTTACGGCCATCTTTTTACCGGCTACTCTCCAGTTGAAGGTATACTGCCAACTGTCAACGTCTCGTCATGTAGTCTCCAACCTTCAAGCGAAACAGTGAATTTTTAGTACACAACAATGTTTTTCCTACCACACGTACAAAGAAATATTCAAAAATAAAGTCATGGCAAGTGACTATACAGAAAATTGTGTCTTCAAATAAATGGTGTTGATTTATTTAGAGAGTATAGCATTGCACACCTGAAATATTTAGTATACTGTAACCTATATAACAAACAATTGGTACCTATACAGACGTGAATTAGGCACTTAGCGGAGACTGGTTTATGTATAGTGCTATCATTTATGACCCAACCGTTAATCTCCATTAACCAGTCTGGCAAAGCTGCCATATGTATTCATTGTGTCCACCAGGTGTCACTTCTCGACTAACACAGTGCCGTCACACTCGATGTATAGAATGATGTGTAGTTCGACTCGGCAAACTACAACAACATGTTTTATCAAATTTGTGAAAACACAACGAGCTGTTGTCAGCATTCATTGCCTAATTAAAGATGATTGCTAGCAAGCTCTCGGTATATCAGCACACACAACAGTTAATTAAAGGATTCTCTTGTTGATAAAGGAAGTGTGAAATTTGGTGTCTGGAGTTTGTCAAATAGACTGATTTTGGGGTATGTTTACATTTCGGACAGTTTTGACCAGCGGTTTGTCCTTGATTTCTTACTTATAATATCCACACAATTTAGTTGTTTTGACATGTCCATTTTATAAATTCAACGTATCGGTTTGGTGTATATTTAATTCAGCTTTTATATATATTAAGGTACATTTACCAGAGGGCAAGACAATTCATTATGTTAGTTATTAATTTCAATGTATTTATGAATAAATATTGTTAACATCCTGTAGATATTTTAACTGTGTATGTTAAAAATAATTATCCAAGTTACAGCAATGAACAATTAACAAAAATGTTAATATAGAAATCTACTTATACTAGTGCTTTGTTAATGCCATAATGCAATTAATATACAGAACAGTGAAGTATAATTTTATAACAATTAAAACAATGTGATATAAAAATTCCCTGACATGGAAACACGCAACGATGTTGCGAGTCGTTTAAAAAATTGGCTCAAGAAAAATAACTCCCAGTGTGAGCCCTAGTTTACGGTTTAAAAAATGGTGGCGTCTAGTTGTTTCGTCGTGTCGTTTAAAGATTCAGAACTTATACTAGTAATTCCTTAATTGTTTTGTGTTTATTGTATGACATTTCATATTCATGTTATTAAACTGTTGGTAGTGAAAGACTTGGTGTATCAAACATCTACTAGTAGACAATTACCTTGTATAAGGTCTACTTTCCTTAAGTTAAGATATGGCCATTTAGTATTTACTACTGGGTGTTAATTAGCAGAATCACTGTTGAAGAATTGTTGCACAAAACCCTTTGCAGGACATGGTCAAAGAGGAATTGGAGAAATTAGTTGCTTATTTATTACATAATTATATATTTATATTGACAAAACAATTTATGCTAGAACAGATGAAGAGGAAGTTATTCAAAAGATATCGAGTTATGATGGCGTTTGGCAGGAATTTTTTATATCGCTCGCTCGCGTGGCCTTATCTCTTTCATTATCTCCTTCTAGCTCCGGAGTACTTATGTGAGCTGGTGAGTTTTGCATACGTGTTACAGGTTGCTATTTTTTAATTTCGTTTTTTTGTGTTTTTATTTATTCATTTTTTTTATATTTATTATTACTTGTCTAATCTTTCTTGTTATTCATTTATTATCCACTACATATTCACAGTTTATCTTCCAGCTGCTCGTAATGTCATCAACTTTCTAAGCTTGTTTTAGTCATGCCTCTTTACACACACACATTATCAGGAATTCAAAAACAAAACTGGAGAGAGACTTTATAAGCTTAAAGCTTTCGTCTTGATTCCTTTGCCACTTTATTTATACTGTATTGTACTATAATTTCCATATATTACTGTACATGTATATATTGGGCAATACGAATGTTTAAAGTACCTTTTTTGCTAATAAGAGTTATATCCTGCTGATGCAGCTGGAGTTCCACTTTGATTGCGAGTATATCAGTGGTGTTTATAATGTCAATGTTTCCATTTTCCTAGTCATTTGTATGGGTTCATGGATTACAAGTGGGCGTTAATATATAGTTTTGCAAACTTTAGTGTTATACCTTACATGGTCAAGAAAGTATTCTGAAAGCAAATATGATTTACAAATGTAGACTCGAGCTCACAGAGCATGCTTATGTTTCCAGTGGCCAGACTGCTTTCTACAATTGAGAATTAATTATCGGTCAATATACTGTAATACATATTTGCTCAGTTTAAAGGACAGTTTTATTTATGTTCTATAATTTTATGTCTATATTATTCCATTAATTAATACAGAAATAATTATCGATTTATCGTTGTTTATCGGCAATAAACAACAATTTGGAGTTCTGATGCTTACGGATGAAACCACGAGGGCGTTAGCCCGAGTTGTTTAATAGCCCGCATTAAAAACGAGAAGAGTTGTTTATCGGCTGTTAAACAACGATAATGCGAACATTATTTCGGTTCTAATATGATTTTTGCAATTGTAATTGGAACTTCTTCTTATTATGTTCCGCTCAGATTCGGGACTTCTTTTTGCGTTGATTATGGGTAGTTTAACAACGATAATTTTGTTTTTTGTCTATAGAAAAATTAGCGAGTATCATGTTAAAACATAAAACAACTTCTTGGACTTATGAGAATTGTTTCTAAGTATGTCTTTTGGTGTAATGACTATTGTTACGTTGTGGTTTTTTTAGACATGGATTCTAAAATTTGTTGCAATAGATGGAACATTTAATTTTAAACATCTGTTTTATTTAAGGTTGTTAAATTTGAAAATCGTATTTCCACCGTGTTGTTTATCATTGCAATACATAATGTTAAATTACGAGAGGCGAATCTGTATAGTCTTTCAGATTGCAAAAGTTGTTTGATTTATTGTTCCATCAGGGCTGTAGGCATTTTCGAGTATAGTAATCCGTGTTTATATTGATAAAAACCCAATAAATGGATATGTCCTGCCTGACACCCACCAATGCATTTCTTAAACAAGTATATAACATATTGCTTTATGGGACTATGTCAACGAAAAAAAAATTCATATTGCCCTATTATATGATCGAAATTAGCAATACTTAGACATTTGTGTTAAAAAAAAAATATAATAATTTAATAGACAATTAGATATTTGTTAAAAACAAATTAGCAAAACAAGTTAAACAAATAATAAAACCCCATGTGGGTGTCGAACTCACGATTCGGTAGCCGCACGAAGAAATGACATTACACAGCGCTTTAACTAACTGCGCTATTCTGCTTGTTTTAACTGTTTTTATGTGCCACTGTTAATATATAAACTTCAGATTTTTAAGAAATTGCCGTTCTGGGGCCCTTTTCGATGACATAGTCCTTTTAACATATAAAGAATAAACTAAACAATAAAATGTGTTAATATACTTACTGTCATATTGAAATTTTATAGTACATATTTACTTTTGTCTGTGGTATAATGATAATAATTACGGGTTTTGCCAAGTTTTACATGAACGATGATCGGTATCCGGTTCCGGTTATGGTGGATGTAGAAAAAATGTAGGGGAACAAAATATTTGATTTATGTAGTGTTTAAAGGATTTTGATATAATAGATACAGTGTACAGTGTACATAGATACAGTGTATTAGTACATATATGTTCATTGTTTCGCGCGTACGCTCTAAATATGCACTGAAGTGTGGATTATAATAGGAATGTTGTGAGTCGGGATTTAGCCGAACCGGACGATGTACGGGGTTTAGGCAAAGACCGGAGGTGACGTCATTCGGCGGGACACACAACTTGACATTCAGGAGGCGACCGGCCGATCGAGAACAGAGCTCTGAGTTTTAGCTGTATTTTAACGCAATAAATAAGTGTTTTAACCATCTAAAGACTTCGAGTATTAAATAATATTACTTTAGGAATTTAGTCGTCTAGCAGTAGTAAGACATTTTTTTTTACGTATTTGTACCTAAAAGTAGGACACTCGTTATCAATTACCGGTATTAATGTCGGCTAGTATGCGCATAATAAGTGACAACTTCTCAACGTATGTATTTTCTGGTAATTCGTCACGCATGAATTGAACGCACAAACTGCATACGGCAATCCACAATATGTCGAACAATAACGGTAACCCGGAGCCGATCAGCTCGGAAGAATGTGATACGGAACCAAGCAAGCTGTCCCATATCGAGGCCAACGATATTAATGAACTTAACGAATATCATTCGCTTGTTAACCTTTTTAGAAACTATCCTAAAGACTTATTTGTGTGGGAACTTCTTCGTAAATATGCATCCTGTGAATCTGATATTGAAAGAATAAGATTCAAATATTGTGAACTCATTAAAAACGAGCATGATGATTTTTCATTTGCGGTAGATGCTGAACTCAAGAGGCTTGTCTATACCCGTCAGGGGGATACAGTGGCGGTCAAACTGGCTCAAGACACCCACAGCATTCTTGCACTGGCGGAAGGTGATAGTGACTATTCAGTTGTGCGCAATATGATCAGTAACGCATAAGGACGTAAACTATCAACAGCGCCAAATGCATCAGGTCGCACTTCATCGCAAGCAATAGCATATGAAAAATGTCAGTGCTTCGATGAAATCGCTCTGCTAAAAGACACCGTATTATCAGTCCAAGCAGGCTTTCTTCTTCTGAAGCAATCGCTACATGTAAGTGATAAGCTACGGACTGAACAAATGAACTATGTGAAATCAGTTCTTCAAAGTATTAAAGCTGATATCATTGAATGTGGCAACAAGCTACGACGTCAGACTATTGATACGAAGAATGTTGTACGTGGTATTAGCTCCACTGTGTTGGAAAGAGTTACGGAAATAGAGGACCGAGTCCGTGTTCTGGACAGCTTCCTAGACAGTGAACAGATTGTTACTATTTCTAGCTTAAATGTTGATACTTCCTATCGCAATAACAAGGAAACCGACAACAGTGTTCACCTACCCGTGACATCAAATGAACTTTAAGTCGATGTAAACACTGTGTCTACAACGCCGAATGTTATGAGGCAGCACATTTAACGACACTCAGCGAGGAACCGATCGTTTCCCAAGAAGTGGTGTCTCATTCGTACACAAACCAAGATACCATGACTGTCAATGAAAACCATACTGTACCGTCGAGAGTAGGAAGCGAGGACGACACGTTAAAAGCACAGACTGTCAGTTCCGGTAATATCGAGAATATCGAGAAGGAACTAGGACGCACAGACAGACGATGGTTATACGTTCCCAAGACGTAGGCGTACCAAACATTTCTGTGTACTTGGATACCGGATGTCAGTGAACGTGAAATCGCCTCTATGATTACATTACCGATAAGGGTCCTACACTATTGTCTTTGAAGGTTTTCCCGGTAAGAAAATCCCCAAACAAAGTCGTGATACGTCTTACTCTCGAAGACACATTTAAGGCAGAAAACGTCCTTGAGAGAAACTTTTGGCCGCGCTTTGTTAAATGTGATCCGTGGAGATCTAGAACAGAGCTCAGGCGCATGTGCAACGAACCTGATGAAGAATTGGAACTAAATAGGAGCGTTGACTCGCCTCGAAGACGGAGTTCGTACGGTTAGCCTGCATACATCGCCGATATGAACTATGAGTCTAGCCGTTATTGGCACGATCACAGCAGCAGAAACATGGATCACCCGAACAGATACGAATCGTTATCCACGGACGTTGATTAATATACAGTGCTAAATAGTTGTGCAGATAATCATGGGAATTAACATTATGACATGGAATGCTACTGGTATAATGTCCAATTCCTCATACCAGTGTAATGTACTCCATTCACGCACAATAGACATATATGGTATTTCAGAACACTGGCTTACCCAATCTAATGTGCACTTCTCCGATTCTATATCAAGCAATTATCAGTCTCATGTAGTTTGTGACAAGGACTTGACAACACCAGGTTCTCACAAAGTGGGCAAGGGCGGGGTTCCGAGTATGTGGCATTAGAAATACGATTATTGTATCACGCCTTTAGATATTGCTGATGATCACCTTGTTGGCATCCAAATGCAAATCAACTCTAACGATTATATGTATCCATTTCTGGTTTATTTGCCTTGTTGCAACCACCATATAGAGTTATATAGTGATTATATATCGAAATTGTGTATTTTATGGGAGATTTCAATGCGGATATAAGTAAACCTTTTCACAACTCCCGTACTATTGTTAGGTTTATTGACTGACTGCAACATGGCAGCGGTTAACACACTTCCCGAGTCCCAAGGCTCAGAATGCACGTTTGTTTCCTACGATGGTATTAGCAGAACTATGATAGACTATATATGTTTGCCGATTGAAACTGTAGATCTTGTATTATTTTCTGAAACTGTTGATGATAATTGTTTAAATGTCTCTAGACACAGACCTGTACTACTAAGCTTGAACGCTTACTGTGACTCGAGTGTGAATGCACCGGAAGTGTGGCCACAAGGGAACTGTATAAACTGGAAAAAGATTACAAGTGAACATGTCGCTCATTAGCAGTCCCTGTTGTCATCATGCCGTGAAATGCACAGCATGTCCACGGACTCACTTGAGAGGAAAGACATTGATCGTGGATATGTTGATTTAACGAATATTATAAATACATGTGCGAAGGAGGCATTTCCCCAAAAGCGAATCAAATCATTCTTAAAACCGTATTGGTGTCCTGAATTGTCTGCAGCTCACGAAAAATCTCTGTTGGCCCGTGATCAATGGTGTCGCGCTTGGCCGCCACGTGACCGGAAGTGCTTGCAATACATTCAGTACAAAACCGCCAAACCTGACTTCACACGCTTACATAGGATCTACGTTGACCGATTCATGGCGGACATGGATCACCAAATCGATACAGCAGCTGAAGTGGACGAAACTGAATGTTGGAAAATTGTTAACTCACGACGAAAAAAGTCTGGATCGAAAATGAACAAAGGAATAAAATTTCACCAAGCCGTTATCCGGGACCGAGATGAACAACTAAATGAATGGGGCAACTACTTCGAGAAGCTGTATACGCCTTCAGCATCGGGTGACTTTGATGAACGATGGAAGTCAACAACAGCGCAGTACAGCGCATTCTACATTCGACCGTGACAGACCGCAATGCATCCGTATCCCCGGAAGTGACTGAAAACGTGATCAAACCACTTCCCAAAGGCAAGTCATCTGGAGAGGACAGCATTGTCTACGAACATTTCATAAATTCACGGAAAATTTTGGCTCCCGTTCTAGCAAAGCTGTTCACACATATGCTTAGACTTGGTTATATTCCAGATGGTATGAAACGCGGGGTAATAATAATACTTCATAAATGTGGTAAAAAACGCAAAGATGATCCAAATAACTATCGTGCTATAACGCTCTTATCGGTGGTACACAAATTGTATGAATGTGTAATACTGTCACGTTGTAAGGACACTATCGTTGAAACTCTTAGTGCAAAACAAGGTGGTTTTCAAGAGCAGCTCAACAGTAAAAGGACGTCTTTCGTTCTTCGAGAATGCATTCAGTTTTCACTCTTCAAAAGTGTTCGTATGCTACCTCGACGGGAAACAGGCGATAACGTATGGCACGCAGGGCTCTTCTACAAATTGTGGGAATGCAACATCGACTCTACAAGCCTCTTGGCGTTTAAGGAATTATATAGAAATGCTAATAGCTATGTATCAGCTCAAGGGAGACGCTCCCAAGAGTTTCCGGTTTTGCAAGGGTCGCGCCAGGGTAGTAAAGTTTTCCGTTGCTGTACCTAGGGTTTATCAATGGTCTCATTAAAGAATTAGAGGACAGAGGCTGTGGTATGTGCATCTACAACATGAACATCTGTTCGCCGACCGTCGCAGATGACATGGTTTTAATATCATACTAAAAAATAGATGTGTATTTTCCATCAGTACTCGAGACGATGGCGGTACAGTTATAACGCAAATAAATGTGCTATTAATGTTTTCAACGAACGGACAAACGCAGAGAATAGCCCCACGCTTAGGCTTGGGAGTGAAATTGTTAAAGAAACAGAAAGCTACTCGCACTTGGGGATTTCTACAGACACGTTCCTGTCGTCAACGACACTTATAGCTGATGCATGTAATAAGCTTCGAGGTACGTACCTAAGCATCTACAGTAGCGGCCTGAACCCAAAGACACTCAACCCTCAGAACTGTATACCAATCGGTGGTCGTCCCGAAGGCACTTTACGGTTGCGAACTATGGACAGTTAACAGTGTAAGCGGTATGTTACGCCTAGAGCGCTCGCATCGGGTTTGTATTAAATCTATACAGCAGCTTAAAACCACGATAAACACAGACTTTGCACTAGTATCCATAAATGTAAATTCAATAGAGAATATTATTGATATGAAAAAGTTAGTGTTTTTTGGTCAATTGTGTCGAATACCAAATCGCTTCCTCGCTAAACATGTGTTCATTTACCGGCTTGTAAGATATTTGAACAATGACAAGCAGACTAAAGGCTTCATTCCGGACATTTATAGATTACTGCATAAATATCAACTACAGAAGGCTTTAGATCGGTATTTAGAAACAGGTTTATTCCCGTCTAAGCAAGTGTGGAAACTGATGCTCAAGATCGGTCTCTCTTCCGGAACATTAAAGACATTTGGAAATTATCCGGTACGTGTGCCCCTCATTGGACTTATCCAAAGTTCTCAAGTTCGATAAGCCCGCGTCACTCTGGGAAATGTCCCGGAACTCGCCAAAACTATCGCCCGCCCTTGGTAGCGTTCTTGATGGCACAACTTGGCGAACTCCACTCAAGATCGCATCCTACAATATGTCATACGTGTGACTTTCAAACTAAAAATAAGTTGCTTCATTCGATGTGCTTTTGTACTTAAAAGGAAAAGTTAAGAGAAACTATGTGGAATATATCGATTCAGCAATGTGGGTTAAACTGTTTCATAAATCTTATAAAAAAGCAACCACCTGAGCAATTTATCATGCTGTTTGAAATGGCAATAGGAACTTATGAAAATAATCACTTAAATATCCTTATTGCAAACTCCTTGTGCAAATTGGTCGCCGAGCGCGCGACCAGGTTTATGTTTTAATATGTGTACCTTGTTGTTGTGTTGCTGATTATCATTTTTAGTTTAAAAGGACGTAATCCTTAGCACATCCTTCTTTTAAGGCTGACTGCAAATGGGTACATCGTAATCGGAGCATTAGTTCAGTTAGCTGCTTAGATAATTTATGTTGTGTTCTAAATATTTAAATGATAACAAACGTCTATATGTTGTATACGTGGACATGTTTAAATGTTTTGATTCTATATATAGGAATGCGCTATGGTTAAAGCTTTACGAGACCGGAATCCAAGGTAAATTATTAAGAGTTATGTACCAGAAAGTTAAATCTTGTGTTAAAGTATGTAATAGCTACACTGATTTTTTCGAATGCGCCGTTGGTTTGAGGCAAGGGGAGGTTATTTCCCCTCTACTTTTCTCTTTATTTGTTGAAGATGTTGAGTTATATTTGCAAAATAATGTTGATTCGGGATTGCTTCTTGATGACATTGTTATTATTCTTTTGTTGTTTGCTGACGATATGGCCATTTTTGCCAAAACACCAATTGAGTTACAAGAGAATTTGAAGTCTTTAAAAACTTACTGTGATAAATGGGGTCTTAAAGTTAATACTGATAAAACAAAAATAATGGTTTTTCGTAAGCGAGGTAAACTATTACCAAACGAACATTGGGTATATGATGACAAACCTATCGACGTGGTAAATGATTTTAACTACCTAGGTACTGTGTTCAATTATACGGGTAACTTCAGTCTTAACCAGGAATACCTGGCCGGAAAAGCTATAAAGGCATTACATGTTTTACTTAATAATTGTAAACGTTATCAATTGAAACCCAAATTTTTATGTCAATTATTTGATGCTTTTGTTGGGTCGATTTTAGGATATGCTTCAGAGGTATGGGGGAATTCAAAGTCGAAAGAGATAGAACGAATTCATCTTAAATTTTGTAAACAAATTCTTCAAATTAAAACAAATACATCTTCTGTTGGTGTTTATGGCGAATTGGGCCGTTACCCTTTGTATATTTCAAGATATGTTAAAATTATAAAATATTGGTGTAAATTATTACACGCTAATAATATTATATTGAAAACAGTATACCACCAAGCCCTTCTAGATTGTGAGAAAGGGTTACCAAATTGGGTTTCCAATGTAAAAAAATTGTTAAATGATCACGGTTTTTCATATGTTTTTGACAATTGTGCAAATGTTGATGTTACTTCGTTTCTTCCGATGTTTAAACAGCGTGTTATTGAAGTATTTATACAACAATGGTCAGTGGGGATAGAAAGAAATGCCGCACTCGAAAACTATAAACATATTAAACACAGATTTGAATATGAAACTTATCTTGATACCTTACCACATAATCTAAGATGCTTCTTCACGAGGCTTAGATTGTCAGAACATCCCCTCCGAATTCAAACAGGCCGGTATAGTAGGAATAGAATTGACAGAAATCAACGTTTTTGCTTATTATGCAATAAAAATGATATTGAAGACAAATACCATTTTATGTGTATATGCCCTTTATTTGAAGATTTAAGAAAGACATTTTTATCCCGTTATTATTTTAAGAAACCTTCAATGTTTAAATTCCTTGAATTAATCAATACGCAAAATAAAACTGTATTGTTTAATGTTGCTAGATTTTTAAAGCAGGCGTTGGCTCTTAGAAATTCCACGCTATTAGCTATTCATTGATTTTGTTCACCCTCTTTTTCCTTTCTTTTTTTCTTATTTTCTCAAAAGACTGTATTGTATGGTATCTACTTTCTAAGCCTTTTAACTTATTATGTGACATATAATTGTTTATTTGTACTGAATTTGCTTTGACGATGTACTTTTGTGCAAGTCACCAATAAAATTTCTGTTCTGTTCTGTTCTAAATTTCGCTTTCGTATTAGAATACACGTACAATCTATGAGCAGTAATTATAATAGATGTAAAGAATTCAATAACAGAACGCACGTATATGTTTACGTGTTATTACTATATGCTTACGTATTATTAGCATTACTATTATTTTTATAAATACTAGTTCTCTATGGTACGCTCACTTGCATGTCGCTTTAATTAACTGTTTTACGTATCTATATCGTGATTTTGATGCTTACTTTAAGTATGTATTAATATTTATACTAATATTGTTTTCTTGTTCATAGTTGTTGTAAATATGTTATGCTCTCCTGGTTTGGAGGAAATAAAGTATCTATCTATCTAGGTCGACCAAAAATAAATTTATTATAAAATCACATTATCATGATCGAAATACATGTACATATACATGTATATTTATAAACATGTCATTCTAATTGTATTGCATATTAAATATTGAGTTCGTCAACTTTTAGTATTTCAAATAAAATTAATAAAAACATAACCAACATATTATTATTATTATTATTATTATTAGTTATGTACATGTATTTATGTATTTTGTATATTGAAATGCGAAGTTTACCGGAGCGTCTGAAGCCGCCATTCTGTAAAAAACGAAATTACTTCGCTTGTATGCCACCTACTAACATTTAAGGCAACTTTACACCAACATCTAGATCTAGTTGTTTAATGTCGTTCCAAAAAGTTCAAAAGCTTTCGGGTCAACGCGCCTATATGATGGTATCTCACATTACAGGCAGTGAATGTATTGAGAACGAATCGGTTTGAAAAATTCACGCATGCCTGTATTGCATTCAAAAAGTTAAACTTATTGTAAACTCTAGTTAACTTACTGATAGTGAGTATTGCTTTAAATACCTATACACGGGTATTTGTGTATTCAATTACTTATACGGTTAATTATTACGATTTTAATGTCTGTGATATAGACATGCATTATTTTTTGTTCACATGGACCTTGACCTAGAGGTGTTGAAATAAAATATCAAACTGAGTAACGTGTATATCATCTTTGATACTGCGATCGTTTGCATTTCCTTTCTTAGATTATCAATGTTTTTTGCTAGATAATGGTCCCAATACAATGTGTGATAATTACACAATCCAATCATGCATACATGTATACATTGTATTTTCTGGTAGTATTGTTTGTATTATTAGATAATTAATCCAGACAAAAGTGTTTAATAATACGCTCATACACTTCATTACATTAGAACAATATTTTTAGATGCATCGAATCGTAACAATGTCAGATTGGGCCAATTTAGTGATATGGAGATGGATATTCAATAAATGACGTGGTACATGGTACACGCTTTGGCAACCGCAGTGTACTTCTCCATTATCATCTGCATTAGGTGTGTTTTCACTGTTACTAGTGTCACTTTGTCATTCATTGGAAGTTACCAAGAGGAACAACAGACGGTTTATGCAAATTGTGTTTGGAAAAGCCTTAGAACTATACACTTTAACTGAACTAAACTAAGACTGCAAAGTCAACAAACAATAGTTAAACTTCCAAAGCCATATCTATCCTTTAAAATGGTTAAGACACCGCATTGTCTTATAATTTATATCTTCACACAAATTGAGGTTTTCTTGAAAAACAAATACATTGAGTTTAATAGTATTGTATTTACTTGTTTCGGAATAATAATGTGCCTGTTGTGTAGAATAAACATTATTTTGCTAGTGATACGTCTAAGTTTAGAGGTATATGTCTGGGACGTAACCGCTAGTTTTAGAATGCTGCCAAAATCCTCAAATGGTTCCAGTCCGCTGAGATGACCACCAGAACTATAAACAGAAGTCTTTAATCGACATCTCCTCCTTAACCTATGGCTAGGTTCTCAAATAACTTCAAAGAAATGTTTCTTTGGTGGTACTCTAACAAAGTAACTCAAATCGTTCTGGTATGTTACAAGGGTTGCTAATGCTTAACTAGAAATATTCATGCGTGTATGAGTAAACGACATCTACTGTGAAACCAGGTGGCTAACTGATGCAAGTTTTAAGAAATAATAATATATGATATTTTACCAACGTTGCTTGTATGATTCCGGTCCACTCCAAAAAGATGAGCGCTATATTTGAAAAATAGACAAATTGTACGATTACATCTACCCCTATCCCTAGTAAAATTTTCAATCCATTTCAAAGAAATAAATGGTTCTTAACCAAAGGTACTTAACGAATAGTTCTGGTTCTTTGTATGGCTTCCAGAGTTTAAAATAGAAATACTGATGCATGCAAGTATATTCGACATCTCTGAAACCATTGAGCCATCCTTGATGAAACGTTGCAGAATCGTATTCCAAAGTTGTTTAAATTGTTTAGGTCCTATGCGCAAGAATGGTCACTTCTAGTGTTAGTTCTTCCAGCATGCTAGACATCGACGGTCGACTGATGGCTTCCTTCAATTTGTATTTCCATGCAATTTTTGACGGGATTGTACCGTTTTGCAAATAATCGTTCCAATGTTGCAACATACCATACTTTTTCAACAGTCTGTATGAGTCTGGAATAAAACTAGTTGTTTGCCAATCACCGTTTGCATAACGAACCAGGCGATGGTTAAAGATTTGTTTAGCTATGTACCCGTCTCTTGGGCGTCATATTTGACCAAACAATTGTAGTTTTTTATAGTCAATAATAACTTCAACTGGGGTCAAGTTTAAGCACATGAGAGCAAACTTAACGTTTGTGTGTCCCGGAAGTTGAAGTATGTGCTTAGCACAGAAGCGATGTGCTCTCTCAAGCTTCAGCATGTCGCCAGCGGAATACGAGTTCCACAATTCGCATCCATACAAGGCCTTTGGAATACCGACTGAGAGGTATATTGTCCTTAACGTTTCAGGTGACATCGATACTGGGTGAATACCAGAATTACATGTGTTCAGATACGTTCGACAGAGCTTGTTGCAAGCCTGAGATATACTGTCCTTGGAAGAAAAATGCGAGTTGCAGGTCACACCAAGATGACTGTAGTTATGTACATGTACGGCTTGTATGTACATCCAGAAAAAACCGTCTTGTGTTAAATCAATTAAACATGTTCAAGATATTCTAGGTTTCGGTGAAGTATGTTATTTTCAATAAGTAGGAGATGTGGCTGTTTTGATAACTTGCTAATACATGTATTTTGTAAACGATATACAACGATCTACGGGTGGTAGAAGATGTAATCTTTATGCGAATTTTCAATAACAGTCTTATTGAAATGTAGTAAATATACTATATAGTTTTATATTTATGTTGGCCTTAACCCGTTTAAAAGTATTTGCCCACAGACTAGAAGTAGAAGCGCCGAGATTACACAAGCCTGAAAATGTGAACACTGCTATTGGTCAACTGATCTACAACGATCTACAACAGGAAGAAGTTATAATGTTTATGTGAATGTTCAATAACAGTTTTATTTAAATGTGGTACATATATCCAACTAATTTTATATTTATATTTTGAATGGCTTGACCCGTGTAAGAGTAAGAGCCCACGGACTAGAAGTAAAAGCGGGGAGATCACTAAAGCCTTAAAATGTAAACATTGTTACATTCTCTGATGTCCCGTATTTAATAGTTTTTTAAACATTATATACACAAACACTATTGAAACCATATTAATATTATAACATTAATTGATTTTGTACAGCCTGACAATGAAAAATCTATAAGAAATAGTGCCACATATATTTTAAAGCTTTCACATTAAGAACCGAATTATATTATGAACAGTTTTATCTCCATATAAGTACGTTTTGCTTTGAAAGAGATCGTTTTATTTTATTTTCACATAATAATAATTATTCGAAATTGCTGACATAAATGTGTTGTATAAGACATATATCTATTTTGAGTGTAATATATTCAGTTAACTTATACTATGTTTATTTTGTTAAGCGATAACAAACATTTTTATATCTCGAATTGCAAAAAATATATTTATGTACAGACCTGTACGTCTAGAATCATCCTAATTGTATTCTGCACGTTGTTGTACTCATGGGCGTTAAGCATAGTGTAATATAAATAAATAAAACCCTACCACACCAATATACAGATTTTCCACAACTTGAACACTCTATAGTCTATATTGACATTATTTTGAAATACCAGTTTGAATACACAACTCCAAAGTGGCGTCAAATTACACATTACAACTATTTTAAGTACATACGCTCTGCAATCAACTTTGATTGAAACGGTAAATTGCTAGTAATAAACACGGTCATTGTGGCATTGTCTTATCATATGTTGGAAACTAGTAATGTCTTTATGTATTAGTGGTTTATTGTCAACTTAATGCCATTAAGTAACGTGAGTGAAGCTCTATGGTGCTGCAGTGACCAACCCATTATTTTACTTGGTTTACCCATTACTTGATGCTGACCAGTGTATTAGCGCCTCCCACGAGGTTGTTCCGTTGAACCTACTTTTTTTTCTTATCATTATGTTTTGAAAAGCTTTACTCTATTGACTGACACAAACAGATACCTCCAAATAAAGAAAGATAAATCTACCTCAAATTTGACATGTACTTGCGTAAGTTGGCTCTCTTAGTTCTTAGCTCACGTCCCATTACGTCTACCCGCACCATACTTAGTCATTGTTTAACCTTTTACGGTATACTTCTTACCGATAAACTGAAATATGTCAATAACCGGGTTATAATGTCTTATTGGTCATATAAAATAATAAATAAATCTTTTGGTAACTATATTAAATCATATTTTAACAGTCCACGCTTCAGCTATAGGGATTTACACCTAAATATGTATACCAGACCGTGTGTATAGCCAGACTATCTGCCTATCGATCATTACGTGAGTGCAATATTATCAACGGTTGGTATCCTTATCAGTGTGGCCTGTGCGGTGGCGGTTGGTTATTATTCTGTAAGCTTTACACTAAAAGTATTTGATTCACAACTGATTTACATAATTGTATTACATATAACGTTGTGTGTCATTAAACAGGAATAATTCGAAAATTCAATCCATCGGTAAGTGGTCATGCCACTTGTGTGTAAACACATACACAACGACATCTGACTTATTTGCTTTCAACAGCATTGCGAATTCTTTGGGAACATGCTTTGGGATTCAGTAAACAAATACATTGTTTCTATACTTATGCTTAACATGGACAATTGTATTTGTATATTGTGCAGTACTGTATTGATTAGAACTGGGATACTGTATTCATAAATGTTTATAGGAAGAATTTTGGTTAGGTGCCTCTTGTTCAAAATATTTTTATAACAAATTCACATTTTGTTTCTTTTTCAGGAACAATGCAAGTTGTAAGTAACATTGTGAAGTTTATTGATACTAATATTTAATGTATTATATCATTTAAGTGTATTCATGTTCAAGGAATAAACTTTACTTATTATTCTAATAATAATAATATTAATTTAATCAGTCCCTGTTAAGCAACTTTTGTTCCGTATTTACAATGTATATCAATGTCAAACATGTGACATAGATCTTTCCCTTATATTCATGCTGTCTGATAGCATCCGTCAAGGACTATTCACTTTAGCTAAGATAACGTATATTTTATTTATGTTTTTAATAATTAAATACGCTACGGTGTTATATGTGTCCGAAATATTGCATTTATTATGTGCTTGATATTTCATATATTTACATTATTATTATTATTATTATTATTATTATTACTATTATTATTATTATTATTATTATTACTATTATTATTATTACTATTATTATTATTATTATTATTATTATTATTATTACTATTATTATTATTATTATTATTATTACTATTATTATTATTATTATTATTATTATTATTATTATTATTACTATTATTATTATTATTATTATTATTATTACTATTATTATTATTATTATTATTATTATTATTATTATTATGATAAGAATAAAAACAATGCGATAAGATCAATATAATCAATCTGAAACTCAGCAAGAGAGAACTCTTATTAGCAGCACACGGTCCTTAATTAAAGTCAAGTGACCGATTGCCAATTCAATACAACGCAATACAAACAACATGATACAAACACAAAACACAAATACCAATAAAACTATTCACCGCCTTGGAACGGTCAACCCAATGCAATAAATTTAAAACTGGTTTACGGGCGCCCATATCTCACACTTGGCCCGGGATTGTTCACAATACATGTACATGTAAAATTAAGATTATGTCATCAAAACTCAATTTGAATAGTAATAAAACAGAACAAATCATTTTACTAAATTACAATTTAGTTACTCGTTAGACAAGAGTTGGATGTTTGCTAGATATAATATTAAATTTCAAAATATGTATACATGTATATAAAGTCAAAGTTAGGTATAGATCTACTCTAGTAGTAAACGCAGTTTGTACGGAAAATATGTGAAACGTAAACACACTTTAACACTTGGTGTCGCTTTTAACGATTGTTTACAATTTGTATGCAATTTATGAAATTTATGTTTACAATAATAACTTTGCCTTTATGTATTATTTTGACTTTATTTACACAAAAATAATGTACTGTACTGGCTTATCATTCAGGGGGGAGGGGGAGTCAGCGGTGGTATATGATTCGGTTAAAAAACAACCGGATGACATTTGCCTATTTATACTCAAGTGAAATTTGACGCAATTACTCATGTCTGATTATCAAATTCTAAACAAAACAATGCAAACGTTGAGTTACTGACTTTACAAATCTTGTTTATAAATCTTGTTGTTTTTGTTTTTGTTAAAAAGCAACTTATTGAAATTCCCGGCAAACTATTATCCCTATCAGAGACTTTGTCTTCGGATCCGGAAATCAAAGGATACGTCAACACTGTGGTCACGGATGCAAATGAGTCCGTTCAGTCATTTATACGAATGATGCAATATGAATATAGAGAGCTTAGCATTCAGCGAGACCTTCTGTGCAATACAGATGATCCATTCTTAGTAAATTTGGAAGAACTTAAACAATCTGCCACACATATGCAGAATGCCTTGAAGGCTTTCAAAGACAAAATAAATTCTGCACAAAAGCGTGTTCATTCATACATTGAAAGTTGTCGAGAAAGCGCAAGAAAAAAGGAGCGAAGGATTGAACTGCTACGATGCGAAAAGAGGTCATTGAAAGAGAAAATACAGGAATTAAAACGTGACATTGAGGTAATCTTTAATTAAATTCCTCCCGTTAACGGTGTTTAATAGTTTCGTATCTTTATGTTTTAGAATTTATTTGTATTTTGATGGATATGGCATTAGTATTTATTGAAAAGTATATATAGCATAATTAAATTTTATTAGTTGATAACTCATATTGGTATGACAAACCTTTCTTGTGTATGAGCAAGGCCATTACTGACCAACCCATAGTTAGATTTAAGAATAAAGACTTAGACGCAAGAAAAACTTAGCAAACACATAATGTTATTGTAACTTTATATAACCCAGCAGGCACACGACCTTGAACTAACGTTGAAAAATGGTTATATTGGTCAGCAACGTTGTTTCAACGTTGATTACATGTTGCTTGACCGACTTTGTAAGTTTATTGTTGAAATAACGTTTTACCAACGTTGAAAATTCAACGTTGATTCTTTTGTTAGCGAAATGACGTTGTACTATCGACGTCGATACATTGGTTTGGAACATAACGCTGTATTAACGTTGCATTATCAACGTTGAAACATTAGTTTTAAAAACGACGTTGTACAAACGTTAAAACATTAACGTTGAAACTTGAGTTAGCGAAATGACGTTGCATCAAGGTTACGCTATGAACATTGAAACATTGGTTTGAAAAACGACGTTGTATCAACGTTATACTATCGACATTGAAACATTAGTTTTCAAAATGATGTTGTATCAACATTGCATTATCAACGTTGAAACATTGGTTTGAAAAATGATCTTGTAGCAACGTTGAAATATAAACTTTGAAACTTTGGTTAGCGAAATGACGTTGTTTCATCGTTACAGTATATACGTTGAAACATTGGTTTGAAAAACGAAGTTGTATCAACTTTATACTATCGACGTTGAAACATTGGCTTGCAAAATGACGTTGTATTAACGTTGCGTTATCAACGTTGAAGTATTGATTTGTAAAACGATGTTGTATCAACGTCATACTATCGTTGTTCAAACATTGGTTTGCAAAATGACTTTGTTTCAACGTTGAATTATCAACGTTGAAACATTGGTTTTAGACACGATGTTGTATCAGCGTTGCAATATCAACGCTGAAACATTGGTTTGAAAAACGACGTGGAATGTGTTTTATCGTGTTATATTCACGACAATATGATAATACACTGCTATTCACTTGTCCTGGTATCTTAAAAAACATTCACAGTTCTTTCCACAGGGTTATTTTTAACCTTTGCGTCAGGTCATGGTTTTCACACTAACTAAAGGAGGTATTGAATTGAAACTCAAAATACTTGATAACAGTCATGAACCCATTCTTTAGACAAGATGAGGTAACTATATCAAAGATTTTGGTGGAGTTATTGCCCTTTTTTCAAATTTTAGCTTTAGGCCAAATGTCTCAATATCTATAAGCGGTATTGAGTGGAAATTCAACACAGTGATGAACGTATTATATTTACACCTACGGTATTTAGGTAGGTAGGTATGTAGGTAGGTACGAACGAAATGTTTATGGAACGGGCCCAATAAATTGAATTAGTATTTTAACTACCAATATTAAATTCTCAAACAGTAAACCAAAAACTTTACAAATATTTGTAGTACAGGTCATTTTTATTATGTCCCTTGTTTTGTATACGTCCATTTACTTTTTTTTGTCAAAATTTAGTTTCCTGTCCAGTGTGCGTCCATCCGTGTATTGTGATGAAATACTTGTTATGTCCAATAATTGTCATTACCTTTTCTGATGCAAGTTTTTCATTGGTTGATTAATAAAACAGTATTACTTTCTTATGAAATTGCGAACCACGCTTGCATTTGCCAAGACCGTTTAGTGGTTATTATTTTACCAACCTGGTGAGTTGATAGATTGTTTTCATTTATAGAACATTTTGTATTGTTGTATTATGAAATGGGTGGAATTAATTTTATATTCATTTCATTTATATCATTTCATTTTGTATTGAGTGTTTATAACTTGTTTCTTTTTGTTTGTACAATTGTTTTTATTTGTTTACATGTAGGTCTATCCGTCCTATGGCTATATTGGTCAGCGTCTATTAAAATTGGAAAAACCAACTTTTGGACTTGTGTCACCATGACCCCACGTCACACCACTACATATTGTTCTGCAATGTTGATGCATCTTTATTATAGAATCTATTTCTGTTTGGTTTTCCAGACTTAGGCAGTGCCTAAAATCACATTAGTCTTATATAATTATGTTTGTTTCAGGTTACATGCCCAAACAATTAGGGTAGGTAGGTAGGGATTTTTTTTTTTTTGGTTAATGGTTAACTTGAAGATTCTAAAACTGAATAAATATTCAAAACATATCCGTTATATCCTTAAACATTGTTTATAAGTGGATGTTATCAAAACAAAACACTTATGCATCCAAAAAACACAAATTTAATTAGTGTAAAAAAGAGTAAATCAAACAAAAAATATATGACAAACCCAATAAAATGTTCTAGGGTCCCGTAGGCGGTGGTCTTGTTTAAATACTTGTTTCAAATTTCAAGTGAATTGGGCATGGTTAAAAAAGTTATGTTAAGAAAACATGCCTAAAATGAAAGGAGAGTAACATAAGTATGGGATTTTTTTTTCAGTCGTACAATGATTTTATAAGCATTATCATAATCATCATTGTCTTCTACGGACCAAAATCTTTATAAAGTTTGGCTTTATAAAATAAAGTATTAGCACACGAACTCTACTGTTGAAACCTCTTGAATTCAATGTTTTATATAAAATAGATGCTTTGGAGGACAGGAGGGGTGTACATTTGTTTGCATGAAAACCAGGAAGACAATTTCAATGAAATATATTTTTTGAAACCTGTTTGGCAAAGCTGATATATGATGTGTTCAGTCTATGTAGAAATATGTCTGTTAATGCGCTTATGATCAGCTTATGGTCAGTCAGTGTATGTAAGGAGTGTACCACATTGTATTGTGTTTTAAACAACATGTATTTAGAGCAGTTACAGAAACGTCTTTGACTGAAGAGTGCCAAAACTTCCCGACGTTAAGAGTTATATTAAAAAAGACTTAATAATCTTTAAAGAATAAGTTTAAACAAATCATTGCGATAATAAAATTTAATTAACAAAGCGTTATAACTAACGTTCAGATGAAAATAACTGTAAAAAATTAAATTTTTGTATTCTTAAAGGGGATATATACGAATTCAATATCAACATTTCATGTTTACATATTTTGAACAACACAAGTAAGAGGACGAATATGATCGAGGAAGGTTAAAATAAAATAAAAATACATCGTTATATGTACCATATTTCTTTTTTTAAGGACGTTTTCATAACGGCAAATTTATTCCTAGCGCTACGCCGATACCGACACGTTTAATCGTATTTGTGGAAGAAACAAAAAACGTATCCATGTGTCGTATGACCACATCTGCACAGAACTTAAGTCAACACGCAACAAAGATCGGAGATTTCCCAATATTGTACATGTCTAATGTACATGAATGAGTTTTCGACTGGAAGACGAAAAGTATTTACGTTGTAAAGCTTTAATTTCGAGGGTTTTCGTATATCAGTTCTTCTCAACTTTCATTCTAGTTTGTTATTCATCAACGTTTTATCGGTTTAATTTTACTTTTATATGTTTTTATAAAAGTTTGAAGAGATCGTACATACCTTCTTTAAACTTAAACATTTCTGAATACAAATATGACTTGCATTTGTATAATTATTGTTGATATCATTTTTGTATGTAAGTTTGATAAGAAAAGGTATGACCGTTACACTCCTTGCAGCATTATTGTATGTTACAGTGCAAGAAATGTAATTCGGACACAACTTTTGTATTTGGTTAAAATACAAATTTCACAAGTCTGAGATTCGGTTTTAGAACATTTATAGTGCAAATAACATTTTTAACTGTTTTTTTTTTTTATATAGAATATGAATTGTGAAAACACTAGTTTCATTGCTACAGTTTTAATAACGTCAGAGTAAATAATAATTATGGAATAGCTTATTGTATTCAAGCTCCCTGCAATAAGACGGTCCTTGAGAAAAGTCTTTGCACATGCTGAAGACAGTTCTAAGTCCCGTACCTCCTGTTTATCAGCAGAAAGGGTAAGAAAGTACCGCAAAAAGATTAAAAATGACAATAAAAACTTGAGTTACATTTACAACAGCTGACATGTTATCTCACATTTTATTTGCAGTTACTTGCTATCAGTCGTATTAAATTTAATTTAAAAGTATTATAATTGTCTGTTTATGAGAATGTCTTGAAGGTTGATGGCGATTTGTGGAACTTGTGGTTTATGACAGCTACTGTGAAGTGAGGAGTGTAGGTCTACATGGCCAAATGCAGATGATGTTTCGTAGCAAACAATGTCAGACATTTGTATGCATTTAGTTGCCGCTTTGTCCGTCTGTCTGTCCTTCCATTTGGGTCCTGTTTTCTTCTCCGGACTATTTCTCCTTAACTACTTGCTAGAATTCAAGGAAACTTCATGGGAAGTTACATTATCAAGAGAATACTGTGCACTGAACCAGGACGTTCCTCTTTAATGACTTTTTTTCTCATAGTTATGGGACTTAGGAGTTGTCTGAAATTTGTATATAGTGCACAATTCTTGTCCGGTTTATTTTTACACAGCTATATGCAAGAATTCAATGAAACTTTACGGGAAGTTTCATTATCAAAATAATACTGTGCATTGTACCAGGATATTTGCTTAAATGATTTTTCTTGGAGTTATGGGACTTTGACGATTGCTGAAATTAGTGGATAGTGCACAGTACTTGGCCAGGCTGTTTCTTTGCAACTGTTTTAAATATAAACAAAGCGAAACTCCAGTTGCGACAGCAGGAGAGAACTCTTATTAGCAGCCCGAGGTCTTTTATTTATGGCAAGTGACCAATTGCCAAAAACAATACACACGACATCACAAAAACACATAACAAACACAAAACACACATGAATAAAACTGGGGTTACCGCCTTGGAACAGTCAATGCCAAGCATTCAGGGTTTAAACCGGTTGATATGCGCACGAACCTCACACTTGGCCCAGAATTATTCACAAAACATGTAAGTGTAAATAAAAATTAACCTCATAGCATCGCAGTTCAAATTAAACAGCAATAAAGAAAATATTATTCAATTTAACTACCATTTATTTACTCAATGGCTAGATGCAAATCAGAGCAGCAGAATTGCAACTTTCTGAGGCACGATGAAATGAAACAAAAAACAAGTATAAACTACATCTTTAAAGACATAGCAACATATAGTTCAATTTTCAGATCATCGTCATGCAATTTCAGGAAGAAGCCGTAATGTTGGGTGTAAAAGCCAGATTAGAGAATCTACGTAGCTTTGTTGTATATGTTTATTGTAAATTGAATACAACTTAATATATTATTCTACATCTTCCTGCTAACCCAAATTGAAAAACAAATTTGTTTAATGAACGTGGGTGTTAAAACCAGTGTATAAATCGGAAATGCTGTAAAATATTAAATACAAGGGCGCAATATATTCTTGATAATCTTACGCTACGTCACTGAGACAGTAACATTATTTAAATGATTACGTAATCCAGAAACGCGCAATACACACGATGACGCCATAATTTTAAAACGCAAAGAAATTAAAGCTAAGTGTAACGATGAAAAAAAATCAGTATCGAAAACTAATAAGCATGTGTTTTTTAGTATAAGTGCATTATATCCTTTTGATACGAAAGAGTGTACTAAATTATTAAGTATACGTTTAGCATTCACTTTAACATATTTACATTTGCGAACTCGTTTCAAAACATCACTGTGAAATGATGGGTGGGATATTCAGTTAGATTAGAACCATTTCAAAGAAACATTGTAATTAGAAACTAAGACATTATAGATCTAATTTCTATAGAATTTAGCAAACTTATTGCGTAGATAAACATTAAACATAATGCTTTATTGAATTCAGTGATACGTGTTTGTATAGTATGTTTGTGTTATGCTCACATACAGTTTTGACAGCATATGTGCAGTTCTAGTTGTTTTTAGTTATTGTAATATATCTGCCCTTCTGATTGCATTCCCAGTGCTTGGCAAAGCACATTGCGGAGCATCCATCGGTTTCACTGATATTCTGGTGATGAAGCTGACAACACTAGAACTATTGCTTGGGAGGGGGATCCAACTAAAATGTAATATGGAAGAAATACAGGAGTGCAACAGTTAACTCTAAATTTCATTATAATAATGAAGCTGACTTTAAGTCAGTTTTTAGTTGCTGATAATGTTGCTGACTAATAAAGGATTTCTGTAAGGCGTGTAACATTTTGAACTATTCATTGGAATTTAGCGTATTGTTTATTGTACTGTTCTAATTGTTTACTTTGGTAAAATTCTTTCATTACTTAATATTTATAATCTTTAAAAAAAACGAATAACAAACTGGATATTTTTGTCCAAATAATCTTGAACAATGTGATTAGCGAATCACAAAATATAAATATGTTTTGACTTGAAGAGAACAAATAACACAACATAACTACCTGTTCTGCATCCATTTTTAAAGTTACTTAGATATAAAACAAATTAATATTTGACAATTGTTTGAGTTTCAACTGTAGTAAGTAATCGTGTATGAAATGTAAGGAGTGTAACATTTTTGTGCTAATATGTTGGGGGTATTAAATGGCCATCAATGCTTAAAAGATACAGTTAGTACCAAAAACATCTTATTCTAAGCTGGGATATGGTTCATTTCAGATGTTTTGATATTATTACTTTAGGCAGACATTACAAATTCATTCACAATTAACTATAAATTATGCTATTCCTGAAAAGGGGGGGGGGGGTATAGAAAAAAACAACAACATTTTTGGGCTTCTTAATGCAATATTTCACAAAGAAATGTCTTCTAATTTTAAAGTATCCATTATGTACACATTGAAACCATTTAACAAGGTTATTGTTTATCAGCATTTAATTTGTTACATGTTCAAGTATTCATGTTAATTGGAAATATTGTAACCAGTTTATCAAAAATAAGTTCTACATTGTTTGTATTGGGTTTTCAGATTCATGTTGCCATTTTCCTGAACTATGATGTTTATGCATTATTTTTCACAATAGTATTTCATGATCTACTTTTCTTGAATTTTTATGTTTCAAACAACTTTGGTGCCATTATTTTTAAAAAGCCCTAATCTCTTATTCAAGATACTGCACATATAAGATGTCGGATGTAAATATAAGTTGAGAGACTGAAAAAATAAAATGTGTTTGTAAATCATACGTCTCAGAGACAGTAATAGAACCGATTTAAGATTAAAAGTACGCGCGATTGCGTTGTAAAGTTTTATGCTGAACTGTATGCCAAAGTGTTTTAAAGTGATATATTGCTTGTTAAATGAGAGTATAAGTGGTTTCGTCAGACATATGATATCGAACATTTGAAACATTTGAAGCATAGTCTGTACATACACCCACAGGCAATTCCAACTAAACCTTTGTTTGACTGCGGTTTTCTCAAAAATGACAAATCGGATTGGTTTGAAATTTTGCACAGCCCCATCATACACAATTATCAATACAGGTCTAATAAAAATTTATATTTTTTTCCTCGTGCTCTTGGGTGTCAAAACTGATAATTGCACGAGAAAATCGTGGTGATTGTAGAAATTCGATGCAGTTTATAATCAAAGTGTTTAACAAGGACATTCCAACCAAACAAAACATTTAACATCAATTATTTCATGCATAAGACCATCCAGCAATGAAGAATAGATGTTTAAAAAAATGTAAATCGTGTGCAAACTAATTTGCAATTCAGTGTTCTTGGATATCACGTGATTAACTTTTAACCTTTTTTACACAAAGAACCTCGTGGTAAACTTCTAATATGTTTGTGATATTTGATTAATGTAAGTTAATCCGTTAACAATAGTTAGGGAGGAGTTTGAAATGCTCGTGGCAAAACCTTGAACGGGCTACTGTGCAATATACAGGACGCGTGCGCGCCAATGGTTTGTAAGAGGCCGCATTCCACGTACTTAGGTATAGAGTAATTATTATAAGATACATTTTCTCTTTATTTAGATTAAAATTTATTAAATTATTATTTTTAACGATTTTATATCAAAATAAAAGAAAATCAGTGCTCTTAATTTCTAACAGTGAAATTAACTTTATTTCGTTTTCGCATTTTTGCGATTTTTGGTTTTGATATTATGTTTTATTTTTGTGAAGTTTTGTATGAAACGAAATTTAAATAAAGGAAATTAAATACATCGAAGTCTTATTTATTATTTTGTGTTGTTGAAATGTTTGGAGAAAATCGGACTAAAAATACAAAAGTTATAGCTGATTAAACGAAGGTCTAGTTAGAAGTGCCTGTGGGTGTATATTCTGAATTAGTTGTGGGTTTTTTTTGCGATGTATACTAGTAAGCTTTAACATTTTGGTGGTGAAACAAATTAACTGATTTTCAATAATAGCTTACACGTGAGGTCGTAATAAAATAATATTTGTGTAAGTAAACTCACGGTTTGCTGATTGTACAAAGGTATGGGTGCATATTGAGTTTTAAACAAAGTTGTATCTAAGCATTACTTTTGTCAAGTTTGAATTGTTGTTCTCTTTTCAAATCACATGGTTTATGCTAAATAAACCATTCAGGTATCATTCTGTTTTGTTGTTTTAATGTAATTTACATAATATAAACATGCCATTTCAATGTCAGATATCTATAGATTCACTTGAAAAAGGGGATAAAATTGAAAGTTTAGACTTTATGACAATTCATGAAAAAATATTTAATTTTCTGTGAATTGACATAATTTTTACTTTAACAGTTCAACATATGGGTCTGTCTATTTTTAGCTAACCTGATCAAAGCTCGCGGTGGCGTAGTGGATATGGTGTCCTCCCAGCGATCGGGAGGTCCCGTGTTCGATCCTCACTCTGGGAGTGTTCTCAAGATCTCCCCAAAGACTGGTTCAACCCAGCAAATGGACTCGAGAGTGTCTCTATAAGCCTTAGGCTTTCGATGCAATCGAGCTTAAATAAATAGGTTTAAACTAAAACTCGCCATGCCCCGGGGGTCACATGATTTATATAGACTTAAATAGCAAAATTACTTTGAAAATCTTCTCCTCTGAAACCGCAAGGGCCAGAGGTTTCATATTTGGCATAAAACATTGTAGAGTGGTCATCTACAAAAATTGTTCAAAAGATGCACCTGTGGTCAAAACTGGCTACGCTCTGGGGGTCACATAATTTATGTAGACTTAAATAGCAAAATGATTTTAAAAAATATTCTCCTCTGGAACTGCAAGGCCCATTGGTTTCGTATTTGGTATGTAACATTGTAAAGCGGTCCTCTACAAAGAATGTTTAAATTATGCCCCTGGGGTAAAAAGTGGTCATGACAAGGAGGTTACATGGTTTATATAGACTTGTATGGCAAGTCGGCCTTAAAAAGGTTTCATATTCTGAATGAAACATTGCGTAGTGGTCCGCAACAAAGATTGCTCATAATATGCCCCTGGGATCAAACCTAACCACGCCTCGGGGGTCACATGGTTTATATAGACTTAAATAGCAAGATGACTTTAAAATTCTTCTTCTCTGAAACCGCAAGGCCCAAAGGTTTCATATTTGGTATGTAACATTGTATAGTGGTCCGCAACAAATATTGTTCAAATTATGCCCCTGGGGTCAAAACCGGCTAGGCCCCAGTGGGACATGGTTTATATAGGCATAATTAGCACAATCACATTAAAGATCTCCTCTGAATCCGCAAGGCCCAGAGGTTTCATGTTTGGTATTTAAAATTGTATAGTAGTCCTCTACAAACATTGTTCTAATGTTGCACCTGGGGTCAAAACTGGCCGCGCCCCGGGGTCACATGTTTTATATAGACTTAAATAGCAAAATGACTAGAAAAATTCCTCCTCTGAAACCGTAAGGCCCAGTGGTTTAGTATTTGGTATGTAACATTATATAGTGGTCCTCTACAAAGATTGTTTAAATGATGCTCCTGGAGTAAAAAGTGGCCAGGGTCTCGGATGTCACATGGTTTATTTAGACTTGTATGGCATATATTGTATGTAGAGCTTTCATATTCTGCATTAAACATTGTGTAGTGGTCCTCTACATCGATTGCTCATATTATTCCCCGAGGTCAAAACTGACCACGCCTTGGGGGTCACATGGTTTATATAGACTTAAATAGCAAGATTACTTTAACATTCTTCTCTAAAACCGCAAGGCCCAGCGATTTCATATTTGATAGCTAACATTGTATAGTGGTCCGCAACAAAGATTGTTCAAATTATGTCCCTGAGGTAAAACCGGCCACGCCCCAGTGGAGACTTCACTTTTTATCAAATCATAACCAAACTTGCACAGTCTCTGTAGTACCATGAGATCTCAACAAACGCCAAAATGGGCCAGAATTGAGTTCAAACACCGGAGTTATTGCCTTTTGTTTATGAAAACATATACAAAAATGGACATTATCCAGGATAGAGACTTCATTTTTCATCCTATCTTCACCAATCTTACAAAGTTTGTCTATGACTATGTGATTATAGTTCAAGTCGAATATCAGCAACATTGGACCAGAAACACCGGAATTATTGCCCTTTGTTTATGAAAAATATGCAAAAATGGACATTATTTACGATAGAAACTTCATTTTTCCTCCAATCTTCGTAAATCTTGAACAGTTTGTATATGACAATTAGAATACAAGTCAAGTTCAATATAAACAAAATCGGGCCAGAAACACCGGAGTTATTTCCATCTGTTTGTGAAAAAAATACAAAAATGGACATTATTCAGGATAGAGTCTTCATATTTCATTCAATATTCACCAATCTTGCACAGTTTGTCTTTGACCATAAAATTAAAGGTAAAGTCGAATATATGCAAAATCGGGCCAGAAACACCGGATTTATAGACCTTTGTTTGTGAAAAAAATATACAAAAAAGGACATTATTCAGGGTAGAGACTTCATATTTCATCCAATCTTCACCAGTCTTGCAAAGTTTGTATATGGCCATACAGTTAAAGGTAAAGTCGAATATAAGCAAAATCGGGCTAGAAATACCGGATTTATAGACCTTTGTGTTTGTGACAAAATATACACAAAATGACATTATTCAGGATAGAGACTTCATTTTTCATCAAATTTTCACCAGTCGTGCACAGTTTGAACATGAACGTAAGATTACAGTTAAAGTCGAATAAAAGCACGTGCGGGCCCGAAACACCATAGTTATTGCCCCATTTATGTGGAAAAACAAACATCAACAAGTTATCAATGATTGGCTTCACACACGATTTTTTATTCAGTGTTGACCAAACTTACACAGTTTGCATTTGACAATACAAATTAATTGATAAAATTTGATTTTCAACAGTTGCAAACATTGCATGCATTTATTTGTACATGCAACATTGATAGCTTCAGAGCCTTCATTAACATCATTTATCATCATTGGACATAAAATTATCAAAGAAAAAGCAAAACTTGACCTTATAGCACAGCTATCGCAATTATCGCATTGCAACTAGGTCTCCAAAACTGTCTGCGAAAAAGACATTAAAATCTACTTTTGCTGCATTTTCCAGAATTTTCTGACTTAATGAAAAGGGGACAGGTAAGATTATCTAGAAAAATGATTTGAGAACCATTAGCAAAAGCACCGCACATCTACAACCAAACTCATACTTTAGTTAGACCATTGCACTAACCGATGTTTTAATCAAATCGATTCTATTCCCCTTTGCGTAATGTTCAGATACCTTAATTTTCAAACCTGTTATCACAGTATGGTCTTCATATGTACCAGTTCTCAGGAGAGCGCTTTGGGCCATCATGGCCCTCTTGTTCAACCTTGTCAAACTGACGTTGAAGCAACGTTATATTTCTGACGTCGAAAAAACGTCGGAATCTAACGTTGAAATATCAACGTCTAATCGCTATTCATATTCACCCATTTTTCAATTTTGATGAAATCACCGTAATTTAACGTTGATTAAACGTCCCGATTTGGATGTATTTTCGCTATTTATTTTCACTCATTTTTCAACGTTGTCAAACAGACGTTGAAGCAACGTTGTATTTCTGACGTCAAAACAACGTCGGAAATCAACGTCGAAATCACGTCAGAATTCGACGTTGAAACAACTTCGAGACATTAGCGTCTAATCGCTATTCACATTCACCTATTTTTTAACGTTAATGACATAACTTTAATTCAACGTTGATTCAACGTCGTGTGCATGCTGGGATGATGCGGTTATATTCCATGCTATGCGGTGAATGAGTGGTGAATACCAGTGAATAATAATAACCCTATCATTTCACTCTGAGTCGAGTAAAATGGTAACATTTTATAATTTCACTCTGGGTTATATGGAACTATATTTTACTATGTTTTATATATATATATTTTTTAAAGTATGTGAATAACCTAACCGTCAGTGTAAACATCGGCGTTTTTAAACAACAGAAAACACATAAGGAAAATCAAAAAAATAATAATTAAGTGACTCAACGCAGAAAATATGGCAAAATTTTCATACCAAAACAGTGACCGACAAGTTTGGAATCCTTGTGACTTCATATTTATGACATCAGAATACGCCAACATGTGACGCTTCAGCATATCTCGTGTAATTGTGTTTTATTCATCGTCCAAAAAAAAAGCATGAAATAAAAAGAAAATGTGTTGATATCCTCTATGTTTTCTGGTTAGATTGTGAAATAACCTGACACGAGCACTGTTCTAACGTTATGATCACAACTTTGTTAAACTTGTTTTTATTATCAAATGTATTTTAACTACTAGTATGTGAAACAACATGAATTTAAGTGATACTGTTGCATAAAAATAAGGAGTATTTCATTTTCAATCATGAATGGTCTTATTTGTACCGGACATAAGATATACGTTATAATGTACGTTACGTAACAACGTCTTTTACGACGTTCACACAACGTTATAAGAAAACGTGATGGTAACGTAATACTTTAGTCTTGCATGTTTGTGTTTAATAAATACCAATATTTAATCTAACACGTTGGAAAACAATTGTTAGTTAAATGTTTAGGTACATGTAATTGTTTTGTGATGCTCTCAATAATGGAGTAGTATTTTTATCTGTAGTTAATATAGATTTCTGTTTTGATAAAGATTAAGAAATAGTTTGACGTTTCAATTTTTACAGCATTTAACAGTCGTGTAATGCATCAATAAACATGCAATTATGATACATATCGTTTTTTATGCATATTTACTAGTTATTATACTAAAATATACTAATACCATTTATTAACATTTGATGATTTTCTGAATACGAATTTACGGCTACTTCGTTTACGCGCGCGAGTACATAAAAGAAGGAAAGAACAAAGAAAGAAACGCTGTGCGTTGTGAAAATCGAATACTGTATTTAATAGAGCTGAATATATAACGTTTAAGTCATAATAAAATAAAAGCAATATATCGTTGTGTTTTATTTCATCAAATCTATTATGTATGGTTGAATAAAGGTTGGATTTTGGCTACTAAATAACGTTAGTTCGTACCTTTTGTATGTACGTTGTAATTTTACGAAATTAAAACTTTAGCCAAAGCGTAGTTAAACGTTCATAAAACGTTGATTTTTTTTTGCTTTTATGTGTAGTTAGTCTTACTTTTGTTTACAGACGTTACAAAACGAAGCAAATCGATTCGACCAGCAAGCCGAAGACTTGTATATCAAAGCATCTGAGCTTAGGGATACAGCGAACAAGAAAACCAGTTTAGGGCTCGGAGGACTACTTTTTGCAGCAGCCAGTATACTTTTTGCGCCTGTAACATGTAAACGCATTTTACTTTGTATTTGAAATATATACCAAATTCATTATATCATTAGTATGTAATAAAACACTATTTTTAAGTGAAATTTGAAAGTGTAAATTTCTCTCTATATATTTGATTGTTTTTAGTCGGTGGAAGTCTGTTGGCTGTTTCTGCTGGTTCAATATTTGCGGGAGTGAATTTAGGCAGCGCCTCTGGTTGTCGGAAAGCAGCTGCGATGGCGACAAAATGGGCAGGCGATAAACGAAACGAAGCTCAAATGCTTGTTGATAGTAAAAGTAATATTGAAAGGATATTGGTTGGAACGAAACAAGAAATGTGCACATTGGAAAAAGATAAAGGTAAGTGACATTGTTTTCAAATAATCACGTTTCGGATTTGACTGCAATGAAAAAGCTATAATCTAACACGACAGGTTATTCTGCAATAATCATGGACAGAACCTAATGTTTTGAAAATAGTTTTGGAGAATTCACGGAAATTGTACATTAAAATGCAAATGCTAAAACGCGCTTTTGCAAAATCGTATTAAACTTACCATGTCCTTATAATGAATTGAAACAAAAACCACATATTTAATGATACATTTTATAATTACAAAACGTAAACTATGAATATTACATTTTGTTTGAGTTTTTTAGCATGTTTTTTTCTCTGTAGTATCAATAAAACTGACGTTACATTGGTACTTTGATTTTTATCAATGAATTTGATCTCATTCGCTCAGTTTTTACTAACGAACCTGACGTCATATTGTTTTGTTGTGATCCATTGACGTCACTGAAGCGCGCGCGTGAATTTACTTTGTTGAAAGATTGGCTGAGTATGCATAAATAAAACATTCTCATTCTCAGAGACACTTACCAAAGATGAAATAACACTCCGCGAAATTACTGACGATATGTTGATGTTAGTTCAAATAATTGACAAGATTACATTAGCTTTACAGGTATGTATTTGAACTCTCAGTGTTTTAATAACTATTTAATGATGTTGCATAGAATTAAAATTGAATATGATTCGATTCATAAATAAAAGATATTTGAAACATTAACCGAAATGGCAAGTATTACTAGTACTACAACTACTACTACCATTGAATGTTGAAAGGAAAGATTAATGTCTATTACGTACATATGTTTAACAAATGAACACTTGTAACCTCCTCTGAATAATTTACATATGCGGAACCAATCTGTCGTTAACTAAGTGTAGAATTGTAATTATTTTTGTTGCTGTTACATAGGAGGAAGAAGTTTCCATGGAAGATGCACATCGGTATTCTAGATCCTTCAGTTTGACTCAAAGGGCGTACGGCAAAAAGCCAGAAGAATTACAAAGAAAATTTCAAGATCTTAAGGTATGTTATGTTAAGCCTGTTCAATACATTTTAATTAGTAAGAATAACAATGAAATTGATTTTTTATACAATTAAACCTACGATTAAAAAAACGCATAGGCGAATAATATTATTTCCACAATTTTAAAATGAAATCGAGTTTCTTATTTAATTGTATACTGCGTGTTTAAAAATATTTATTTTAGGACATCGCTACAGCGAGATTATCTTTCGCAATCATCATTTTACATTATGAATGACATTATATCAATGATGACCATTCTTTCTGCATTTACGAATTATTGAGCGAAGGTCCAAATTAATTTGAAATAAAACTATTTTAGATGAAATGGGAAGAGACAAGGACAGTGCTTAAACAGTACGGCATCGTTCCATAAACTGGTTAAAAACAGTTATTCACCAAAATATTTGTACTTCTAATGTACATATTGACGGATGCAAGAATCTCTTCCCGTGGATTCCTCAAATGCTTACGTGTGCATAGTTTTCTTGCATTTATTTTTTGACCAAGAAAAGACACGCTACAAGACATGGTTTAGTGTTTACTAAACCTTAACTGCTTGGCTAGCTTAATATGTGTACATGTTGGGTCTAAGTCCATAGTCACTGAAATCAAATAACCAGTTTGTGTTTGTGCCTGTAAACTATTGTTTTAGCGAACAATTTACAAAAATTGCGCTGTCATGCACTGATCATGGTCACTTGGCAACATCAATGAGTTCGGAAAAAAAATAAAAATATTATTTATATAGAAGTTGTTTCATTGGTATGTTGTTCATTTATGTACCATTTGTATGACCAACTATTTTGATGAGCTCTGTCAGTTTCCATTTCATTATGCCATTTCGAAGATGGCGGGTTTATTGGTTTGCTAATGTCGGTCGGTCTGTCGGCCGGTCGATAGACTACTTTCGTTTCCGCTCTCAGTTTTCATCTGATCTTCACCAAACTTCATACAAATGTTTGTGGGCATAATATCTAGGTCAAATTCGATAATCAGCCAAATCGCTCCAGGAATTGTGGAGTTATGGCCCTTGAATTTTCTGAAATTGGCCTTTTTTTTAGCTATTTCCGCTAAGTCCAACACTTTTCATCCAATCTTCACCAAACTTCAAGAAAATGTTTGTTATAATAATATTTAGGTAAAGTTCGATAGTCAGTCGTATCGCCCCATGAATTGTGGAGTTATGGCCCTTGAATAGTCTAAAATTAGCCTTTATAGCCGTTTCCGCACGCTTAGTCCAATAGTTTTCATGCAATCTTCACCAAACTTCAGGAACATGTTTGTAATAATAATATCTAAATCAAGTTCGATAATTAGCCAAATCGCTCTATGAATGGTGGAGCTATTGCCCTTGAATTATCTGAAATTGGCCTTTTTAGCGGTTTCCGCTCTTTAAGTCCAACAGTTTTCATCCGATCTTCACCAAACTTCATGAACATGTTTGTGGGGATAATATTTTGGCCAAGTTTAATAATCGGCTCAATCGCCTCAGTAACTGTGGAGTTATGGCCCTTGAATTATCTAAAATTAGCCGGTTTAGCAGTTTCCGTTCTCTAAGTCCAACAGTTCATAGCCGATCTTCACCGAATTTGGTTAAAATCTTTGTGGGCGTATTATTTCGGTTAAGTTTGATAATCGACCAAATTGTCCGAGTCACTGTCGAGTTATGGCCCTTGATTATCTAAATTTAGCCTGTTTAGCTATTTTAACCTAGAGGGGGCATAACTCACGGTGAATATGGTCACCGCATACTGTTGAAAAAAAATTGGAAAGCACAGTACACTTCGTGGAACAAGTCGTTAAACAGGCAAGATAAATCTGTATTTAAATTCAAATATTTAACAATCCATATACTCTATGATAAAACCACGAGTTGCACGGAACAAAATATGATTTAATCCACACATGAATGTTCAATTTTAGTAAAAGAGTGCTAACATGGTATAGATCTCGGATAATAACAAGTACCTGTATTGAATGATATGCATAATTCGCATTTAAACCTTAAGTTTCAATATACATTTTATTGTTCCAAACGTACTTTTTGAACAAAAAAACAGTGATCAGATCACAGAAACTTAAATGAGCTTCTATAACACGAATTATAGCCAAAATGGAAAAGAGTCCAGATTGAGAAATTTATATAATGAAAAGTACAAATACGTTACATGGGATTATAAATATATATTAACAACATAGCCAACGCGTTTCGACAAAGCTCATCAGGGCATAATACAATATATCATAACGTCAAAATGTCATAGAGTAAACGTCATTTTAATTATGACGTCATAACGTCACCAATTATTATATAAAATTTAATTGTGGTTTAAATATATGAATAAAATATTGCTCTTTCGCTTACCTAGCTGAAACACTGTCCGAAAATAGTTTATAAAAAGGACAAATTTGAAATATCGGCTCACATGTAGAACAGTCATCCAGATGTTTACTTAAAGGCATCCCTCTTGTTGAGGGGTCTCGCATTTGTTGTTCTTGAATAGATCTTCTATGCCTAAGTTTATATATATATGAAAATTCAGTTCACGAATAAAAGACATGGACACTTTCACTTCGTCTATGACGAGGGACAAATTTCAGGAAAATATGTTGTAAGATTATTTAGTAGCGTTCCGTAGAACTAAAATTATTGTCATATGTTTATTGTGATGAGAACCCACAGAAATTAACATTTTTGCACTGCACTCTGTTTATTTGTCCATAAGTATGCGGTGCTCATCCATTCGTTATAAAAGTAACGTAGTTGTATTACATCAGTATACGGTGACCATATACACCATGTTACTGTTTTATAAACAGCTTTTGTTTATTATAGAATTTACCGGACTGAAGAAACAACAACATTACAAGAGCAACCGTATTAGCATTAATATAGGGATATTATACCTTTTTGAGGTCGTTAAACTCCGCAGAGGCACAACGACCGAAAAAAATTATTGTAGATATTAAAGCACAAGAGCTGCTTGTAAAACAGTTATGCTCCCCCCGCCCCACTATAGGTTAAAAAGGCTAAAAAGGCTTATTTTATATAATCATGGGCCATTACTCCACAATTCCTGGGGCCATTTGGCTGATTATTAAACCTGGCGACGATATTGTGCCCACAAACATGGGGTAGATTGCACTTTACCGTAACGCCGCCATCTTGAATTCGAATTTCGAGCACCAGCTCGTCGTTATCAACGCAAAAATAACGCCGCCATTTTGTTTGTAAACAACTTAGCGGTTGTCGCATTTCGAACACATTTTGACAGCAAAAAGATAAAATAATTCAATAAAGCGGGGGTGTGGGGGCGGCAGCCCCCATAAACAAAAACATCAAATAAATAATATAAAATCCTACCTTAATCATCGAATAGATCAGCACAAGCATTCAAGTCCGCTACTTCCGCTAATGGTTTTCGCTGCTGACACTGGTAGACGCGCTTTATCAGGTTTAAAAATGAACCGAACTTGTCCTCAGAATCTTTAATATACTTCTTCCTCACACAATACTCGACCAAATACGTGTCGAGCTGTTTTTGTGTCCCTGTCTTTGGCAGTGACCTTTTTACAGCATTCCAGGTTGACTCAATAATGAGGTTGGTACAAGCCCCTGTTTCACTATTCTTGAATTCAATGCTGTGGTTGACAGTTAGATAAATGTACCCTTCCGCCTGTATTGATGAATAGGCCTTCCAACAGTCACTCAATATTGTGGTACCAGGCCTCACAAACTTTTTGATTATTGGTGTGAGTGTTGCTGCTGATCTGTCCTCTACTATTTGAAAAAAAACACCTCTTTGACTCCCTCTCTATTCCGCCAAACACCCAAACAACTCTCCTGCCTCTGTGGTATTTCCTCTTTCCAAACTTACTTTCATCTATTTCTACTGTCTTTCCAGGCTCTCCAATCAGTTCACTGTCCTGCTCCAAGACCTCTAAGCAAACCTCCCTTGCGAAATTCTTCCAGTCCACCACCGTATGTTCGCTTCTAATCTTCAGTTCCCTTTCGATGTAGTCTCCTGGTAGGTTGTACACCAAGTAGTATGCCAACTTTTGTGCCTGTTCCAACAGCAAATTGGCTCCAGAAATCCAGGAATCGTCCCTAATGCTGATCTTCTTGTTGCAGGTCCTGCTAGTACACCGCCGCACTAGGCCGTCTTTAGAGTAAGAACTATCCTTGACAGAACCTTCCAAACACTTACAACAAACTCCACTGAAGTCCCCTAACAGTCCTTCTCTTTTTAACCACTCAACACATTTTATCCCTACACAACTCGTACAAATCATCATAAACAAAAGGCATGGCAGAAATTACAATTGACATAAAACAGTTGTTTTTTGTTTACAAAAATGACGCGTTCTGCATATCATTAACTCTTGACCAATCAGAATGCAAGAATTGATCGCATGGCAGTATGGGAAATGTCACGTGACCAACACGTCACGATTTTGGAATTCCATAGATAAGACGGAAGAAGGGGTTTGTTTTTGATTCATTCGATTTCTTATTAATAACCTTGGTTTAAAACCCAAGGTTTTTAACCTAAGTTTGGACGAGGAGTTCGAAAATGACCTTATTTTTCCATTTTATTGCCTCTATTAATGGCGCCGAAGGCGCCTTTTAGCGCGCGCAGCGCGCCTAACAACGCAACTTGTCACAAAATTTCCCGTACTTTTCTGCGTACCAGTAAAGTGCAATCGCCCCCAAACATGCTCATGAAGTTTGGTGAAGATTGGATGAACGGTGTTGGACTTTGAGAGCAGAAACCGCTAAAAAGGCAAATTTCAGGTTATTCAGGGACAATGACTCCACAATTACTGGGCTGATTTGACTGGTTATCAAACATTTTCCAAGGTATTATTATAACAAACATTTTCATGAAGTTTGGTAAAGATCGGATGAAAGATGTTGGACTTAGAGAGCGGAAACCTATAAAAAGGCCAATTTCAGATAATTCAAGTGCAAGAACTCCACAATTCCTTGGGCGATTTGGCTGGTTATCAAACTTGACCTAGATATTATTATTACAAACATTATCATGAAGTTTGGTGAAGATTGGATGAAAACTGTTAGACTCAGAGAGCAGGAACGTCAAAAAGGCTAATATTAAATAATTCAAGGGTCATAACTTCACAATTCCAAGGGCGATTTGGCTTATTATCGAACTTGATCTATATATTATGGCCACATACATTTTCACGAAGTTAAGTGATGATCTAATGAAAACTGTCGAACTTAGTGAACGGAAACGAAAGTGGTCTACCGATCGACAGACCGACCGACCGACCGACATTAGCAAATCAATATACCCCGCCATCTTTGATAGGGGGCATAAAAAAATTATATATCTAGAGTAATAAAACCGCATCAGATGGGTATTTTATTATAAAATCGTATTGTTCATGGCATAGAGTAACCCAAAATCGCGCACTTGTTTATTTATAGTTTTTAATATTTTATTACCAGGGGCCGCGTTCTGCCGAGCTGGAATTGCACTAGTTATTCGCCATTTTGTTTCAGTGTTTCCTCGAATTGAATTTTGAATTGGATTCTTCGTGGATTTCAGCGTGCATCACGTTTATAGTGAATAATATACATACCATTATATCGTAATACTGTTAGGTAAACTTGCCAGCGTTTAATAATGGACAATACTAACAAGGAGCTCGGTTCAAGCATATAAGTACAGCACTAAGCCAGGCGTGATTGGCAGACTTCTATAATTCTACATTAACCTTTATGCGTAAACAATGGTACATGTATACAATGCAATTATACTTGAATATATAGGAAACGCAAGAACCTTTAAAACACAATACGAAAACCATAAGAGTAAAAGAAAAGTGAAATGAAAGCTTTGAACTGGAATGAAACTATATGCAAATGATTTCTCGCAACACATATTAGTTTATCTTTCTTTTATAGAAGATCTTTCCTCAAGCAACAAGAGTTTACTCGCTTCGACATATATTACTCACGAAATCGTAACAAAATTAAATCGTGTACCAATATACACGGGTAAGGGCAAATAGAATACATACACACGAATTAAAGTTGTATTGAAATCAACATATACCTGTATCTGAATCATGCAGTTGGAATTTTATTTAGGTTTGCATCAAATAATGTCGGCAAAAAAGCGGCAAATGCTCTGAGAGTATACTTCTACTAAATTGCGTTAATAACATATCACCAATGTTTAAATATTATTCAGAATTTCGTTTGAAGAGTGTATCAACAGATCTACTATGACACAGACATATATGAGCTACTTTGTATCGCATTTGATAACAACACAATAATAAACAATTGCTTAAGTTTTGTTTTTCTAATATTCCAGTGTTTATATGAACTATATGGTAACAAATTTAGCATTTGTAAAAACAAACTCATTAAGGTCCGGCAAAAGAACTGTGCGATTTATTGTCCAGATCAGATAAGCTGTTTTCATTTCGTGCGAGAGCGTCGATCATTTTGCATCCGTATCCGCTGATATCGTGCTCCAGTGTTTATTCGAGGACGTACATAATTTTAATTAAAATCAATTATTCACAAATAACACCATGCTAACAATGAATAATACAGGACGCGCGCGCGTCATTGGCATGTTAGTGACCGGCGTTCATGTACTCAGGTATGGAGTAATTATTATATGATAAATTGTTTGCCCTTTATTCAGATTAAATCAATTACTTTTTTCATTTTAATGAATATTAAAAGATAATAACGAAAAAGTTTACTCTTAGTTTCCAGCAGTGTCGGAAATGGACTTTATTTCGTTTTTGCAACTTTGCGAGTTTTTGTTTTAATACAAGGTTTTATTTTTGAAATGTTTAATATGAAAACGAACATTCAGATGCCTTATATGTAAATTTGTGTTCTTGAAAGGTTTGGAGAAATTCGACCTTAAAACAAACAAGAAATATCTTTTTAAAAAAGATATTTGGCGTATGTTGTAAATGTTTGTCAAGAATGTAAATTAAATATCCAACATGAATATTTAAAACTGATGCATATGTTGATTTGGTTTATAAACGAACAGTCTAATTTCTTCATAGATCGTTATTCTACACGCGTTTGGTATAATTTTTCGATATCATTTAAAATAAAATAAATAATAATTTTTTCATTATCAAATAGCGAACTCATATCTTCATGTGGCTAGCTCATCAAACAGTAGTATGAAATGTTTCTATATTTAAAATAAATAAAATGAATATCATTATTTCATGTCAGAGCAATGAACTGATGAACTGCCCCATGTTTTAAATCAGTGCTACTTGAATAATCCAAATAAGTCAGATTCATCTGTGCATCAACGTCAGTATGTTTATCTTAACAAAGTAAAACTAAGCATTTTACAATTACAACGATATATATATATGAAGCGTTTTTTTTATTAAATTATTTTAGTATACAATGCACATATTCATATTCTATATGAAACCAATGTCTATTTGTAGATTGAATAGCCTCTACACGAGAATTTGGTAGAAACATCAGTATTTCACAAGCACAACAATGAGACAGAGCATCATAAGGTGTCGGGAAAACTATGACAAGTCCATAGGTTTAAGATATCTTAATTATGTAATGTCCGTATAATTAACTGATCTTACCGCTTCAGTTTTCTTCGGTGATTTTTTTTTTCAATCTAAATAATATACAGTATTTGTCAGGCAAATAAAAATTTACTAGAAGTTACAGTGTTTCCAAGAAAATAAGAATGAATATGAGCGTTTATCATATTTATTATGGATTAATCATTTATACTGTGTGTCAAATAAAAGCACACGTCAGGGAACATTCATCGCAATAAAAAAGAATGAGTTGACTTCATTATGTGAAAACACAAACGTAAAGTTATATTTAATAGTGGCGAATTAGATTTATACTCCTTTGTGAAAATAGGTTTCGAGCGTGTGTGTGTGTCACTATTATAGTTTTAATTCATTCATAAAAGGCAATTAAATTAAATTACGTATCACATTTAAATCAAATTAAATTACATATGTCCGAAGTTTCCGCCAGTGTCTATTTATAGGAAGATGCAAAATCTATTTATACATTTAATAGCCTCTACAGGAGAGGATAAAAGAAAATGCAATTCTATATAATTCTTAATAAATAGATCTACCAATCGTTATTCAAATAAACATGCATAGTAAGTTTATAAATATAAGTAATTCTCCATTCATTATTAATCGTATTGTCAATCGTTCTCTGGATGCTTGTTAGAATGAATCAGTGTTGTTGACGTGTATACTATTAATAGGCACAGGCTAGTCAGCGAGTGTATTCTATGGAATGTTGCCTATCGAATATGCGATATTAACGGGGTGTTTCCCCAAGGTCACGTTACACGGCCTGTAGATTGAAAATGAAAATTGAGCCAACGCAACTGCCGAGTGGGGAGCTCAGAACTGGAAATGCTCACTCTTTCAACGTAATAACGTAGCCATACCAAGGCAGCATAAAATAACTGGGTTGTCACACTGTTTTACTCTGGAAATATCTAAGATCAGAAAAAGTACAATGCGCTGCTCAAAAAGAGCAGGGGAAAGTCGGACTAGTTCCTTGACGTTTTCCGTTAATTACGTTAAGTTTTTATCATGTCATTTCCTTTAAACAAGGGATTTAACATTTTCTCTTTATTTGCCATTGAACATTTCCCTTAATATAATTAAATACAAAATATAGTCAACATGACCTTTTTGATCTGCCCAGAGGAGGCAGCAGTGTGCATCAAAAAGGATCAGGATGGTGCACCGTGTTGTTTGGCTCTGGATCTTTCCCTAACTAACATCGACGAGTTTGCTTATTTTAAAGAGTTCAAGGTATCAAATATAAATATTTTTACAGCATCAATGTTTATGCCTTCGAAGGAAACTTCGGTAATCGCATCGTCCGTCCGTCTGTCTGTATGTCCGTCTGTCCGTCCGTCCGTCACGCTTCTTGCGCGGAGCATAACTCCATTAGTATTGAAGGGATTCAAACGAAACTTTAAATGATAATAGAGGAAAATGAGAGAAAGTGCAGAGCACAAGGATCACAACTCTTTCTGCAATATTTACGGAGTTATTGCCCTTTGTTTAATTTTTATGCGGAGCAAAGCTTCATTAGTATTGAAGGGATTTAAATGAAACTTCATATGATGATAGAGGACAATGGGAGAAAGTGCAGAGTACAAGGACCACAACTCTTTCTTCAATATTTACTGAGTTATTGCCCTTTGTTAAATTTTCTTGTGCGGAGCATATCTTCATTAGTATTGAAGGGATTCAAATGAAACTTCATATAATGATAGAGGAAAATGAGAGAAAGTGCTGAGTACAAGGAACATAACTCTTTATAAAATATTTACAAAGTTATTGCCCTTACCTTTATTTCCTTATGTGAACCATTAATTTTCTTGTGCGGAGCATAACTCCATTAGTATTGAAGGCATTCACATGAAACTTCCTTTAATGATAGAGGACAATGATAGGAAGTGCAGAGTACAAGGACCATAACTCTTTATAAAATATTTATTGAGTTATTGCCCTTACCTTTATTTCCTTATGTGAACCATTAATTTTCTTGTGCGGAGCATATCTCCATTAGTATTGAAGGCACGAAACTTCATGTAATGATAAAGGACAATGAGAGGAAGTGCAGAGTACAAGGACCCTAACTCTTTCTAAAATATTTATTGATTATTAATTTTCTTGTGCGAAGACAAACTGGCATTTATTTGATATGTAATGAAAATAACGTGTTGCATTTAAATCACTTAGTCTATTAGTACAACTTTGAAATGAACTATAACTTGAAAGTTATATGTGCGATGCCGTATAACAAAAAATAGGTAAATGGTAATAATAAGACCGATAATATTTTGAATCAATTATCTAAACGGACAAACTTATAATATAAATGTACTACCTTATGCTTATTAAACAAATAACAGAGCACTTTAGGATCATATTTTCACAAATCATATTGTCCACACATCTGGGAAGGATAGGATCTCATTTGTCACATTTAAAGTGTTAAGAATGCGATAGGCCCAAAACGACATATGCGTGAGAATAATAGACGAATATGATTTCATTGCATATGAAAAACTGGATGCGATCACAAACTTCACAGAAAATATGAATAATAAGACTGTGATGTGGGAAAAATAAGATCTCAATTGTCACACCTGCGAAGAATGAGATTCTATTTTTCAAAGATGTGAAAAATATGATTTGTGAAAAATATGGTACTACAGAGCATGATTAATTCGTTTGTTTAAAAATAATGTCTCGGAAGAAACAACATGAAACTGACATTTATTAATTAATATATTTAAGAACTAAATAGGATTTTTTTGGTATTTCATCGGTGTATGAACTGTCGAGCAAATTACGCCGAATTTGCATAAACGCCGATGCATACATCACGCGCAATTTTACCGACAGTTTATACACCGATGAAATGCAGAAAAATGCAACTCCATTCGTATAATAACTACAAAAAGCGATTATTAACTTGACTTTTAACTGTCTAAGGGCCGCAACTGACGTGCAGTCTACGGCGTAGGAATCTCCGTTTTAGTTTCGGTTTTATTTTCGTCGAACGGCATTTCTAATTTCTCGTCGGACATTTCAAATCGCTGTGGATCATTTTGGAGTTGACTTTCTGGTAAAATCAATTCAAATTTCCCACTATGCGTTAACAATGTCATCGTCTGCAACACCGTCAGCCGATAATTCAGTCAATTTGTTTAAGAACGATAGGGTATACATCGTAAACTTTGAAAAAACAATGACGCCATTTCGCAAAAAGCGAATGAAAGAAAGCATCGTAAAGGTTCGCGCAAAACTATGACTTAATTTCGCAAATTGAGAATGAAAAAGTAGTACGGTCATAAATAATAACGAGGTAATTTGAAATTATCCAATCAGAATGCAGCGTAATTATTTCATTAACAATTGCAAAGAATATATTCGTTGCTACACTGGAATCGCTGTAATATTATTTCAATTATAATACAGTTATCGTATCAATAAACATATGAAACACTTGCACAAACAAAACCGAGTTCATGTATACACACTGACAATAATTCATGTTTCATGTTGTTTAACTGAAAATATTATCGAACAAAATGTAGTTACCAGCCATATATATTCATTATGAGTTTTAAATGAATAAAATGGTACATAGCATGCAGTTCGGTAACTTTGATTTACATATATATACACTGAACAGCACTTCTAACCCGACACTTACATAAATCCTAATAAGATGGCTATTTGTTAGGCAAATTTGATCAAATTTAGACAGCGAATAAATCAATGACACATATATTCACTTGTGCATTTTTATTGCATTCCTCGCAAAGTTTGATATTACCGTGATGTTACCCTAAAAGGAAAATTCGCAAAATACTGTGTTGGTGGTGAAAACACGAAACCACATATTAAAGGATCATAGTGCAAAACTTGGCGTTTATAAAATAACTATTAATACAACGCGTTTCTTCTCATAGTTCTTAAGACATGCAGCACCTTTGTCTCATAGACATAACAAAGAATAGTCCTCCATTCCTCAATTAGAGCCTGCTCCACTGGCACCGGCTTTCGAGGGGTTACATCTCGCTTTCTAACACGCCTGTTTAGTTTGTCCCACACATGCTCAATCAAGTTATATTTTTTCATTGAATGATTTTGTTTGAAATGATACTTTAATTTAAAACAACAAATCGATATTTTTCACTCGCACTCGTACAACATGATAAAAACGGACCTGGATATTGTGCCTTAGAACGTTCACGTTGTTCATTGTAGAATTTTACGAATTTTATTTTTAGAGATGTTGTGTTATTATGTTAATTTACGCATCAAAATATTCAATTAATGAAATTAAATTTTACATATCAATACTTATGACAGTAAAATAATGACTGCATAAATTTGAACAAATTGCCCAGGAAATGGTCATTTTATTACGATGTTTGTCAGTGTCGGGTTAGAAGTGCTGTTTAGTGTACAGTACACGTGTCATATTAAGGATTACTGGGTACCTATTTTATAAAAGTAAGCACACAAGTGTGGTATCCACTGTGTCTCTGTGTCACCAGACATATTATGTGTGTTACAATCATGCTGCGATGTCACGGTTAGAACCCGTAAGCACCCCGAGTGTTCTCATCAGATAAGCCACCACGGGAGATGCGATTAAACTTTGACAATGTGTAACATTCTACAGATTTTACTTCAAGTGAACTAAGTAATCAGGACCAAAGTGAAGTACTGTTGTTTTTACTAAAATGCATAAATGCGAAGTTTAATTATTGCGATATATGTTTATAAAATTTATATTGTCCCGTCGATCTGTATATTTTTACAATACCCAGAATTATCCAATCGAAAAACTGGATATAATGTCGCAGTGGTATAATGCGAACGTTTTTCGAATTATCTTTCTTAAGAGTTACCAAGTACTGGTTTTACCGTTGGAACGGGCTAGAAAGTGTCTCAATACTGTATATCGACATAATTGAGCTTAAATAAAAAGGTTTTAACTAAACTTGTCCGAAATGAAAGTTGGGTGTGGATATTATATATTGCATCTTGTTTGTCATGCGGTTATCCATACTGTAATTAATTGAACTGTCATTTCAAAAAGGCTAATTGTAATGCTCCTTTTAAGTAACCCTCGCGCATATTTTTATGGTAAATACCTCTATGAAACATAATATAATGAAGCCAATATGTGTACAATCAATTCAATTTTGTTTTTATCAACTTTTAAATGATACACATTGTCTAACAATGTGTTTAAATATCACACATGGATAAGAATTGGTGGTCAGCAGCCTGAAAATAATGTACCGTTGTTCTAATTCACTGCGACGATTATAGTCAATGGATTAAATCATTTTTTTCTTAAATGTAGATTGTAACGTGACTTATAAATTTTATAAAAGGATACAAAGGAAAAGAATAATTACTTAGTTTAATTAACACTTTTATGGGCAAAATTATAGATTGCATACTGTGCACAATTTACGTCTCTGTAATAATCGAAAAAGAATAATCTTTGTATTGGCCTAACATTGCGAACGAATCGCTTAAATACCGACTGTGTATAGAGATAGCGCATTTAGCGTTTACTTGCCAGCGAATCCACTCGACTTGTGTGCGAAGGATTATCTGCAACATGGCTTCGGGCGATCAGGTAAAATATATTTAAATTAATATCGTAAAATATAATAGATTCGTTGTATCAATTACAAATGGTGTTACGATTTTATTTGCCACGAACATACATTTGGAATCTTACGAGATGATTGGGCCGTTAGGATAACATATACGTTTTATTTTTATACTGGTATGCATATATTTTATATACGAATATGGTGATTTTTAATGAATTTAAATGGCATAGCTACGGACCAGTATGTGGATATTTGGCATGGCGCAATATGTTATCTGTATTTTTAACAAGTCAGAACAAAACAAACATACTGTTATTTTTTTATGAATTTTTTCAAGATAAATATTTATCGATTCAAAATAATTTAAACTAATGTTCATATAATTGTTGCCCGTACAATCTGCTCTTAGACATCGTGCAAAAATAAATTATTAATATTTTCTTTAGAGTATCTATTGAATGTATTATTTGATTTTCAGTGTCTAAAATAGATAGTTACACACTAAACAACACGAACAAAACCGACATTTTATTAAGTCGAATACATGCGTTATTTGCCAGACAATATTAAATAAAATAGATCTATGTAATACAAGTACATATTTCTTGTTTATTTTTTTGTCACATTGTTCAGTAGTTGGCAACAGCTTTTCTCTATGTCAAACATGTCTTTTTAACTGTAAAGGGATAGTCTTTGGAAACACATTATTATTTGAAAATTGTTGTTTCAAAAAAATTGTTAACTTGTGTGTCGGTACATTTTAACAACAGATGTGTGACTTAATGATTATATTATGAAACAAAGGATCTATGATAAATTGAACATACAGTTACGAACAGTAATACGGAAAGTATTGTTTGTTTTAACGGCACTTTGCATCCGTCATATATTTATACACTAGATGTAATATTTTTCGTCCGTAGTTTAGCATTGTCGTTTTATTAAATATCAATTTGATTTGTGCAATTGGGTCCAACTTTGAAACGTACACAATTATAAATGACGTTTCTACACACAATGAGGGGCATTTATAGATTCTTAGTTTCTATTTCTCAATATACATGCACCGGTGTTCGCACTTGTTCACATAATTGTTTTGCGTTGCAAAGTTAGATCCGTTGATGCTTCGTGGATATTAGATCTTTGCATGACTGTCAAGTAATACAACTACAAATAAAAGTCGCATGATTGTATGGTTTTTCAGCTACTCATTTGGGGGTTGATTTCTTCTTGTTCTTTCATTTTGTTTTTACGTTTCCCGTCTTTTCTATGTTGATATATGAAACATGTGAATGCTACGAATATTCAATCCGTTCTATAAACGTATGCACGCTTACACAATTTTTTTGAAGAACACATCTGGAATTCATTTCTTTACGAACTGTATTTTGAGAAACAAGAAAACTGTTCGGGTCACTAAATATTCAAACATGCTGCTTTAATTTTATTGAGTTACTCTGCCTTGGCAGCACATTTTTGGCAGAACAAAAGGTAAGTAGATATTTATTATATACTATGTTTTTATGTCAAAACGATAAGTTAACTTTACCCAGTAAATATTCTAATAAACAAATAAAAAGTGTTGATAATTACTCGATTAACAAACACAATGCAGGCAAAATATGTACCCCCACAAAAATTCAACATCAGTTAAAATACTTTCTCCAGTTTCATTTTGTAATTAAGAGATAATAAATTATGTTCAAATAATGTATGTTATTTATCTTTTATCGTCAAGTGCGTTTCTGTATACGCTGGTATTATTAATTAAAGTAGTTTCTAGATCTAAGTAAAAATGTTGGTCCAATCATGTATACACGAGCAGTAAGATATTATGTTTCATTCATTTTTAAAATTCAGTTTCTCAGACAAATGTTGAAACACAGCAGATGAAACGGCTTTTAGTTAATTTATTTTTATTGCAGTTTGTTACACTGTCAGGAATATTTTAACGTGATGCATTTAACAAACAACTTGTACAGGCATTCGATATGCATTCAATATTGCGTACAAATAGCTTAAAGAAACTATTGTGTATATATGTACATAATATTATACAGCATACGTTATAAGGGGAATGTCGACAGTATTTCGCACAAATACAGACAATACAACAATACAGGATACTCCCAAATTACGTGTTCGAGTAATAATAATAATATTTATATTTTAATGCAATCGTTGATTATTCAAATAGATTGTTGGTGGGCTAGGTCAGGGGCGTCGGCAACTTTTTAACATTTGCTGGCGAGGTAAGGGGGGTAGCTTCTAGATTTAGACTTTTTCTCAGCATTTCCATATAATAATTTGGACACAATAACTACATGAATATAGTATTATCGCATTTATTTTATTGGTGCAATTTAATAATTATATATATATAATTATATTTATAAACTGGTTATCATCTCAAGAATTGTCAGATGCACATAAAAATATTATAGGATAAAATATGAAATATCCACAAGATTACCAATCTATAAAATATCAACATAAGTTTGTAAGTTGCAAAATTCGAACTTAATATTTGAGTTATATCTATTATTGAATAATTATTGATTTATGAGATTTATGACACAGATTAGGGGCGAGCATGATAGATGGTCATTTAATTGACCACGTGGAACAGCAACCGACTTTAAATAACAGAGGTGGCACGATTTTCCAATTTCCGAGAAGGTGCGGCGGAATTAATGCATGACGATCACTTGTCGAAATATTGGGGCGGCGGCCATCGCCCCTGCCGCCCAATTGCCGACGCCCTTGTACGTCAAAGCCTCAGAGTATATATATAATTTCAATTGATTTACAGCACATGCATGTGTATATATTGTTGATTATGAATTGTTTAACCAAGAAGAGTCATTGATTTTATTATATATAATTCAGAAACAATTTAGAAAAATTCTTACAAACTACATCCCCAAACCAAGATATACACAGCCGCTGTTATTTTTTTATAATATTTGCTAATCAAGGTTCCACAATATATAACCGTACAGTAAGCTGAAACGGAAATTACCGCTGTACGACTTTGATCAGTGAGTTGCTTTTTTAAAAATCAGATCACTTTTAAAATGTTTTTGTCTTTCAAATACAAAGAATACAATAAATGTCAAACTCCGGCTGCATCCAAAGGAGAAAAATCTAATAAGCAGCACAAGATCCGTTATTTACGAAAAGTGACCGATTGCCAAAGCAACACAGCACAATTCAAAAACACGTAACAAACACAAAACACATATATGAACAATACTGGGGCACCCCTTTGGAAGATTCAATACAAAGCATTGGGGGTGTGAACCGATGTTTGAGAGCCAGAACCACACCTTTGTCCCATATATATCCATAACACCTGTAAATGTAAATACGGATTTAGAATTGCAATTCAAATTCAACAACAATACAAGAGAATACTAATTCAATTTAATTACTCAATGGTTGGATGTAATCCAGAGTAGCGGATCTGCAACTTTCTGAAGCACGCTTAAATGTAAGTTAAACAAGTAACCTTTTAATCTCGTCTATAAAACATGTCAAAATAATCTAAAAATGATTTTATTTTTTAAGCTTTCTTTAAAACAATTTGGTTTCACAAATGTTTACTATTTCATCAAACGGTCGTTTAATAAACACGATTAATGTGCAGTGGATTATGTGAATGAAAACCTTCGTCATATTCGTGAATAGTTCAATGTTCCAAAGCCGCGGTTTGACGTATACAAGATACAAAATGCAAGAAGCTTTATTTAAAGTCGGTTACATGCCACAGACAACACTAGCTCGATGAGCTATTTTCCGACAAACATAATGTAAAAGCATGCGCATAACATATGAAAAAAGAAGCTGTAAGGATAAGAAAGCATTGGGAGAGAAAATTAATATTAAGCTATACATGTTAAAACCCAATACAGAACATACAATCACAATTACATAGAACGAGAATACATTTAAGACATGGCGAGCTAAATACAAACTAAAACAACACAAAGACAAAATAGTACTAGCACTAAGACATATATACATATAAAAAGCTACGAGACAATAATTTAAAAAGGGAGACAAAAAGGTATACCAGAAACTGTGAGTCAAAAAGTAAAAGAATAAAATACTACTGCACTCAGTAGTAATTAAATACTAAAATCAGAGACAAACCTAAAAAAAACACATTGATTATTTGAATTGCTATAAAATTGGCATAAAAAAGCACAGTAACAAACGCCTAAGAGACCTTCAATAAAATAAAGCATGTCAATGATAGGAATAAAACAAAGCAATGCATATGGAAGAGAAACTAAGGTATAGCGAAACACATGCACGAGTAATTAAGCTGATGCGAACCTATGGTGAGGAAATAAAACAAAATAAAATAAAGCAGCAACTAATATATAGAACCTAGCACAAGAAAGCAGATACAAATAAAAATAAGCAATATATAAACAAATAAAGATAAGCAATAGATAAACAACTACCTGCAGACTGCGCAGTTGCATCTTGGGCCTGTCCAGGTGCGGATCAGCCGTCGAAATTCCTGGATATTTTCAGGACGCCTGAATTCCCCTGGTAGGCTGTTCCACACCCGGGCAGCCTCAAAGCAGAAACTGGTCTTACGGTAGGTAGTTGTCCTAGCTCCGGGTTGTTCTACAGTTCCTTCATGTCTAAAATTATAGTTTAAATCTTTGAAATTTACAAGACCTTGTATGTATTTAGGAGATATACCACGCAAGCATTTAAAAGTTTCAATGGCAATAGACGGCATCCTACCCATACGGAGTGTGCTCATTTTGACTCTCAGGTCTTCATAGGAAGCGTTGAAATCATTAAAAACTATACGTAGTGCTTAAAATTGAAGTTTATCCATCTTTTCTGTATTGGTTATACTACAGAAGTGCCATACTATATGGCAATAGCTAAATTTTGATCTGATAAAAGGTTTAAAAATGACTAATTTAGTGTTTATTGGTAAAAATTTACTTAGGCGCTGCAGAACATTAAGTTGTTTTGCAGCTTTAAAAAAAAGGTATTTGCATGTCTAAGTCAAGTTTGTAGTCAGTTTCTGTTAATCATGCAATTATAATAAAAATTATAATTTTGCAAACATTTAAGAAACAAATCATTTATCTTTTTCCAAGTACTCGTATTTGTAGGCTATGAGTTCATATTGTTCAGAAATAAAAGGTTTTCCTTGACCACCCTAACTGACGCGACTGTACGCTAGGTGGCAATATTTTAATTTTAGACTGAACGCTTAGTTGCACGTTTAAATCAATAAATAATTATGTATTCAGTTTACATGGCTGTGCTGTTTATTTATCAATACAACCAAATGTTCAATGTTGTCGTAAACAAAGTCGATCCTTACTGGTACTTTTTTTATTTAAAGTGGTTGCTCAATACCTTCAGCACACTTTTGGTGGCAGAAATATAAGTCAGAAATAACAGTTAGTTATGTGATCCTAACTTAAAGACCATGTAAAATCTAGGCCCATACCTCTTAAACAGTCAATTTAGAAATTGTATGAATAATCATAAGCAAAGACGTGTATCTTAATTATGCATTAATATCCATTCATAATAGTACATGTGTTTTGCATATAAATATTACATAATTAATTATACCTCAGTTACATCTTTGTTTAATTTTGTTTAATTTTGACTTTGTATACTAAACCATAATTATATTTCATATATCTTTGATTGTTATTATTCAGTCATTTTGCATTAGTATTATAAATATTGATTCATAAACTCACAATAATCGCAAATGTAAGTAGTTTTCCTTCGCAACTAAATTACAGTACTTTTCTTGCTTTTTGCAACTTATGCGTACAGGTGTAACTAAGCGTACAGTAGCCTTACCTTACAGTGGTAGAAGGAAAGTGTTAATATCTCGTAGATAACATGTTAAAGCTGTTGGCAATGACTTGCCGACGGTCAAATACATGTCTTGAGCTAATGTCATGGCTGTTCAACCGCCCTTGCGTCAGTATGTGTGTAAACTTTTCCTTTTCCTGACATCTCTGAAATAGGTTGGTCGATTTGATTTAACCTTCTCATAAATGGTCCTTGGGTGGTCCTCTCCAAAGTTGCTAAAATGGTTTCGGTCCGCTGCACAAGGTGCCATCAGAGCTATAAATAAAAATCTTTAACTAACAACTCCTTCTAAACCCCTGGGTAGATTTTCAAATCTTTGGGTTGTAACTAAAGTTGTTCAAATGGATCCGTTCCGTCGAAAAGCAAGGCCCAGGCCATTTTTCCAATATACGACTATACTGAAAATCTTCTTGTCAGAAACCTCTGGTTGAATTTCAAAATAATTTCACAGAAATGTTCCGTGGGTGGTTCTCCTCCAAAATTGCTCAAATGGTTTTGCTCCGTTGAAAAACATGGACGCCAGAGGGTGGGTCAATTTTTCCTTATATGAGTGGCTATATTGAAAACTTTGAAATCGTTTTGTCAGAAACCACTGGTTGGATTTCAAAATAATTCCGCAAAAATGTTCATTGGGCAGTCGTCTACCAAAATTGATCAAATGGTTTCGCCCCGTTAAAAATCATGGCCGCCGGAGGGCGGGGCCATTTTTCCTTAAATAGCTATACTGAAACATTCGAAAAAGTTCTGGTCAGAAACCAGTGTTTCGATTTCGCAATAATTTCACAGAAATATTCCTTGGTAGTTCTCTACCAAAGTTGCTCAAATGGTTCCGCAAATGGAAAATATAGCCACCAGAGCTATAGATAGAAAAATCTTTAAACAACATCTCCGCCTAAACCCATAGGTAGATTTTCAAATAAATGTCACAGAAATGAGCCTTGGGTGGTCCTCTACCAAAGTTGCTCAAACGACTCACCTCTGTTGAAAACATGGCCGCCAGGGGGGCGGGGCCATTTTTCCTTATATGACTATATTGAAAACGGACTCAGTTACCACTTGTTGGATGTCAAAATAATTTCACAGAAATGTTCCTTGTGTGGTTCTTAACCAAACATGCTAAAATGTTTTCGCTTTGTTGTAAAACATGGCCACCACGAGGGCAGGGCCATTTTTCTTTAAATGGCTAGTCTATATTGAGCACTTTTAAAATCTTCTTTTCAGACACCACTGTTAGGTATTCGAAATAATTTCACAGAAATATTCCTTGAATGGTTCCCTAACAAAGTTGCTCAAATGATCCCGCTGTGTTGAAAAACATGGCCGCCATTTTTGGTATATTTAACACAGCGAAAATGTTCATTTCAGAAACCTCTGCTTGGATTTCAAAATAATTTTCCTTAGGTGGTTCTCAACCGTAATACTTTAAATTATTTTGATGTGTTAAAAATCATGGCCACCAAAGAGCGGGGCCTGTTCTCCCTATATACCATACATGTATTAGGGTCTTTTCGCTTCTGACACTCTATACTTAATAAGACAGTGGAGCGTTACAGGCACTCCTGTGCCCCTTGTTCTAACATTCCAACACAAAATGGATAATGATGCAAAAATACTCCAATTACTGATCAAATCTTGCGGTGAGCGAAACATGTCAAATAATATATTTTAATCATATAATATTCCAGAAGGCAAATTTGAAAACAAAATGCTTCCGCACTTACCTTAAACAATAGTTCCATAACTATGACCATAAAAAGGCATTTCAATCATACTTTTCGAGTTTGGTTTTGCTTTGTTTTGGAAAGCAACTAACTGATCGTGTACATACCAGCAACTTCAGTGTTCGTTTACTGTATGGTTATACACTTTGGATGTATGCGCTTACCAATAGCCTGTAAAATGGTGGTAAAGGATATGTGACTTGAACAAGTCATATCTATGTGGGTACTTATATACATATCGTTAATCGGAAATTAATTATGTACTGCTGTACATAAATGAATTGATGTTGTGTCTGTTATGCGACGTCTCCAGTCAATCTGTTTCTTGAATCAATCAAAAATGCTCCCAACATTAGGACAGTTCATTAATTTAATATGGATGATTCATTCTACATTATTTATTCTCAGTACACGTGATGTATTGTGATAATCGTTTTTGTGGATTATCTACGTAGCGTTACAACGTCTATAACGTACAACTGATACTTAGGCGCAAACGTAGCATATCCGCCATGCCAAAATTACGGTTTCATGATCAATTTGACTAGTTGATGTCCAGAATTTTGTTGAGCATATAAACTTTTAAAAGTGTATAGTTTACTTTGCTACTACAAAATACTACTTTATTATATCAAAACTCATAGTTAACACTTACTATACATTCCCTACATGCACGTGATATTTATTTTATTTTTGTCAAAAATCACGAAACTCGTAAGAAATGAAAACTATTTTCACTGCATGCGTGTATATGTAACGGACCATTTTAAAATGTTGTGTTATGTTTCTTTTGAAAGAAAAACGTGATTAATAAGCAATAACTATATTCGAAATGTTGCAAGTAAACAGTTATTAATTTGGATTTCAATAAATCATTATTTAAACGTACATATTTTGAACTTCTCATAATTATATAATTTCTTTTTTTGAGGATCAGAAGAACGAGTATGAAAAAAAGGCCCATGGTTCGATAGATCCGGAAGTCCTCTTGCAATCACAGTGCTCCGCAGCTGAGGCTCTTGCAAAAACGTACATTTCTTTAGATGACTTCCCCGAAATGTCCCGAGATGTAAGAATCATTTGCATCGTCATTCTATATAATCATGTCAATGTTAAAGAAGAAATTACATTTGAACTTTTAGGAAAGCTTTCGCAATCCCAAATAATTTTGAGTTTTATTGTAGGTTAATATGACGGCACAAGATTTAAAGAAAGCACACACTCTTTCATGCGGTCTAATGACAACATTTGGAGGCACTCTTCATCATCTAGCTGATACAATGATTCCGTTGGTTTTGGAAGCAATAGATATGAAGGTATTTATGATTCAAATATCGTAAAACTTGTGAATATGTGTAGTGGCATACTAGACACAGATTTGTTCGCTGTTAATACGAATCAATCTACATTACATTACAATTGAAATAACTATGTTAAATATGAACATAATTATTTACATGCATATTTATTTAAAGGATGCAGAGCTGCTTGGAGATGCGTTTGGTCAAGTAATTGAACAAACAGAGGGTATGAAGACTGAAACCAACAAAATTATAGAAAGGTACATATAAAATATTGACACTTGTGTTATATTATATGTGATTATTATTACTATGTTCACAGTTCCAATTATTATACATGTAGATATGCAGCACTAGAACGCGATTTGGAACGCCATAATACATTTATTAATCGGAGAAATATATCTGCTGCGGAAGGAAATAAAGCTTTTGAATCGAAAATTGCTTATGAACAGTCAATGGTTGATCAAGCTACACTCGACAAAAAACAACTGGAAGATCAACTACTCGTGGTTGAAGAGGAAATAAAAGCTGTTAACGACGAGGGAGAAACCATTTCAAAACAAGCAGGTAACGGCTTTAGAATGATTGATAATTTAAATGCACATGGCCAGTATGGTAGGAAATAATTATAAAAAACACATATCACACTACATATAGATACAGACATACAAACGTGATGATTTTAACTTCGAAATTGTTAATTTCCATTTCTTGGATGGCAGTATTCCTATTTTATATCATGATTTACGCAATCCATTTGCTACATTCTATACAAACTATTGTTTTTTAGTTTCTAAATGTAATGTTTCTTTGAAATGGATATTCACTAATGAAATATTCCACGCATCATTTAACAGTGATGTTTAAAAACGTGGTTGGAAAAGTAAATATGTTAATGCTAAACTCTTGCTTTCTATTTTAATACAATTATTTTATTTAAAGGATATGACACATTTATTCTCAAAAACACCTGCGTATTGGTTTTTGATACTGACTTTCTTTCGTCGTTACACATTTGTTCGTTTCAATCTGGTGGATATGTATTCGTTTTAAAGATACGACGTCAGAAAGTGTCTTGCGCGTTAGTGAATTAAGTTATAAAAATCGAAATATTTTTACGATCTGAGTGTCGTTGGCATTATTATTTAATATTTTATTGACTGGTGTGTAATTCTGATTTAAACACTTGTTTTAAATCGAATTCACGTTAATTGATTTGGACGTTATTTTTTCCATTTCTGTTGGTAGGCATGATGTAATATTTTACAAACATAGAGTATTATAGATCTATTATTTGTATTCAGTTTAATAAATAGTATTAACATTTACAACACAGCTATGTAAATCTGGCTTTTTACACTAATCATTACGACTTCTTCTTGTATTGATGACGATGATCTGAAAATTCAACTATATAATGCTATATCTTGCTTGATATTTTTAATAAAAAGAGATGCAGTTGATACTTGTTTTCCTCTCATTTTATCGTGCCTCACAAAGTTGCAGTTCTGCTAATATGGTTTACATCCATTGAGTACTTAAATGGTAATTAAATTGAATAATTATTTTCTTGTATTGCAGTTAAATTTGAATTGCGATGCTAAGAGGTTCATCTTTGTTTACACTTAAAGAGGGACTGAACGATTTTGTACGAACCTTATAATGCAAAACCATCCATTGATTCTTATGATTCCAGCATATTTTTAAAATAATATTATTTAAAAAAATGTTGAGAATAACTTATGTTCAGAAATGCGTAGTAAGAGAGAAATTAAAGCTAAAATAACACTTCGCTGCGCTGCGACTACTACTGTTATATACATGTATATACATCCGCAGCGAACTATTATATACATGTATATACGAGTCAGATCGATTGTTGGCGCAAGCACAGTTCTTACTTTCTTATTCAAAACCGAATGTAGCCGTTGCTGTAGGATAAATGGGTTTTTATCTACAGACAATAACATATATATTTGCATTTAGTTTTCGATAAAAGAAATAGTTTTGTTTATGTTGATGTTTTTAACGTAATATAAAACGTTCTTTTTGTTTGTTTGTGGGCAACGAAAGACCCCTTAAGTAAATATATAACAATCAGACAGTCCCTCTGTAAATGCATTTTTGGTAAATCTGGGCCAAGTGTGAGGTTCGGGTGCCCTTAAACCAGTTAAAACCTCCCAATGCTTTGAAAACATTGTCCGTTCCAAGCCAGTTGTTTGTGTCGCCTGACTAGGCGACATATAGGGGTTATTTATGTCGGCGGCGGTATCGGCGGCGGTATCGGCGTCGGCGGCGGCGGCGTCCCCTTTCGCTTGTTCGGAGCAGAACGCTTAGACTATTAAAGCTATCAATATGAAACTTCATAGTAAAATATATCTCATTGAGGGAAGAGCAGTGCACAAGAACCTTTATTCTTCACCTCATACTTTTGGAGTTATTGCCATTTGTTTATTTTCATACTTAATTTTTGTCTGGAGCATAACTCTAAGACTATGAAAGCCATCAACTTGAAACTTCATAGGTAGATACATCTCATTGAGGAAAAGTGCAGTACACAAGAACTGTTACTTTGCATCACATACTTTTGGAGTTATTGTCCTTTGTTTATTTTCATACTTAATTTTTGTCCGGAGCATAACTCTAAGACTATGAAAGCTATCAACTTGAAACTTCATAGGTAGATAGATCTCATTAAGGAAAAGTGCATTGTACAAGAACCGTAACTCTGCACCTCATACTTTCGGAGTTATTGCCATTTGTAATTTTTTACTTATACTTATTATACTCATACTTATTTTTGTGTCGCATTTTTGGTGTTAATACGTATTTTCTTTGCAATTAGCCAGAGTGCAGTGCTTTTGAAGATTTCAATAAATCTGTTAAAAACAATTTGAGCATTAACCTTAAGTGCTTCTTCATTTGGATTCACGTAAGCTATCCAGCGCCACACATCCGCCTCGCGGAGTTCTAGTTTTTCATATTTGTCTTTAGTGTTTGTAAGGTATTTGTATTGTGCTGTGTTGGTTTTGGCAATTGGTCACTTGCCGTAAATAAAGGATCAAGTGCTGCTAATAAGAGTTCTCTCTTGCTGCTGCATTTACAGTTTCACTTTGTTTTTATTTGATTCTTTCGACAGGAGAAAAAGGAATTCCAATAGCCCCGCGACATTCCGACCCTAGTGAAAACTCCGTACACAGCGTCGATAGAAATGCATTTATCAATTTAATAATCACATTTTTGGAAGAGTTATTGAAATACTTTAAATCACCAACGACACCGCAAACTGTAAGTAGATTGTATTGCATGTCTGTGTGTTTTAATAAGGTTTAAGATTGGTATTGTATACAATAAAACAATATTAATGTCGACATACTATCGGTTTGTAATGATTTATCTTAATATTAAATGCACTGACTCCGCTTTGAGTAAAAATGTTCTGTAAAGTATGGCATTCGAATTTCAAGTTTATTTACAAAATGATATCAGTGCCTTATTATAATTTAAAGCATTTATTACGTAGAAGGAAAAAACACTATTTGCTGATAGTTAGCATGTTATTTACAACAAATTCGACAGATCAGTTTAGTTGGAAACTAGTTTATGGCTTTCAATCTGTATGTAAATATAAACTAACTTAACTATATACTCTAAACAAACAAGGATAATGTTCGTATTTTAGTCATTCATTTTTGAGAATGAATTATCTTTTCTCAATATCATACACTGTGGATTTGGCGTAAGATCAGTGTGTTTGGCATGGGTTTCATCAGAAGGTCATTTCCGCTGATTTTATAATAAATTAATTTGCGCTGATATTTCCTCAAGGCAACATAAACGATTTGTTTCCGAGCCTATGCCATGGCGGTCCGTCCGTCGTGCTTGCGTGCGTATACTTTCTCTTTAAAAGACATCTCTGAAACCGCTAGGCAAACTTTGAGGAAACTTCACAGAAATGGTCCTTGGGTGGTTCTCTGCCAAAATTGCTCAAATGGTTTCGCCTCAAGATGGCCAACAGAGCAATACCTAGACAATTCTTTTAACGATATCTCCCCCTAAGCCGATAAGTAGATATTGAAATAATTTCACAGAAATGTTCATTGCGTAGTTTTCCACCAAAGTTGCTTAAATGGTCCGTCGAAAAACATGGCTACCCAATCAATTTTACTTCATATGGCTATATTGAAAACTTTGACAATCGTCTTCTCAGAAACCATTGTTTGGATTTCGAAATTATTACGCATAAATATTCCTTAGGTGGTTCTCTACAAAAGTATGTTCAACTATTTTAATTCGTTAAAACATGGCCACCATTCCCTTCTGACACTCCTTACAAAATAAGCCAGTGAAGCAATACTGGCGCTCTTGTGCGTCATGTTTTAGTTGTTGGTGTTTTCTGCAAGAAACAATGCATTGAAAAACAAAGTCGCCAGCTGGCGGGGCCATTTTACCTTATATGGCTATATTGAAAACTTTTAAACTTTTCTTGTCAGAAACTACTCTTTGGATTTCAAAATAATTTCACATAAATTCAATGGGTGTATCTCTACCATAATTGCTTAAATGGTTCAGGTCCGTTGAAAGACATGGCCGTCATGGGGCGGGACCATTTTGCCATATCTGGCTATATTGAAAATTGTCTTATTAGAAACCACAGGTTCAATTTCGGAATAATTTCACAGAAATGTTCCTTGGGTGATTCGCTACCAAATTGCTCAAATGGTTCAGGTCCGTTGAAAGACATGGACGCCAAGAGGCGGGGCCATTTGTCTTTATATAACTATATAGAAAAATTTGAAATACTTGTCAGAAACCAATGGTTGAACTTCGAAATTAGTTAACAGAAATGTTCCTTGGGTGTTTCTCTACCAAAATAATAAAAACATGTGTGCTTCGTTAAAAACATGAATGCCAGAGAGCTGAGCCTTTCTTCCTTGTATGGCTCATAAGAGCCATCTGACACTCCGTTTTTAATAAGGTAGTGAAGCGATACGGGCACTCTTGTGCCTTTTTGTTTTAGATTGTTGCTGTTTTTTGCAAGTAAGAACATTATGGCATACCAACAGTTCATTGTATTTGAAGAACACATATATAATTTTCTGTTTGCAAGAGCAAAGAACAGTTACAGCATTTAGAGGAAGTTGAGGCTAGAGCAAGATGTGCTATGGAGAAACAAAGTGAAATTCAAGATAAAATTGACGAAAAGGAGATGGAAATTTGTAAGCTGCAAGGGAACCTAAAAAAGCTTGGAAATCCAGGTGCGATAATAATAATAACAATAATATAATGCATCCTAATGTCACATTAGGATGCATTATATTATTGTTATTATTATTATTATTATTATTATTTTTATTATTGTTGTTGTTGTTTTTGTTGTTTTTGTTTTGTGTTTAATTTTAAAATGACTCCGTCGCATATCTTATTATCACATTTTATATCATTATTGCGAAACCGAAACATCGCAACATAATTTAAAATATATCTTTGAACACTCGAGTGAGACATTATGTGTATATGCTATTAAAATATTATATTATTTGCAGTTAAACTTGGAAACGCGGTCGGTATTATAGAGGCAATCAAAGGCATAGGACAGGCAAAGCAACAATTTGAAAATATGTTCTTGTTCTGGAAAAGCATAACTGCTGAAATCAATGGCCTGAAACAAAACTTAAGTAGCAAAGAAAACCTGATGACATTGTTTGAAGACGCTAACAAAGTAACCAGAGTTAAGGAACGATTAAATGGTTATTGCAAAGTAAGTTTTTATGATTATGAGGTGTCTGATAAGCAATACAAGTAATTTCAATTTCTAATTACAAACATAATTCCTACAATAATACTTCATAATACCATTCTAAAAATATATAGTGTCTCGAATCTAATTGGAGGGATATATGCTTTTATAAAAATGTAATGTAAGTGTTTAGTGGAAGTTTGCAATTCGGTATGCCCCAAGTTACAAAGGTAATATTATGGCATGCGAACCTGCTGTTGACGTTTGCATATATGCATTACATTTTATTAAGTTTAATTTATATTTTTGCAGGATTGTCGAGTCTTAGGTGAAGCATTTTTGCAGTATCGGAATGAGAGTGGGCAACGCATCAAGTCTCTCTACAATTTCCACTCTATGTCCTTTGAGAACAGGTCAAATGACCAATACCAGTCGCAGCATTGGAAAGCTCTTCCGTCTGGCAATTAGGCAGTTTATGTAGGACTTACAAAACAAATATAAATACATACATCTATTAAACACGTGTTGTTTTTAATAAAGAAATTTCACTTTAAATCGTAAACCGTTTATAACAACTAAAAAAAGTGTATTAATCCTAACATTGTTTAAATAAAGAATAATACTGTGTTTTTAACGATTGCGTATACATGTATTTATGGGATCTGGCACGAGTTATCATTTAATACAATATTTTATTAAACGAGTTCAGAAAATTGGTAATTAAGCGAGCCAAAATTTTCTTGACGAGTTGAACAAAATCTTGTATTTAATGACAACCGGTGTCAGATCTGTTTTATCGCAAGCTGAAACACCGCCAAATTGCAGATTTATTGTTCCTGACCCAAATATTTTGTCAGTGGAATTACTTCTTCCGGAATGTCATCGTTGCGCTTAAAAATAAAATCGACAAAAATGTCCTTTAACAATATTAATGGATAAATCATACCATGTCCAACTTTCATTCCAGTCTCTAAGGGAGATAACTCGCACAACCTGACGCCACACACGAAGATTGCACGGTTGGCTAAACTCGCATCCAATGTGCCTTTTATGTCCAATAGCCATAGCGTTATCAAGTGGAATAGACAACCTCAACCTCACAATTACAAAAATTACACTTTGAAAAATACAATTTTAAAAGTTAAGTTTTTGCATATTATTCCTACCTATGTAATATCAAGTTATGTAGACGATGTCAACGAAAGGGCCTCAAGAATGCAATATAAACGTTTCCTGTATAACAATATGCACATTTTTTTTGGCAAAGTCGAAAATCGCTGATGGTCAGAACGCAGTACTTAATGGTATTGTGTTCTTACAGCTTCGACACGCACTTGTTGTTTTCAGCTTTTTATCGGTTTTCTTGGATTTATCTAAAATCTCATAATATAGTATGTTATTTTCTTTGTAATAGTTGTATTATATTATATTATGGACATTGATTGTGGATTAAGGGTATTACTTTTCCGCAGCTACAGTCTCTTGAATAACCTTTCTTCTTTGCGTGGTTTGTCAGACTGTTAAAATATCATTAAAATCGACCACCGCGATTTGTCAGCACTCACATGTGTTTACTTCATCACATCAGTTACCTTTAATAAAATTGGCAAACAGGGACAGGTAGCTTTATCTCGTCGAACTGATTAAAATTCCAGACCGAAGGCAACGTTTCAAAACATAATTTCGTGATTACATTGATAAGACTTGGCCTCAGAGGTGACATTGTGACATTTATCTTGGGTCACATGGATCAAGAAGTTTTAATAATACAGCAACATGGCTATTCAGGACACAATAAGGACTCATGTACACGTTTGATAAGAGTGTTTTCGTCTCATGTAATCAATTCGTGATGTCTTACCTATTTTCTCCTGATAAAACATGAACCGTTCTATGACACAGCAGACACAATTTTACTGTTGATAGGTAACTAGTGCAATCTTAGGTGAGCAACAAGTGAAGCATTAGAACAATAGGCGCAGTGAAACATTTTATCAGGCGTGTCGTGGGAAACCCGGGCTTAATGCATGTGCGTAAAGTGTCGTCCGGATTAGCCTGTGTAGTCCGCACAGACTAATCCAGGACTAATCCAGGACGGAACTTTCCGCTTTTATAGTATGTACTGTTTCAAGGAAATCTCCTCTTCACTGTATGCGGAAAGTGCCGTCCTGTATTAGCCAGTGCTGACTGCACAGGCTAATCCGGGACAACACTTTACGCACATGTATTAAGCCCGGTTTTCCAACGACACGCCTTATATACGCACGGTCGTAACAGCGTTTGCTTGACAGAACATACCCTATTTACCGACAATTAATCCATCCTCCGAAGGAAATAATCTTTTTGTGATGCTGTTGTTTGACAGATGACTAACTATAAAATGTAGAAGGTTTATAAAAAGTGTTCTGCAATTCGCCGTGCAAATTCGTTGTTTAATATATAAGCTTTATCAGATATCTGATCAGAGTAAGTCGCCTTACCCCTGCTGGGTGACAATTTATTGCTTTGTGGTCGATAATCTGTAAATAGCCGATTTGTAAGAGAGATTTCTGATTGTGATAGCCTGTAGAGTTTATATAGCCATTATACTGGAAAATATTGAGATTTCTTGAGTTGAAATACAGTTTTAATTCATAACTTTATAGGCCTTTCTTAATATTAACCTCATGCATAAAACATGAGATCTCCAGAGCGAGGCTGAGATGAGAAGATGTAAACACTGCATTGCTGATAAGCAGTATGGCTGCTTCATATAGTGGCCGAGATACAAATACCATTCCAAAATTTATTTTCTTTTGTTGAACATTCCATTAAATTAAATAAATTTTTTCATCTGGCAATAAATCAATCTCATGCTACCATTTCTAAAGTGAGGGATATGTATATAGTCTTAAAAGTTCTGTTTATTTTTCTATTGAACATTTCATGTATTGAATGAAGTTGCTTAGTGAATTGTTTAACAAATCTTATATCCACCCTTAGAGTTATTTGTGACCATTAACTTCAGATTCTTATCTCAAGTTTAGGTTAACACTGTAGAGCATATGCAAAATAGACACGTATGTCAATTTATGTAAGACAATCAAACATAAACTACCAGTATCTAATGAGGTGCAATCATTCTATGGTTAGAACCTCATGACATTTCTATGAATTACTAATACACAAACTTGATTTACTACAAACAACCATACATATTATTTTATTTTGTTCCTCAGTTCAACAAACACAGAAATGTAAGAAAAATGAGCCATGATGATTAATTATAATAAGGTATTGACACAAATGGCCTTTACTGTACTAAAACGGTTATTGTTTTCTTTGGTGTGAAAATAACCGTCATTTTGAAATTATCTTCTTCAACAGAGATGTGTGCAAAAATATCAAAGTTAAAGTTGATTTGATATTTTCTTTTTGCTTCGTTAAATTAATTTCTAAACTTCTTAAATTGCATGATTGGAACTTTATGGTTTGACAGAAGACATACTTTCATCCACAGCTGGTTAGCTAAACAAATTATTAAATTAAATTTAATAACTTTTTCTATAACAATATATATTATAGAAATTTTAATTTATATTGAAGCAACCCTTCAAAATTGTATATATATTTTTATTTCCAAAAATCAACAGTAACTGGTCAATATGTAAATAGAAAATGATAATACCAGTTTGTTTGGGTTTGAAATAATGCATGGGCTTCCTTATGAGTAATCTCTTTGGCGCCTAAAATTCCCTTACAACAGCCAAAAACACTAGGAACTGGCCCTTTCCCATTTAATAGGTATCCATCAGGCATAATAATCTTTTTGAAGTATTTAGAAAATTATGTTTTTGTCTTTGAGTTCTAAAAATCATGATTTTTTTAAGTACATACGACACTGACCTGAGTTGTATTTTAAATATTCAGCTATGTTATTCTAAAATTAATAACAGCATTTTGTTTTTATTTAAAACAATGCTTAATTTCCTGGTTGACATATTGCAAAATAATTTCAGTTATACAGGAACAGCAGCATTGGAAAAAGCAGTATAAATACTCAACAATAAAATATTATTTATGTGCATACATTTTTAATGTTTTCCTACATCTCTTCTTATTTTCACCACCCATTGCTTCTTTATGTCCTCATTAACATAAAATATTTGAAAGCTTATTTGAGAATCATATTTTACATTTGAGTTACAGTTGTATACATAACCATTAGAAACTTTGTTTTTTTGCATGATGTTGCCTGGAAATATGGCTTCACCTGTAGTGGCCAGTACTATGAGTAATCAATGTTAACAACTCACCCATCTCAGCCTCATTCGGAGAATGGAATGTTAAGCATGCATACAATTTTAGAAAGGGCTATTGTTAGAAATGTAAGCTAGTTACAGTTTTCACAATAATTTTAAATATGGTAATACATATGGAACAGTTTAAAAAGTCGATATAATAAAAAAGATAGTAATCGACAACTTTTACTAAACTGAATACTCAAGGGCCGGATAAATATTATAATGCCAGAGTTTGTTGATTTTTAGTTGCTTGGACCCACCGACCCAATTTTTTTAAATACCAAAAATGGAATAAAACCAGGATTTTAATAAAATAATAAACCAAAAACGATTGGTTAATATAATTTATTTCCAATGATGCTTAAGGCCTTGTTTATTGCGAAAACAGTATGTTTATTATAAAAGTGTATTTTTAATTGTGTTTCCCCTCAAACTGGACATGTGTTTCCCCAAAATATCTGAGAAACTATAAATAATAAATATTTGGCCATATCGTTTCAATAAAAATTTGAATACTCGTGTGCGAACAAAACCGACAATATGTTATACTTTAACCCTGAAATACATCTCGTATGAGTTAATTAATGTCAGGTCATTATTATATTATTTCCTTGATACAATAAACACAAAAACTCATTTGTCAAATCCGATTAAATTATAATACAAGCACACATTGAATATTTAATGTTGCTTAACTGAAATAATTATCAAACAGAACATATACATTTTCCATATATATTCTTGTTTGTCATATCAATGATTAAAAAATATTTCACACATTTCAACTGTCACATACTTTATATTTCTTATAAAAAAAACTATAACTTTTTCTATAACAATAACTGCACACTTTGTTATCTTGCATCCAGTATGTCTCTGTGTCACCAAACGCTTCCCGTGTATTACCATCATGGTGAGATAACAAGATAAGACCAGTAGGCATCTCGGGTGTTTCATCCGAAAAGCCGCGATAGATGTCATAAAACTTGAACAATGTGAAAGATTCGACACAATTTCCATGCATTTTTAAACTTAAACGTTAAAACGGACCAAAATAATTTTTTTTTATTTTAAAATAAATTACATAGATACAAAGCTTATTCATTGTAGATATTCAATCCATTGGAATCTAAGCGATACATGTATCAGTAACGATACAAATAAAGAAAAAAAAGAATAACACAACCCACCAAAAAATTCCTTCATTTGGCTCTTTGTTTCTATTGACAGAGGGTGAGTGTATTTAACTTAAAGAAGGACCAACAGTTTTTTTTAATATTAATTTAAAAACAGGTCACTAGATTGGTAAATGATTATATTTTCCAAAACCGTTTGAACCTAAGCGATGTATGTTTGCGTTCAAAAGATATTTAACATTTCCTTGTCCTTTCCATGTATTTTCCCTATACCCAGAAAAATCGATTCGCAAACTGGACCTTACTGAAAGTTGGAAATGGCAATAAAATATCAAACAACATGACTAAATAACAAATTTAACCAAAATTCTAACTGCAGAAATGTTGATGACGTTTTGATGAAAGTGTACTTGCAATCCATGACGTATGTAAATAAGTGTGAGTCTAGCCAATGTGAATGCTCGATAGGTGATCTTACAAATGATAAAAATACATGATAACAATATTCGTAATGGGCGTATTACAAGCAAATGCATAGCATGTGATGATTTAATCGTAAAGTTTTCTTGTTTCATTAGTGTTTTGACAATTTCGTTCTCTGTTTTTGCTTCATGTGTTGCCTTTACAAGCAATATCTACATTACGATTGGAATGTTTATGGAAAATGCGTACATCACAATTAGTTATCTGTCTGCTAATATTTTCCTTTGTAATTGTTATGTTTACAATTAATGTATATCTTAAACTATTAAAACGGTTAAAATTAATCTGCATAGACCTACATGGCCGTGTTTTTTACTTTCAAATAACCATACAGTATCATTAAGTGTGATAGTCGTAATATTATGAACTATAATGATTGTTAAGACGTTGTTCTTCATTCATTTAATTCAAACACGGCACGCACACATTGACAGGATAGGCGAACACTGCATAATTGAAAAGTACATGTATTCTTTAATAAGGAGAGTACTGTTATGATTTGTACACGTAGAATATGCGTTGTAAGAACCATAACACCTTGCTTGCTTTTGTGCTGTTAGTTTATTTTGGGGATAGTACGTTGTTTCTTTTGTAAAAGTTTTGAATTCAAATGCTGCACGTGTTTGTCAGCCTTACATACAGATTCATACAGAATACGGTACATTTTGTTTCATGTTAAATGTATATTTGGTTTAAATATTATAAACTACACTAGTGTTTATGTTTCTTTCTCTATATTTTGATGTTATTTTCGTCTTCAACTGACATAATTTACTATGTTTTGTCTTGTCGTTTTTTTTCTTGTGTATGTTTCTTGCAATAAATATCAAAAAGCCGAACTCGTCGCTGGTAGTTAGGATATATATTGATACAAGTTTGGAAATATATTGATCACTATTATTTATATTAATAGTTGCATTAATTTTGTGAGTTCAGCCTACTATACGTTTTCCCCAAAATTCATAACACATTGGTGCACAGTGATTTTCTATTCCATTAGTATGCAACATATCGAATTTTCTTATGTCGAGTAACATTTCGAGTCTTGAACAAACCTGCACACTTTGTGATCATTTACATTTAAACCAATACCATATCTCATCTAACATCACTGGTCCTGGAGACACACAGATGTTGCCTTCGTGACAAGCTTGTAGTTCTTAGTCAATTTCGTGCTACTTCGTGCGAGCTTTACGTTGACATGACATAGTATTATCAAGTGGTGTTTGTTGAAATGTTATCCTGAGCAACACGGATTATCCGTATTCCTCTAAGCATGTTGATTGCAGAAACGTATTTTTGGCGGGAAAATAATAAATGGTCTCCAAATGTTATAACTTACTTAATTGTTAACAGTAAGCCGATAGACATAGAACTAGGTACTTGACTACACACTGAACTCTGGGAACTGACTATTTTTTCAGAAACTTGAAAAAAGAAAACTTCTGGTAATGGAAAAATGCCTTGATTCGCAATGCTATTTAAAAAAAGTAATTAATTATTATACTCATTTAATTATGCTAAATGAAAAAGTGTAATTTTGACACTCATATTTTAAATTTCAATCATGCATGTTATGGGTGTAAGTCAGATAGAAGTAGAACTTGATGCAAGTCAGATAGAAGTAGAACTTGAACTTGATGTTCTCCTATCTGACTTGCATTAAATAATGAAACAAGAGGGTCATGATCAATGATCTGTTTATTTATGACCTGCATGCTACCTAAGTTAATTGGATCCATGTTTTAAGTTTAATGTGAAAATCGTTGAGAACCTATTGTGATGTAATTTTTATAAAAACGCGTCATGTTCAGTACTGTATCATTGATATCGGCTCTTAAGTCAATTAATTAATTATCTTTAGTCTTTTGAAACGTGTTGCCTTCATATACAAACGCAAATAACACAAAATATATTACGCTGATTATAGGATATTTTTAAAACGAATATATGTCAAAATGGATTCAGTTTTCCCCAGATTTTAGCAGGCATTCATTCAGCGCTAAAGGAATCGATGTACGCAAGTATATATGCCAAAGACCAATTTATGACGACCGTTTTTTAATATAAGAATGACAAGGAAACTGGCGGAGTATCCCCAATAATGCGCTTACGATTCGAATATGATGCAAGTCTGGTAGAACAATCAAAGGCCATGCAAATGAAAAATATCGCTGAGATGGAACATTATAGCAATACCGGTGGATGGATAGCATTTTATGTTAAATGCATGGAAAATCCGGAGAGACTGCATGCCAAATGGATTATAATTTTAACAATATGCTCTCCCTTCCCGAGTGCATCAAATACCAATGTTTTGCGCAAATATCAGGTTAAGCATTTTTTGTTGACACATACCACTTTCTGATCAACTGAATAATAAGCAAATTTACAATGTTATATGCATATGGATTTTTTCAAGCATCAGATTGCAAGAAAAGATGGGCAAGAACTTGAGATTTCAAGTCCGGAACGAATATGCCTTAATCTACGGACACAGGCGCATATTCTTGAGTTGGGTTATTCATCTGTTGCCCATATTCCGCACGTTGCCCGAAAGGTAGGATTTAAAAAATAAATTATTATCTTGTATTTCTTTGACACAACAAGCAAATGTATGCTTATACTCATTATGGTTTATAGTTAATTAAATAAATTACGCTAAACGAGTGTACCTGTTTAAAAATTTTAATATTAAATTATTGATTAGAAAACCAATCTTATTATGTTGACATAAATTTGGAGAACAGGCTATGCATTTTATTTAATGAAACATGTCAAGTTCACATTATTTAAAAAAACAACAACACACACACATCTTAAATAAACGTCTCACTTTATACGTCTAAATAAGTACCCTTTCTTGAGGTTCGAGAAGCTGCACAGGAAGCTCGGTCCCATCAGATGTTTGCATATGGCGTAGTTAAAAGTATCCGACTGGCTTCAAACCATATCTATGAACAAATGATTCCAATTATTTTGGAAGGTATATTGGAAAAGGTAAAGAATGAAAAGCCCAATCTAATGGGATTTATGAGTGAACATAAATATTACATGTAACAAAACTAGAAAGAGATTCCCTTTATAGTATTACAATAACGCCAATAAAGCATAACACGAATTATGTAATCGAATAACGAGACACTTAGTGTTGATGTATATGGATAACGGCACAATCCTTGGTACATATCTCTCAAAGAAAGTATTTGCACAGTTATACACATTTTTGAAGTGTGTTTATGTGGTTTGTTACAACGATATCCATTATAGTTTGTTTTATTTTATAATAATACTATTATTATGAATATAATGAATATAAAAATCGTAGAACTACGTTATTAATCAGTTAAATTTTGGCAACATTCTTCTCTAGTAGGTAATGTTTGATGGATGATGCGCAATGCAATATATTAAAAAAAAAATACAGGTCAGTTTATAATAACTGATACCCAAGTCATAAACGTGGGTTAAATTTCCTATAACTTTATGTCATATCATTCAAAGGATGAAGAACTAATATCTAACGCAATATCAATGACAGTAACTATGATCAAAGAGACAGAACAGAAAACTGGAGATCTAAGAAAAAGGTAACATAATTAATTGAATTGATAGAAAAATATGCAACATTTTTATATCTCACTACTGGTATTTTAGTTTATTCTTAAACTTGTATTGTTTTATTAAAATAAACACAATTAAGTTTAAAAACATTCAAACTAAATTGCATGATCATACAACAGTGTTATGACGTATCGAATAGTAATAGTGCTATTTGTTTCTTATAGGTATGACCAATTAAGTAACACCTTGGGCCGTGTCGTGGAAGACATGAAAGGCGAAAAACAGAAACGGGCTCAGGAAGAAGGGTGCCTCAAAATAGTAATGGAAGAGCAAGATAAAAAAGCTCAAGTACTGAAAAGTGCTTTGAAACGACTGGAAGATGAACATAAGCGAATGATTATGGAAATTAAGTCTCAACAAGAAAAAAGAGATGAATTATTTCAGAAAACAGGTTGATGAAATTATTAAGGATAATGCTTAAGGATAATGCTTGATATAACAAGTTATAATTTATTGTATATTTACTTGTCATGCTGTTTTTCTCTTGTTGCAGGAGAGATAGGAAAGGATGAAGTAAACACAGCTTCTATTCTCGGGTTTTTGGGTGCGTGCATCGGAGGTACATGTTTGCTTGGGGCAGTTACTGTAGCATTTGCACCTGTAATTGCTGGTGTTGCTGGTGTTACTGCTGTTGCTGGAGCTGCTGGTACTGCAGGTGCGGCAGCAGTTGCACCTTTGGCTCTAGCTGGGAGTGCTATAACTTTAGGATCCAGCGTAATGTCTTCACTTGGTATAAGGAGAGCAAATACAGGAACAGTAAGTTACCAAATTCATAACAGTTCATATGTGTAAATGTTATAACATATTAAATACATTTATAATGTTACTGCTTCGTAGTACATAACAAAATAATTAGACTGATACTCATAAACTTTAAAATTTGCCAAGCATACTTTAATTTTCATTTTCTTTCTTTTCTCCCTCAAACCAATTAAGATGTTTATTAAAATAAAGGAACACGTGTTTTCTTATTACCCAGGATAGCATTTGACGGCCTAGTACTATTGAGCATGATGCTCAATGAACGAGCATCATGCTCGTAGGCTCAATACACGAGAATAATCCTCAACTTAAAGAGCATGATGCTGGTCAATAAACGAGCATGATACTCGATAAACGAGCATGATGCTCGATTTTAGGAGCATGATACTCGTTCATTGAGCATCATGCTCAATAGTACTATGCTGTACGAAGAGGGTCTTTATTGTCTAACCCAGCATGGTGCTCCAAAAACTAGCGTCACGCTCGAATTGACGAGCATGATGCTCGATTTTATTAGCATGATGCTCGGTCGAAAGAGCAAGAAGCTCGTTTACTGAGCATCATGCTGATTCATTGAGCATGATACTCGACATACGAGCATGATGCTTGTTTCTATGAGCATGATGCTGTCTCAGATATTAAAGACCCTGATCGTACTCCATAGTGGACACCAGTGATACCAAATTATATTTTGTGCTAGTATAATTCAATTGAACGATATTGTATTATTTGATAGATCGACAAAATGACTGATCAGATATCGCAGGCCGAAATCAGCGCAAGAAAAGGATCTCAGGAACTGCGTGCAATTTCTGACCAAAAAGAGGAAAAAGAGATTACCTTATATCAACAAGAACGAACGATCAAAGAATGTCAGATGCAGATAGGTCGTTATTTATTTTAAGCTATTTTGCTTTTCTTCTTAATGATTTTACAAAATATTTATATACTGTAAGTTATCGTTTGAAATTATTATGCCTTTTTGCACGACACACGGCTAGTCTATAGTCAAAGAATAAAATCAAGTTTAGATTAAACATTCTGCAATAAGTAATATACGGAGTTTCATATTTTGAAAATTTTAGAATATCATGCATGTGCTTTAACGCACGCTAGCAACGCCGTTCTGTTTAAGACGATACAATTAAACAATATATTTGTATGTGGTTAAATTTCCCTTTTGTTTCATTTTTGCTTTATATAATGAGTGCACCGGTATTTTGGGCATTCTTATAGTTGACTGTTACTAAGAATATTGATTTATCTTGCAGTTTAGACAAACAATAAATGTTTTTCCTAACAAAACAATATTTTAAATTAAAACACTCTACAACATGAACGAAATCAGATAATAATAAATACTGGAAAATAACCAACGGGGGGGGGGGGGGGGGGGGGAGAGAATTGTAATTAGTTTGTCCGAAATTTGAGCAATTCTACAATTTATTTAAATGTACTTTTGAACTGATAGTATATAGAGCATTATGTGCTGTGTTGGTATCAAATGAGCTGTATTTAATGTAAACATGATGCATCATTTAGACAATGTCATATGTATGCTTTTAAATGGCAGTTTGAATGCTATGCACGTCATAAAATGTCTAGTCAATGATAACTGTTAATGAAGCTTTGTCATTCTTTACGATTCCCATTGTCAATCAAAACGATTCATGTGGAAATTTATATCTTTAATTTAACTGTCCCAAACAAGCACTGGGTCCCATACTTTGCATGACTGTTTGTTTCACGACTGTTTAGGTGACTTGTCGATGCCAAGTTTGAATATATATACACATACGATTACATGTACGATATGAGCATACATATTTGTGTTTCCGTAGGCATATTTAGTACGTACCTTATTGACCCTCTTACATGTCCATTCGAATAAACTTCTTATAGTAGACGTAGATAAAGCAAAATCAGTCTGCTTTACTTTCAGAAAATATTGCCAAATGTATTTGAACATTAAAACAAGAGGGCCAAAGTGGCCCTTGGTACCTGCGTTTACTGAAACATAATGGTTTGTAAAACTTTAAAGCATGTTCAGAGGTGAAGTAAAAGTTGACAACTGGCGTAAATGATGGACCACTGAAAGCCATGTGTTTAACGTATCTAAATATTTGAAGGAATTTGGTAGATTATAGTCACCCATGAACCATTTTTAATTATTTCAAAATCCAGCTAGAGGTTATAGAATTTTTGTCAAGTTTTCATGTAAGCCATACAAGGAAAACTACTCCTCTGGCAACCATGTTTTTGTTGCTGTTTATTTTTTAAATCATATTACATTGAAGGAGTTTGGTAGAGGGCCACCAAAGAAACAATTCTGTGAAATTAATTCAAAATCCAACCAGTGGTTTCTGAAACGATTTTCAAAGTTGTTAATATAGTCATATAAGGAAAATTTGCATCGCCCTCTGTCAGCCATGTTGTTAACGAATCAAAATATTTGTGGTACTTTGGTAGAAGACCACCAAAAGGACACTAGCGTGAAATTATTTGGCAATCCAACAAGTGGTTACTGACAAAAAGATTGTTTATGTTTTCAATATATATGTAGCCATATAAGGAAAAAGAGCCCACCCAATGGCAGCCATGTCTTTTTTAACAAATCAAAATAATTTGAAGTATGTTGGTAGAGGGTTACACAAGGAACGTTTGTGTTGAATTATTTCAAAATCCAACCAGTGGTTTCTGAAAAGAAGATTTTTAAAATTATCAATATAACCATATCAGGAAAAAGACCTCCTCAACCTGGTGGCCATGTTTTTAAACGTATCAAAATAATGTGAAGTGTTTTGGTAGAGGGTCACCCTAGCAATATGTGTGTGAAATTATTTCGAAATTCAACCAGTGGTTTTTGACAAGAAGCTGTTTTTAAAGTTTTCAATATAGCCATATAAGGAAAAAAGGCCCGCCCCTGGCAGTCATGTGTTTAACGTATCAAAATCATTTTAAGTATGCTGGTAGAAGGTCACCCAAGGAACACTTGTGTGAAATTATTTCGAAATCCAACCAGTGGTTACTGACAAGAAGATCGTTAATTTTTTCAATATAGCCATTTAAAGATAAATGGCGCGCCCCCCGGCGGCCATGTGTTTCAACGTATCAAAATAATTTGAAGTGTTTCGGTAGAGGATCACTCAAGGAAATTTCTGTGAAATTATTTCAAAATCCAACCTGTGGTTTTTGATAAGAAGAACATTTAAGTTTTCAATATAGCCATATAAGGAAAAAGGCCCCGGCCCCTTCCGGCCATGTTTTTTAACGTATCAAAATTATTAAAATTTTTCTATACGGCCATATTAGGAAAAACGCCCCGCCGCCCTGGCAGCCATGTGTTGAACGTATCAAAGTAATTTGAACTATTTTGTAAGAGGGTGATTCCAAGGAACATGGCTGTTGAATTATTTCGAATTCCAATCAAGAAGTTTTCAATATAGACATATTAGGAAAAAGGCAACTCCCCCCCCCCCCCAGTTGGCCATACTTTTTAACGATTCAAAATAATTGTGTAATCTGGTAGAGGGCCATCCAAGGAAAATTTGTGTGAAATTATTTCTAAATCCAACGAGTGGTGTTTGACAAAAAGATTTTTGAAGTTTTCAATTTAGTCATATAACAGGAAAAAAGCCCCCGCCCCCTGGAGGCCATGTTTTTTTACGAATCACAATAATTTGAAGTATTTCGGTAGAGGACTATCCAAGGAACATTCATACCAAGTTTGGTTAATTTCCACCAAGCGGTTTTAGAAGTGAAGATTTTTTTTTGTTGACGTCGACGACGCCGGACGCCGGAAGGCGACTGACCACAATAGTTCACCCTTGAGCACTTTGTGCTCAGGTGAGCTAAAACTGTATTTCGAAAGACTTTGTTGCAAACGTTTTTATACATCCTTTATAATTACAAATTCACGAGACTTCAACGTTATGTTAAACTGTTGTTTTATTTGAGCTTAAATGGATAGCGCTTGGTATTTTGCAGAAATACAGAGACATTTTAAAAACATGATACCTGTCCTTCCATATCTATTTCAAGTATATTTGCCAAATAGCGGCACTAGTTTTAATGAATCTTTAAGATAAAAAAAATGCATACAAAGACAAAAGATCATATTTCTGGATACAAGATCCTATTCGGATTCGAATTGACGTCTACAAATTTAATGAGCACGTTACTACCCTGTGCAACGTTGATAAATGTCACGCATGTTCATAACGATCCATCAAGTGATTTTAATCTATTGACCACAACTCTTATTCTTTCCCACCTGCTAATGTGTCACTGATGACAACTGTCTTTTTAATCTAATTAAAACTGTTTTGAAATGTTTATATTAAAACGACAATCGTTATTGAACAAAATGCTAATAATATTAAATAACACTGTATATGCAAATGTTATTATCGATCTACCATCTATACTATGAAAAATCATACCATAAACATTGTTACAAAGTAAATGTTTTAAAAATGTTGGGAACTTTGGTAGAATTTAGTAAATACATGTATGTATACCATTTCTCGATAAATAATATACATGTATTTAGATAAATATCTTTGTATGGTGGCATACTTCTGGATTAAATAGACATGAACACGTTTTTGTCAATTTTACTTTAGATCACCTTATTACATAAACAATTTAACGTTAGTGCCTTGAACTGCATACGACAAATATTTGAAGATCGTTATTATATTTTTCGCAAGAGGCTTAATATAATTATACTCTTGAGTAACACTGTATCGCGAAAAGACAACACTCAAATTATCGTATTTCGAAGTGGACTGTAATTTGAGACTATCGTCTTGATAACCAGATAATATTTTCACGAACACGACAATTTTAAAATATTTCGCAAAAGTTTTTATGAAATTGTGTTAAACTTTCATGACATCCATCTGGTTATCTTATGCAGAAGTATGCTATCATAGCCAACAGTTATCTGTGTTCAAATATGCTTATAACAAAGTCTATAATGTAAAATATATCTTTCTGAGCAATTACGTGTTAGATAAAAAAAAAAAATAATAATAAATACTAGCTAGCAAGTATTTGTCGGACAGTAGCATTATCCGGACTTTTTGAAATATTCGTGTTTCGTAACGGTTACCGTTTATTTGTATTTTACCATCATATAAAAAAAAAACACGCTTGGATTTCCAAGTATGTTTCGTTGTTTTTCAAAACAATTGAGTTTATTTTTTGGTAAAAACCCTAATGCTTACGTCGAAACGTATGCAACTGTCGTCTGGGGAAGTAAAATGACGAGCGTATGCGCGATAAAATCCCAATTTGGGGCTCAGGCAGTATTTGTGATACTTGTTGCTGTCTGCTAATTTTAGCAGAAGTATGACAAAAAATTATTTTACCAACTAAGAACGTGCGTAGTAGTTACATAGATACCGTCTAGTAAACTGTAAAACGTCATGCTTCAGTATTTTTTTCAACGGCTTATTTCAATCTCTATTTATTATTAAATCATTTGGTAAAGTATTATTATTATAATTATATAAATTACCATCTGATAAAAATATTCAAATATACATTAACAAAGTTACAAAGCATTTCTTCCTGTATTTCACTGTTTAAAAAAAGTCCGGAAAATACTACTTTGAATGTAAAAAAGACCGTGCTTTATGTACCCCATTCAGGACCTCTTTTGTTGCGCTTGCACAAGTGAAACATATTTTGTTTACATACGCAAACGGGTGATAAACCCAGGATGTTACATGCACATTTTTATAGTTGAGTTCGTCCATTAATTAACACTGTCCCAAAATAAATGCATATTTCGTCCGACAAATACTCGCTGACCAGTATCCAATTCGTTTAATTCGTCTGTTGAGAGTTCTTTCGCTTTTAATTAACATTGTGATAAAATATCTCTGCTAGACAATATGCCATTTGCACTCCCATCCATCCGTTCATCGTCGTGTAGTCCATTTAAAAGAAATAGTTAAAGAAAGTAACGAACACACATTAGTTGTGCAATTTTAAAATCGTTACGTGTTATACAAGCGTGCTTCTGAATGTATTTCTCTCTATTTGTTAAAACTAGCTAGCTTTATATTTTGCGATTTCCATAACTGTGCCCATATTATTGTGTTATTTTCAGATTTCGACAAACAACTTTAAATAAAACAAATATTTTAGTAATGATTAGCAACAAAATAAAACATTCATGAAATTACATCAGATGGAGGATAACCTACCTGAACTTGGGTAAATGCATGATTTCCATAATTTTAGGACTCCTTTGCGATACAGACAGTCTGGACAAGGCGATTGAATACACAAGTCGACTTAATGGTCAATTCGAAATTTTGACCCTGTTCTGGGTAGATTTGATAGCCGCATTTGGGCAACTTGAAATGGAAATTAAACGCGGGGATATTTTTAAAAAACTGAAGTCTGTATATTACGTTACACAGCTGCGTGAAATTTGCAACGATGCTATAAAGGTATTTGACATAAACGTACTTTTGACTCTAATTTTGTATTCTTATACGCAATAATATTGTATTCATTAACAATCGGAGTCCAATAAGAAAAATATTTCGGCAAATTTTGGTTATCGACCTTATTTTCCTATTCGAAAACTGTGGGACTACAATCTGTCCTATCTAGGAAGAGATGGTCGTTTTTGATGTAATCCATATTGTATTTCGTAAATGGCATATGCTTAGCAAATAACATTATTATGTACAACACGTACGTGATTCATTAATATCAGATACGTTTAACTATATTGATGCTTTTTACCAACTTCCTTATTTCATATGTCGCATGGTTGACTGTATATTGTTGATACATTGCTGATTCATATAAAAGTACGTATTCAAAGAGAAAACATTGAACGTTAATATTATTTTATGTGACAAACATGGCAGCCTTAGTGGCAAGCATTATCATAACTATAATGATTATTATGACCACGGCTGTTATGCGAAACAACCAAATACCACAATATGGCAAAATGCTCGATATGCTTTATGATCTGTAACTCAGAAACCCACATATACTTCAAATCATATAACATTGCATGAATGATAAGAAAGTTGCTATTTTCAAGAGCAAATTGATCATTAAAACGTAGTGTCCGTGTTTATTTTTATTCTAGAAGTGGGAGTATATGTCCAGCGTATGTGGAGCTGTTGAAAAGGCTGTCTTCGAAGACACGGCGAAGAATTATACTTTCCTATCAATGAACTATGACAAACTTTCGAGCAATGAGAGAGATAAAAGAAAAGCTGAACTTGAAGAGTCCATCCACGACATTGAAAACAAAATTGGGTCTAACTATTAAAATGCAATTATTAAATTTGTTTCGAGAGTGCGTTTTTTATGTTCTTAGTTTGCTAGACCACTACATAAAGTTGATTTTGTGTTTGTTGTCAATGTTGATTTTTATTGTTTTATGGAAAGTGGAAGTGGAACGATGGAAGCACATAATGAGCTGGTGTGTATAAGTATACTTGGCGCGGTTAAATACAAAATAAATGTAACATAAGTTTGAACATACTTCTAATAATATTTATCTTCTATGTACACTTAAAGTGGTTTAATGTTTGTTATTATAACTATTGTAATACAGTATTGTATTGTTTAAATCCCACTTTTCTTCTCTGTAAATGCTTTCAAACTGTTATTTCGGCTGTTAAATAATATTTCTCTTAGAAAAATACGAAGAAAGTTTGAGTGCAGACCGCTGTTTCTGTACTTTAGTGTGCATATACCAAGCATATTTTGCAGTTTGTATTTGTTACTAATAGTTTTACATGTAGCACTCCCGGGGTTGCCGAGACGCGGTCGGGATAACAGTTCATATCAATTTGTGGTGTTATACCTTTTGCGACTTTTACGATTAGCAGATATTATGTGCCAGAAATTGAGTAAGCAGACGTCAGTGCTTAATCATTAATTAGTTGAATACATATTGGCCTTGTAATTGGGCTTCAGGAATCCGTATTGGTCCTGAGCCCGATGCCTCTGGCCAATATGACTGTCTTCAGCCCAAAGGCCAATATGAAGAACATTATAGTATTAACATTCATGTATCTGTGAGTGAACGATTTTTTCTAACAATATACACAATAATGGAATACGTGAATACTATTTATTAGTATTCACATTCAATTGTATTATGTAGTGTACTTGTAGTAAGTTGTATGCATTCCAATCGGTTCAGAAAAGATGAGATGAGCATATGTTTAATTATGGACTCTTTATAAGAAAATATAGAACACTAGGTTAGTGTTAAATAAAGATACGTAAATCTATATAAGATAGCCTTAAGTTCACTATATATCATTAGCATAGACGTTCATATCTTAACTCAAAATGAGTTTATCCGAGGTATAACATCAGTTAGACAACTGTTTTAGTAGGAATAGTGCATTATCTTCATTATAAAAACATTGATGATGTATTGTATTTACGTTGTTGTGTGTTGTTTTCTTTTCAAAAATATCGTATTTGCAAATGAGTCGTTTGATTTTCTATGTGTGCTTCTATTTCTTTTTCTTTGGATTTTTTTACTTTGTCAATAAAATATAGATGATTTTTTTTGCTTCATTGTATTATAATATTTAAATGCACTGAATGTAAATTGGCATGCAAAAGCGCATAAGACGTAGCGATTATATATATATATATATATATATATATATATATATATATATATAATACGCTACAATGAAACGTGATCAATTTGTATACTCTAACTGTATATTTGATTATCTTTTTTGAACGCTGACATGATATGTAGTTGCCTCAAGTGACGTTGCTATTTCTCGTATTATCTCCGGTGTCTCTTAAATCCGAAAAGCTGTTTACCGAGCGAAAAAATACACACACAAAATTATGACACAAACTATCCATTTACCGATAAGACTTGCACCTTTCAGTAAACAAGCCAAGTGTTGATTATACCGACTTAAACATGCAACCCGGCAAGCATCAATATTTCTAATGGGTCCCGGGTGAACATTTAATACATTATGTTGCCAATAATAATATGCCGTCTTTTCTTTGAATGGGGGGGGGGGCATATTTTGTGTTTTAGTTATAATGAAGGAAAAACAAAACAATAATAATTTCAATAATCAACGTAATGCAAAACACATTAACATATATATTACTGGTAGATCTATAGAACAAAATTAAGGAACACAAAATACAACCATATATATCGTCTCATGATGGTGAACGTTTCCGCTAAGTAATTTCAAAATCCAAACAGAAATGACCGAGTTATTGACAGGACACAATAACAGACCCAATGTTTGACTTTTGATCTCTAAATGTGACCTTGAACTTGGAGGTACGGACGTGGATCTTGTGCAAGACACATTGTCTCATTATGGTGAGCAGTTGGGCCAAAACAATTTCACCGGTATGGGACTAGTTAAAAAATTAAAGAAGTTGAATAAGCAACAATAACATGTCACCATGAATGCACCCTTTACGTTATAAGCTTGTCCACTTCTTATTGCTGGTAGAAAGATATTTTGCGCAGGGCTTGCAGTTGAATTAAATATTTGATATTTTTGAGGAAAAACTTTCGTTTTCCTTAATGTTGTGCGATAAAGCACCCACTACAAAAATATCCATGCGGTGTCCATACGGTATCAACTATATTCTAAATACTTGTTGTTGTTTTTTCGTTAATTAAACGAAAGCACTCGGAGAGCACAGATCTCCGTCAAGGCGTCCAATTTGCCAAATATCACTATAATAAAGACACTTTTAAAAAATACCTTGATCCAGATGCTGATCCGGATCGCTACAAAACTCCTTTCATTGGCATTGACCAATTATCAGAAATGTCGTGCAAATCTGTTTATACCTTTATGTAAAGTTGCTCACTAATAGACAAACCGACAAACACAAAAATGTAACCTCTTGTAATTATACATTTAAAATGCAAAAGGTGCAGATTTCCTAATTTACACAGACAGACTTTTTGGTTTCTATCCAACCAGGCAGTCATTGATATAGCAAGACAAGCTTACATTCCACCAAGCCAGCCAGATTAGTAGCCACTCAGTTACCATTCCATTCATCCATCCATCCAGTCAACACATCATTCAGCTAAGTTGCTATACTTCTTCGATCTATTCGTCCCTTTAACCTGGTTACCAGATAGCTAGATTAGTAGACAGTCAGTTACACTTATTCCATCCTTCCTACCACAAAGAATGTCAACCAACCACAATCAATAAGCATGGCAAACAACCAAAACCACTAAGCCTGTCAACCAACCAAAATCAGTAAGCATGTCAACCATTCCAATCAGCAAGCATTTCAACGAACCCAAATCTGTAAGCATGTCAACCAACCCAGATCAGACAGCACGTCAACTAACCCAATTCAGTAAATGTGTTCGACAAACACAATTAATATACCTATCAATCAACACAAATCAACCAGCACGAAAGACAAACACAAACAGAAAGCATGCCAACCAATTCAAATCAGAAAGCATGTTAGACAAAAACATGTAAGCCTGTCTACAAACCCATATCAGTAAGCATGTCAAACATACCCAGCCAGAAAGCATTTGAAATAAACACAATCAATAAGGATGCCAACCAACTCTTATCAGTAAGTATGACAGCTAAACTTAACCAGTAAAAACCTTAATCAGTAAGCATGTCAGACAAACACAATAAGTAAGCCTGTCAACCAACCCAAATCAGTAAGCATGTAAGCTAATGCAAATCAATATAAGCATGTCAACAATCCCAAATCAGTAAGCCTGAGAGTTAAACCAAATCAGCAAACATGTCAACCAACCCGACTTAGAAGCATTACAGACATTCCTAACCAGTCAGCATAAGAAACCAACTCAAATCAGTAACATAAACACCAGATTAGTAGGCCTGTCAACCAACCCAAGTCGTAATGCTGTCCGCCTTGTGACCGGTATGTCCCTGGTTCGATCTTCACTCAGGCAGCGTTCTCAAGATCTTTCCAAAGACACTGGTTCTTCCCTGGAAACTGACTCGAGAGTGTCTCTATAAGCCTAAGGCTTTTGATGCAATCGAGCTTTAAAAAATAGGTTTAAAAACCATCCCAAATCCGTAAACATGTCAGACACACAATCAATCAGACTGTCTACCAACCCAATAATCAGTCAGCATGGACACCAACAATCAGAAAACCCGTAAGCAGTGAGCTTGTAAGACAAACCCAATCAGTAATCATGTAACATAAACCCAATCAGTAAGCGTGTCAACCAATCATAATCAGTAAGAATCTCAATTAATCTTTATCAGAAAGCAGGTCAGACAAACTCGATCAGCAAGCCTGTCAACGAACCCAAATATTAATATAAATAAAACTGTTCGATATTAAATTTTGCTTACATTAGCCAATTCGCACAATGTTGACGAGATTTGAGCTCGCTCTGACTATCAATACCTGTATGATATACATTCAGAAAACGCGAGAATATATGAGATATAAATTATAATAATGTAAATACATATTAGACGTTTGACTTGTTTTTACCCTTTCAGACAAACAGAATGCAGACAGAGTGCTGAATGAGCGGGAATCACGTCATTATTTTCAAAAAACAACAACGACCAAAGCAAAGTATAATTAAGCAATAAGAATGTCAAACTGCTTATTTTAAATATGGTATTGTCCGTCGGTTAGTCATTTTGAACAATGCATTACAGGCGTCTAATGTTTTTTATAAACTTGTAAATAATACGTTTTGAAAATTGTGAACACAATAAACAAACGATTCGACGACTATGGTCAATCTCATTAAAATAATCTGCAGTCTGACGCTGCTATATTATCCGCTGACTGGCAGCGACAACTAATGGAACGAACATTCGGACGATATTACGACTATGGTATAATGATTGTAAATACACATACCCATGTCGTGACACAGATTAAAATTATTTTTTAAATACATTTGTTTTGCAAGCTGCGCTAAAACAATGTCAGTAATGAAATGTGAAGGACAAATGGTGTAGTGAGCATTTATCAATAAAAGGTGCTGCAAGTTTTTACTTTAACTACCATTAAGCCTATCCATACGTGACGTCACATACATTCGACTTGTAGTCGGGTTGCTATCATTCCATCCATCTTGTAACCGTGCACACCACGTCTGATCATCCTGCAGCGTAAAATACACACATCATTCTATTCAACCTGCAGCTTCCCATTCATCCCGACAACCTACAGGTATATAGTCACCATTTCATCCATCCTTCAACAAGACAGTCACCTCTGCATCCATATAACAGCCAGAAATTCACCAATCAAACCTTACTGTCGGAGAGACACACTATTCGACACCCAGAGGGGCACCCTCCATCCATCCAACAACTAAACTGTCACCCCTCCATCTATTCTTCAAACAGAGTCACCACATATTCCATCCTACACCTAAACAATAGCTCTCAATCCACCATACAATTAGTGAGGCACCCCTTCATATATCCTACAACTAAACAGTAATCCCTACATGCACACACCATGTAAAACAATCACTCCACAAACAATAAAACAACTGAACAGTCACCCCTCCATAAATCCTAAAACTAAACAGTCACATGCATCCATTCTACAAAAAAGATAGTCACCCCTCCACTATCCTACAGCCAGACAGTAACCCTTCCATTCATTCAGAACAGCGAAAAATTCACCCATCAAACCCTACTTCCGGAGAGACGTACCTCCAACTAACCTACAACTGAACTGTCACCCATCCATCCATTCTATTAACAAAACAGAGAATCCCTCCTTCATCCATCCTACAACTAAGCAATCGCTCCCCAAACAATTATACAACTTAACAGTCACCCCTCCATCCATCCTACAACTACACAATCACCCATCCATCCATTCTACAAACAGAGGGCCCCCCTCGATATATCCTGCAACTACACAATCACCCATCCATCCATTATACAAACAGAGAGTCACCCCTTCCTACATCCTACAACTAAACAGACAGTCACCCGTCATTAGATCTTACAGACAGTGCCCCTTTTGACACCTTACAGGCATTCACCAAGCCTTTCACCCGACATACAGTCAACCTTCCTTTCATCTTATAAACAGACACGCTTCCGTCATTTTACAAACAGTCACCATTCCTTTTTTTGCGAACTGTCACCATTCCTTCCATCTTACAAACATTTACCATTCTTTCTTTCTTACAAACATTCACCATCCCTCCCATCCTACAAACAGTCACCCTTCTCCATCCAACAGTCTACATGTATCTTTCATTTTTACAAACAACAGTCACACTTTTTCCCATCATACAAACAAATAGAGATCTTTTCTCCCATCATGCAGACATTTATTTCATTCTACAAAAAGACAATCATTCTTTCATTCATCCTACAAACGGTAAGTCACCATCCCTTTTATTCAGACAAACAAAACATATTTAATTTCTAACGCTTATCCATTTAGATGAATACAGAAACACATTTATATTGGCATGGCATGGATAACAGTTTACTAAACGTCCACATAACACTTACAAATACACAACTTTTGACAGGTACAATAAACCATCGTTATAATATTCAAATCAAACAGCAAAGCTTCTTTCATCTAATGCAATCACCCATATGTGATTACAGGGACATCTTACTTTTGCTTGAATTTGGCTGCAATAATTGTCTGCTTGTTTATTACACCCAATCCAGGGAAGTGCGCATATTTATTGATGGACAAATCGTTAAAGCATCACTGACAATGAACGATTCGGATCAAACAGCGAGCGGAGTATGCAACATCACTGGTCATTCTATTTATTTCTATACTTCTTCCGTGAATCCGAATAAGGACGTTCTAGTGCGTACAGATAAGTTCCGCTACGCTAATCACGAATCCATGCGCTCCGTTACGATAGGATACGATTGTGGTCACGATGTCTTTCACGATCATGATCGATGGAGATCACGATTTGGGGATATAAATACAACCCGACTGACTATTTACTTCATTGTTTTATCGCAACACATCTTAACAGAGCGTGGTGTTTTTTTCTCGTCTACGATCGATCCTGATCACCACGATCTGGATGCTCGATAAGATACGATTTGTCGCGCTTTGTTACGATGCTATAAGATCTGATACGATGATCCCGAGGGACAATTGATCGCAGATGATCGTGTTAATCTTAGTGAATTTTTGAACCGTTCAAAATTGTTGTACGATTAACACGATTGCCACGACTGACCTCAAGATCTGATACGATCACCACGATTGGTCCACGATTACAACGACCGCGAATCGTGATAGTGGGAACCTAGCATAAAGAAAAGCAAAACTTATATAAACATCAATTCATAGGAAACATAAATAGATCTGTCATAAGTTCTCGACTATTTATCAAAGGATTTAGTCACAATTTGGAATATGAATAAATAAATCATTCTTAAATACCCCTCAATCTTTTTATTCTAATTGATATACTGTAAGATGAAAATAAATTCAACAATCAAAATCACTGTAAAATGTAAAAATAGTATCAAAAGTGAAAAATTACTGAACCGTTTAACAAAAATAATGTCTGGCGATTGCCGATTGTGAGGAATTGTCAGTATATTTTATGATATTTGGTATGGCGGAAGTGAACATATCAATATTTGCTCAGCACTTGGGTTGTCGCAATTTATTAAATACGATTATTGAAATTATGTCCTTCATGTAGAAGTGTATGCAGATACTTGAAAGAGTTTTCGTGAGAAATTAGTTTTCGCAATCGACCTTTAAAGTGTTTCAAGTAAATATTGTAACTCAGACTGTTCATTTTTAGGATATAACCTTCACAAGAATAAAAAATCCACTCGTCGACTTTTGGGAATGGCATGGCAAATGAAATGTATGGCTGTTGATAAAAAATATGCTTTCTGCTCAGTTAACCATGCATTTTCAAATCGAATAATCTGAAATCAATGTTAACAAAAATGAGTATGACTAATGATTCATCAAAAATATATCTTTTGTATTCAAGAAGTGGGAGTATATGTCCAGAGTCTGTGGAGATGTTGAAAACGCTGTCTGCAAAGACATAGAGGAATTAGGCCTTTCTGTCAAGAATAACAACCTTACCAGTGAAAAGAAACAGGAAGACGTGCTGAACTTTCAGCAACATTCAAATCATTACTGGCTCAGACAAATAAAACGCGATTATAATGGCATTTTTGACGTGACTGGTTTTGCTGATTTTGTTAATAATGTCAAACACTACGTAAAGCTGGTATTGTGTTAAATATATATTGTTGTGTTTTATTGTTCCAATGTGAATTATGCACGCACGTTTGCACCGGTATTATCCGTATTCTTGACGCTGTAACATACAAAATAAATGTAACGTAAGTTGCAACATATTACTGATAACCGTTTATTTATTAATCCCCCACCGCGAAGCGGAGGGGGGTTATAGGAATGCCCTTCGTCCGTCCGTCCGTCTGTCCGTCCGTCTTTCATTATCATGTTCGTGTCCGCTCCATATCTCCTTTACCCTTTGAAGGATTTTCATGAAACTTGGCTCAAATGTTAAGGTCATTGAGACAATGTGCAGAAGGCATGAGGCAGTCACGCCGGCTAAAAGTCAAGGTCACACTTGATGGTCAAATATTCGAGCCTCCATTTCGTGTCCGCTCCATATCTCCTATGCCTTTTGAAGGATTTTCGTGAAACTTGGATCAAATGTTTAGGTCATTGAGACGATGTGCAGAAGGCATGGGCCTTTCACGCCAGCTCAACGTCAAGGTCACACTTGAAGGTTAAATTTTTGAGGTGCAGTTTCGTGTCCATTTTTCGTGTCCGCTCCATATCCTCTATACCCTTTGAAGGATTTTCATGAAACTTGGCTGAAATGTTCTGCTCATTGAGACCATGTTCAGAAGGCATAAGCCAGGAACGCCAACTCAAGGTCAAGGTCACACTTGAAGGTTGAATGTATGTTTGAGCCTGTATTTTCATGTCCGTTCTATATCTCCTGTGCCCTTTAAAGGATTTTCATGAAACTTGCCTCAAATGTTTAGCACATTGATGCAATGTGCAGAAGGCATTAGGCAGTAACGCCACCTCAAGGTCAAGGTCACACTTGAAGGTCAAATGTTTGAGCCTCCATGTTTGTGTCTGCACCATATCTCCTATGCCCTTTAAAGGATTTTCATACAACTTGGCTCAAATGTTTATTACATTGAGGCGATGTGCAGAAGGCATGGAGCAGTCTTGCCACCTCAAAGTCAAGGTCACACTTAAAGGTAAAATGTTTCAGCCTCCATTTTCGTGTCAGCTCCATATCTCCTATGCCCTTTAAGGAATTTTCATGACACTGATTAAGGTCAGTATGATACTTCAAAGTCACCTTTAACATCTAATGAAGGATCACGGCGGGGGATATAGCTGTCCGTTGGATTGCCTTGCTAATATGGAAATATCAAGTTTAGTATAAACGTACAATGTCCACAGCATTCCGTTTAGTTCTTTAAACTTGCTCTCAAACTTATTATAATATAGAAAAAAATACGAAGGTAAATTGATGTACAAATCGCTGTTTCTGTAAAAATGTTTTATATAAATAATCATCATTTATATCTGTGTTTGTGAAGAATAGTTTTGCTTATGATTAAATATATTTATTATTATATGTTTTGTATTGTGAATGTCATTAAATGTATTCACAATTGATGCAAAAGCTCAGACATGTTGAACAAAACCAAACGTGTTGAATCGAAAAGCATTTAAATCGTTTTGGTTCCGTTGGGTCTCGAACCAACGACCTACAAATCAAAGTTATGTCATACTAAACAATCGGCAAGCCGAACTTCTAAGCATCAAGATTTATATAACAACGCTATGTAAGTGACGCAAATGTTTTCCAAACTACCACACGATTACAAGGGCTTTATTTTACGTTATGTTTCTCCATAAACGAAACATTATTTCCGATACCTGAAAGTGTGGTGGGGAATGTTAATTAAATTTTTTATATAATAAAATGTTGTTTTTATGTTTGCATTTTGTAGTAGAATTTTTTAACATTGTCAATTTGCAAATCCTAGAATATGTCCGTTTAATTTTACCGCTTGTGAACAATAGATATTTTTTGAATAATTAAAAATATTTATGTGTGTGTCTGTGATTACAGTTGTTGGTATTGACATGAATTTATTGTATTATGTCTGTGTTGTATTAGATTCGGTGTTCAATAATTGAGATGATCATTAATTTTATTATGAGCTCTATATTAGAACATATTAATTATTGAATGATGTGTTAGTGTTGAATTAAGATACATCTATCTATTTACGGTATGAATATAACCGACATGTTGAATCAATGAAATGGCACCCATTAAGTGAATTCTGGATTACAGACGAAACATAACTTATCATATGACATTAATGCAAACAATATCTTTTACATAATTTTATTTTACAAGTCTCAAAGTTCAGAAAACAAAAATGAATATGCCTGTATAAAATATGAGTCAGATGTAATCGTACATGTTTTTATAGCTTTTCTGAGCAAGTAACCACTCCTACAGACAACTTTAGTACATGATTTGTCAGATAAACTATTTCTTTTTAAACAAGCTTTCAGACAGTCGTTTGACAAGATATTAATAGCATATGCGTTTACAGTTCACCTCAATAAAGAAACTGATTTTATTTAGTGAATATCATCAATTTAGACGACAGCTGCTTTTTTCAGTAGTAATACTGTACATGTATTTGTCTCAATTATCACTATATTGATGTTGTATTGCATTACATTCTTGTACGTATATAAGGTTGTGTAGTTTGTTTTGTTTAATATTGAATTTTCTCATTGACGTAATTTTTTATTTTTTGCTTCGCTTTTTGATTAATTTGTGATAATATCTCTGTATAAAAGTATATTATAATTAGATTTGCTGTACCTAATATGCGTTTTGTGCTTTATTAAATTATAATAAATATAATGATAGTGACATGTATGAAAATGGGCAGACTACTTTCGATTTTATTGGCTTATATAATACGTTACCGCGTTCTGTGCATGAGTGATGCATGTATGCGTACTAGATACATTGGATACATTGGATACTCGATTTATTTTAAAATTTGACATAATAAAAAGTGGCTTCATGAGTTTATTTTTCCTATCATCTCAGATTTCTCGCAAACAGTCTCCGCGAAAGACCGTCGGACCTTGCCGATAAAAAACCGTGAGGTCCGGGAAAAACTGTCCGAATACTGGTCCTCGTGTCCGGTGAAAATTTCGGTCAAAAATATTTTACGACATCGATTGCTGCACGTTATGTTTATAAAATTACATCACTCTCGGACTCTCCTTTCGTTTTTAGTTCGACTGGTTCCGTCTTTGTGTTTCAATAAGATGACGTCACAAGACTCGCGAGAGAATTGGTTCCCGACTACTTGGTTGACGTGACAGTGTAATGACTGTGTTACATGAAACCTATCAATGTTGTTGTCTAATATTTCCATTTGAAGTTAAACATTACTGTAAGTGTGAAAATTTTTGTGTAAAATATTGTTGAAGACATTTAAGGGCCTTGACCAACATGCTGATAGTAGTAGCTTTAGTTAATAAAGCACTCTCAAGTGTATATTGTTTTCTTCAAAGATATTGTTCTTATCATATTTAAATGTTTCTTGCAAACATATAAGTGGCCAGTAATAGTTTGTCCGGGCCAGTAATATTTGGGGCATTACCGGTCCTCTTGGCCAGTAATAAATTCACGACTTTCGCGGAGACTGCTCGAAGATCAGAATTCTCGTGTATGACGTTGTCAAATATTTATTTACTGATAAGAATACTAAATTGATAAATAAACTCACATATGCTAGCATGCGGGCAACCAAACACTCTTTACCTGCAAGATCGTGACTGGTATGCGTTCGGTTTGCGCATACGCATAGCAGCAGAGTAAACTATTACTAAACATAATATTGATGATATTAAATAGATTGGATGAAAACTCGCAATTGCAGAATAACATTTTAAATTACTCGTATGTTCCATATTTAAAAGTATAAGTCATAAAACATTTAATGATCATTACAGACGGAAAGGGTAAATCTGTATGCCCCCTGAAAATGGGGACATAAAAATATAAGTAATAATCTCAACGTTTAGTAATAGTAATACGTTTTAACAATTTTACTTAAGTGCAATCTAAGTTTATGCTCCTTCTGCCCATGCTAATAGGGCTCCAGACCCTCGACAGCAGCACATATTTTCAGCCCTATATGAGGTTTTGCGAACCATTTATCAGTCTAGGGTTGATTGACAACATCTAAACGAGTATAATGATTTCCTTCATCACGGCAGCTGCAATATGGAAGACTCGTGATGTGCTCCCCCACTCAAATCTACATAAAGTACTTTCAACTTATATATACACCAACAATAAATTACAGAAAACCATTCATATAATATGTCAATTATGGTCTTAAACAAGTTTTCTTGAAAACTATGGCTAATTATTTGCAGGTGTTAATATTTTTACTGTTTATCTCCAGAATCTATGCATTTCATAATTGTCTTCCTGAAATCGTGTAATTTCAAGAATTTTTGGAAATGACTACTGAAATCAATTATATACTTTTAAATTAGTTCTAATATTACAAGTACTTTAATCAGTAATATTTAATAATTGGTATAATACATGCTTGTTTTTTTTATTATTGATTTTAGCATGAATACTCCAACATGAATGTTTTGTGAAGTATATCTGAAACTAATAGAAATTCAAAGTGTTTTATTTCAAAAAGATCAATACTACTGGGCTTATGAACAAGTCTCCAAAAATCTGTTATATCTGATGTGAAAATTGCACGCTGAGCTACTCATATGGCCATCCGAAAGGTTTATAATGTTGATAAATAGTAGTTTACATTGCCACTTAGAATGGGCATAAACCGTGGCAAGTCTTGTTAAATATCCCAGGTAAATTATTCAACTTGAGATCATGGTTTACTTGTAAGAAACAGGTATTTCACAAACACACCAGAATGTATAATTAGATTAGAATGGCTCGATAGAACGATAATTTATTACAAAAGAATTCACCGGGGAGGGGGATCACATTAATCTAGAGCTATGCGTTGTTCCTTATCGTTTGTTGGACCATAGAACGATCGTATGGCATATTATTTCCACTAAAGCTGTTTGCTTTATATACAACTGAAATATCAAAAAGAGCTTTAAGCCAGAGATATTTTAAACATCAATATGTAAATAAATTTGTGGTTTTGCCTTTGTGCTTTGACAATTCATTTCACATTTCAATTTAAGCCGTAAAGTCAGTCGCAACTAAATTTCTTAAATTCACAGTTTATACATTATAAAGCTTAACCTCTTCTAACTTTTCAGCATTTTACTTCATTTGACTTTCGACCGATACCAGTATTTACACAAGATTCTTTGTTTGATAAACACACATGCCCCAGGTTGGTGCTGGATAGCCCATTTCTTATTCCAAATTAGGTCAAGGTCAAAGTGAGGTTGGGTGATATAGGTGGATTGGGTATAGTCGGAAGCAACAACTGTGTAAGTATCCAATGTTGTAGCAAGCGGTGTTGATACTAGATGAAATGGTAAAATCTAGTTAACCAAAAACAGCCCATTTGAATTATTCCTAATTGCAAATTAGGTCAAGGTCAAAGTGAAATTGGGTGGATAGGGAATGGTTATAAGCAACAACTGTTTAAGTGTCTAAGTGTTGTAGTATAAGCGTTGTTGGTGCTAGATGAAACTGTAAAATCTACTTAACCTTGTCACTGACGGAAGTACAGACGGACAGACGGACGGACGATGGGATTACTATATGCCCCCGAAGGGAATAAAAATTTGTTTTCGGTGTGATAACGGGTTATACCATGACGTAAAGGGAGACAATATTTTCCTGAGCGCTTGCGTGAGATCAAGCAAATATACTCTATATATACAAAGATCAGAGGCAACACATAAAACTTTACAGTGGGTTGCATACATTTTGCATAGGGAATCAGCATATAAAGTTTTGAGGGTGTCATTATTTGATTGTTGATCTCCAGTATGATATGGATCTTATAGTTTAATGTCCCCATGAAATCATGTAATTGCAAGATATTTTGAAATAGCCTACTGAAATATATTCTATACTACAAAACTAGTAAATATTATGACCACTTTTATCACTTTTATCAATTTTGTTAAGTAAATGGTACACAATTATTTATAACTTATGTTATTTATATTTTGTTATGAATGTTCAGGTCTGGAATGGGCGCTGAAGTATAACAGACTAGGAAAGCAATTCATTGGATTTCAAAAATAACAATGTGACTTGGCGCCTCAAACAATGTGATATCTGACACTTAAATCAATCACACAATGAGTATTTCTGAACAGTTATCATAATGGTTTATTTAATGGATCAGGGGCCATATTACAGAATCATCTCAAGTTAAGCTTAAATACTTTCAATTATAATTAAGTTCACATTTTGGGAATGTAATATTTCCAAAACCTCATATAAAGTGGTGAATCCTTTTTACAGATGGGTTAACCGACAGTAAATTACTAGGGATAGCAAAACTATTTGAATATTCGAATGAATGATCGTTATTCGAATAGTTAAAACGCTAATAGAATATTTGCGAATTTGTGTTGCTTTTAAAAACATTAATTTATTGATTGCAGAGTTTTCTGTCAAACTAAAAGCAGTAATTCACCAGTAGATACAGAACCCCGTGTTTTGATAGATTAGCCCCGTGTCATGTATCAGACAAAGATATTGATAAATGCACCGGTCTGTGTCAGCGGTCAGCGTCTGGTGGCCAGTAATACACAATTACAGAGGAAATTATGAAGCCATAACATTTAGCAGGTAATTAAATCTGTGGAAAGATTAACAAAAATGAAATAATTACATCAGTGTGATCACACATTTATAGAGCATAAATGTTGCTCAAATTCGCCGCTTATCAACATGTTTCTAACTTGATAAGAAATATGTGCATTGCAGATTATTGCAAGTATTCTTAATTAAAAAAACAACAATTAACATGGGACTTCAGTGGTTTATGCTAAATGGCATTAACGCATTAATATGATATTGCAATTTGCTAATGAAGATACGGCAATGATGTGTACAAAAACTCTGTACCATTATTTACATGGTGTTGACTGGGTCACAAAGCTTAATATAGTAAATATGAATCTATGCAAATCTTCGAATATCCGATTGAATGAAAAAGTGAATATTCAAATACCGATTTTGGTATTTGATACCATCATATAAATTTTATAATCGCTAGCAACGAAACACTGAAAACAAGGTCAATATACACATGTAGAATAAATGTTATAAGAGCACAGCTGTCGCCAGCCAACCATTCAGAGACAAGAAAATGTGGTGGATAAATTCCACATACCACAGTAAAGGGTTGTATAAATCATTACCGATTTTCTAGTGCGCAAGTAGCAGTGTCAAGGCCAAACTAACTCAATTTTGAGTTAAAAGTGTACTGTTTTCAACATAGTCAATGCAAAAGGAGTAGTAGTAGTAGTAGCAGCAGCTGCAGCAGTAGCAGCAGTTGTTTTTTGTTGTTGGAGTACCAGTAGTATTGATTTATTTAAGAATTACATTTTCAACATCTGTTCTCAAAATTTTAATTTGGTGGGCCCCTAAACATTTGGATGGGCTCCTAAATCTAAAAAGCTAGGGGCCCACTTGGGCAACCAGACAACATAAGTTAATATTTATCCCTGTATGTGAATTGAAGATTATTGAAAATATTCTTAACAAGAAATGTGTCCACAGACATGGATGCCCCCCACCTATGCAGCCATTTCTACATGGCGCCACTTTTTCTGTATGCAAACAAATAATTTTGCCAAAAGAAAATTTTCCTTGTTTATTTCACTTTCTGCTAACGTATTCTCTTATTGGTTTAAGTAATAATTGATGTCACAATTTTTTTTTAGTCCTGACCAAAAATCAATAAAGGGTAGTAATTAAAACTTTAAGGCAATAATGAGTTATGGTTCTTGTATGCTTCACTTACTCTTGCTATCTTAAATCATTCTGTGCAAAATCAAAAAAATGCCTTTTATCATGTTTGAATTATGCTTTGCAAACTCTTGAATTAAGGGAAGTAATTCACTAACTTCACAAGTCAGGTTCGTGCATGCAACACATCATCTGGTGATTGTGATCATTTCTGCCAATTTATCTGAAAATCCCTGCATGCATGACAATATTATGCTCTGGAAATTTATTTGACCTTTGACCTTGATTAATGACCTTGACCTTTCAGCTACAGACCTGGTTCTTGAACACCACATGCTGTCTCATAATGCTTACCACTTCTGCCTAGCTATTTGAACCAAGAAATGTCTTTAAAAAAGACAATCGGCGTTGAAATTAATATTGAGATGTCATTTAAAAATTACCTAAACAGACGGCCAAAATTATCGGTTACGTGACTTCTCAGACCCCAGATATTTTGGTCCCCACCACTATAAGGAGATTTATTGGGCCCCAGATTTTTCGTACACTATAAGAAAACTTCTCGGACTCAAAAGTTAATTTGAGATAAATTTATTGATTTAAAAATTAAATAAAATTATCATTAATATCTATGCTGTGAATAAACCAATCATACAGCTCCATGTTTCCACCATTGACATATGAATAACCAAACTAATTTAGGTTAACATAATTGTTATCTGAATTTGTCACGCCGATTTAACAAATTAACAATGTAAGAAAATAATTTCGGGAATGAATTAAAATTATTATGTATCAGACGAGTCTATATAGTTATTTATAGTACCGGTAATATACCATTATTGTAAGTTATCTAAAATAACGATTTTAAGTCAAATAAGCATTTGTGCTGTGTATCCCAATAAAAAGCAATAGTCAGTGAACATTCAGCGATTTTTGAAATGTAAAGACTTTATTTTTGATAACGCAACCATAAAAATTCATTAGACTATGACGATTTTAAATTATATCAGTAGAAATATGATATTTCAAGGGTTCCTGTGTATAATTAGTACTGCAAATTGTGTATTCATGCTTCGCGAATAACAATTCGACGTATACCGAATCTTCTTTCATAACGTTTTATCTATTGAAAATGTAGCATCTTTTTACAGATTCAATAATATCTACTGGAGAAGTTGATAGAAAAATGCAATTATAAATAATCGTTAATAAATCGTAACCACAATTTTAATTCAAATTAACAGTAAGTTAATTAATATAAATTTCCCATTTATTTAAATGTTTAGGTTTATGATTCTCTTAACGTTATTATTGATGCATGTACGAGTATATTAACACAGCTATACACTGTTTCTAGCTACGTGCGCTATTTTTAGAATGACACTACTGTTTGTGGAATGTGAAGAACTCGCTAGAATCACTGGGCTACATGGAACGGCAACTCTGTGAATGAGATTTATGAAAGGGAACATTGCATAATTGCTATTTATAGAGCATAGCGCTTATATAAATGTAGGCTAAACAAAATATTTATTTCGTTACGTGAATGAATATAGCATTCTGTTTATGGCATACAATGAGAAAATACGTTTCATAATAAGCCTCAGTTCTAGAGTATAAGTCGAGGATATGTTTATAACTTCATTTTAACCGCTTATGTAAACAATTATGTACATTTTTAATCCTCAAAAGTATGCAACAGTTATTGGTATACGTTAAACTATTGTTTGAAGTTTGCATTCCCTAAAATTAGAAAATTTGCCCAATTCTATTGGCATTCAATTTTCCCGCTGCATAATTATGACAAGAAATCTAGGTCAAAAGTGATCTTAGACATCTACGCTGAAAAATTTCATGCCGGACAAAATTATGCTCCAGACAGAATCTATGGAATAAATTATTATACTTGACCTTTGACCTTTCTCTGACCTTGGACCTAGTTTTTGAGGGGGACACATCGTCTTATAATGGTTATCACTTCTGCCAAGTTATTTGAAAATCCTTCAATGCTGAACAGAGTTACTGTCTGGACAAGAATCTTAACAAATATACATATACTTGACCTTTAAGTGTGACCTTGACCTAGGACCAAGGCACCTGGTTCTTGCATGTGACACCACCACTTAATGATTGTCACTTATGCCAAGTTGTTTGAGATCCTTCCCTGACGGACAACATTATGCTCCGGACATGGTCTATGGCTTAAATTCTTATATTTGAACTTTGACCTTTTTGTGTGACCTTGACATTATACAAAGGGACCTGGTTCTTGCGTGCAACACTCCGACACACCATGCTTAGCACTTCAGCCAAGTAAGTTTAAAATCCTTCCCTGCTGGACAAAATAATGCTTCAGACAGTATATTTGGCTTAAATGACCATTCACCTTTAAGTGTGACCTTGACCTTGGACCTAGGGACCTGGTTCTTGCGCGCAACACACCCTCTCACCATGCTCAACACTTGTGCCAAGTGTTTTGAAATTTCTTCCAATACTAGACAAAATTATGCTCCAGACAGTGTCTATGGCATACATTTTTTTATTTAACCTTTAACCTTCAAGTGTAACCTTGACCTTGGACCTAGGGACCTAGTTCTTGCACGCAACACACCCTCTTACCATTCTCAACACTTGTGCCAAGTTATTTGAAATTCCTTCCATGCTAGACAATATTATGCTCCGGACATGGCTTACATTCTTATATTTGACCATTGACTTTTAAGTGTGACCTTAACCTTGGAACTAGGGACCTGGTTCTTGCGCAAGACACACCGTCTCAACACGCTTAACATTTGTGCCAAGTTATTTGAAATTCCTTCTACACTAGACAATATTATGCTTCCTTTTACCATTAAGTTTGACCTTGACCTTGGACCTAGGCACCTTTTTCTTGCGCGCGACACACCGTCTCACAATACTCAACACCTGTGCCAAGTTATTTAAAATCCTTTTGATGCAGGACTAATTAAACTCCGGACAAGGATAGAAGGCTTAAATTCTTATATTTGACCTTTGACATCTAAATGTGACCTTGACCTTGGGCCTAGGAACCTGGTTCTTGCGTGCAACACACCGTCTCCCCATGCTCAACACTTGTGCCAAGTTATTTGAAATTCCTTCCATGCTGGACAAAATTATGCTCCGTACAGGGTCTATGGCGTAAATTCTTATATTTGACCTTTGACCTTTAAGTTTTACCTTGACCTTGGACCTAAGACCTGGTTCATGCGCGTGACACACCGTCTTACCATGCTGAACACTTGTGCCAAGTTATTTAAATTCCTTCCATGCTGGACAATATTATGCTTCAGACCTTAAATTCTTAAATTTATCCTTTGACCTTTAAGTTTGACCTTGACCATGGACCTAGTCATCTGGTTCTTGCGCGCGACACATCGTCTCACCATGCTCAACACTTGCGCCAAGTTATTTGAAATTCTTTCCATGCAGGTCAAAATTATTATCCAGACTGGGATAGAAGGCTTAAATTCTTAATTTTGACATTTGACCTCTATGTGTGACCTTGACCTTGGACCTAGGAACCTGGTTCCTGCGCACAACACACCTTCTAACCATGCTCAACATTTGTGCCTAGTTATTTGAAATTCCTTCCATGCTAGACAAAATTATGCTCCAGACAGGGTCTAGGTCTTAAATTCTTATATTTGACCTTTGACCTTTAAGTGTGACCTTGACCTTGGACCTAGGGACCTGGTTCTTCTGTGCAACACACCATCTCACCATGCTCAACACTTGTGCCAAGTTATTTGAAATTACTTCCATACTGGACAAAATTATGCTCCGGACAGGGATAAAAGGCTTAAATTCTTATATTTGACATTTGACCTTTAAGTGTGACCTTGACCTTGGACCTAGAAACCTGGCGCCTGCGCGCGTCACACCGTCTGGTTATGCTTAACATTTCTGACAAGTTATTTGAAAATCCTCCAAAGTTATTGTCCAGACAAGAATCCGAACATACGTACACACCGACATACGTACGTACCCACGGACAGGGTAAACTCTATGTACAGGTCGCGGTGGCGTAGTGGATATGGTGTCCGCCTAGCGATCGGGAGGTCCCGGGTTCGAACCTTACTGGGAGCGTTCTCAAGATCTCCCCCAAAGACACCAAGTACTGGTTCTACCCAGGAAACGGACTCGAGAGTGTCTCTATAAGCCTTCGGCTTTCGATGCAATCGAGCTAAAATAAATAGGTTTAAACTAAACTAAACTAAACTCTATGCCCCCCCCCATAATTGATGATGGGGGCATAATTAAAAAAACAACACTTAACATGGAACTTCAGTGGCTTATGCTTAATGGCATTAACGCATTAATATGATATTGCAATTCACTAATGAAGATACAGCAATGATGTGTACTAAAAGTCTGTACCATTATTTACATGATCTTGACTGGGTCACAAAGCTTAATGTACTAAATATGAATCTATACAAATATTCGAATATTCAATTGAATGAAAGAGCGAATATTCGAATACTGATTTTGGTATTCAATCAATCATATAATTTTCATAATCGCTAACAACGAAACACTGAGAACAAGGTTAATAAACATGTAGAATAAAACCACAGCTGCTGCCAGCCAACCAACCAGAGACAAGAAAAAGATTCAAAGTTCGATAAACACACACGCCCGCAGTTGGTGCTGGATAGCCCATGTCTTTTTCCAGGTCAAGGTAAAAGTGAGGTTGGGTGATATAGGTGTATAGGGAATGGTCATATGCACCAACTGTGTAAGTATCAAAGTCTTGTAGTAAGGGAAAAAAAAAAAGTTGTTTCTTGTCTCCTGCCCCAAATAATAAGGCGTAAAAAAACATTTTATTGGGTTTGTCAGATTGATTTTTGTTTTATTTACCTTTTTCAATAATTAAATGTGTTTTGGAAAGTGTTTTGTTTTGTTAGTATCCACTTATAAACAATGTTTAAGATTCAGTTTAAGAATCTTTAAGTTGACCATTTACCCCAAAAAAAAAAAAAATTCCAACCTACCTTCCCTATTTTGGGGGGGCATGTTACCTGAAACAAATATATATTTTTTTGCGCCTAAGGGTAGGGATTTTTTATTTTTTATGATGGGAAAATGGTTTGTGTTGTACACGGTAACAGTCTTTTTTTCAGTCTTTATTCTTTTTGGACCAAAAATATGTAGGGTCGGCAGCAAAAGTAACGGGTCGGTCGGGACACCAGAAACGGAGCTATTTTTTGTGGGGCCTAAGCGGTGTTGGTGCTGGACGAAATGGTAAAATCTAGTTAACCAAGAAATGGCACTTTTGAATTATTATAAGTCCAAATAAGGTCAAGGTCAAGGTAAAAGTGAGGTTGGGTGATATGGGTGGATTGGCAATGGTCATAAGCAACAACTGTGTAAATATCTAAGTGTTGTTTCAAGCAGTGTTGATGCTAGACAAAACGGTAAAATCTAGTTAACCAAGAAAGAGCCCATTTGAATTATTCTAAGTGCAAATTAGTTCAATGTCAAAGTGAGGTTGGGTGATATGGTGGATTGGGAACGGTCATAAGCAACAACTGTGTACGTATCCTAGTGTTGTAGTAAGCGGTGTTGGTGCTAGACGAAACGGTTAAATCTACTTAACGTTGTAACTGACGGAGGGACGATAGGACGGACGTACAGATGGACAGGACAATCACCATATGCCTCCCGCATCAACATGCTGGGGGCATAAAAACATTAACTTGACCCAATTATAAACCAGTAAATTTTTAATCAAATGCATTTATTCATTACTTGTACGTATTTTACATTTCACAAAAAAATCCAAAAGGTATTACAAATCTTTTATCTAGCTTGGCATGACCATTTGGCTCAAAGGAATTCACAGGGGAGGTTTATCACATTTGTCAAGCTTTTCAAAATATTAATTTGTTTGCTGAATAAAGAATATAAACACACTTTTATGCCCAATAAACAAATACATATTTAAAATACTGTACAAGTGGTTACGTTAGCGACTTGGTAATGTTTGCAAATCAGAATTAGAAAAAAACATTGATTGTTGATGTAGAATTAACTTGAACACGGATCCCAAATAATAATATGTGTATGTAACAGCCCATATGCATTAAACCCTAAGGAAATAAAATGTTTCAAATATACAAAAATGATAAAATAAATGTTTGAAAAAAATTATATTTTTAACACTGATATTAACAACGTAACATCACGATATGCAGTTTTTCTAATTGTATATTATTACACGGTCTTTTGTTAACACCACTGACAGGTTAGGTTAGTATTGCATA